>OX596020.1:4800000-6000000 GCA_951394055.1 Villa cingulata | reverse complement strand
ACAGTTAATGCTTTACATCCTGGTGTTGTCAATACAGAATTGGTTAGACATATGAGTATATTCAACAGTTTCTATTCAGGGTAATATTTTTTTATAAATTTTTCTTTTTATTCTTTAATCATAATTTCTTGCCATACAAACTGTAAATTATAATTTCAATTTTACGCATATTTTATTAGAATTTTTGTTAAACCATTTGTTTGGCCATTTTTCAAATCTCCAAGATCTGGAGCACAAACAACTTTATATGTTGCACTTGAACCAGGTTTAGAAAAAGTTAACGGCGAATATTTTAGTGATTGCGAAAGAAAAGATGTTGCAGATGCAGCCAAAAATGATGAATTAGCTAAATGGTTATGGGCAGTAAGCGAAAAATGGACAAAATTATCAAATCCAGTATAAAAAACAAAAGCAAAAAAAAAAAAAAACTAGTCAAGGAAAAATAAAAGAATAAATAATTAAAATTTTTAATTATTTAAATGTCAATATGTCGTTATTATACATAATGTAGTACTTACATATATGCAATTTTATTTTGTTTTGTTTTGATTTCGATGATTTTTGTAAAAATGTGATTTATGTAATATTCCCTCGAATCCTTCAAATTCAAATTTGAATAGATTATGTTATTAACAGGGAGATATGCCCAATATTATATACGTATAGGAAAATTTTAATAAAAAATAAAAATATTTTATTTTATTTTTCATATTTTCTATAATTATTTTTATTCTTTATATATATATATATATATTATATATAGTTTCTGTTTTTTATATATTACATAGATACTATATTTTTGTTTTTTTTTTTTTTTTTCATTTACATACAAATAATTTCTCTAATAATTTCAATATTACATTATTTTTTCATTGGCTGCAAAAAACAAAAAATAAATAAAAACATAAATAAATAAAAAGGAAAATAAAGATATTTTTTTTGTTTTCTATTCATTTTCTTTGTTACATCTTATGAACAATTAATTTCTGTAAATAAATTTGCATACATATCTATGAATTATTATTGTTTTTTATATTTCTTTTTTTTTTTTATATTTATATATGACTAATGCATGTGCTTAATTAAAACATACGTTGGTGTCCTTTTTATTATTGCTTCATTCTATATTTTGCTCTAATTTTTGCTTTCTATATATTCTTTAATATTCTGAATGTATATTTCTAATTTGTATTATTCGTGTTGTTTGTTTTTTAATTAGATAAATTTTGCACATACATTGCGATTTTTTGTAATTTTTTTTTTTTTTTTATATACATTCGCTCATTAAACTAATTTAGAATATTGCAATCATATTCATGGATTTCTTTTTTAGTATTTATTAATATCTATTTCAACAATTACATAGAAAATTTTTGAAATAAAAGCAAAAATAAATTGAAAATTACTACTGAAACCTTTAAATTAATTTTAGTTTCTTTTTTTTTTTACAAAAATTTTTAAATACATTTTAAATTAAATTTTATTTTATTTTTATACAATTTTTTTTTTGTTTACTTTTTTATACTGAGAATTATTTAAGTTAATTCAATTTAATTTAAATTCACATTTAAATTGTAAAAATAATTTTCAATGTACTAGAACAATAAAATTTTTAAACGCATTCAATTATGATGAGTATTATACGAAATGTTTCTAATAAATTACATAATTTTGTAGATTTGTATTGTGTGATTTGTTCTTTTCATATTTTAATTTAATATACATATATGTATTTCTGTTTTTTTTTTTTTAACGAATACATCAATTGAAATATAAGGCTGTTTTCAAAGTTGCAAATCGCAAGCCTAGAGACCTGATCCATAAAATATTAATTTAAATTTAAAATTACAGTTATCTTTAGTTAAGGTTTGCAAGGTCCATGATCGCTTTGTTTTTTGTATCTCGCATCAAACTAATTTGATTTAATCTCAAGGTGACAAAATAAAGTTTACAACTTTGAAAACAATCCAAATTTTATAGAATGTAACCAATGTAACTTATAAAAAAAAAAAAAAAAAACAACAACATAAGATTGATTTGAAATAAGAGAAATTACAAAATAAAAATACAAAATTTTTAGTCAATAATTATAAATATTGGTCATGAATTCTTGTAGTTGCAATTTTTAATTTCAGAGAAAACAATTTTCTTTTCTTTTTTTTTATGTAAGTAAATGAGTAAATGCTTTAAGCAATTTCTGATTTTGAAATTGAGTTTATTTAGCTTGAGATTTTAAAGAACAAATAAGCCGTCATAGAACTTTAAAAAAAAAACAAAAATTGCTGGATAAATTGTCTTTTTATATTATCAACAGATATAGTATTTTGTCTAGATTTTTCGAACATTTACATAATAGATAATTTTTTTTTTTTCGTAATTTGTAAAAATAAAATTACATACTGAATATTGAACATCTACCTGAATTATTATTAATTACACTACTGCTGTATATATCATAAATATACATACGAGTTCATACATAATATACATAATATAAATATAATATATAAAAAGAAGAGAAGCTAATAAATAAATAATAGAAACATTCTCTTAAATATACAGAATATTTGTTTTTTTTTCCATCATACACATGAAAATTATTTTCAACTAATAATAACGCTATAAATTACAGTATTTAGTTATAATTTTATATGCAATTCATTTCATTTTAATTTTTAGATTTTTTTTTTTTTTCAAACTACAAACTACATAATTATTATTGTATTTAACATCCCTTAAGGCTAATTTAAGTTTATTCAAAAATTATCTAACAATTCAACTAAAATTAAATTAAATTTATTCAAAAAAAAATATATATATATTTAATTCAATTAACGCATTATACTAAAAATTCAAACTAAAGAAAGGATAAAAGACAAGGACGAAACACAAAACTAAAAGCTAATTATGGTTTTTTGTCATTTTCCCTTGATACCAACTAATGATTCATCGATCATTTCTTCATCAGTGATACAAGGTGAATTAGAATGCGGAGAAGGTAATAACATCAAAGGTGATGGTACTGGAGATTTAACGATATGTATGGAAACTGATGATGATGGTGACGGTACTGGAATTTTATTTAGAGTAGTAACTGTACTATGTTGGGATTGGGATTGTTGTTGAGGTTGTGGTGTTATTGCTGTTGGTGTTGTTGTCACATTCGATTTTTTAGTAAATGATGATGAAAATGTTGAAGATTGTGATGCTGATGCTAATGATGTTAATGTTGATGAAGATAATGATGATGATGGTGGTGGTACTGACGATGATACAGCAGTAGTATTAACAGCAGCTGAACGTTGATCAACGCATACCAGTGCAGTTGTTGTTGTTGTTGCTGCTACTGTTGCTGAGACTGCAGTTGTTATAGCTGTTGGAATTGCCGTGAATTTATTTTCTGATGATTTTATGCCAAAATCATTTTCACTACCGACTTTTGTCATATCAACGGTACAAGGTGCCGATGGCGGCCGCATTGTTAAATTATCATTACTAAGAACATTCCCAGCATTACTATTATTACTAGAACTACAACTGTTACTACCATTACTATTTACATTTTGTACATTCGGTGATGCGGACGGAGAAGGTCTATATGCTGGTGATGAATTCATCAATGTAACACCAACAGGTGATGTGAATGGTGACTGCACATGCATGGGAGTTGATGGAGTTGAAGATGAATGCGGCTTTATAACATAATCCTTTTGATTAAATGTATTTAGAATTGCATCTGAACTAGAAGATTTCGACAATTGTGATGACAAATCCTTATGAAATGTGTTATTTTCATGGAGACCATATTTTGGCGATACTGATGAGAAGAAATTTAATTTATTCCCACTTAAATTTGCGGTATTGTGCACAGTATTCGAATGTTGCTGATTTGATTTTATTTCAGAGGACGATGAACTTTTGGAAATAGGATTCTGTTGTTGAATTTTTACAGATGACAAATCTTTTGAAACATTTTCATTTAAAAATAATTTTGTTGCAGAGGTATCAGAAACAGTGTTACTACTAACTCCAGAAGCGGCAGATGTAACAGACACTGGGACAGTTGAAGTAGTACTTGTCACTGGAACTGTTGAAGATGTCACAGTTGTAGCTGACATACTCTGTGTTACGGCTGCTGCTGTTGTAGTGGTTGTTGTTTCTTTTTTGGAATCATCGTTCGTTCGTGCAGACAACTTTGGAATTTGGAATTTTGTATTTAAAGATTTCATGAAACCATCCATTGAACTATTCGGGGAAGATAAACGAAGAATTTTCATCACATCTAAAGGATCTGGTCTACTGGTGACTTGCTTACTATCCCCTCCGCCGCCAAGACTACTTTTGTTCGATTTTGTCGATTTTTCTTTTCTATATAGTTCTGACATATTTAAACCACCACCTTTTCCTGAAGTTAAACTACCTGAAGAATTCGTTCTTTGGAAACTACTTTTCGTTGTTTGCGACCCACCACCGCTTGATGCAGGTGACGTTGATTTTAACAATGATGCCATTAATGCCTTCTTAGATGCTGGTCCACTTGAAACGCCTGGTTTTAATCCAGTATGCTTCTTCGGAGAGCCACTTCCACTTGGTAGAGGAAATTTCAGAGACGAATTAATTGAGGCTTTATGTGATGGTGAAGTATCTTTTGTACGTGTTTTATTTATAGTTATCTTCATTCCATCTAGACTAGGTTTAATCATGTATTCAGAACTGAGAGATGTTGAACTACCTGCATTCTGACTCCCTGAAACTTTATAACTCGAATTTAGAATTCCACTATGCTGTAATTTATCGACCATTGTTTCCGACAATAATTCACTCAAAGAATCACCCAGACTACCTTCATCTGAATTTTGTGCTAATTTCAATTTATCAATTACTGCACTCAATGAACCTTTTTTCATTTTCGATTGAACTGCTGCCAGACTAGTCGCCATCGCAGTAACAGCATTAGACAATGCTGTTTGAGAAATCGCATCACCCGTTGCACTTAAATAATTCGATAAAAGCTTAGAATCATCTTCATTCGAACTGCTCGATTCCAGATGTTGCAAAAAGGCCGCGCTTAGATCAATATGCTTTAATTTAACTGCTGATGACTTCACTTTAGGACTGGTGCCACTTGAACCTTTTCCTGTAATTCGTTCCTTATCCCGTTCTCGGTCCTTATCCTTCGATAATAATGAAGACTGCGACTTGAGAATTGATTTGTCTCCTTTTGAGCTAGTCATTGGATTTGTAACACTTTTAAGTGCGAGCATGCTTGGCTTTCCGGAACTACCAGATAAACTAGAATGCTTCGGCGATGCACCAGGATGATTTTTTATACCAGAATATGCTGGTGAATTTTTAAGATTTCCTTTTGTACTCGTTACACTGGAACTAGAACTATTTAAAATGCTCGTAACTAAATTGCTAGAATGTTTACGATTTGGTGACACTGACGAATGATCTTTTTTCATTGCCGACACCGAATGCAATGCACTAATATTTCGATTTATGGAATCTGATTTAGAAACTAATTTTTCTGGTGGTGGTCCCATTTGTCCACCAACACCAACATCATCTTTCTTCCGTTTACGTTTTTTCTCGTTTTTCACTTTGTCATCTGATTTCTTTGTTGATGAACTTCCTCCGTGCTTCTTACTTGATTTAGATGATGAAGATGACACATTTATCGGAGTGATAGTGATTGATGTTTGAAAATTTTGATTAGTAGATGATGAAATTGGAACTATTTCAATGCCTGGTCGCTTTTCTAAGCCCATTCCAGTCAAAACTGAAGTTAATTCACTTGTAGACATAACACTAGTGTTTGTATTTGAACCAGAACTTCCATTTGCTTTTAAATCAGACAATGATGAGTGTTTAATACTATCCGTATCTTTTTTACCACCAGACTTATTGTCTGATGGAATAGTTTGATTGCTTCCACCCACACTTTTATCAAATACTTTTTGAAAACTTTGTGTTGTGGTGACTCCTGAATCCGAAGTCGATGTTGTCGATGTTGTACCCAAAGAGCTGGAGTCACCACTCATATCAGAAGAAAAGTTATTGCAGAATGTCGATTCTGCCTTATTACTATTACTCTTTGGGTTTTTATAAAAATCCTCCCCGGTTGAAAAACCTGCCACTGAAATACTGCTACCAATCATTTGATCTTGAAAACCACTCATGTCATGATTATTTTTCATACCGAACTGATTAGATAATCTATTATTGATGTCTGAGGACGTATCAAATAATGATAAATTATTTCCAGTCGAATTAAATGAATCATTTACTGTAGAATTCATTACTCCTACCCCAGATGATGAATGAAAAAACTGTCTTCCACCACTACCACCAAAATTTCCATTTCCTACAATTCCTCCAGCACCACTTACTCCACCTGTATTGCATCTTTCAGTTTTATTCTTTATATCACGAAAATCACTACCACCACCACCATTTCTTCCACCTGGATCATTAGGCCCTAAAGATAAATTAAAATTTCCATTTTCCATACCACGATAGCCCTTCATTCGTTCTTGTTCCCAAAATTTTAATAATGCTCGAACTGTTATCGGTATTGATAGACTCTTTTGAACAATTTTTGATAATCTCATTGCAATCGCATCATAGCTATTCGATAATGAATTAATGGAACAGGTTATATTCTTACCATCACTTAAATCAAAGTCTACATATGCCATTGATTCCTCGAATGGATGCTCTAAGGCAACAGATATTTGTGTTATGGATATTGCGGTCACTTCTAGCATTGTCGTTGATTCAATATCTGCAATAGAATTTCAAATTTAAGTAAAATCTTTTTAAAATTTCATTTCAAATTTTTAAATATAAACTTACCACACATTTTACTAAGTGGTCGAACGCAACTTGCCAACAAAATGTGAAATAATGCTTGCTTTCGTAAAATGGTTAATATTTTTGAAACCTGTGACGGTTCTGTGAACGGTATGCTTGTAACGACAGATCCCTAAGCAGAACGAAGAAAATTTGTTTTTTTTTTTTTATTTACTTTATAAAATAATTTTCAAAAATTAAATTTAATTTACCTTCATTGATGTATTTTCAGTGAAATAATACAAATGATTTTGATCTGGAAGATTAACAGGTAAACCTTTTGAACAATTTTTTATTTGTCCTTCTGATGCCGTTTGTACTATTAAATCCATAACAGAAACTAATTTCGTATCATTAATTGATGAATTATTATCGTTTAAATGTGTTAATGTATTCATTAAAGATTTACATATTGGTAATGGTGTATTCAAACGTAATACAAATGTTGCTGGCAACAATGCTGAATTAGCTGCATTCATTGGTGAATAAATTGGTACACTTTCACCTTGCATATCTTTATTAAATGTGACTGTCGGTGAAATTTGTAATTTATTTGCTGATGATGCCTCTAAATTAACTGATACACTCATACCAATATTTTTCATTGTCAATAAATCTAATGTTAATGGTTGCATTGTTTTCATTTCTAAATTTAATAAATCATACGGTGGTACAAAATAAATTAATTTCATTGAATGACCACCACGACGTTTTTGTACAATACCAACAGATGAATCCATTAATAATGCTTGTGTATCTTTATGAAAATTTTGCATTGTGAATAAATTATATAAATCTGTTTCCATTGCTTGTAATGCAACGAATGCTTTACTTTTGACTTTTGGTTCAGCATTCAATTGATAAATTGATGATAATCCCTCTAATTGTACAGTAAAATCAGCAAAATCACCATTTAATAAGCATGTTACAAGTTCACTGCATGATTGCTGTTCAATCTATAAATTTCAATTTTTTCAATTCAATAAATTCATGTAAAAAAATATTTTGAATGTTTATTAATGATTTTTTTCATGATTTTTGCTTTACTTACCTTACATTCATGATGTACTTTAACATCACTTAATGTACCATCCGAATCTAGTATAATCTCCAAATAAAACATATCAGATGATATAAACAAACCAGATGTATCTTCCATAAATTTCAAACCTAATTGTCTTGATAAACTTTCAAGACGTTCAACTAAACCTTGTCTAGTTGTTACTTTAATGCAATGTTGCATACTGTCTAAACATTTTTGTAAATTTGCCTTTTCCACAGCATCCAATGCATAACGTTTCTCTAACATTGACATTCTCATTGCTCTTGATAGCTCTTGAAATGTTTTATGCTGTGATGAATGTGATCTGAGACGTTCCATTAGCAGTTCTCGCTGCCATTGTTTATTTTTTTCTGTTGGTCCTAGAGGACCAATTGGCTCTGTATCGAAAAAATGAAAATTTATACGTAGGTATATGTCATGTATAAAATGGCAATTTAAAAATGTAATTTTTCAAACGTCTTTTCTTACCTCCAGACTTCACTGCAGTTATTTTGCTCATTTTGTGGTTGATTATTAAGCCAAAAACTCTTTTACATAATTATTTTTAATTTAAATGGAAAGAAAATTGTTAAAAAATTTCACTATAAAATTATTCTTGACATAGACATGGCTACCAAGTACTGTACCACTTAGCCACCACCAGCACCACCATCAATGCACCAGCACCAAACCAATACCAACATCAAGTACAACCACCATTCTATTAGCTGGAGCTGCTGGCTGCTATCTATTCATATTTAATATTGATATAGCTAGCTTATTCTATTGCTTATTTGCTAATACATTTTTTACATTACATTACCAAACCAATGCCATTTCCATTTGCTCTCTGTTCTATTGCTGTCATAAATGTCAAAACTGAACAGTTGAGAATGTCAAAACAATCAAATTCAAGGGTTGAGAAAGAGAACGTTTACAATAAATATCGATTGATTTTTTCGATTCAACTTTTGAGAATTTTTAAATTATAAAGTTTATTTCTAAATTCTAACTTCCTAATATAAATACAGGACAGGTGTAGTAATTGCTAGTTTTTGTTTTTTTTTAATTTTAACGTTGTAATTTTTGCATTTAGAATAGTGAAAGTAAATTTACATGAAAATAGCTGAATTGTAAATAATCGGAAATAGATATATACAGGGTGTTTGCATTCGGGTGGTCAACCCGCACACAGTAGATAGGTCTCGTCGAGTCAAACAAAAAATCGTTCTACAGAGGGGCGGAGTAATTTCAACCGTTTAGCCGCTAGAGGGCGATGAAGATTTTTCGTACTTACTCTACAAAACACTGTATAACAACTGCGACGTACTACCTAAATGTGACATCGTTGTGACGAAATCGAAATGACGACACAAATTTTAAACAAAAGCTTTTTTTCTCGAAATGGCTCACCTTCTTATTCTGTACATTGTGATTTTTCTTTCATATAAAAAGAAAAAGCTTTGTATTCAAAAAGTTTTAGCTTAGTGGTTTGGCACACACAAATGCCGTTTTTTTATGTGGAGTTGGGAACTTGGCACAAAGAAATTCTATTTTTTTATATTGAGTTTTAGATGTCATGTTATGTCAAAAATGTTGGTTTTTATGTTCCTACTTCCTACTGAATAATTTCTCTCCTATTTTATTTACTTTATGTTGGTAGCTGATAGTGGTATTCTTGGTACAATCAGTACCAAATACCAATACCATTTACCATATACGAATACGAATACCGAAACCGAATACGATCAATTTCATTTAGCAAAATTTTCTTTCTTTCATAAATGTTGGTGCTTGGTGGAAGATGGTCGTGGACTCGTGGTGGTCTCGTGGATTCGTGGTCCATCCATCATCATAATGATGGTATGGTTGTATGTCTAGCTCTGGTTGTATTTTATATTGTATTGTAATATTGAATTGAATTAAAATTTAGAAGTTAGAAGAGGAATATAGTATAATCATTCATAATCAATTGAAGTGCAGAAAATTCAACTAACTGGGACATAACTTGCGGGGAAAATTGTAAGTATCTATTTGGATAAAAAATTAAATTAGTTTTACCATACGAATTCTGTAAATTTGAAATTAATATTAAAAAACAAAAACCTTTCCGATTGGAGAAAGATAAAATTAAATTTCACGTGGTAGTACAATCTACAATAAATTATAAATAATACACTTTACACTTACAGTATTCTTTAGTTGGAAAATTATAAAAATGATGATTTTATCATAATTTAATGAATGTAATGATTAAATATTTTTACCATGCATCACCATCTGAATAATTACAAGAAAAAAAAAAATTTAATAAAATATTTCATTTCATATGAAAACTAATTGTAAGTACATAATTAACTTTTCCAGAACTTTTCCTACATGAACATAAAATGAGATTCTGTTTTAAATACATTGGATTGACCTAAAATGTAAAAGATGTGATCATTACGTATTACGTTTCATGGTGGAATTATAAAAACGTGTTTTCACACCACTCATAAAATGGAGATCCCAATAATAGAGTAAGTATTATACCATACATATTTAAATTTATTGAAATAAAAATCTATTTGTGATGATAAAATTATGAATGAATTCTGATTAAACAGAATAATTACGCCATGCAACACCATCTGAAATTCTACAAAAATATATCTTATTTTTTAACTAGATATACATATATTTCATTAAAGAACTTTTATTTTTTCAGGCATGAAGCTGGTAAATCTCTAAAAACGTGAAGGAAGGGAACAGACACCGGTATTGAATTTCAGATTGCAATTCAGACCTAAATTTTCTCGGATAAACTTTAATGGAATTGATTTTGAAATAATTTCAATTATAAAAATGCAATATTTTCACAATAATCTTTATAATACAATAAATAATTTAAATTAAAGTACATTTTGTGTTCAGCAGACTATAAACTAATGGAATGTGTTTTTAAGATAATTTTTTTCCTGTAATTTATGTAGTAAATTGCTAATAATTTTAATTATGACTTTTAACCATCAAATTCTGGATATAATTCGGCCAAAATTATATCAAACATACAGTACATGATATGTTTGTTTAATGCTGGTGATTGTAAAACATCAATTAAATATCCAGAACCTTTTCGTAAATTTTCAATACGTTTTCTAGCCTGTCTTTGTCTTTCTAACAATTCATTTGGTGATACTTTTGTTGATTGAGTTTCGAACAGATGAATCTCTAACATTTTTATTAATACAGCTAATCTCGGTTCATATAAACCGCATTTAATCAACTTATTAATTCCGAAACAAATCAATGAATCTACTGACGATTTTGAAATGCATATGAATGCAAATATTAAATTAACTAAAACTATTGGAGCGTTCAATAATTTGTAAACTATAAGCAGAAGAAAGAAAATATAAATTACATATACATACTGCATAGAATTTAAACACCAGAAAAATAAAAATTTTATAAACATACGTATATATAGTAAACATTGTGATGGTCCTTTTATATTTGATGATGGCATATTCAACGATAATGGTAAATTGTACTTTGGTGATTTATTTAATCCAAAAAGATTACCAAACACCAAATTTCTACCAGGTTGATTTGGACGTTGCTTGAATCTAATATCATGCGCTTCAATTACTTCTTCACCAATATCTGGACTAAATATCCAATAAATAGAAAATTTTTATTTTTTAAAATTGATTTGTGAAGCGATTTTTTTTTTTTTAATATACATATATGTAAAATCTACCTTTGTTCAATTGATTGCATGAATGTAACTAGAAATGAATCCAAATTTTGTCCACGTTCCTTTTTTAATTTTGATGTAACTGATGAATATATCGTTGAATTTGTATTTGTTACTTGCGGTTCAGCTAATGCATCCCATACAGTTGGTACTTCAGTTGCATCTAATGGAGCACCATCAATTGCACCACGGATTGCATCTTTTAATTTTGTACCTAATCTTGATACTGTGCCACTTTGATCTAAATTTCTTCGGGTGAAAAAATCAATACAAAATCATACGTTTAATACGTTTATGTGCGTATCTTTTGAGAATTATTTTAATAAATTCTTAGCATACTTGCTATCATCAAGTAATTTTACTTCTTTACTGCCATATATCAATTTAAAATATTCTGGTGTTTTCGTAAATGCCTTTCTCCATTTTCCCTCTAAATTCTTTTTAACATTTTCATGTGCCTCTGTTAATGATTGAACCTTCGGGTAATTTGATAATGTTTCATTTGTTGACACCAATTTATTATAATCCTGTAATAATTTTTCAGATTGTTGATGTAATGATGATAATTTTGCTGGATCTGTTGTTACTTTTGGATCTTGTAGTTCTTTATTTAAACTATCTGAAATTTATTTTGTAAATTTAAATTTATCTTTATTTTTCCATAAAAATTTAAATTTAAATTCAACCCTAATTACTTACCGACATCCAAATAAAATCGTAATTCATCAACAGCTCCTTCTTTCTTCAAATACTGCATAAATACATATAATTGATCTCTTTCATTTAATACATTTTCATCGTATTTTATTAATTTCTCATCAACATTACTTTTTTTAACAAAATTTTTTAATAATTCGACTTTTTTTGTATTCGTTTCATCAATAAATTTCAATTGTTCCTTCAATGTTATTCGGTTACTATTATTATTTGTTGTTTGTGACCTTTTATTACTATCTGTTGCATAAATAATCATTAAATTTATTAAATTTGGATCTGATATAACATCCATTAATGGTAATAATACCCAACATGCTAATAATTCCCGTACTAAACTAAAAAATATTTTACTATTAAAATTTTCATTATGAAATAGACGTGGTATTAAACATTTCGATACAGCACGTAAATAATCGATTTCAGAACGACGATTTATAACAGCTGGATGTACTATATATTCATTTTGTATATAACAATTTGGTAATTTATCCATTTGTACACCATTATCTAGCATTGATTTTACAATTTCGATATGATCAAATGCAACCGGTAATAATTTATATGTTAATAATTTTGATATATCTAACATTTTAAATTTAACTATAATGTGACATGTTGCTTCACGTAAACCCTGTTTTAATGTTTGAACAAAATCATCGTCATGTGATAATAATGAAAACCAACTTT
This sequence comes from Villa cingulata, assembly GCA_951394055.1. Taxonomy (NCBI): domain Eukaryota; kingdom Metazoa; phylum Arthropoda; class Insecta; order Diptera; family Bombyliidae; genus Villa; species Villa cingulata. The sequence continues at coordinate 5,986,957 of OX596020.1, read as the reverse complement.
CAACAAAACTGTTCAGAATTTGTGTATAAAACTGTAAAAATTACAAATTAACAGTAAAACGAGCATTAAATATTTGTCTTATTTTTAGACAAATCACAAATGTACTTACACTCTCTACGGCTTTATCTAAATTTTCGTTAACTAAAAGATCCTTCCATGGTGTACGTGTTGTCATATTTGATGTTGTTTTATGTCTTTGACATTGTTTTAAATCACATACTTCACATCTACCTTTATTTAGATCAATCTTAAAATTAAAAATATATTGAAAATTTAATTTGATTCAATTCGATTATCAAATCCAAATATACTTACATTATTTGAAAAGCCAAAAATATCTTTAAATTTATTTAAACATTTTGTGACAATTTCATTATGTTTAATTAATATTAAGGGAAATGTACAACCAATTGTAAATGAAAATAAAGCAATAATACCAAACAAAGTGCTGGAAGAAAAAAATATGAAAATATTAAAAAATCTTTGCCGGAAATACATACGTTTGTAAATAACATACTTAATATATGTTGATGTTATTATACAGAATAATATCACAGTAACTGAAATCCATCTAACAAGACCATCTTTGGCAAAATTTTTATATGTATCACTGATTTGTAATTCATTCATTTTATTTTCTGGTATTATTTCCATTATTTGTGAATATATGTATTTTTGATTTGTTTTATAATATTCTGATTCTAATTAGTAATTAAATATGTATGTATTTTGTGCACTTTAATATTTCATAATGAAAACTTTACATATAAATACTCTTGTGCAGATTATAGAAATTTTTATCGCATTACTAATTTAAATTTTTTCTTATTATTATTAATAAAATTAAAAACCACTTGAAGAATGAAGAATAAATTTAAATATTGCAATTGCAATAAATTTAAATTAAAATGAAAACAAAATTTATGGAAAATTTCATGGAAATAAAATGGAAATTTTACATTTTACCATCAAATCAAATTGTCAAACTTTTTCTCTTTACTCTATGTGCTCATTTTCTATTCAATTTCAATATTCTCTTAAAAACTGCAAATTATCAATTGAATTCAGTAACGAATAGATGTCATTAAAATACAATTTTCTAATTATTACTTCCTGTTTATTATTATTTTTGAATATAATTTTTTTGATATTTAGAAAATTATAAAAATATAACAAATTTTTTTTTTCAAACTTTTCCCTTAAATTTATATTTTTGATGATCTTTTCTTAACGATTCGTATATTTGTTTTGTTGCATCATTCGAACATCTCAAAATGAAACTGCCAACACGATGATCACATAATGATATCAAATCATAACAGATACTTTCTACACGAGATTTTATCTGAAAATATAATTAATTTAAAATTTTTCAAAATTATTGTTAATTATTTCGTTTTTATTATTTTGCTAATCTATTATATTACCTTAGGATATAATGTTGTAGGTTTTTTACTTGATACCATTAGATTTATTATAAACATTAATACATATGGAGCAATTTTCTTCATTTCCAAGTTATGTGAAGTCATTAAATGCATTAAACTAAAAATAAAAAATTGAATAATTTTTGTAAATTATAAAAAACCATAAAAAATATTATATATGTATTCATTCATATATTTTTTTTTTTTCATTTTATACTCACTTCTCTAATTTTAGTGACAATTCCTCTAAATCATTTAATTCATCATTACTCAATTGAATATCTAATTTACGTTCGGATTTATATAAACATATTGATTGTAATAAATCTTTAAAAACGTACATAAATTGTGGTATACGATCAAATAACAATGTATAACGAAATTTAATTAAAATCAAACATAAATCGATTACATTTGATGCTAATTTAAAATATATTTTCGTTGAATTATCGTCATTTAATTTAAATTTTTTAATATTTAAATCCATTAAAAATATTAAAATCATATCGATATGATCAATTGACATTGGTATCTTATGATTTTCGCAAAGAATTTTTTCACAATCTAACACATGAAGAATTGTTGAAGAATATTTAAATTGATTTGAATTTGATTCTTTTTCCAATTTAATAATTATATTAAAAATTATTTTTTTAAAATATTCATTTAAAATCTAAAAATTAAATAAAATTATTTTTAATAGATTTTTAAATCAATTTTAATGTAATAAATATAAACTTACTGCTCCTTTTAATGTATTGAAATAACATTTTGACATTTGCAATAAGATTTGACAAACATATTCTGTTTTATCGTCATTACTAGCAATCTGAAATGTGCAGAAAACAAAAAACAAAATTAAATAAAAACAAAATATACATTAATAATACAAACGAAAAACTTTTACCCTAGTTAAATTTATCAAAATTCTATGAAAATCTTCAATGCTTTGATGATTCATTATCAATTTCATTAAAATTTCAACATTTTTCATATCAATTGTATCGCCATTTTCAAATTTCATTTGTAATTGCTTCCAATATTCTTCAAGTACAAATTCAATTTCATCTGGATCAAAATGTAATGGAATTTTATATGCTAAAGCTGTATTTAATAATTTAATCGAATATGTATTGTTGCAATCCATCTTTAAAAATATATAAAAAAAAAAAAATCAGAATTAATTTTTCTAAAAATATGTGAATAAATAAAAAGTAAAAAATAATATTTACCGAATATCCAATATAAATTTTACATATTCTTCTGACATTCTCATCAATTAAATTATTTGATTTTTCACAATTTTCAATATTATTTTCGTTATTTTTTGAATTTGCATTTGTATTTGTATTATTTATTTTACCAAAATATGATGCTATATAAATTGTATATGCTGATAAGGTTTTCAGAACAAATTTTTTATCATTTTCTGAGTTACGTTTATTAGTAACTTTGGTTTTATCATCATCTTCATCAGCTTTATTAAAATAATCATTAACATAGTCCATAAATATTGTAATTAATTCGTCTTGATATTTTTTAAATTTTTTAATTATTATCTGTTGTATTGATAATGATTCAATTAATTTTATCATAAATTTTAAATAATTTTCATTTATTTTTAATATTTCTGGTGTTGAGAAAATTTTTGTGATTTTCATTAAACATAATTCAGCGTTATTTATGATTTTTTTGAATGTAGCAAATATTAATTCATAAAATTTCATTATGATTGATGAATTTTCTAAATTTTCTGCTACCTCTAAATCGATTGGAAAGAATTTTAATAAATTCTCAATATCGAAATAATTGAATATTTGTATTGGTTCTCCAAAATGTAATAAATCTGAAATTATAAATTAATCAGATATGAGTGAAATTTTAGAATTTAATTTAAAAAAAATGTATATAAAAAAATTAAAAATAGATAAAAAAAAAAAAAAACTTACCAGTAAAAATTGTATAACATTTTTCAATCAATTGATTATCATTCGTAGCTAACAGATCACGAAATAATGCTACATTTAAAATATAGAGTAATGATTTTGTATTTGATTTGCAATAACCGATTGGAAGTTCATTTAAAATTTCCAATATTCGATATAATTCTTCTGAAGAATATTTTTTGATTGAATATAAATCAGATTTTTCACAGATTTTTTGTATGATTTCATTAAATTTATTTACATTATTATTTTTTGTACTATTTTCATCAATGTCATTATGTTCAGTGATTTTCAATAATTTATCAAAATCGATTGTATTTAAAATGGATTTTTTAGATTTTACAAAACAATTACCTATTAATTTATATAAATTTATCAAAATTATCTCATAGAAATCATAAATTTCAACAAATTGATATAAAAATTTGTAATTTAAACATTCTAAATCTGTTAAAAATAAACTACATAATTCAATTTTATCTTTACAATTTAAATAATTTAATAACCATGTATTTGTATATCCTGATCCTGAATTTATTTTAACTTTTTCATATTTATTATCAATTTTAAATATATTTTTGATTTGTTCAATATCACTTAATGTTGATGATAGCAGATATTTTTTTGCATTTATCAATTTACTCATGTCATCTTGATCAGTTATTTGAAAATCATTAACATTATAATTATGAAAAATATTTGAAAATAATAATTTCGTTTTAATTTTTTGTATATAAAAATTATTTATATAATTTTTACATTTTATATTACCAAAATTTATTATTCTTTGTTCGATTAGTATCCATTCATCTAGCGATAAATAATCATAGAAATTATTATTTTTATTAATTAAATTTTTTAAATCGAATAATGATAATGCCGCCGTTGATGAATCTTTAACTAATAATAAATCTGAACAATAATATAATAGTAATAATTTAAAATCATTATAATTGATATTAATTTTTAGAAATGTTATCATTAAACGATTATTATGCTCATAATTTAATATTAATTTACCGAATTTATTTAATAAATTATTGGTTAATAATGCATTTTTATGAATTTCTGATGAAAATTTATCAAATTGTTCTGATAATTTTGTACCCAAAAAATATTGACACAATAATTGTGAAGTGAAATCAATAAAAAATAATAAATTTTCATCAATTTTCAATGATGACGGTAAAGATGTTTGATCTGTTGATATAATTTTATCAAAATCATCTAAAATTTCATTTAAATTATATACCAGTGTTTTCCATATAACTAATGATGGTTTCGATACTAATGATGTTATAAATTTTATAAATTGTATATCAATTGTATTTATTGGCCATGCAAATGATATATTTGTCCAATTCTCTTCAATATCTCTATCATGATTCCAATTAATATTATTATTAACTGAATGATTATTCTCGTCGATATCATTAAATTCATTACATAAGGAATTTAAATAGAAATTACTTATCAAATATGTAATCATTTCATCATCATTTACATTTGTTATTTTCGATAAATCTAACATACTCTCATCAACTAAACTGTTATCACTTACATTTACAGTACTACTACTCATTAATGTTGTTGATGATAATTTCAATTTTTTACTTTCATCATTTTCATTATCATCATCATTTGTTTTGATTACTTTCAATTTACGTTTACATTTCTTCGATAATTTATTCATTTTTAAATATTCTTTAATTGTTTTTAATAGATATGATATAAATTTTTCATTTCGATTTAATTTCTTGAACATATCAATAATTAAAATTAAAAATTTTTCATAAATTTTATAAATTTCTATTGTATCCTTTTGTATTAACATGATTTTTATTAAAATATCAAATATATTTTTTTCAATTAATAATGGATTCAATTTAATTATTGAACATAATATCAATAAAGTTAATTTTAAATTTGTTTTATAATTATTTTCAATTAAAATTTTTAAATTATCTGATAAATATTGTAATAATGTACGTTTTTTTGAATTATTTTCAAATTCAAAATTTATTGTAACATCATATTTTCGTAATAAATCAATAATATGCTTTTTTGTAATCAATTGTATTTGAATATTTTCATAATTTTTATATTCATTCAAATTTTCAAATATAAATTGTATGAATATTCCTAAAAATAATTTATGTTCACGATAATATGTTATACAAAATTCATAATAAAGTAAATTTATATAAATTGGTAATTCAATAAATTTTTTTAATTCATTTATTATAACTTTTTTCTTGCCTACATCATTATTTTGAAAATAAACTAATTTTACTATTTCATAAATTTCATTAAAATAATTCATATTTTTAGATTTTAATTTTATGTAAATTTCAAATAGTGATTGCAAAATGATTTGATTAAATGACTTCTCAAATTTATCGACTGATGGTATATTCAATATAAATGTTTTTAAATTATTTAATACTTTTAAAAAGAAATCATTTTCTTCATTTATACATATTTCATTTAAATTTATAGAATCTATATATGATTCGTATACCTTTAACAGAGTTTTAATTAATTCACAATATAATTCATTCGAAAATTTATACAAATCTTGATAGCTGTTATGTTCACATAGTAAAAATAGAATTTTATTCAGGTTCTTCTGATAATCAATTGATGATGATGTATTATCATTTTCATTTGCAAATAAATGTGATGATGATGTTATAAATTTTATCCATTTTTCAATGAATGATTGTTTTGTATCGACTGTAATTAATCCTGGTGAAAAATTTATTTCTAAAAATTCTATAATTAATTTCCAATCTACAGTTATATTTTTTATCGGACATTCATTATTTTGTTCCTCTTTTATTTTATGAAGAAAATTCTCATTAAACCATTTTAATGCAATTTCATATTTGGATGTTAGCAAAAATTCTGATGATTTTAATGATTTTATGGCGAATTGTAAATTTTCCTCGAAGGTTTTTTCCTTTCGACATAACCATTTTTCATATTCTAAAATGTATATATTAATTTATTTAGTACGATTAATTTTAATTAACTAACAATTGTATAATAATTAGAGTGTAAATAGTAAAAAACAAATGTAGTATTTACATTATGACTTAAGGACTTAACTTAAAGTCAATAAATTAAAAAATTGATGGTCTTATTAGAAAAAATAATATTTTCATCTTACCAATTTCAGAATCCATTATTTTTTTATTTTTAATTTATTAATTCACTATTTTTATTTTAGATAAAAATTAATTTCAAAATTTTATAGTAGTTTCATATCATTTTATCATTGACATTTACTAGCGCAAGAACGAAAAACGAGTAACAATTTTTTAAGGTTATAAATTAACATACGAATACGGCAGACAGGACAGTGCGTCGTGCGTCAGACGGATTACGTACGGATAACGACGAATAGTCGAATACGATGTTTTTTTTCATAAGAAATTAACATCTTATACTTTTATCAAAAATAATAAGTGAAAAATAAAACATATTTTAAAATTAAATTCAATTATACCAAACTGAATGGTAAATTATAAAATTAAATTGCAACTTATTTTATTATTCCATAAGTGATTTATGTTAATTATAATTATAGTACTGTATGACTGTAATTATAATCTATATGTATATGACTTCTATTTCAATCAGCCAAGCCATTTTCAAATATGACGTGAACAGTGAGCTTAAGCTTATGTATTTCAATTACAAACAACACAGAATTTAAGAGAAATGGAATTATAAATAAAACAAAACAATATCCACTCAAAAGTCAAATGTCAATGCAATGTATTAAATGGTAAATGGTAATGTACGGTGTATGTTTGGTGTGTGTATGTTATGTCTTATGTTTTAAGTATACCACCATAGCCATACCAAAAAAACCATTAACCAAACCAAACCAACCATCAATAAAACCCAATAACCAATCCAATAAATAATTCTTCATTTCATATTCTTCATTTTATTGCTTTTGCTAGTTTTATAGATATTTGGTGAAACTACACTTTTTTTTGTATTTAATTGAATTATACTCGTTTAAATTTTTTAAATTACATAAAAATGGTAAGTTAATATATAAATAATTAATATTTAAATAAATATGAGCAAATAAATTAATTATAAAATAAAAAAAAATAATAACTAAGGTTATGTTCCTTTCCTATGAATTGCTTGGTCATGTATCGACATCAATCAATGCATATAATATTTTAATTTTAATTTACATTTATTTAATATTATTTTGTAGGCTCGTCGTTATGATACTAGAACTACAATATTTTCTCCGGAAGGTAAAAATTTACAATTTATATAAAAATTAAAATGTTTGAAATTATAAAAAATTTTTCATATAGGACGATTGTATCAGGTAGAATATGCTATGGAAGCTATTTCTCATGCTGGTACATGCCTTGGTATTCTCACTAAAGATGGAATATTATTAGCTGCTGAAAAGCGAAGCACTAATAAATTATTGGATGCAGTCGAGTTTTCAGAAAAAATATACAAATTGGATAAGTATGTAATAATTATATTGCATCAATTCAAAGAAGAATTGAAAAATTTAATTTATCATGATTTGTGTTTATAGTGATACGGTTTGTTCAGTAGCTGGTATTACATCAGATGCAAATGTTCTCATTGATGAATTACGTATTATTGCTCAGCAATTTCAATATAGTTATGGCTTTAAAATGCCAGTCGAACAACTTGTTTCACATTTGTGTGATTTGAAGCAGGCTTATACACAATATGGTGGTAAAAGACCATTCGGTGTATCAATATTGTATATGGGTTGGGATAAATACTACGGATATCAATTATATCAATCAGATCCAAGTGGTAATTACGGTGGATGGACAGCAACATGTATAGGAAATAATGCTCCGGTAAATTTGAAAATAAAAGAATTGAAATTAATTGAATTATTTTTATTTCTAATTTTTTTTTCGTTCATTTTAGGCTGCTATTTCAATGCTAAAACAAGAAATGAATGATAACATAACTTTGGAACAAGCTAAAGAACTTGCTATAAAGATTTTAAGTAAAACATTGGATATAACAAAATTATCATCTGATCGAATTGAAATGGCGACTCTTGTACGTACAGATACCAAAACAAATATTTGTATATTGAAAGATTCTGAAGTTGATTCTCTGATTAATAAACACGAACAAAAAGAAGCTGAAGCCGAAGCTTTGAAAAAAGAGAAATTGCCTCCAAAATCTTCATCATCAAAATAAAAATGACGATTTGTTAAGAAAAATATAAAAACGAGTTTCTTAATGTCTCGATATATTATCAAAAACGTTATATCTTTTGGATACCTACACAGCATCCTGAATTATCTAAAATGTAGATACAGTGCATTATTTTGGCATTTCAATTTCAATATTTTAACTTTTTAAAACTCATGATTTCGAATGAATACGGTATCGAAGCATTAAGAAACTCATCCTAATTTCTGTTCTAAAATTTGAATAAAAATTATTTCATATTCATTTAAATACATGAATTTGAATTAAAATATTTTTTTTTCTTTTAATTTATTTTATTAATAAAATTTTATTTATCTTTTTTCTCTGAATTTAATGAATTATACAGACGATTTAATTCATTAGCAATTAAATTTTCCAAAACAACACCATTAACATCGATGAAACATGCACATGATTTTGTTGTTGATGCTTCACGTAAAGATCTTGAATCCTTAACAGTTAATACTAATGTGTATTTATCATCGTATTTCTTCATTTCGGAGCTGGCTTGCCATATTTTCTTATCTTTACCATCATTTTGTACGACGACAACAAATATACCTTTTTCACGGAATGTTGTATATAATGTTAATAGACCCATCAATACAAAATATGATGCAACGCATATAATTAAAACTGGTTTTGATTGTGGAAATGGATATTTATGATCCCATCCTAATGCTAATAATGCAATTCCAACAGCTAAGCCACATATAAACAAACGTCCATCAATTAAACCAAAATGCTCTTTACAATTTTGATGATCCAATAATGCATTTTTAACAGCGTCATCTAATGCATGTTTAATTGCTGAGCCATCCCATTTATTTATTTTGATTGGCTTTAAAATAAATAAAAAAAATATATCAGATGAAATGGTAAATTTTTATTTTTGCCATGAAGGCATAAAAAATTTCTACATGGTACACGCATTACATACATCCATATGAATAAATAAAAATGACGTGTAAATAAAACTGTAAATCAAATTTTAAAATTATAAATAAAATTGAATAAAAAATTACCTCTTCTATTATTTTTACTGGTTTTTCATCTTTTTTAACTTTAGTTGCCATTGCTTTAATTTATTCAAATATTTTAATTCTTTATTTTATAAATTTCGATAATTTCAATTCTTAATAAAATAATGGAATGAAATGAAATGACTGGTAATGGTTTTGGTAGTTGTTCTATGGATGTGTTGGTTGTGTTGGTTGCGGTAGGTGGTGGTAGGCAGACATCTCAATGTCAATTGTCAGTTCACTTGTCAGCGTTGTCAGTTGTCACTTGTCAGTTGACAGCCAATCTCTACACTCTCTTTTTCCCTTCTCTTTGCTCTATACACAAATAGCGTTAATTTCATTTGGTGAATATAAACACTGGTTTTTGTCTAATCTATGCAATAACTCCATTCCGGAAATGATGGACGTAACGATAACGATTGGTTTCAACGGATGGATACTAAATCAAAAATTTTATTTTATTATTTTTTCAAATACACCCAAAAAATTGATTCAATTAATTTTGTCAAAAAATTTTGATTTAGTTAAATTCATGTTAACATTCAAGTAACAATTTATATTAAATTACTTGTAATTTATCATTTTATGTATGAAAAAAAAAAAAAAAACAAAATTGATAACTATTTAATGCATTCAATTTAATTATAACCCTATAATTTAATATTGAACCATTTAGAGTCTATTACAGATTATTTTCATTTGTATTTCCTCTTTGATATTCTTCCTAGGTAAAAACATTATGTTGTATATTTTATGTATGTATGTATTTAACATTTAAATACATTTTATGGTTTTTTTTTTTTTAAATATAATTTTTGTAGTCAATCAATCAATCGATAAAAAAGCACTTAGCATCATTGAATAATTCAATTTTGAAACTTTTACTTTTGAAGTGAAAATGAATCTAAAAAACAGAATCTGTATCACATTGCCAACATATACATACATATACATGTATATAATAATACGTACATTACATATGCAGTTTGTATACTAGTAAATATACAAAACATATTAGAATGATTTGTAGATTTATAGTAGACTACACCATATACCATATTAAGGGGTAATTTTACAAAATTTATTATGAACATTTTGTTTTTATATGTATAACAAATTTTTTTTATTTGTACAAATTAATTTTAATTTTGTTTTTGATTTATTTATATACATACATACATACATACATATCTCTGGAAAAATGAAAAGAAATTAAGGACGAAAAAAAATTTTTAAAAATAACATTTTATATAAGCATATATGTACATAATATATTTAGACATTTTGTATTTGTTTATTTAATTCTCTTTAATTTAAATATTTTTCACAATTTCTTATCTTCAATTTTGTTCATTTATTGAGGCAAAAAAAAAATAATAATAATAATAATAATAACAATAATAGTACCAACACCAAGGGTTCAATAAATAAATTTTTTGATTTATTGATTACAGAATTTTTTTTATCCTCGTATATTGTTTAAATACCTACTAATACACGAATTTATTTTGAACGAATGTTGATGTGAGTGTGTATAAATTTGTCCTTTGCGTTTTTGTTTTTATTATATTTATTTACTTTTAATCTCATTCTCTTATTTATACGAGGATACGCAAGACAATCTCTGCTTATTTTTCTTACTTGTACAATACAAAATACTTCTTAAAGTACAAATTATATATACATGTGTCTATCTGTTGAAAATGATAAATTTATTTACTTTTTTTTTTCTTTTTATTATTCAAAATTGATTTTGATTTTGATTTTTTTTTTCTTCAAACATCAATTTATTATATCGAAAATAAAATAAATGAGGAGGAAAATACAATCATAACAAAAAGAAATCTATAATAAGAAGGAAATATGTGTACTATATAATGTATTATTATTATGTACATATTATGTTATCAATACTCGCGTATTTATCAACGAATATATTATTATGTAATATACTTACAGAAATCTGTGGTTAAATTCAAACCACGTAGAAAAATTTTGTATCTTTTAAAAAAAGTTCCTTATATATTATGTAAATTTAAGTAAGTGTGTGATTATGTAAACACAAGAGGGAACAGCAAGTACTTAAAAGCATTAAATATTTGGTATGATTGATTCATTTTTAGAATGAAAATACATATTGAATTGATTTGCGGTCAAATCAAAATAATAATATAATAATAATAATATGAGTAGTATGGTAGTATTCACTCTTGGGTGAAAATTGGTATTGTTTCGTTGAAAACAATGCGCAAATTTGTAAACAAATGCTACATTATAAAAATAATCTAATGTAAAATGAAATTTGCAAGAAAAAATTTCTCAATTTGTCGTTATGTATAAGATATGTTTCTGATGTCACATACACGTGAACGTGAAAAATTCAAGTATGTATTCATTCTTCATTTCATATATAGTATCATAGGAAAAGTGTATTTTTTTCATTATTGCTTAAAAGGAGTATAAATATCATTAATAATAAATTTTATCATATAGTTTTTTAATTCCCTTAAAAAATATTTTTTTAATAATTTTTGCATGTTTTATATTCAAATGTATACTATTACTACATCACGTGTATTCGTAATCGTATGTATATCATACACTTATACATATTATTTAATATTCATACAGTATTTCAAAAAGATTTCCACTATAAACACGCATTTATGCATCTCATATTATATTTATACTATGTGTAATTTATTAATGGTTTTGTTTTTTTAAATTCTCATTTTTTTTTTGTCTACAAATTACTAAAATTACTTTATCGTTTCTTCATGCAACCATATCATGTATGTAACTAGTTAATAAACAATTTGTAAATGTATTTAACTTTTATTTGTTGTATATATACACATATATACATATATATTTATATCCGTTTTTCATGACAAACCTTTTGAAAAGAAAATAAATTAAGTAAGTAATTACCTTAATGAATTTTGCTAAAAAGTTAATGATTTTTACAGTCAAAACAGATACAGCATTATAATACGAGACATGCTACCGTAATATGGATTTTACTATAATATGTAGTAACTATACATACATAACAATTGTATTGTACATACACTCGTATATGTGTGATAGTAGCAATATAGGGTATCGTGCACATTTTATTAGTAAACAATTACTACAATTTTATAAAAATATAAAATAATTTCTATGCACATTTTATGCACTATAGATGCATACATACCACGCAATCATCATATTATGCATATATGTATGTACATATGTATGTATGTATGTAAGCATGCATATGTATATGTACTTAAATACAATACAGTGCACACATTATGTACTTAATATACATACTGCACATAAAAAAAAAATCTTTTCGCATATTGCATGATAATTTTTTTTTTATAATCATATACATACGATTTATATATATACATATACGCGTATAAATAAAACCCATTTATGTATATATGTGTGTACATTACATTTATATGAATGTGTAGTTAAGGTAATTATCTTGTAAATTTCTTTTTATTAATATCAGATGATCGACATTCGTTGACTATACGTCGTATATTTATTTATATTGCAATTACAATATACATACATATATATACTTATGTATATACATGCATTAATTGATGTTGATTTATTTTTAAATTGTTTAGTATAAAAGCAAAATAAATACTGTGTATGTATAATTTGAAAATAAAACGACAGTTTATATATTTTTATAAATTTTACAAAAGATTAATTAAAAAAGAAAAAAGACAAATGCATAGTTGTGTAATTAGGACAATTTGAACGATACAAAATAATAATTGTGATAATTATTTGAAAAAAAAAAGAAATACAGATAAAATAAAATAAAACGATAAAATTCGAATCTAAAATATATTGCATTTTCAATTTAAATTCAACTTTTTCCAACTTAAATTAAACTTTGTCCAAGTTAAATTATATTTTGTCCATTTTAAATTAAACTCTGTTCATTTTAAATTAAACTTTGTCAATTTTTAATTAAATTTGAAAAAGATTGAAAATGTGAGTGATACATGGATTATTATGGATAATGCCAGAATCCATAAAACACATGAAAATATAGAGTTAATTTCATTGAGAGTTCGGTTGGAGTACTTTGCCACCATATTCTGCAATGCTCAGTCCCATGTCCCATCGAAAAAGCATAAAATGGAAAAAGTTTAATTTAACTCGAACAAAGCCTAATTTAACTTGGACACAGTTTAATTTAAGTTTGAAAAAAAGCTATATTAGACATACTCGTATTTCCATCATATAAATTATCTATCAATAAGAATATGAAAATATTTTATTGAATTTCTAAATTAAAATTATTAAAACAAAATACCAAAAATTTTACAAAAATGTATATACCTATCCAATTTTTATTCTTTCATAAAATATAATACAATATAAATATAATTATATGTGTACATATTTATTAACGTATGTGTAATATGCATATAATAATGTTTGAATGAGATTAAAATAATTTGTATTTTTTTCATTTTATTTTATTTTGTAAACCTTTAAAGAATAATTTAAAATATTTATTATACAAATTATACCAAATAAATCAGGAAGATAAAGTTAAATTTTGGCAAATACCATTTTGTTTTTATATAAAATTATAATATATACCTATCCTATATGTACAAGTACACACATATGTACAGTCTGTTCAAAAAGATACGACAGTCGGGTAAAACACAATAAATGCCAAGACACTAAAAATGTTACATGAGTCATGTACGTTTAGCTTACCTTTGTCTATTTCGCTGACCAAGATTTTTTTCATTTGCGTTATGAGCTCTGTTTATAAAAAACAGGTTTGAAGTGATATTTGTATATAAGTTGTGTACACAATGGAAAGAACGAAATGGGGTTAAGGTGTTGGACTGGTCATCACAGTCCCCGGATACCAATCCCATATAGAAAACGTTTGGGCTTTGATGAAGCGAAAACTTCGTGGAAAACAAATAAAGAGCGTTCGCCACTTGTAAAGAACGTTAAAGAGACTGTGGAACGGCTTTTCCAATGAGTATGCCAAAAAATTGAGCGAAAGTTGTACCAGAAAATGTCACTTTAATAATTCAAAACAGTGGAGATTGAATTTTATGCTAGTGCTAACGGGCAATAGGTTTAAGATTATTCTTTCAATAAATGTTGCTCAAGAACTTTCTGTTTTATTTTTATAAAATTTCGTTCGTTCTCTTTTTGAACAGACTGTATATATAATTTTATGTATATATAAAATATACGTAACGTATTGTATATGTACTATAATATTTCTCAAATTTTTCTCTCTAATGTACGAGTACGCGATGTACGTAGATATGAAAAATGAAATGTATCTTGTAAATTTTGTAAATATAATAATATATTATATTATTATATGGTGTAAGTACTTAGCAAATTTTGTGTAGTTGTCACACGACATTTAATTGTGCAAATAAATATGCGATTAAATAAAAGCAAATCAAATATTATTATTCTGTCAAAGAACACATCAAAAATATAAATACTAAAACAAAAAAAAAAAAAAATTAATAAAAAGAAAATTGAATTAAAAAACAAAAAAAAAAAAAATTAAAAAAAAATTTAAAACAAAAACAGAATTTACGTATATACAGTTTTATATATTATTACTTTATTTTTTTGATATTTGAAATTTTGGCACAAAATAGGCGCAATCTAAAAAAATATAATATTACGTCAATTGTTTAGATTTTATTTATTCATATTCTTCTATATGTTTTAAATAATTTTGTTACACAGATAAATTATGTAAATATGTACACATACACTGTATGTATACAGAATATAGACTGATGATATTATTATTATATGAATTTGAAATTAATTGATGATAATTTAAGAATATAGGATTCGACTTTGAAAAATTTTGAAAACAATAAAAACGATTTTACATACAAAAAATTTTAAAAAATGCTTTTGCATAACTTTTAGGTGCTAATAAAAATGGATTTTTGAATATTTTGATGAAAAAGAACATAATTTTATTTTGTTAATAAAAATGGAAATATAACAATGAATTTTATACTATTTCTTGTAAACTCTTCAAAAAAGTCCAAATTTTATTTTGATACCAAAATCATATAGATATACATATATGAAGATTTAATGTATGAAAATAGAAGTCAAAGTTGAACAATTTTTCAAAAAAAAAAAAAAAATCCTCTCCTTTTATAAGAACTATAACTAAATTTCAAACAAGGACATTAAAAAAAAATGCTCCATTAAGCACCACAATTCCTATCAAAGTATCTACTATATGTTTCAAATTTCATTGAAATCGGCTAAGTAACTTCGGAGATATGTGGTGCACAAGATAGCAGATATCTCGAATAGATATCTCGATCTTAAGAGAAACTACATAATTATACAACAACATTAAATTTATAAAATTTATATAAACGTGTATAATGTACTCGTATGTAGATATGTACATACTATAAATATTGATTTGCTAACTATATCATATAGCTATTGCTATATATATACCTCAAATTATAAAAAAAATTTATCTTCGAAATCATATACATACTTAGATAGATATACTACTTGTACACACATAAAATTTCGATTTTTCACTTACTTTCTTCTTCTTCTTTTATCAACATAAACTTGATATTAAATAGAAAAAAATTTGTTTTCTTAAAATACCTTTCGTTCAAATAATTTAATAATTTCTAAGAATATTTCTATTTTATTTGAGTTTTATTTTTGTTTTGAAATTCTAAATTTAGAAATCTTTTAAGTTTTCCAAAAAAAAAAGGGGGGGGGGGGGAAACTTGAAAACTTGAAAAAAAAATAATGATGAGAAAATGTACATCATAGATATGTATATTGGTTTCTTACAATAATCTTATCAAATATACTTATCATTTCATTATGATTATATAAAATACACATATTTTTTTATATATTTCGAATAATATGTATATAGATTTAGTATTTAATATACATACATACATACATAAAATATTTATGTCATATCGTCATCAAAATTATATTATCATCATTATTATTGTCAATGTATGTATACGCATGTATATATGCCGGTTTTCAATTAAAAATCTTTCAATTCTTTTTTAAAAAAAGAAAATAATATTTCCTTTTTTCACAAGAATTAAGACTATCAAATTCATTTATTTATATTTACTATTATAAATAATATGTATATACTTTTATATTTTATGTACAATTAAAACCTTAAATTTACTTTACACATAATACCTATATATACCTAGATATGTATGTATAACACATCATATATAAGAGTTTACCTTCACAAAATCTATGTATATACAAATTTAATATTATACATACATATTAATATATATACACACATACGTACATCAAATTTTTGAACACAAAAAGAAATTATGAAACATAAAAAGATTCTTCAGATACGATATTTTTATTAAAAGAAAACGTAATTTTCATTTTTCATAATTATGTTATCTATATAAATAATACTCGTAATAAGTATGTAAGTATGTAAATAATATGTAGGTACACATTTATTGTATTATAATATGATATCATAATAAATACAATCTATCTATAAATAGATGGATATAGAAACATTACATATATATAAATAATTTACACGCAAGGATATTTTATTTATTATTTAAATATTTTGTGTCCTTAAAAACCTATCTGATAAACTTGCTACAATGAGAATGGGTATGTATCTACGGATTCTTCCTACGTACATATATGTATATGATTGAATATGCAAATGCATACATACATTCATATTTTACTTGTATTTATCATAAATTTGTATATTAGGAAAATATATTTATTTTTTTTTCTTCTACAATTCAAGCTATTCAAATAAGTGTATGACAAATCTCATAATGAGAAAATTCTTATTATTATTATTATTATTATTATTTGGCTTTTTTTATATTCATTGCTACCATAACAAATATATTTAATATTTAGAAATTTTTTCATTATATATTTTTATAATAATTTTATTAATTTTTTAATGTATAGAGTAGTAGAGGCGTATATATAAACATTGAATGTGTTTCTTTCTTAATAATTATAAGAGATTTAAAAATATGTAAGTAAGTAGGTACCTACATATGTATATTTTATTGGTTATTTATTTTGTTTATTAAAACAAACTAATGTACATATTTACGTATAAAAATGTATACCTATATATAAATTTGAGATTCAGATAAATTATTATGCTTCTATTTGAATTCATTCTTGTAATTCTAATTACATATTCATTAATAAGTAATGTATTTGAAATTAATTATATGTATAGTTACATAATCAAATATATTTGCATACATAAATATACAGAATTTAATTATGTATCATTTTGATATAAATGTATAATTAAGGATTCTGATATAATAATTTATTTTTTAATTTAATCCTCTCGATAATTGATTTTAAACATCATTTTCAATACTACCAATGCTACTACTTATAATAATTAATATTTCTTAAACATTTTAAAAACTATTATTAGTCTGTGTTATTTTTTACACCTGTATACAATTTATTCAAATATATGTACATTACATACATATACAACAAGTCATTTATTTTTTTTTTTTTTATGTTATTATTTAAAATTAAATAAAATAAAGTTTTATATTCAACATTAAAGTGCATTATTATAGTATTCCTCATATATTTCATTTATCTCCTAATATACAACAAACAACGAACAAAAATACACATAAATAATCCTGTGTGTATATATGTATATAACTTAAAATGTATCTTTTTGATTTTTCATTATACCCGTAATCCGTAACTTAATGCTTCAATTTCATTTCAACATCAACATAATACATATAAATATAAAACATAATATACATATGTAAGTACATATACATATATTCCTTTTTGAATTTTCTATCTTTTTTTTTTGTAAAATTTCCATTTGCACTGAGGAGAACACAACATAACACACGACAAAATTTAACTTTTAGTTTTTCATATACATATAATTATCATTTGTATACATTGACCGTACATCATATTCATATTATGATACAGATATTTGTATATGTATATGTATAATTAACTCTATTACCTACGTATATACATATATGTACAAGTATATTTGTATTTTGTGCTCATGTTCATATAATATGTAAATATATGTAGCGCTTTTCCAATTTTAAATTTAAATTGTATATAGATTTTTATTTCTTTGACTTTGAATATACATAATATAATATACATATAAGTATATACTTATGTATGTATCTATGTACATACTGAACCTATCTATCTATCTATAAATATAAAGTATATACATATTTATTTATCTTGTCTGCCGTACAGCTGTTTATGGGTGGTATATATAAATAAGGTGTATAATGTATAGTATGTATAGAGTAGATACAAAGTTTTTTATATTGGAAAATATAAGATACATTTATATGTAGTACAATACACACAGATATGTGTGTGGTGTATTTACAAAAAAAAATATATATATATATATATTATGTACAAAAAATACAAAAAACGAGTACATCTACTACACTACTTCTACATCATTATCATCGCATCAGCATCATCACATCATCATCATCATCATCATTTATTATTTAGTTCTCTGTTTACAATATTTACAAAATATAAAATCGTAACAATTTCGAATTTTCAGTTTCATTTGAGACGTTATACTGTTAAAACATATGTCGATTCATTCATTTATTATACTCACAAAACTTGTTCGTTATTCGCGTGTTATAATTTACTCATTATTTTTTTAATAAATTGTTATCGTGATATTGAAAAATTAAAATTAAATTTTTTTATTAACAATTATTAATTTTAAATTTTTATTTAAAAAAAAAAAAAATAATCACAAGTAACTTTTATACATGTAAATATACAATTTAAAAAATACATTGTATATATTATTTGAATGTGATTTTTAAGAATTTAAGTGCAATATTGAAAAAATATTATTATTTTTACGGTATTAAATATTTTTATGAAAATTTGAAAAAATTATAAAAGAAAAAACCGGAACAATTATATTTTCATTAATATTCACATTTTTTTCTCAGTTTTATCAAAAACAAAAATATTATCTGTGGAGTGGTTTTAATTCTGACGAAGAAACAAAAATAAAATTAAAATTAAGAGTTTGTTAAAACTTTTCTTTTGGTGGTGAGAAATTTTCTTGTATTTTCTTTCTTGAAATATAGTACGCGTATATTTTTGGTGATTTATTTATTGTGTTTTTAATCTACATTTATGCATGTATGTACTTATCTTAGTGCGGAAGATATCATATTATAAAAATTATTTGTAAACATTTTCATGATAAATACACACACACACACACAGACGACATTATAAATTGAACTGTACCGATATATAAAATCTACGTAATTTTTGTGAAATTTTTGTGTTTTTTTATTACATTATTTTGTTATGTGCTTTAGATAAACACCGGAAAAAATAAGAAAAAACCAAAAAAAAAAAAAATTAATATTTTTAATTTTTGTGATAAAAGTTCAAGTAAATATTGTTGGTGTACATACTTATATATGAATAAATAAAAAAATTTTGAACTTAAAAAAATGAATGTTCTATGATATAATATACGAGCATAATTGTAGAGAGTGAATTTTATTTATTAAATCAATTTGAGTTTTTGTTTTTTTTTTTTCCTTTTTTATTTAATTTTATTGTGTGTACATATATTAATAATAATTGAGTTTGAGTTATAAAATCAATCAATCAATCAGTCATTCAGTAATCAATAAATTCTCCAAAAAAGGTAACAAATCCAAACGTATTTACTATATCAAATTTTATTTTTATTTTATTTTATTTTAAATATTTTTTAAATGAAAATTGATTTTATAAAATGTAGATAATTATTAAAAATCTTATTGCATACTAATACATACATGCAGTAAGAAGAAATAATTTTTTTTTCTTTCTTGCTAAATTTATGTTGACAGTATACACAGTACCACACAGTACAGTACCTACAGTACAGTAGACAACTGAAATTTGTATCTGCAACATGTTTTATTGTTTTAAGAAAAATCAAAAATTAAAAACACTTTTTCTAACATTCACAAACATTTAGATTCATAATCCAATATATAAATATTTTTATATTATTTTATACGAAATGTTTAATTGATTAAAAATAATAACTAATTAAAAAATATTGTAAACCGATACTCGTGCCATACTCGTGCATTACTCACACGTATATATAATAATAAATTAATGCGAGTGTAATTTTGAAAATATAAACGTGACAATATCATATTGGATTATATGCGTTGCAAATTTTTATTGGAAATACTTAATTAAGAAAAAACCTGAATATGATTTTTCTTCAGAAAATGTTTTTTTTTTTTTTTTCTTTTACAAATTATAGAAATACAAACATAAATAAGTACATATGTATATGTATGTATCTAATTTTATATTTATTAGTACCTATAAATAAATGGAAATTTTTCGAAAGAATTTTATATGTATTTATGTTTACGAAATTTTTAGAGTATATTATTATCTCATGTTGTTCAATTTATTTGTTTATTGTTTGAGGTTTTTTTAAAATTCATAAATATAATTTGTGATTATCAGAAAGGTGAACAAAAGGTTATATTATAGTACATTATTACTCATCATTCTTGTATTAAATAATTTTTATATGTTTATGTTGAAGTATGTATATGTATTTTATAATATTTTATTCATTTTTATTTTGAATATTTTCTTCTGATGATGTACCTATATCTGTACGGTGAGTGTTATTATCAAAACAAGATCATTTAAAATATGTAGAAAGATAAATTCACTCAAAAAACAAAAAATAAAATTAAATTATGAACTAAATTTTCATATTTTCTGTTTTTAGAATTTAATTAATTCTAATATTTTTTTTTTATATATTAAGGTGCACATTTATGTATATAGTATGCATATACATATGTATATATACACATGAGTAAAAATATATAAATGATAAAAGGAAGTCTTTTAAATAATAATATATCTTAATTGATTAAATGACATATAGGACCAATGACTGTAGGATGTACATACATATTTGTAATTTCCTTATTACATATATCTATTTAGATTAGAATATTTATTATGATTACATATATAAAAGTAGATGTATAAGTACATAAATATTTTGTATGTAATCTCTTATGAGTACATATAAGAACATATGCGTTATTTCATTTTAAAAATATTATTATATATAGATATGAAAAGTTTATATTCATTTATATATTCATATACCTTTAGAAAATTTATTTTAAAAATAATTAACGATTAATATAAATAAAGAAGATTTCTATAAATTATTTCTTTAATTAATTTTCTCTTTTGATTACATTTAAAAAAATATATATATCATTCAATACATACTACTATGATGTACTTAAAAGTATAATATGTATACGTAAATACATAATATGTATACGTAGGCATAAATTCTGATATTTAAAAATACGCATATACATACATACATATATGTTTTTATATAAACTAAAATTCTAAATATCACCTGAAACATACCCAAGCTGTTTCATATTCCGAAACATGTACATACATAGTATATGCACTACACCAGTAAATAATTGTTTTCCTAAACATTTTTATCGTTTTTATACACACGCAATTCATTTAATTGATTTCGCACGTGTTTCTGTTTGTGTACGATTATACCTACATAAATAATCACACGCATTACGAATGTTACTCTTATATCTTCGATAAATATAGTACATTTTGTATTTATGTAAACACGAAAAGAAACCATATTTTCTCACGTATATTTTATTCATGAAATAAGTAAATATTTTATTGTATAACTTGTACATTCTTGAATCCTTGTATCAATTACAAACATTTAAATTCATGATGCTGTATAGTATACAAATACACAATACTACATGTACAAACATATTTTTACAAGTTTTTAAGATCTATACAAAATTTCGTCTTATCGAATTAACTTTCATTTACGTAGTTTTATAATTTTTGCATTCAAAATACTTGTATTTAAAATTACATTTTAATAAAAATTTACATTTTCAATTTCATTTACATAACAATACCAAATGAAAAGAGAAATGAATATTATATGAATATAAAAAAAAATTAAATGAAAAACATAGTCAAGAGAATTTCGCAATTACTTTATTTTTTTCTCAATTTTGTTTTTCCTCTGTATAGTCTATAATTGACCTTAAATTTAAAATGACCGTACATTAAAAAAAATGAAAAAATAATAATAATAATCACGTGTATTTTACATATGTAAACATGCATGTATTTTTACAATTATAATTTTTTATTCTTAAACGAATAAATACGTTGAATATTTTTTATTGAAATGCTCATTCATTTATTTAAAAAAAATGTTTGTTTTTTTTTTTTATTTCAAAAGTAAAATTTGAAAAGGAAAAAACAAAAAGCATAAAATGTCTGCAACAACATTATCACATATTCGTCAACCACAAATACAAAGTACATCAGCATCACAGAATTTACAATTAACATCAACAGACGCAACAATGAAAAATTCTAAAATCAAAACGGTTTCATCGATAATTGGTAAAAGTAGTATAGGATCGAATAGTGAAGCATCAGATCCTTTAGAATCAGATTACAGTGGAGAAGATGATGATGATGATGATGAAGTGGACGAGGAGGAGGAAGATGACGATGATGAAGAGGAAGATGATGAAGAGGATGAAGAGGAAAAGGATGAAGATGATGTAGAAGAAGTTAATTCAACAATACATAAAAATATTGTTCATAGTCAAGTTAGTAAGGATACAAACGATGATGATAATGATGACGATGAAGATGAGGAAGAGGAAGAAGATGAAGAAGAAGATGATGAGGAAGACGATGATGATGATGAAGAAGAAACTGAAGGAGCACATAATATATCGGACATTGAAAAGAATTGTAAAAAAGGAAATCGTGTTTATGATTTGGATGATTTACAAATTATTAAAACAATTGGTAAGTTTTGATACTTATAATGTATAAATTTCTTTTTTTTCTTACTTTTTTATTTAATTTAAACTTTATACAAGTTTAATTTTATAAATTCAAAAGAAACATTTCACATTTCAATTTGCATTTTAAATATTTTCATAATAAAAAAATATTTCATTGGTAAAATTTAAAACGATATAGAATGTAACTTGTTGAAATATTATTATCAAATTCAATTAATTGGAATTTTTTTTTTTTTTTGCGTTCATTGTATGACTGAACTGAATTTTTATCCCAGATGGTATGTATGTTCATATGTTTTTTTAAAGAATTTCTATGACGTTCGAAATACATTACATTTATACCTATACGTTTACGTACATACATATATTCATGCAAACAGATAAAAATATAAAATATTGAAAATTCATTAAATTTTTCCATTAAAAAAAAAAATTAATTGATGCGCTGCTGATGTATGTGGATGAATAACGATGAACTCGTATACTTATATATACATTCTATTGTGGTTGATGTGAATTAAAATAAAACGATTAAAGCAAAAATGAAAAGAAAAAAAAAATAATACAAAAATGTACATACGGAACACAAAAAATTATTTCTGTCAACAATCATGTACATATACATATATTGTATAGTGTTTTAGTATCTATAAATTATGTACAATCGTACAACATACAAGCATTAACTATATAAATAATAAACTCTAGCTCAAAGTTTATTGTTTACCTAACCGAAGCATAAACAAATTTTTCAATAAATTTGGAATTATGTAATTTATTGAATGAGTTTTTATTAGTTTTTCAGAGTTGATGTTTTTCATTATACGAAAAAAAAAATGTACGAGTAGATATATAAATTTACTAAATTTTTTTTTTGATATCAATGTAAATGTAATAAGTTTTGAATTGTTTATATACTAATATTCACTTGTCTGTGTTTAAGAAAATTTTCCGAATTTGTTAAAAAAAAAATTTATTTTCCTGAAAAAATTTCGTTCATATTTATTTTTCTTAAATAATGTGTCTATTATATTTAACCGTAAAAATGTAAATATTTATTTAATTATCTACGTTTTTATTTCTCTTCTTTTTCTCCCTCTCTCTCTCTCCATCTCTCTCTCTCTCTCTCTCTTTCTGTCTCGAGAAATAGTTTAAGACATTTTTCATATGAAAAAGCAATATGAGCATGTGTAATGGAATGTAACTTCTATTTACATTATTTATAGTTTTGGTCATGCATTTAAAAATATTAAATTATCACAACAGGAATATTTTTATTGATATATATGTATGTACACAATAATGTTTATGTTTACGTTTCTTATATTTTTAAATCATTTTTAATTTTGTTTTAATAATAATTTTTTAAAAGGTTGTTGTTTTTTTCATTTGCTAAATTATTATTTCGAAGAAATTGAAAAAGCAAATAAATTTGAAGTTGTAAATAAAATTTTTAAAATTACCACAACATAAAATTCAAATTAACGGTCAGATTTATTTATGTAAATATTACACTATTACACATATAATTTGATGCTTGATTTTAAGAATTTTTATATACTCGTAAAATATGTAAGTACTTGCATACATACGAGTAACGAGTATAGATACATAAATTAAATAAAAAGTATTCGTATAATCACCTTCATTTTCACTTTCACAATTTACATAGCATGATTATAATGATAAATAAATTAACAAAAGAAAAATAGTAAAAAAAAAAATAAAATAAAATCAAATCAATTCTCTAAAACTAAAATCTAAAATCTTACAATCAAGGACGACAAGATTTTTTATATTTTTTTATTTTTGCTTTGTAACATTTTTTGATTAATTTTTGATGTTGCTAAAAAATAAAAGTAAAGAAAAACTGCAAATACAAATGTATACAAACATTCATGTAATAGTAAGTTATATACAATGAATGTGTTATAAATACAACAACACAATATCAATGATCTTATATTCATATGAATATTATTCGCGTTCAACATCAAATAGATCTTAAAATGTATAGTATTCGTTGTGCATTGTTATATAATATAATAATCAAAAAGTCTAAATATGGAATATCAGTGTATCTAAAAAGTTTTTAAAATGTTCACCAAATATTGAATATGCATACTTATGCACATTACGAGTAGGTACTTATTACAGGTATACATAATGATAAAAGTTTATCTATTACACTATATGTAATGCAGCTACTATATTAAATGTAATACTTGGTAATACTATGTAATATAACATATAATTTGATCATATCTGTGTATTGTACTATCATAAATTTTTAGCACGAAATTTCATTATAGTCCAGCCAGATACTATAATGCAACACAACGCAACAAAACTATAAAAACTAAAGAAAAAATCACTTTAAAATGAATAAATATTTGTATCTATATTATATTCTATATGTAGGTATACTATATGTGGATGTAAGTATATGCATAATTTATCTGTTATACAAATACAATGCATTCATATACATGGGTATTTTTTGGTTTATTTTATTTTTATATATTTTTTCTTCTAAATTTTTTGTTTTACAATTGCACGATTTCGTGTTTATCTTTTGCTCTACTTCAATTACTTCATTTTCAGATACATAAATATGTATATTTATGGCTGGAGTTCCGAAAAGGTGTTCCCTCTGATCCTCTTGAAATTTTGACCACAGATAGTCCTTGTGACGCAAAGCACAGAACTCTAATATTTTTTGTCGGAAAGCCCTCTATCGGTCACAATTCGCATTTAAAATTTTTTGTCGAAATTCTTATTTTAGCAATATCTCTGTAACGGTACATGATACAGGTATGTTTTACATCTCAAAAGATGCGTCTTAAGATGCTCTATATTCTGAAAAAAAGAAATTTTCAAAATCTCCTAGTAGAAGGATAATAAAGGACATTTTGTGATTTTTGGCTATTTTCACATTTTTGACAATTTCTCAGAAAGGAGTAAGGATAATCAGTTCAAATTTTTTGCAAATAAAAAAGGACATCAGGAGCAAGATTTTTCATTCATTACTTTGATCCTGATGAAAAAGGAAAATGTCCTGCAGAGAAATAATTTTATTAATACTGAATTTTGCAATTTTATGTTCGTGTGCACGTGTGTGTATGTGAGTATGTGTATTTGTAGAAGTCAAATATGTGATATTTTTTGTATGTTCGTATATATGCGTGTGTATGTGCATTTGTAGAAGGTAAATCTGGTAGTGTGTGTATGTAAGTGCATGTGTGTGTGTGCATTTGTAGAAGGAAAATCTGATAGTGTGTGACACATTACAGATAATATACAGATAAATCGAGGTAATGAATGTTAATGTTTGTTTAGTCAAATTTTCGAGATCAACAAGCAAAGATTATTGGATATTAGTTTATGCCTACCTACAGACAGTATGCCTTGCATTATCATTTATAAAAATTATGCATTATGTTTTCAGTTCAAATATGATTACTTTAAGTTACAATAAATAAAATATGATTCTTCTTTTTTCTTTTTTTACAAATATTATTATAATTCATTTTTAAGACAGCCCCCCCCCCCCCCCAACCTCCAACTATCTTGATCTATTTATTCTTATGAAATAAATCAAATAGATACATATATATTTTCATAAAGTGTATAAAGTTATTTTTTCTTTCTTCTTTTATATACACTGTCTTCAATTTTCTTCACATCAAAAATATTCTATTAATCTCATCATTTTTTCTTGTAAATTGTTATTTTTGTGGTACTGGGATATAGGTATAGTATATGGATTTGTTAACTTTGAACATTCTGCTCCTGATTTCGGTATAGTTTCGTTATTATCGGAATTAATATAATGATACCACATTAAATTCATTCACAACTTCGAAATACACATGTACAATTGTATGTAATTTAAGTACAATTATTATTACAAAAATATTGAAAACGACTATACCATATTTTTAACTTGCAGCAGCATTGTGCAACATAAATGTATCTAGACATTTTGAAATCTGTTATTAATAAAAATAATAATCTTTTTATTTTTCAGAGGCCACCCTACAGTATGATTAAAAATATTTAATACTCGTATATCATTGTTACCATGTTGAATATACAAACGTATATGTATACTACGTATGTACATATACTTATGGTTATATGAACGATTATTATTATTATTGTTAGTTATGGTTTATGAATTACTCTAATATTTTTGTAATTCTCTGACATCTATTTAAAATGAATTGAATTTTATCAATTACAGATACACTATCCTGTTTGTTTCACTTTTTGTTTCTTATTTAAAATTATTAATTTAACTAATAACATTCAATTAATAATATTCATTCATATAGACTATGCATGGCTATGTAATATACTAGTTATTTTATATTGACTGAATAATGAAATATAATTCAAATATTTTTCGTTCATTTACAAAAAGATATTTCATAATTTATACATTCCAAATAATATGTATGTATGTGCATATCACATATGGTAGATAGTAAAATTATTTTAATATGTGACTATTCGATACGTGTATGCATTTATTATACACTGATCATTTTTTTGTTTAATTTCAATTTCTATAACTATACTCTAATAATTAAAAGGTATACATTAAGTATTATAAAGAATCTATATTATTACCAATGGATTATAATTTGTAGGATTGGATTATAATTTTTCTAATTAAAAATATTTACAAAAAAAAAAATGAATATTTCATAGTAAAATTTATATTTACTTTTTTTTTTGTTTTTGATTGTGTACTTTCAATTATTTTATTATTATATTTCCTATATAATCGTTAGTTGGAAAAATTTAAAAAAAAAAAAAAAACAGAAATATTTGTGCATTCAAATAAAAATAGAATTATGCAAAAGAAAATAAAATAATTCGTATGCATGCATGCATATGATACACACACATACAAGTACATAAATAATTCACGTAAATATTATGTATACGAGTAGTATATGTAGTTATAAATAAAATTATTATTTCATTTCAGCCTGACTAATTTTATTACATTTTTGAATGCTCATATTTGTTTGTGTCAGTGTGTATATGTCCATCTCTAATATTATTTCAATAAAAAGTTAATAGGAAAATTGAAAACCATAAAATGTATACCTAATTTATTTTAGGAAATTTCTTACATTTTAAAGTTCAAATTTTTTAACAATATGATCAAAATTATTCGCACCTGTGTCTATAATTCAAAATCAAAACAAGAAATGAATTTTAATAAAATAAATGAACAAGAAAAAAAAATGCTAATAAAATAACTGAATTTCTTTTTTACACTTTTAAATACATATATAAATAAAAAGCTAAAAAGTATGTACATACATATGTACGTACGTATACATACGAGACATCGTAGATAAAAACCGAAATGATGTCAATTTTCTTTCACTCATTCCATCTTGATCATTAAATTTTAATGAGTGTATTGACAATAAACATCAACAGTGCAATTATTTTACTAATGTATACAGGGGCATATAAAAATAAAAATGTATATACATATTAAAATATTCAGGTACATTGTAATGTATGCAATATACTGCGTATGAATGTCTCTACATAATTTTTTTGTTTTGTTTTTAGATCCAATTTACACTTTTTCTGCTGCTTTCTTTTCCTTTTTTTTTTATCTTAAACATCTTTCGACTAAATGTAATTATTTACTTACGACGCAATAGTAAATATATGAGGTTTTTCTTCATTTTCTTTTTGTGAATTTTTAACAAAAATGCCGACAATACGCAGTAACAGTGATACCTATAAAACTATCATCCACATTTGAATTGATTTCTTCAATATATTATAAGCATAATATTATACGTCCTTGATAAATTTCATATTAACAAATTTCAGTATGTTTACATATTTCAATATTCACCTCTATGTGGAACATAGGGTTGTCCGAGAAGAGTAGATTTTTATACTATCATATAATTATTATGAGCTTCGATACACTATCATTCATTTATGAATCATTTCAAGACATTGAAATTTCTAATACATAATAAAACAGTAATTTCTATATATAATAGCACTAATGACTTTTCGTTTTCATATTCACTGTATTTTGCAGAATTTTTAATAGTCTTCAATAAACCATTTAACAGATGAAGTGAAATAAATATATGAAGAGAGAATTGAAATCTTTTTAAACTTTACCATACTTTACTACCTACAAATAGTGTCATATTACCATCATATTACTAAGTAGCTAAAGCTGTGGCGTTTCAAAATCATTATTAGCTTTTAAAATATTTTT
Organism: Villa cingulata; assembly: GCA_951394055.1. Taxonomy (NCBI): domain Eukaryota; kingdom Metazoa; phylum Arthropoda; class Insecta; order Diptera; family Bombyliidae; genus Villa; species Villa cingulata. The sequence continues at coordinate 5,957,005 of OX596020.1, read as the reverse complement.
TTTTTTTCATAATTATTTGACTTACAATAATATTATCGAAATCTTTATGAAATATACTAATGAAAAAGAAACTAAGAAGAAGAAGAAGACGAAAGAAAAAAACCAAGTCGAATATCTTGTTTTGATTTCTTCTGCTTCTATATTTTGTATGTATGATGTACCAATCCAATAGTGTACTTAAAATCTAGACAGAAAAAAATAGCAGGCGGAAAAAAAAACTAGGTTGATCTAATACAAACACTTATATACATATATACGTGTAAGAGTTCATATACTTATTATGTATTATATTTATGTATACATTGTGTCTAACGCATGGTTATATTGTTGTTGTTTTATGAATGTATCTATAGTTAATAATTTTATTTTATTATTACTGTACATATAAATTTATAGTATCATTTAGAAAAAAAATTACTTCTTTTGATTTCTTTTTCTTGGAATAGAAAATATTTTCTTGTTATATTATTTTACTAAATAGTAAATAACTTTTAAAAAAAAATATTTTTGTTTATATACAAAGTAGGTAGCTATAGGTATTTATATATTATATTTTTATTTTTTTTTTCTTTCCCATTTCCTCTAAAACTATGTCACTTTTAAAAGAGAATATGCACATACCTTTTGCAAAAATTTTTTTTATTTTTTTTTTTTCATTTTTCTTTTACTATTTATACATAAATAATTACAGGAAGAAATATTATACATCAACATTCATTCATACATACGAGTATATACATGTATGTATAATTAATTTTAAATAAGTATTTGCCTGAATATACATATTATTACTTATGTATGTATCATTTTGATTGACTAAATCAATTTTGATTATAACTTGCACATACAATACATTCATATATTTTAATTGTATTATGATTAATTAAACTTCATTGTACAAACATGTATAGGTATACCATTATACATTTAGAATCGATTTAACGATAAACATTTTATGTGATCTTAGTTTTTTGTGTAGATACATATTATGTGTTTCATAAATAAATGACACGATTATATGCGAATTATGAGTGAATACGAAATGGATATAAATATTATACTAAAAAAGTTTTAAATATACATGAACATACGTATACCTATACAATACACATAATAAATTCAATGAATGATTTATGTGAATTTTTTTTTTGTTTTTCTGAATTTAAGAAACTAAGTATGTACATACATGCGAATGTATAATTTCATTAATGTCTAGACATTTCTAATCATATCGAATAATCGCTTATACCAATTATTTCTTTTTCAAAAAGCAGAAACATATTATTAATCGATGCAAGTACATATGTACGTATGTAATGTATGTACGAGTATATGAATAAAATTATAGCAATTATAGGTAATATTATCTTCTGCTTATTCATATATAAAAATATCAGCAATGACTGTTATTAAATTTTGATTATCATGTATATTTTCTTATCAATTATTTTGATTGTAGATATACATAATATAAATTGTATATTTAGTGAAGTTTCATTTATTATATAAAACTGAAAATGTATGTATATAAATGTACATATATGTATAACAAAAAATATGATAAAATATAATGTAAAACATTTATAGAAATTAACTGATTATGTAAGGTTATTAAATTTAAAACTGAATTTTTCTAATAATAATTTTCTTCTCCAATAAACATTTGGGCATATAGACAAACTTTAAATAATTAATTAATTGTATAAATAAGGAATTTAATAAGGAATTAAATAATTAAATAATATTGTAACCACTATATTGTTAAATTCTTAATTAAGTTAGACAGTTTTCACACCTGCGATATATTGTTGCGATATGCGACATGTCGCAGTGTGTGAAAACGACCTTATGGTCTAAATGTTTCATTCATAAAAAGTACTTAACTTCACATTTTTAATAACTTATTATAACATCTGTTTTGAAAATTCTGATTTTTAAATAATGCAATCTCATTGAATTTTCTGTAAACAATAGAACGATATGAGTCTTAAGAATGTTTTTATTCTTAATATTTCGTGTTTTTCTTTTCGTATAATAAAATTTTTTATTTTTATAAAATTTGTAATAAATTATAATCAGACAAAAAACTTTGTAATTATATTTTATTTATTCTGGTATCATACATATGTATTTAAGATACGAAAATGATTTTTCCATAATACGTCATTTATAATATCATTTTGATTAAAATACATAATGTACATATGTACGTAGACGTACATTATATATTGAATTTCCAAAAATATTTTGATGATTGGGATGACGATTTTATTATTTTAAATATCCACCCACTTATAAAATATTTACAATTAATACATGTTAGTATGTAGTAGATATGTATGTATGTAATATGTCATAAGTGTATGTATATACATAATGTCTCTGATGAAAGAAGAAAAATATTAATTCGAAATGGGTAATGAATTATTGTAAAATTATATCGAAATAAAATAAAAAAATAAAATAAATTATAAAAATTAATAAAAATATTTCCAAGAAATATTTGCAATAATAATCTAATTTATTTTGTGGGAAATTTTCATTTTTAAATTTTACGAATTGTTTTTAATTTTTATATACATACGTTCATATATACGCCCTAATTGATAGATAAAAATAAATATAAATAGATATCGAGTGAAATATAGTTTTGAAACAATCATAAGTGTAATCTGTACATATAAGCATATCTGTTATTATCGAATGTAAATGATGTAATAAGACATGGAAGACCCAGGAAGAGGTGGAAGGAGTCACTGATGGAAGACCTCAAAACAATGAAAGTAACCAACATTCTAACATTAGCTAAGGACAAGATGAAATGGCGGCAAGTTGTTAAAGAGGCTATGGCTCATCGCGGGCTGTAAAGCCGAGGAAGAAGAAGAAGAAGAAAATGATGTAATCATAAATGATATTATGATCGAATGTAAATTTTATTCTTTTTAAAAATAAAAGAATATTTCGCATTTATAGTACATTTGACATTCAATATATGTACATAGTAATCGGAATGACATACTCGTACATATTTAAATAATTTCTGTTTTAAATAACAACAAATTGTTTCAGGCCTTTTAGCGATATATAGGGTGAAACATTTGATGACATTTGTATAAAAATGGACTAATTCGCATTATTAATTCCACGCATACATATAACGTATACGGTCAAATCGCATTAAAAGTTTTACTTTTCGAGGAATCATAATTTTTTCTTAAATTTGACCCTCTTTGCTGATCGGTAATCGGATTTTATAAAACGGAAAATTAAATAAAACTGAAAGTGAATTAATAATGATTTAATCCCGAACAATTTTCATTAATCTACCAATTTTTTTTAATTCGAAATTTTATTAAAAAAAAAAACAAGTGTGTCTATCTAATTATGTTACTACATACTTACAAATACTTACATACTGAATATACATATTACATGTGTACAAATTCGTATACTCATATCATACGTACACATTATAATGTTTATAGGTTATCTGGTTATTATCAATTAAAAACTTTGTTATTTCTAATTAAAAAATAAAATAAAAAAAAATAATTTATAAATCTTTTTTTAGTAACTATAACAGATGAGTGATTCGTAATCATCATCATCATCATCATCATCATCATTTAGTGAAATCATTATTTTTTAATTTGAATTATGTACGTACATAAGTGTATTAGATAGTATGTAGTGTATGCTTAATTTATTTATAAAATTATAAATTATTTATGTTGAATATCCAAATATGATTACACAAAAGAATTAATTACACAAATCAAATATAAAGTTTTTCATATGTATATACAAAGAATATAAATGCGAGTATTAAAGTTGACAAAAATGATTTAATTAACGTTTTTTTTTTTTTCTACAGCCTTTTTATAAACATTTAAGTATATCTCATGCATAATTCTAGATTTAAATTACATTCTCGTATACTAACTGAAATTAAACCACTGAAATCATTTAGATAAATGTGATTATATTATCTTCGACGATTAATATTACATTAGATGTGTCGATTTGTGTATATAGGTAGATAGAAAATAAAAGATGAAAAAACGAAAAAAACAAAAAATCATTCACAATAATCTCTGAAATATATATTATATGTACTTGTAAAAATAATAAATCAAATAAAAGTCACATTATAATCATCATTACCACTTGTAATATCACACATTATTGTCATCCTCTATAACCAAAAATGTCTCTGTATATACATAGTTAATTTTTTTTTTAATTTTAAATTTTTATTTGTTTTGTTTTCTTTTGTTTTCCATAAATATTTTTTAAGCTACTAAATACAAATATGTATTTGTTTTGTATTTATAACATTGGTATATTAACATTAATGTGTTATAATAATTTCTTGTCATTACTTTATTTAGTTAGAAAGTTTTCATGTACATATGTACTCTTATGTACCAGTACTTTTACTTGTATACATAAACAGAAAAGTTGATTGATTGTTTTTGGTCAGTCAATGTACATCAGATAGATGAAAATATCATGACACTGTATTTATTCGTATTAATAACGTATTAGCTATGTAGTTTTGATGTTTCGATGATGACAACAAATATGGATAAATACAGCTTATTTAATATGATAGATACATATGCTCGATTGTATATTGTTCTCATTAACAAAAGTAATTACAAGAAAATAAAATATTTTACATCTTTTTTTGATTACTTCTGAAAAAAATAATCAAAATAAATCTATTTCAAATTTACAGATTTATAGATTTACTTAATTGATATTTATAAAGTTTGTATATGTATTAAAAATGAAATCATTGTTATATTAATATTGTAAACATATACAAATATGTATATTGCAAATCGTTTTAATATCTTTCTTTTTAAAGCCTATAACTATTAGAATTTTTATTTTATTTTGATGATTTTTTAAATGATTGCTCAACAAATTGTAAGGTAATTCCAACAAAATTTTTTTTTTTTTTTTTTTGAATTAATTCGGCACTGTCGTATTCGTATGTACCAATATTATCTTATGCAATGATCATACACACATGCATTGGTAATAAAATCTCTTAATTTTTCATATTGTAATCTTTACATAGAAAATATAGAATCTCTGAGATAAATGATTTGAGATATATTTTTTTTCTAAATTGTTTATTTATTTTAATTTTATTTCTTTTTTAAAATTGAAAAATAAAAAATTCATTAAAAATGTGCATGTGTTGTTATGTAAGTTGAAAAAACTTTTGCTCTTGACTTTATTTTTTATTTTTTTTTTTTTTTTGCATACTTTTTTCACCATTTTTCTATTTCATTTCATATATTTTATTTAGATACGATCATTGTTATGGCAGCAGACAAAAAAAAAAAACAGATTTTTATTTACGTAAAATAATACCAAAATTACATACAAAAAAAAACGAGAACAAAAGATAATAGAGTAAAAAAGTAATTAAAAAAATAAATAAAATAAACATGAGATTATACACGTTTTTATGTACACCTACAGTACTTATACACATATATGTACATACATATAGGTAGTCGTATAATAATTAATTTCACCGCTTTATATGTATACATAGTATATACGACGAGTGATCACATAAAATAGGTAACTATATAGGGATATGTTTTATTAGTTGTAACATTTAAATTTCATGTGTATTACACTTATGTAAAATAATAATTTTTGAAAAAAATCAATACTTTAATTATTGTACTTTCGTTTTTATTTTTACTCTAATTAAATGATAATATATAAAATGAAAGCAGTATCTGTACTAAGTACATATACATAATTATTGTCAATACATTGACGTTACAAAAAATCATATTCATAAAAAGAAAATAGAAAAATTGGATATCATCCAAGCCATAATATATACACTTATGTACCTAAATATGTGTTTACATACATACATACATATATATGTATGTATATGTATATACTCATATGCAATATGTTTGTAAGTAAGTATAATATAATATCTATATACACATATTACGTAAAATAACTTAAAAAAAAAATATATATAATAACAATTATAAAATAATGACGACAATATACATATGAAACACTTGAATTAGTTATTTTTAAGTATGTGTATCGTTTTTTCATGGCTTTTCTTTTCATAATTTTTCTTCTTGAATTTCTTGATTTTTGTTATTTTTATTTAATTTTTGTTGTTGTTAAGAAATCTATAGAGATATATGAAGTTTTAACATGTGCGCAAAATATGTACTGTGTCTGTAATATATATACGTGTGTGTGTATGTTTATGTTTCACTTTTGAGTACAATGCTATAAGGTTATTGACTTGTTTGGAGAATAAAAAATAGATTAGAAATACAAAAAAAAAAAAAGATAAAATATAAAACATTGCAAAAAAAAAATAAAAATAATAAAAATAAAAGTAGAATAAAAATAAAAAAAAAAACAAGGCTGTAAATTTATAATATTTGAAAACAGGCCATTATTCGAGGATGATTCTAAAAGATTTATACCTCTATTCATTTTGTATTTCTAATACGAGCATTTGTATTATGCATAAATATATAGCATTGTAAATCTATTTTGAGATAAGTGATTCGAGATTAAGTGAATTAGATATACAAACATATACTTACCATATGCATATATGAAGTCATTAAGATGTACTATCTATTAAATAATCCTGAATAAATTTAGAAATTTTTTTACATTTACATATTAAGTGCTTTCGATTTGGCAATTTCAAGTACTTGCGAGTATACAAAAAGTAAATGTCTGTGCTAAACCATTTACACTCGCAGTTACTCATGAAAAATGTTTCGAGTATGTGTCGTTCGTTTTAACAATTTACCCTAGACACATTTTAGTGCTCGCAAGTACTTGAAATTGCCAAATCAATAAAGCACCAACTATTTAAACATTTAAATCGTTAAAAACTTACGTACGAATATGTAAGAGAATTCCCTAGAAACTCTAAGGTAATAGCACAGACAAGGTAATATATCTATACGGTAAATTCAGTATGTAAAAGAAAAATAAATTTTCTTTATTCAATTACGTTTAAATTATTATATGTATGTTAATGTACATAAGTATTGTGTATACGTCTGTACTTAGTATATAAATATGTTCAATATAACGTCAAAGTAGTCAATCAAAATCAAAAAAAATCAATCAAAATCATTACAAAATCAAATTTACTGCGCGTATGTTCTAGTATTTACATGCATTTTTATATTAATGATAATTTCAATAGAAAATCTTACATAAATAAAAATATATATATGTACATACTCGTACATACAATTATTATTTTATGTAGATTTTGATAAATAAAGTATTTTTCTACATATACATTTTCCTGTTATTTACATTGTTTATTATGAAATTTAAAAATCTTTTAATGCGTTCTCATGGTCACTGGCAATGAGGATTGATGGTTAAATTTAAAAATTTTCATTTAAAATCCATTTTATACGACTTTAAATAGTACATAATATTTAGTCTGTTTTCAATTTCATAAAATATCCTTCACACCATTTTATACACACGCGTTGTTATCTAAATAAATAAATATGCTATGTATATAAGTATATGTAATGTAAAATTATTCTATAAAATTAATTTTCAATACCATTATTATTCTTATGTTAAAAATTGTAAAAATTCGGAAATTATGTTCCTCACAAAGAAATGTGTTCTTCATCAAATGAAATAAATGTGCATATGTATAGGTGCTAGTGCATGTGTGATGTAAAAACAAATTTATGTGCATAATGTAAAATTACGTATACATATATGAAACTGTATTATACTCGTATGATGTGCAAAATTGCTGTATAAAACCAATAAAACATAAAACTGAAAAGTTGAAAAATTAAAATTGAAAAGATATAATTATTATGCAATTTTAACCTTCGTATGTTATTAACCTTTCACTATATAATTCTACTTCTAATTAGATGTACTCATGTACGTATTATGTATATATATACGTATATACGAAATATTCAATTTATGTATAATCGTGTTGTACGTCTTTATTATGTTTTACGTTTTACACATACACTCGCGTTTATCTAAAAAAAATAAAGTCAAGTCAAAATCATTTTTCAAGTCCTTAGATTAAAAACAAAAAAAAAAAACTATACTATAATACGTACACACACATACATGCACGTTTGTAAGTAAATATAATATTTAGATGTACATTATACATATGCTGTAATAATAAATTTTAATGATTTTTTTTATTTTGACCCAAATAGATCAGTTCAAATTAATATTAATGCCTTTTTATGCAGTCCAAATTTCTTAAAAATAAGCATATTCACGTTATATATACTCTGTACATATGGTAAATAATATGTATATGTACCAGATGAAAATCATAAATTAAAATTTTTCAATTAACTAGTTGTAAGATTTTTTAACAAATTTATTTTTATTTTGTATTTTATGTATGTATATTAATATAGATATTTTTTAATTGATTTTACGAACCATATCCAAAATAATCAATAAATCTATGCATATGCACATACAATAAATTTTGAATATTTTTTTTTTATTTATGAATTTTAAGATGTAGACTTAAGAAATATATTGTACATGTCTGTACGTCACATTTTAATTTAAAAAAAAAAAAAAAAAACTTCCGAAAATTTTTGTATTCTTGTACAATTAAAAATTTCGATGAATCAATAAAGTTTAAATATAGATACATGTTAGTCGCACATTTGTATAATACATCTACTCTGGCGGACTAAAAGAGATTATCCTGATTCATTTTATAAATTCATCAGAGATTGATTTGAAATTTTGTATGAATGTATTTTCCAAATTATTGAAGTTTTGTGTAATATTTTTTTTAGATTTTTATATATACATACATATAAATGTATACATACTTAAATAATTATTTTTGCCCTTCGATTGTCTGAATGAAAGCTTGGTCCTTCAGTCTAAATCGAGCCGAAACCTTCACTGAAGTGATTTCTAGAAAATATCATGAAGCTACACAATAGATAATACTTGAATTATTTGTTGCCTACAAGTAGATTCGAAACTGTATTTCTAAGCTCATTTTCCTAGCAATAACTGAGCTAAATATACTCAATAATCATATTAAATACATACTTGAGGAATAACGAAAAATTGAAAAGTTGAAAACGAGTAATGAAAATTAATTAGTTTTCTTAGACTTTGTGATCTCACCTTTCTTATAGATTTTACCAAAATGAATTATCCGAAACTCCAATTATAGTAAAATATATATTGTACAAAGTTACATTTTTGTTTTTCTTGGATAATCACAAAATTTGTTCGTTTCGGTTTTTCTTTTTTGTTTCATATTTGTCTATTTATTGTGTTTGATATTTAAATAATATTTATAAATAAAAATATTTCGTTCCGTATTATTGTAATAATTGACATGTGTATATCTACATAATTTGTTCTTAGTTTTTTAGTTTTTATTTTCTACGTAAAATACATGAATATTTACATATGGATGTTGTTTGTAAAGATAAATTCACGTTTATATAGAATTTAAAATGTACATACATACAACAAAATTTTCATATAAAACAGAACAAAATAAAATATAGAAATAAAAAAAAAAACAAAAAACAATAATATGTACATCCACCTACATTCATGTAAATGTTAATGTACGTAATACAGTTTTTAACAGAAATTATATGACAAAATGTATAGAGAAATAAACACAGTAAATACGTTTTCAACTTAAATACGTATACATACATATTAATATGTGGTGTGTACTGTGTATAGATAAAATGAGATACGTGTATTATAGGTGCTAATTGAAATTTTATATATTTTGTAGATTATTCATATATAGGTTTTTCTCTTTATTTTTAGATTTTCTGTAAATTACTTTAAATTTTCTTACAGTATAGGTATAGGTTTACTTTAATGAAGTTGAAAAAATATAAATTTAAAAATTCTACACAAATACATACATATGAAATTTTATTCAATACTGTATATACTAATAATTTTTAGTTTAATTTTAAATTTTTTTGTGTAGGCTGAAATTATTTTGTTTTTCTTTTCTTTGTTTTTTTTTTTTTTTTTTACTTTTCTAACTGTAATATAATATGTATATCTACTCATAATTTAGGCATTTTAAAATACATTATTATTACGCATCTTGTATACATGAATAGAGTATATTTAGTTATATATGTATATGCACCTCCATAATTTATAAACATTCATTCCATAATTCATAAACATTCATTCCATAATTCATAATAATCATTCGTAGTACCTATTTATGTAAACATTTTGTACATGGTAATACATACTCGTGCATTTATAATTTAATTTTATATATAATATATATTTCTTTTTTGCGTTTATACACCCTCCATCCAAAATTGTAGACAAAATAAAAAGAAACAAAAAATTATTTAAAAGATAGACAGATCTTCACCATAAAAAATCTTATACTTATCAAATAATATGTATGTACATACATATTACATTCTCATTTTATATTATTGAAAATTTTATTTGTCTGATGAAAATTTTAATTAGTGAAACGTTATTAAAAGCTATTAAATGAAATTTTTAAAAAGAAAGAAGGTGTTATGAATAAAATGCACCAACACTATATTAGTATGTATATCTATATGAGTGTGTATTTATGTAACATAAATATATTTTATAAAAATTATAATATTTAAAAGAAAATTTTCAATTCAATGTTTTTTTCAAAAAATTCTATACATCATACGCTTATACATACATATACATATATAAGCAAGTACATTTAAATGGTAACCGCAGACGAACTGTAATTAAAATTATTATAAATTAGAGAATTATAACAAAATCATATATGTAATAAAAATTCAAATGTTCAGCTATATAATTAAAAACGATTTCTTATTAAAGATGATAGATAATAATTTTTGGCTTATTTCCAATCTCACTAATAAAATTATAATTATTTTTAATTTTCTTCGTTTTCGTTTAAATTTTTTTTTGTAATTCTTAAATGAACAAGACTTATGAGATTGTATATTACACACATACGCGTATGCAAATTTATGTATACATTCTACGTACGAATTCATACGAGTATACTCGCGTATACAGGGTGTCCCAAGTTCGGGTGCAGGCATTTTGCCATTCGATATAGGTCTTTCTGAGAAACGAAAACAATCGTATGGCAGGGGGGTCTAATATGTAGGAGGAGTTAAGAGGCTCTGAAATTTTTTTTTTTTAAATCAAATGGCTTGTTTCCTATTTATGGTCATAACTCATGAAATCCTTGGTTGTTTCCAATTATTTTGCATTCATTGGAAAGATAATCAATCAGTCCTTACTTTGATACTTGATGAATTTTACAGATCGGTGGTCCAGTGACGCCAAAGATATGGTACATCAAATTCAAATTTTCATGGAAAAAAATGCAAATTTTTGAGTTCAAGGTCAAATATCTCAAAATTTTGCCCTATTTTTTTGCCCTAATTTTTTGCCTAATATTGCCCGCAATGGATTGTCTTTCATTTGCAATTTATCTCATTCAATTATCTGTCGTGGTTTTTGAGTTGTGGAAAAAAATGTAACTGTGGGTTCTACCAAGAAAATTAATATTGGGTCAACCCATAAGTAAAGCCAAAAAGTTTTTATGTAAATGATATACGAAAATTGAAGAAAAGATGGAACAATGTTGTAGAAAATGGAGAAAAATACATTCTCGATTAAAAATTTAAATGATAATTTCTTATAATACATTATATACATTTAGACAATATTATCTATACATTGATATATGCACATAAATTAACTGACTAATATTACAATATCGATAAATGATATTCCATAAAATCAATTTCACTTTTAAAATTAATTTTACTTTTATCTTTTATAAAACATTGCATATAATTTATATAATTTCCCTCCAATTTTTTTTTTTTTTTAAATCTTATTTGTGTTCGATACATTTTCAGACTGAACATGCAATAAATTTTCATTAATAACAATTTTGTATTTATTTTATTTCATGCATGCATACCATACATACATGCATATGGTCAGTAATTACACTTGTTTGTGTTGTTTTTTATATATGTACATACAGCTACTGCCATAAGTTTCATATTGATGGTAAATTAAAAGTGGAAAAACTCGTTTTAATTATTTTTTGTTTTCTAATTTAATAATTCAATCTTTTACCGAAATTTTAAATTTCAACCATTTATATTTGCTTTTATATTTTTCAGTATTTTTTTTTTTTTATTTAATTGCCTCAATCTTTCATCTCAGCATTTGATAATGGTATAGAGTAGATCGTAAGCATATATCGTACATATATACGTATATATGTACAGGCATTGTACATTCAACTCACATATAATATACATATGAATGAATACTATGTACTATATAAATGTACAATATCATAATGTTATGTACGTATTTATTAGTAAGTTTAACGATATAATGAGTATATGTAATGCAATGAATAATTTAATTTTTATTTTTCTTCGATATAAAAATTGACTACGATCATTACAATTTATTTTCATTTTTATTCTTTTTCTTTTTTTTCTTCAATTTTCTAATTAATTTTCAATTCAATCTATCTAATCGAATCCAATAATGATATACGATCAGTGAAGTGATGATTATAATGAAGATGTTTATCATCATGTTCAGATCGTGATTAACGTTCGTTACTTTCATCTTCTTATTATTTAAATTTTTTTTTTTTAAATGATGAATTTTTAGTTAAAAATTACATCAAGTACCTTACCTACTTATTTACTTAATTGTATATATACAGTTTCTTGTATACTTTACAATTTTCCCTAAATAGCTACATTACATGTGTTTTTATCATATATACAAAGATACATAATTGTGATATTTAAAAGGCGGTATATTATGTATTTGTATATGTATGTAATGTACGTTGTATACGCCTTTCAAATTTTTTGATCAGTTGCGATATTATCATGTCAATACCCTGAAACAAGTCAGATCTGATCATTTCAATTTTATTTTAAGATATGTACATGTAAGGAGTGCTCTACACTTACATATATACATACATACATATGTACATGTACATAAATATGTATGCCTTAAGATATGTATTGATGGACTTTTCTTTCATTTGGTAAATTTTAAAATGTGGGTCAGTTTCATATTTTCTTGCAAAATCACTTTCTTCTTAATCGTTCATCGTTCTTTTTTTTCGGTTTTTTTTTCTTTTTGTTTTTGTTTTATAATAAGATGAAGATCTGTATGTAAAAAAAAAGCCATTAATAAAAAATTATTTTGAAAATTTCAAAAAATAAAAATCGAAAAAAAAAAAAAGAAAAAGTACTCGTCGTAAAGTAAGTAGTCTGGCGGTATAAATTTAAAAATATATTTTATGTATAGTATATTTATTTAAAAAGTAAGAAATATGATTGATTGAATTTTTGACATCAATAATAATTACATATATGTATTCTGAAAATGAAAAGTGAAAAAGTCAAAAAAAAAATCTACGATTGCATGTTTGCAAAAAGGGAAAATTTTAAAAAGAAATTTATACCGGTTTTATTTTTTGACACATACATTTATGTGTGTACTTACTACATATTGAATTTTTTTTTTTCCAGGAAAAAAGAAGCATCAAATTTACAAAATAATAATATGTAATTAATGAAATTTAAAGATATACGTGTATACTTTTGTGCGAATGTATTCATTTAGATTTAAAATTAAAATTGAAAAATGTTAATTTATAAATTTTACGTATACGAGTATGTATCTGCATATACAATATAAATTTACACATAAATACTTACAATGTTTGTATATATGTACAATAATATGTAAGTATATGTATTTGTATACTATTTAGTTGACCTCATTCAAGACTTTAGATACAAATCATTTGATGAGCAATATTTTTGTTTTTAGATACAAGAGTGGGCATAATGTTAATGGCATATAAAATTATTTATATATAATGATGAGCAAAGTATGGAATAAAAGTTGTTTTTTTGTTTTTTTGATTTTTTAGAAGAAAAAAAAATATATTCATATTAATATAGTTTTTATAGTTTTTTATATTCACATTAATATAGTTTTTATATTATTTTATTATCATATACATACACACACATATATATTAAAATATTTTATATTTAAACTTATTTATCTATTTATTTATTTTTAAAATGTTTTCATTGCTTATCTATGTTTTTATTTTTATCTCTTTGCCAATTATAAAATGATATATTAGATGTATGTATAACGTTCAAAAGTGGTAAATTTTTGTATCAAAAAAGAAATAAAACTAAACAAATAAAATAAGTATATAATTTGATTTTGTTTTTATGTTTTTTTTTTTTTTTTTTTTGGAAATGTCTGCGTATATAATTTTAATTTTTTTCTATACGTTTTTAAAGTCGAAACATTAATAAAGATAAACAAACAAACAAGAAAAAAATAAATAAATAAATAAATATACATATTATATGAATAATATTACAACGAAAATAGCTATATGAAATGATATTTTTAAAATATAATTAAATTGTAATTTCATTCAACTTCTTATGCATTTACATACATACTATATTTAATATCTATGTATATATATTCACACTCATATTATATTTGACTTATTTCATAATTTAAATGGCATTTCTATGTTTTGTACGTTATAAAAATTTTATATTTCTAATGTTTTTGTTGACAAATATCACATAGAAATTATGATTTTTAAATATAATATAATATATCATATCATTATAATTTATTACAAAAATTGAGAAGGTTAAAATCCATCCATTTAGGATTGTATAGTGTCATACAGAAAGATATTTATTATATTATACAAGATCATTTTTGTTTACTATGTTAAAGTTTGTGTACAGATAGTTGATGATAGTTTTCATAAAATATAAAATATAAGTAGGTATATAGAAAAATAATTTTGTGAAATCTTTAAATTTTTTTAAGATTTAAAAAAAAAAAAAATATTTAGAAATATGTGCTTATTTCTACTCATAATCATCTAAGTATGTATATTTTACATTCGATTTAATTTCTATATTCTATTCTAAATTTATATGTGCAATGTAAAGAAAGTTGAATTAATAAACGTTATCCCAATAACTTTGTAATTTTTGCAGCAATTTCCTTCAAATGTGTTAGAATATTTTTCCAATTTCGATTTTAAATTTCAAAAAATTTAAATGAGTTTAAAAAAATGTACATACTAAATTATACTATGTATATATACGTACGTATATATATACCCATGTATGTACATATATCATTTTTTTTCATTTATTTATTTACTCATATACCAGCCGATGTGTATGTACCTACTTATTGATTTTGTCATATAAAAATGTTTAATATAAATTAAAAACAGAAACAGTTTATCGTTTTCTTAAAATTTTCAGTCTCTCATTCTTAAATATTTTATGTACAAACCACCTATATGGGTATACCTACTTACTTGTATTGTATTATATCATAAATTGATTTTTAGATAATGAATTTCCGATTATTCAAAAATACATAATAATAATTATACTTATGTGAAATATAGCACCTTTTCAATTACTATATTATTCACAAAAATGTATACATATCCTATGTATGGATGTAAGTATGTATGTATATGATTAATAACTAGTTTTGAAAGAAGAAAAAAATCAAAAATTTGAAAAATTTACACGTATTCATACGTGTGTTTGTATATTTATTGTACGGTTTATTTATTTATTTTTTTTTTTTTGTGTTTATAATTATTTGAAAACTTATGACAACCGTAATCGGATATGATTTATCTATTCTCTAACAGTATATTTACATATGTACATAATGTATATATTATATGATTTTTTTTTTTTTTCAATATATTCAATAAAAATTACATACTGGTATGTTTGATTAATAAAGTCATGTATGTATTTTTTTTATTTGTATTGGTTTATTATATTAAATGATTAAACAAAATAATTAGCATTTTATTGAATAAATTTTAATGTCGTTGTCCCTGACCATGTAGCATATGATATGTGTGTGCATATGTAAGATGTAGAGTTTATGTGGATGTATATACATATATATGTAGTATTGTAAAAAGATAATATACTAAGTCTATGAACATCTTTAACACAAAATTTATCTCACGATCTTTATCATCTTTTTATTGTATATGTATACTATACTTTTAATTTTCTTTTCAAGAAAGACTCATAGACAGTTTTAGTTTTTATGAATTTACCGTATAGATAGATGACTCATATTTTGCATAGGTAAATACATTGTTGCAATAATGTATGTAAGTTTATGCAATTAATATAATGTACGTACAGATATTTTTTGAATGAAAAACAATTTATTAAAATATAAATTTTAAGAATCATCTTTAAAAGATTAATATATGCACGCCTACTTAATCTATGACAAGGCCAATTTTAAAGATACATTACATACTCATCGATAGTTATAGTTATGACTACTGTTATTTATACTATATACTCATGCAATAACGTTTAAAATATATAGATATATTTTTTTTTCAATTATTTGCAAAATTTTGTTTGAATTTTAACACTTTTGTATACACATTTATGGTGTATGTATATGAAGATGTACATATGTATATAGTTAAGAATTAGTAATTATTTTATTTTATTTTGTCAATAACAAAAGTTTGTTCAGCAAAAATTAACTCAATCGATCATGAAGAGGACAAAAAAAAATTGTATTCTGTGAAAAGTTTTTTAATAAATTATTATCAACAAAAGTGACAATGTAAAAAAAAAAAATGGAAAATTCATTTCAAACGTGATATATGTATGTATGTACATGGTGATACCATGTGATACATAATTTTGTAGTGTACATCACATAGTGTACATGTACTTACTTACATTTATGTATATTTTATTTTTTTGCCCATATTTAAATTTAAAATTAAATTTACATATGCATCCATTAAAGCGTATAGATAATTTATACATCGCGTATATATATGTACATACATTATGTTGGGTGTTGGCGTATCAAATATTTTGTAGTTATATATATTTTTTTTATTATTGTATTGACAATTTACAATTTATGTAAATGATGTACATACGTACATATATTTGTACATATGTACTTTGTAGCGTATAAAATATGTAAAATATAGAGAATATTTAACAAAAAAAAAAATATCGATTATTTGTATGTCATTTTAATATTTATTATGTAATTCTATGTTAACATAATTTGAATGAATGTATGTATTACTTATATCAGATATTTTATCATTTATACTAACGTTTTGATTACTAAATTATATTGTTAGTCGATATTAATTTATATCCATATAAGAACATTACATGATGCTTTCGATAAGTAGTAAAAAAAAAATGTTTATATACATATTATATTATTTTCTGACAACTAAACTTTATGTTCTCAATTATAATATGATTCAATTGATTTAAATAGTTGCTGATCACTGATAATAATGATTTTTTAATTTTAAATTTTTAATGAGCACATTAAATATAATTTGATAAAAATATTTACTAATTTTATGCTTCAAACTACACTTAAAATCAAAACATTATTAAAAAACTCGTGTATCATTCAGACATGCATGATATGCTCTTTTACAATTTTTTTCATTTAAGTGATATAAAAAAAAAAATTAGTCACCTTTTGAACTTCGTTAATTTTTTTTTTTTTTTTCTAATAATTTACAATTCCGCAATCATTACAAAAATAAATTTTCCAGTACCATTAAAATGATTGCTTTAAATTGATACATCATCTTTTATAAATTTTTTTCATAGAAATTACACGTGTTTCTCAGTTTTTAAATATCTATTAAAATAAAAAAAAAATTTAAAAATAAATTAAAGTTTATACCATTATTCAAATTCTAATAATATAATAAATAAAAATGTTAGGAAACTTTTCATATGCATAATCAATTCATAAAACAATTTGTAAAAGACTCACAGATAAATTGATCTAGGCTGTAGAGCAAATCAATTGAATTGTATATCTTATATATCTTATACTCGTTTATATATAATATACATACATATAATGTACGTTCGTAGTACCTAAGTATACATACAAATGTGCATTTCGCATAAATGTGATTTATTATTTTAATGAACATTGAAAAAAAAAATATATGAATATTGAAAGCACTTCATTAGAATATCTTTCCTTTTACATGTACATATATCTTATTTTCTTTTGAACAACAATAAATAAAAAACCAATCAAGTAATAAAAAAAAAATATTAATAACATGTGGTGCGACACATATTTACGTTAAATTTTAATTGATATTATTGGTAAATACTATTTTTCTGTTTAAAATAAACTATTACATTGTAGATTACTTTTACAAGTTTACATTCACATAAATGTGCATTATATTTTCTGTCATATAATGTATGTATAATAAATTATTGACGCAAATAATATGCAATATGCACTCTGGCACAATATTATATGCATATGTGTATAAACAAAAACAATTAAAAAATTTAAATTTCATTTTGTAATGATTTTTAAATGATGGCATCATACATAGCCAAACATATATACCTTACATACTATATATTTATACTTTTACTTACTGTACATAAAATACATAAATAATATATTAATTATTATGTTGTATTTTTAGAATAATATTATAAATGATTTATTATATAGTTGTATCGATTTCCAAAAAAAAAAAAAAAAACAAAATTGCAATACAAAATTTATCAAAAAAAAAAAAATTAAAAAACTAAAAATAAATAAAAAAATAAATTTAAAAAAAAAAAAAAGAGAATCAAATGATGTATTTATTACAGATTTCTGTTAATTAATCTCATTACACTCGTGCATATACATAATTAGGCGCATATACATATGTGTATGTACAGTACATATTAAATTAATTGATATAAATTTTGGCATAGATACAAATTTATTAATATTTTTATTTTAAAATTTTTGTTTTCCTCTATAATCTTTTGCTTTGTTTTTTTTTTCCTTATGCAAATAATTGCAATCATATGTAGTATTCCAAAAAAAAAAGAATTTTTGACACTTGGTAACTGGAAGATATTTTTGAAAATTGAAAATTTGCATTCTAAAATAAAGAAAAACATTTAAGTATGTAGTACTATATGCACTTACACTCGTATACTTTCTTTATTTTATTTTTATTTTATAAATTATATATACATACATATGAGTAATTATAATGTGTGCTATTTTGATGTACATACATCATATGTGTGTGCATAAAGTCATATTCACTTGTTTTGTTTTATTTATTTTTGAAAATTTTCTTTGTTCAATATAATCTCTGATTCATATATTTTGAATCGCGTATTTTAATTATGTACTATAATCAAATAAAATCATGAAATCAATTAATAATTTTAATAATAATTTATTTTACGATACTTTTAAACTTTTCATATACCTACATAATATATTTTCTTTTTATTTAATTATTTATTTATTTATTTCCTTCTTTCATAATATTTAATGTTTTTTTATTCATTAATTTATAATTAAAATATTAAGAAAATTTATAAATTTCTATAGGTACTCGCTTTCGATGTATATTATGTATTACCAGTATTACGTATACGTATTATATGCAAACCAATATATAAAATGCTTTTTATAAATTATAGTATGATATTTTTGAAAAATAAACGAAAGTCAATCAAATTTATTTTAGTTTTGATCTTTTAATTTTTTTCACAAATTATTTCTCCATGACTGTACAACGTACAACATTTTAAAAAAAAAAATTTTTTATATTTTTATTTTTGAAATGACATATTTTAAGAAAATTTAATTTTCGAATTGAATTTAATATGGTAATTTCGATTTGTTTTTGTGTGTAGTGTAATATATAGGTAGGTAAGTTAGTAAGAATTATTGCTTCATTTATTTTTAAATTTCAATTAGTTTAGTTAAATATAAATATTCAAAATTACAGAATAAAAAGTAAAAATTATGAATATTACATTACTTATATTAAATAAATACTACAATAATAATTGCAAGTGTTAATAATATTATACAGATGTTATACATTAAAGTATAACAAACTAAACAATTCATAATAATAGTGTAATATTTAAAAGAAAATGTATATACACATATTGAAATGTATATAAACATAAAGAAAGAAAAATTTAATAAAGTTAAATAAATATATTGAAGAATGCTATATAATACAGGAATTTATGATTAACAAACATAAAATAAGAGTATATATGTAACAAATAACAAATATGTATGTATGTACATGCGTTTTAATTTAGAAGTACACAGTCGTATGTACTATATTTATTTACATGCATACATACAGATGTATATTTAATAAAAATTTATATTTATATTTATATTTACAAAACAAAAAACACGTAAGAAAATATCTGATGTATATACGGTATACACTATATACGTGTACACAAAAATATGAATCGTATGCCGTTGCTTGTACATTATAAAACTATAACAAAACAGTCATTAGTAGTTCAGTGACTTTTCGATTTTAATTAAATCCATATAGCGCGCAAACATACATTATAATAAAAACAACAGAAACACATAGCAGCAAAAATTAACAAAAACATAAATAATGTATTAGCTATAGCTATTATTACATATACAAGTAAAAATATATACATATAAATTCAATTAAAATGCATTAAAAATTAATATCAATAATTATTTAAAGAACTGTTTAATATACATACATACATAAGAAATAAATATTTAATTATAGGTACATATTTGGATTATGGATTGCGCAAATTGAAGCAATAAAATTTTTGATTTCTTTCTCATTTTATCAATTTTTACAATTACAAATATACATATAACGTGATTGGTACGTGCTTAAAAGTTCAAATTAAATAAGTATATTTTCAAAATCGAAAATTAAAAAAAAAAAACAATTTTCTTTAAATTTTCTTTCTATTTTTGAGAAAAAAAAAGAAAAAAATAATTATTTTTTCAAAGAAATAATTAAAGTTGTACGTTGAAGTATATTTGAAATTAGATAAAGATGTATGATACAAGTATGTATAAGAAGCAGGGTATAATTATATTCTTGTACATACTTATTTAAATTTTCTATACTGTAGCCATATAGCCATAAATATCATATGTAAATTCTAAAAGTATACATTCAATAAAAATGTAATTAAATACATTATGAATTCAGTCTGATTTTATGAATAATTATTATCAATATTAAAAAAAAAAAATAATTTTAAAATAAATTTCAAATCATGTAGTACGTGTATTATAAGTGTACGTCTATACGAATTTACGTACATACATAGATACACATTAAAAGTACATATATGTACTATGTATAAGGTACGGCATATGATATTATATTTTTGCGTTAATAATTTATTTTATTTTTTTGTTTTAATAATTCTACACAGTTTCAATATTCTCATCGTAAATTTTTCTACTTTTGAATATGACTGATATTATCTTCTTAATTCAAAAAAAAAAAAAAAAATTCAAAAATAATCAAAAAATCAAAATGAATAACAAAAAAATATCACTTTTTTCTACAAGAATTTAGGAAAATAACATGAAAATAATTTCTTTTCATAATTTTATAAAATTATATATATATACAACATTAAAAAAAATTAAATTATGTCATTCTAAAAATAAAAGTGTTTTGGTACACATCTGTTTATGTATATGTATGCTGTACCTACTTGTGTATAATGTTAACTTGTAAACTGTTTTTTTTTCTACGTTACGTTATAGAAGTAATTTATTTACATCTACGTCTATGTTAAGCATAGAATAAGCATATTGGATGATATATAGGCATATACGAGGATTTAAGATATATAGAACTTTAATATTCTGATCATTTTTTATATTGTATTTGTATATACATACATATGTATATATTCGTTTACCTATACCTACAACACATTTTAAATTTAATTTTTAAATCATATTTAATTTTATCTTAATATATTCGCATTCTCCTCATCTTCATAATATGAACAACATGATGATGATGATAATGTTTATGAGACAAATTGGTGTCTTAGTGTAATATTTTTTTTTTTTATTATTATTTTTCAAAATGAAATAAATTGTAAAAAATATGAAATAAAAAATTTTGTCTTACAACTACGCACAAAATAAAGAAGGAAAAAATAATTATTATTAGAAAATATTTATGGTGAAAATTTATATGTATTTGAAAATATCAAGAAAAAAATAATTTTTAAAACACAATTCACTTATAAACAAAGATAAAAATTTCATTTAAAATTTGAAAAGAGAATGAAAAAAAAATTTTAAGAAAATATAATTATCGGAATGTAATAATAAGAGTGCTTTCGATTTGGCAATTTCAAATACTTGCGAATATACTAAAATGTGTCTAGGATAAATTGTTAAAACGAACGACACAAAAATTATTCGTAACTACTTGCATCTACTATACTTCCAGCTACATATTTGAAAAATTTTCCATGAATAGCTGCGAGTAGATAGTTTACCATAGACATTTGCCTTTTCTACTCGCAAGTATTTGAAATTGCCAAATCGAAAGCACCTAATATGAGAATTATCTAATATTCGTGATTAACTGTGCATAATTTATTTAGTATTTTAATATTAAAATGTAAATTTTTATATTACATTTTAATTCAAAAAAAGAGCACTTAAACTAAAGACATATAATTACCATCTCCTCGTGGTGAATGGTTATTAAAATTGAGGTTTAGCATAAATTATTTACTTTCATCGATTCAAGTTCATTGCTCGCAATGCTCTATGGCACAAACAATTCGGAATATGTACCTCTAATCAACTGGAAACACTTACAAAGATTATCGACTCGAGTCTTATTCTTTGCAATATCCTTGCAGATATAAACAATAAGGGTATTTACGATTTGTTTCACAAGTGTAAAAAGTGTAAACATACATCCAAATCTTACACTATATCGTGAACGCACCATAGCAAACTTTGTATTGAAAGCAAGCAAATTAATAACATATATGTCAGCTAAAATATTATAAAAATAAATCATTCATTTTCTTCTTCTTCTTTTTGGTTGTTAATGATCGCAAAATGTCGATGTCTTTCTACTAAAATAAATTAAAATTTCCGTTAAAAAAAAATCTAATAAATTTTAAAAACTAAGTACAATATACAAACAAAAATTATCTTTTACATACGAGCACATTATATAATATGTATACATATATATGATTATAAATCATTACATTCACATCATCCACATCATCATAAAGACGTAAAACTTTCGGTATATATAAATTAATACATATGCAACGCAACATATATATTAGGAGAAAAAAATCATTACAAATAATTACAAATAAAAAATTACATACATTCAAAATTTATGTACTACATATATGACAAAGTAATTATTGCCAAAAACGAATAATATGAAAGAAAAATTGAAAAAAAAATATATGAATATAATGTAAAATACATGTACCTACGTCGTGTTGAATTCATATGCATAAATGTTATATCAATACACATAAATTTTGAAAAAGAAAGAAAAAATGACTCTATAATGTACGCGAGTATATATACATATGTACGTATAAAATATGTTTGTATTTTTAATTTAAATGTACTAATACGACAAGAAAAGAAACAATATTTTATTTTTTTTTTTTTCTTCACTTTGTTTTCTTAAAAGAAATAAAGCATCAAGAACAAAAATAAAAAAAAAATTAGCAACACACCTCACTTTTTCCGCCTACATTGATTTTTCTCATCAACTAAAAATAAAATTTTTACTAATAATGAAAATTAAATTTTATCTTTTTGAATTTGTTATTAATGAAAATTTTGTCTTTATAATTTCAAAATGTTAAAAGAAATATTTTTCTTTTTTTTTTAAAAGAAAATGAAAAATAAAATAATAAAAATACATAAAAAAATATATGGACGAAGAGGTTATATAGTATATTGGATATTTTATTAATAATTTTTCATTTTAGGGGGCTTGGATAGCTCGATGGTTGGGTGTCGGTCTTGTGATCTTGAGATCACGGTTCGAACCCCAGCCAGCGCGCTACTCTTGCCCAAGTCGATCATTAATTTCCCATCAGCAATGTACACCAGTAACTGATTACTGATGACAAACTGGATGATATATCTGACAAGAAATTACTGATCGGCGGTGCCATAATGGACTCAGTATCCGCGTGCACTTAATATATACTATATAAATTGTATGTATATATGTATATTTAAAAAAAAAAAAAAAATTTTCATTTTATGTTTTAGATTTTGACATCGCAGTTGCAATCTGTTTAAAAAAAAATGCAATATTTTCAAAAGATTTAAACATTTCAGCATTTCACCGAGATACTTAAGAAATACTTTTATAAAATTTACAGGTGTATGTATGTATGTATATACAATCTTTGTCTTTTTTTACATTAGTATTCATTTTCTTTTTTTTTAATATTTCTACTTTATTTTATTTTAGAAATTTCATAGATCAAAAAAAAAATATTTACATACAATTTTTGTATTGTATTTTATTGTATTGTAGTGTACAGTATGTACACATGTACGATTTTCTAAGATTATGATACAATCCTTAATGAAAATTCTATCATATATGTTTTGTAAAATATAAAATAAAATAAATAAATAAAAAAATAAAAATTTATTTTGGCGGAAAAGAAACTTATATTATTATGACTTTTAGAATTAATTTTACACATTATACTTTGCTTATATGTATGTAAATATGTACATACCTACATATATGTATAACAAAAAGAATTGACAACAAGGTGATGATAATTAAAATCATTGAGAACAAAATACACACATAATATTTACATGGATACTATGGATACATATACACATATGTATACATACATAAATTGTATAAATGTCTCATTAGTAAAATTTATTAAAATTTATTATAAATAGATATTACGTATTACAATTTTACTGACTCTATATAGTTACTGAGTGTTGACTAAAGTAGATACACATGCATACGATACGAGTTTATGTAGAATCAAAAAGAAAAATTTAATCGATCATTTGAATTTGATTTGGTTCCTTCAAATTTATTTTAGAAGTATGTACATATAAGTTATGGTGCATACAAATTTCTATGTATGATCACATTTTAAAAATATGTATATAAATCTATTGTTTTAATTATTTCTTTTCTTTTCTCTTCCTTTTTTTTTGTATTATATATATATGTATATATGTCTTTCCATGACGCATTTAATAAATAATAGAAAAAATAAATAATATAAATGTATGTCTATGTAAATATACAATAAAAATATGTACATTAACATATACATAAATGATAATGAACGTCTGTATCTCTATCTATATCTTAATATTTCATATGATAATATATGGAAATGCACATTTTATTTGATGAGGTACATAATTCTGCGGTCATAAGGAAAAACCGCTTAAGTCGAAAAACGTGATTTTACAGGAGAACGTTTTAAAGATTTGAAGTTGATTATGAAAAATTTGGTTAAACCATTTTACAAGGTGTTGAGTTACTTTAATAAAATTGTAATTTACTTACTTTAATTAAATAATAAACTTATATATATTTAGGATCTTATTGTGAACATACAAGCAGAATATTTTATTTCTTATGTTAAAATAAGCCGATATTCCAAAATCAATCTCACCATCAAAATACATAAGCTATTACGGTTTCTGCATGTATCTTTGTCAATAAGTGTCGTACATTTACGAAATTTTGTGTGGTAACAGAACAAAGAACATAAAATATGAAAATGATAATAACTCACTTTTGTCATAACTCGACTTAAGCGGTTTTTCCTTGTGACCACAGAATTATAGTCGTGTATGTACATTTATATAAAATTTTATAACAATAGATAAATTATAATTATTTTATATTCTTTTATTATATTCGAACATTTCATCAAAAATACATATTGTACATAAATAAATAAAAAATTTTTATATTATTATTTTTAAACAGAAAAATCTATTTTTAATATCATAATTATTTTATTTATTTATTTTAATTTTATTATATTTTATTACGTTTATTTCGGTTTCTTTATAGTTTGTTTATTATAAAATCTATGTATTTATACATATACATATATTACAGAATTACAGATAAAGGATGATCAAATTGATACTATACCGTACTACATATTTTTTAAACATCATACAGTTGTGTTTATTTTTTTTTAAGATTCCCTCTTAATAATAATATAATATATAATGTCTATACATATTTTTAAGAATAAATGTACATAGGTATGTGCTAAGTCAATCAATTGAATAGTATCAATAAAATTTCTGAAAATATGTACATAACAATCAATTTATGTATATTTTGAAAACTGTTTAACTGGGCCCTGGATATGTGAGAAACCTCTATTATTGATAATATTACAATAAGGTCACGACACTTTTGCATTGAAATACCTCTGTTACTGGGAATTTTGAGACCTTGTTAACTGAGATTAGATTTCATTGAGTTTTTCGAAGTTTACCTTTGTAATTGAGACTTCATAGCTCAATAACCTGTATAAATGAGACAATCTATCTGGTTTAGACAAGTTATGTATGACTTATGACATGTTAAATTAAAGTTATTATTGAAATGTGATAGTGGAATGTCGCTTTACGAACTGTGCACGGAGTTTAATTTACCAAAGTCAATTCTTTATAGAATTATAGAATCAAAATAAGAAGAAACTGGGTAAATGATAAATCTCAATAAGTCATAAATAATTCAAGGTCCCTTGAGATCTCAGTTAAGCAGGTTTCACTGTAGTAACAACTAACAATTTGATAAAATAATAATCGTAGATAAAAATTAAAATAAAAGAAATAACCAAAAATTTACTCGTACAATATAATAAAAACCATGATCTCTAAAATTTTTTTTGTTTGATAATTATCTAATTACCTAATTATTAATTATCTAATTATCTAATTACGTATATAAATATTCTTTTTTAAATATGTATGTGTATAAATTCTTTACGTCAATAATATTCGTCGTTTTTTTTAATCTCTTCTTTCATTTTAAAAAATTATTAACAAAAAAAAATTTATTAATAATGTGAAAAAAGAATTTTCTTGTTTTTTTTTTAATTTATTAATATTCGAAAAGAATTACGCAGTTTTATTTTTATATTTTTCATGATTTTTCATTTAACAAAAAAAAATAAAAAACATGAATATTAGAATAGAATAAATTGTAATTTTAAATATTTTTTACACTTGTAAAAAATTTATTAAAAACATCCTCTTCAATATGTTTCCAATCTAAAAAATAAAAAAAAAAAAAACTTTGAAACTGAATAAAAGCAATCACATACGTTCACACATAATAATTTCAGATCATCAATTTAATGTAAATGGATGTATTTTAGAAAGAATTATTATATTTTTTGTCAATAAAAAAATGTTAATAATTTTTTCATGAAAATATACTCAGTATTTCAATGATAATAAAGCTTCGTTTATACTTTATTAGGCATTAAATCTACAATCCAGCTTAGATTCGGTAGAGTAAAATTGAGTTTTTAAATTGTATTCACAATTCAGAGTAGATTGTCATTTATTATAACATTGGTATATAAATAAATTTTCAACATAATTTTCACTATTACGAGCGTGAGATTAGAAATAGAGCCTAATCTCAATCTGATGAAATACACTCTGGAAGGTGCATAACGCTATAGCATAGGCTATAGAATTTCTTGTGTGAAAATGAAAAAGATTGTGAAAAATCTGAGCTATAGATTGTATAAATGTAACTTGATGACGCTTGCGATCAGCGTTAGAAATTCGGTTCTTTTACCATAAGATTGTTAGATTTTTAAAGAATAATTTTCGTATAACAGTCAAGAATATTTTTACCTTTTCATATATTTACCTATTTATACATATGAAATGAATATTAATGAATACTTATTGTGTCGCAAATGAAATGATCAATGTTTGCTACTAATATGAACTGAACTTTATTCTAGTTTAAAATAATTCATTTTTTTTCTTGTAATTATTCTAATTAATATTTTCATTAAAAATACAATTTTTTTTTTACTCTAAATATAGGTACTGGAACATTTGGACGTGTATATCTTGTTAAAGATAAACAAACAGATACATATTGCGCAATGAAAATTTTATCGATGACAGATGTGATACGATTAAAACAAGTCGATCATGTTAAAAATGAAAAAAGTATTCTAACAGAAATACAACATCCGTTCATAGTTAATTTGTAAGTACTGTACATACAAATATTTTAGATAGAAATTTTATTCATTTATTTATATCTTAAATTGAAACATTATCGATTAATAAAAAAAAAATTGTAAACCACTTACGTGGATAATAAATTCTCAGTGTAATGTAGTAATTCAAAATGTTTAAAAAAAAAATAAACTCATTGGATACCGATTAAGATTAAGTAAATGAAAAAAATTTAAAAAAAAAATTGAAAAATTCTTAAAACATTGAATAAATAAATTTTGAGTATTTACTTCTTCTTAGTCGTCTTAATCGAAATAAGAAAAAAAAAAAAAAAAAAAAACAAATAGAATCAGATCGTAATGTATAATCGTTTAAATAATCGGAAAATTTATTATACAAAAAATGTGATTAATTTTTTATTTACTGACCTACATTCAGAAGAAATTCATTGTGAAATTACAATACAAACAAAAATTAAATAAAATAAAATAAAATAATAATAAATATGAGTCCATTTTCTCATAAATTAATGTTTTTTCATCTAATGTTGCAGAAGATTTCCTATATAATTTAAAAATTAGTCTTAAATAATCTTATACACTTTAATTTATGAGATGAGCGTAAAATTTTTAAATAAATTACTCGTAATGGTGTTGTATATACATTTTGAAAATAATCTTGATTCTAAGTTGTGATTTTTTGTTTTCATTATTATTATTTGTTATTTGCTTTTTAGAAAATGGTCTACAAAAGATGATTGCTGCCTTTATATGCTATTCGAATATGTTTGTGGTGGTGAATTATTTTCATATTTAAGAAATGCAGGACGATTTAGTAGTCAAACTGGTAAATATAATTTATCTTATTATACATATACATTAGTATTTGTATATTTTTCTTAAATTATAATTTATTTTTTTTTTTAACTTTCAATTTTTTTTTTTCTTTATTTTATTTCTTGTATTTTATAGCAAATTTTTACTCTTCTGAAATAATATTAGCATTAGAATATTTACATTCATTATCAATTGTATATCGTGATTTAAAACCAGAAAATTTATTAATTAATCGTGATGGTCATTTAAAGATAACAGATTTTGGTTTTGCGAAAAAATTAAAAGATCGTACATGGACATTATGTGGTACACCAGAATATTTAGCACCAGAAATAATTCAATCGAAAGGACATAATCGTGCTGTTGATTGGTGGGCATTAGGTAAATTATACCATATAGGAATTTAATTTTTATTATTATTTTTATATATATATATTTTTTTCAAATAATAATAATTTATCGTGTGTTATACATGTACGAGTGTATAACAATTTATTTGATTATTAAATAGAAACAAATAAAAATGAACAAATAATAAAATAATATGTAGAATAAAGAAACCACGTTAAAATATTTTTTTAATAAATAGATGAGATTTAGAAGATATTAAGAAATGAGGAAAATATTTAAAGAAAATCTCATATAGCTCTAATATAAACAAAAAACGAAACGATATAAAATAACGTCTCCTATAGCATACGTTTTTATTTTTATGGAAATTTTTGCGTGTTTTTTTTTTTTGTTTGTTTTTTAAAGATAATTTTAATGTTATTTTTCAGTATTTTAAATACTTTGGCTTTTCAATGTTTTCTTTTTTAAATTTCTATTATTCGACATTACATGAAAATACATGTACTGTACATACATATAAACATCTACAACATGAATTTGTATAGATATATGTGCAATTAATAGGATAAAAAAAAATTATAAAAAGTAATTTATGTCCATTATAAATTTTTTTTATAATCTAAATATTGTAAAGTTGAAAAAAAAAAATTAACTTATATTTAAAATGAGATAATAAGATAAGAATATATGATTATAAATGTATATACGTATTTCTTGTCTATTGAAAAAAATTTTTTTCTTAAATTCAATATTTTGTGTGTTTCTCGGTCGAATGTTGAATGGATTTTCTCATACATATATATTTTCGGAATTCAAATAAATGTACAAGAATTATGTAAACAAATATTTTCGAAATATAAATTTCCACACTTTCTCATCATAAAAAAGAAAAAGCTAAACGAAAATTAATGAAAAAAAAAAAAAAATATGTATGTTTTCCCGTAAATTATATTTACAGTTAAAGTACACAAATATTCATATACATACCTACATATATACGAATATAATACACATTTAAATGTTTTAATAGCATGTGAATACATGATGCAATAATCTAATTTTAATAGAACTTTTAAAAACATTTATTATTGTTGGCGCAATTGCGAATAATTTTAATTTGAATTAAATTTTTTTTTTTTTACATACATAAATTAAATATTAAATGGCGTTTTTTGATTTATTACTGATGAACACAAAAATATTTTCAATTATTCAAACAAAAATGAAAAGAACAACAGTACAAAAATTATTGCGGTACACATAAATTTTAGAATATTTTTTTTTTATTTCTTTGATTTTAATGGAGATAAATTCCTAAACGTCAAATTATCGTCTATTTACAATGCATAACGTTTCAAAATCTCTTGTGAATTAATTGATATAAGAACAAAGTTAAACAATGTTGAACAAATTGTATAGCACATCATGAATAATTTTTATGATGCAGGCAGTGCAAACGAAAGTTTTTTCATTAATGCATGATGGTAATACTATTGACACACTGCAGAGATAAACTATTGTTATCTCAAATGGTTTATCGATAACCTAGCTTGGGTGACACATTTAAATTGAGGTGAACTAGTTTATGTATTCATACGACACCTAGTCAAGTTAAATTCAAACACTAATTCTTTTTCATCTAGTCAGTATGTTAGCTGAGATTTGGTTTGACAGTTTGTTTAAATATAATATAAAAAAAAAAAAAAAATAACACAAACATCAAAGATAACTGAGTTCGGACTTGGTTAACAAGATAATTGAGTTAACTTAACCGAGTTCTGAAAGTCGGTTATCGCAAAGATAAACCAGAAAACTGAGATAACCATGGTTTATCTTTGCAGTGTGTCAATAGTATAATAGTCATAGAGTGTAATCACAATACAAAATAAATTAATGTTTAGGAATTCCACCCTTAATTTTTTCTTTGTTACTCATATTATTTCTTCGTTTTTTAATTTGTTTCGTATTAAACCATATACTAATTATAGGGGCACGCACATAGTAAATAACAGCTATACTCAAACAGGAACACCCTATATTAATAATATAACATTTTAAAAATAAATATAATTAATAAGAAACATTATGTATGCATAGAAAAAAATTAATAATAGCAATAACTTTTCTTATATGTATGTATTTTGGTTTTTTTTTTCTTTTTTAAATTAAAATTTTTATTACTTTTGTTGTTGTTGTAAGATTCGATTTATGAGCAATATGAAGACCGTATCAAAATAAATTTAAATTTTATAAATTCGTTTGTTGTCTTCTTATGTGTGTTTTTTTTATTTTGTTTTTGATTTTAAGGAATGGAAAATTTATGTACCAATAATATCCATAATTAAAAAGAAATATATTTATATATTATATTTGTATACGGATGTGTAAATAAATTTTTCATTTGATTGCAAATTACGTTAATTTACTTTTGGCGCATATACATACTTTTGTACTACTTATATACCGAGTATATTTTTATTGAATTTATGTATACAAATAAAAAAATGTTTGAATATAAGAAAAAAAGAAATTATGAAATTATATTATAATTGTAAAATAAATAAATAACGAGAACCAATATAAAAATTTATATATACATACGTTCATATTATTATATGATATGAAAAATTTAGATATTACACAAAGAAATGAGTAATAATTGAATGAAACGTGTGTACTTTTACCCAACATACATACATACCTACATTGTATAACTTTCATTTTATTTGAAAAAAAAAAAAAAAGAAAAAAATTTAAATCGTTATTTTTAAATTATTATGATATTCTTATTACGTTTATTGATAGATAAATTTTTATTCATTAATTTTTTATTTTCATTTTTATTATATATATTTTTTTGTTATTTTTAAATTAACGACTATGTATTTATTTTTGAACGTACATAATGCATATATGTATGTACATTACATACATACGAGTTTTATAAGATAAATTATTTGATTTGAAAGCATATAGTACATCATTTACGATGGAAAATTTATTATTAATACATTTTTTGTTTTGATATTTTTTGCTCACAATAGGTGTTCTAATTTATGAAATGTTAGTCGGTTATCCACCATTTTATGATGATAATCCATTTGGTATTTATGAAAAAATATTAAGTGGTAAAATTGAATGGCCAAGACATATGGATCCAGTAGCAAAAGATTTAATTAAAAAATTACTTGTATTAGATAGAACAAAACGTATGGGTAATATGAAGGTAAAACAAAAAAAATTTAAAAATAAAGAGTTAAATTTTTATTTTATTTGATACTTAATAGAGATTAGTTTCATTAATTTAATGAGTTAATTTTGTTTTTTTTTTCTTTTTAGAATGGTGCAGAAGATGTTAAACGACATCGATGGTTTAAACATTTAAATTGGAATGATGTACTCAATAAAAAATTAACGGTAAATATTTAAATAAACAATATAATTCTAATTCAAAGTACATATATTACATATATATATATTTACAAAAATATTTTTTCTTATATTTTATGTATATAGCCACCAATAATGCCAGAAGTTAATTTTGATGGTGATACTAGTAATTTTGATGAATACCCAGAAACTGATTGGAAACCAGCCAGATCTCTAAACCAAAGTGACATGCAGCTTTTTAATGATTTTTAGAAAATAATATGTATAAAATAATAATAATAATAATAATGATAATACAAAATAATATAAATAAATAATTAAATTAAATTAAATAAAATAATAAGAGAAAAAATAATATATATTTTTTAAAGAAATCATATAATACGAATAATAAAATGGAAAGATTCTAAGATATATAATATGTAAATTACATATATTTATATGCGTGTATAAAATAATGATAGTAAAATAATTGTTGATTAATTTTTTAAGCTTTTATTTTTGTTTTAAAATTTTTCATTATTTTTTTTTTTTTCTAATTTTTATTATTATATGGATCATTTTTTTTGTTTTATATATATTTATATATATATATATTTTAAATGTTATGTTGTTTTTATCTTTTAGAGAGAAAATAGTAAAAGAAAAACAAAAATCTGTATTATTTGTAATGTAGTTTTGTATAGTATTTAATATTAATTATAATGTAGTACGATGTAGTAGAAAAACCAGAGAAAAATAATTGTATTTATATGCAAATTTGAAAAAAAAAAAAAATAAAAAAAAATTTACTATAAAAAGTCAGAAAAGATTAAAAAAATATACATATACATATATATTATATACATTAGAATAAAAAATTAAAAAAATAAAAGAAAAATTAATAAAATTGATTTAATTTTATATGTAGATACTTTTTTTTGTAATCAAAATTGAATATTATTAGGAATATCACATTACACTTTTTAACATACCTTTTTGTCTTCCCGATGCAAAGCAATCGTCTAAGAATTGTAATGGCGGTTACACAAAAATTTTTTAATATCATACTATAACATATATGGTACAAACAAACATACAAACCCCATACAAACTTTCATCCCATATTTTATCACCTTCATGATTTTTTTTCAAAAAAAAAAAAATCAAAATATAGCCTATGACTTTTACCATTAGATGAATGAAGTCTACCTCCTAGTCTTTTACCAGTAAATGAAATCTATCTCCTTGCAAAATATCATTGAAATCTGTCCAATGGTTATTGGGCGGTTACATACGCATTTTTGCACTTATAATATTAGTAGTGTGTAGTATAAATATAATATAAATTTATTGATAAATAAAAGAGCATAGAAATTTGTTTGATATTTATTTTGAAGAAATATGTAATTTTCAAAAATGTCAAATATAAAAATAATTTTCTAACATAATAGCTACACATCTTCATACATACTCATGTAGAAATATTAAATCCTTACTGAATTGCTTTTTGTAGTGGTAAACATAACCAATTACTTGGAACTTCGTGCATATCAGGTGGATTTGGTACATAAACTTCTGTAAATGGTATATGCCAAGTTGAATTCACTTTATGTGCTGTTATATAATGTTTAATGGGTTCCTTAATATTTGAAAATAAAATATATTTATAATTTTTTTTTATATAAATTATTACCACAGAATTTTCATACTTTAATTAGAACTTTTCCATTTTCATTTGCTTGCAGTAACATGTATTGATGTTCAATTTGCCATCGACGAAATAATGGCTTTAAAGCATTTCCCAATAGAAATGCATGTGATCTCATTAAATCACGTGAAAGAATATCAGTTTTTGGTCCACTCTTTAAGGCAGCATACAACAAAAATGGATCATCATGCGATCTAAAATACAAATTCAAAAATGAAATATATTTTCAGTCGTTTTGGTTTACCTGTTTTTAGTTATTTACAACTTACAGATTTGTTGTTAAAAATAAATCTGTATTGCTTTTGACATATTTCATGTGTTCTTTTGGCCATTTATTCATGTGTTCTCTACCAATGACCAAAATTTTTTTATTCTTATCGACAAAATATTTAACAACTGATGAAAGCTAAAAATATTTGAAAATAAAAAATAAGAAAGAAATGAATAATTTATTTATTAATTATTTTTTTTAAGGTTATTACCAGTTTCGCATATACTTTGGGTGGTTTATTTGTTCCACTTGAAAATGCAACATTCAATCCATCAATAACACAATCGTATGGGCATGTTTTATCCACAAATTTTATAAATTTGTCAATTTCTTCTGGTAATGATTTCAGAAATACATCTTTTCTAATTAAAACTTTATTTAAAAATGATGTACTCAACGATTTAAATTCATCATCATTTAGAGTAATTTTTTTCATTTTTAATTTACATGAATTACATTTACCAGATTCTGATGTTATTAATTTTGTTATTTTTGAATTAATTTGATAATTTTCTAATAAGATTTTTTGTAATTCATTAATTACATTTAATGTTACAATTATTTCATTTTTTTCAATGAATTTTAACATTTTTTCAAGATTATTCATAAATTCAATTTTGTTATTACCATATAGTTGTGATAGACGTTTAAAATATGTTATAAATACATCACATTTCGGTGATTTATGATTAACAACAATTTCGTTTAGTAACTTCCATCCAATATCTTCATCTCCATTATCAATTAAATCATCATTTGCATTATAATTTAAACTGAATGCTCTTGTTATAATTGTACTATAAGTATTTATACTTGGTTTACATGTTAATTCAATCATATTTAATAGATCTAATGATAATTTCCATTTATTTGTAATAACAAGACCATATATTAAATTTTCACATGTTTTTGCATCTAATATTTTATGTTCTTGGATTATTTTATTATAAATTTTTAATATATCTAATTTATCGAAATCTGTTATTTGTTCATTATTCGTTCTATATACAAAATAATATATTTTCATTAAACGTCCTAAACATGCTAAATTTAATTCTAATCCTTCATTTTTTATAAATTCTATATAACTTTTAGCTAAATTTAAATTTTTTGGTGATATATTCGTCAAAAATCCCAGTATGATTGCATCAACATTTATTTCGTTTATATAATTTTCGCTTTCCATCAATTTATTACGAATTGATTTCCACTCTAATATTGATAATGGTTTACAAGTATTTTTTAATGTATCTTGTATTAATAATAAATTATTTTCCTTATTAATATTAATATATTTTTTCTGACTAATTGTTGATTTCATTGAATTATTATCCTCATAACCACTTTTTATAGTAGTACTTGAAAAACGATTATAATTTATAAAATTTTGTCTAATATATTGTAAATAATTTAAATTATTTTTATTTAAACACTTTATAAGTTTCATATTTAAAAAATAAATTCACTACAAATAACTACAATTGATTATTATTATTACAAGCTAAAAAGTAGATTTATTATTTTGAAAATAGTGCGGGTGACATCTGACGTCTGAGATGTAATATGTAAATAAAAATAATTTGAACGGCTGATTTTGTTTATTCAATTTCCAAATTCCAATCATGTCATTTTTCATATCATCAGCTCCAGTAGCAGTTATCCATCCATCCGGCATTTTTTTTTAAATTGTTGAAATTTGAAAAGTGAAATGAATGAAAAAGAACGAAAAATCGAAAATTTGGAATCATTTTCAGTTTCGATATTTATTTTGTTTATTTTATGTTAGAATGCAAGGAATTGATGAAGATGTAGTGGGATGGTAGCTGGTAGGTATAAAATGAAGAATGGTATAATGGTATAATGAATGACAGTCTTCCTTAACCTCATACCTCATTGCTCATTCTCATTTAAAATTTTGTCAAATGGTCATAATAATAATAACAGAGCAGAATTCAAGAATACAAGAATTTATTAAGTAAAGTATTGAATATTTTTCTATTTTCATTGTAAATATCTACATCTACTATTTAAAATTGAAACTTAAATATGTCAGAACAGTATAAGTAAGTTTGAATTAGAATAAAATAAATTATTTTTAATATTTTTAAATAAATTTTTAGACTATTACATCCAGTAAAATATTATCGAGATCATTTGAATTGCAATCTTCGACCAGATGGTAGAGAATTCGATAAATTTCGTCCGATTGCAATTAATGTTGGATCAATAACAACGGCTGATGGTTCATCAATAGTTAAAGTAGGTAATACCACAGTCGTATGTGGTATACGAGCCGAATTAGCTAAACCAAAAGCAGAAGAGCCAGAAAATGGTTATTTAGTACCATCAATTGAACTTCTACCAATTTGTACTAGACGCCATCGTCCAACATCTGATAATACGGCTGTAATAAGTGGTGGAGGAGGAGGTGGTGGTGCTGGTGGTGTTGCTGCATCTAAAATTGGACAAAATATACCAAAAAATGTTGAAGATGCTGAAGTATACACATGTGCATTAAACGATATTTTATTGAATTCTAATTGTGTAAACTTAAAAGATTTATGCATTTACAAGGAGAAATTAGTATGGGTGCTGTATTGTGATATATCGTGTCTTGATCATGATGGATGTGTTATAGATGCAGCATTGATAGCAATTATAACAGCATTAAAAAATCTCAAATTACCAAAAATTAATTACGATGCTGATATAAATAAAATTTCGGTCGATGAAAAAA
The DNA here is from genome assembly GCA_951394055.1 of Villa cingulata. Taxonomy (NCBI): domain Eukaryota; kingdom Metazoa; phylum Arthropoda; class Insecta; order Diptera; family Bombyliidae; genus Villa; species Villa cingulata. The sequence continues at coordinate 5,919,431 of OX596020.1, read as the reverse complement.
CAAAAAATAAATTAAATATAAGTTCAAATCCAATATCAACTACATTCATAACTTTTGAAGAGTATGTTCAATACTTATATTATCTTGATATCATTTTATTTACTCTTTTTTTTTGTTTTTGGTTTTAGAAATATTATTATTACTGACCCCACTAGAGAAGAAGAGGATTTGTCGAGCAGTATAATTACAATAGGAATCAACGATTCAAAAGTTTGCTATGTACTGAAACCAGGAGGCACACCACTTAATCAGGAACAAATGGATACATGTATTCAACAAGCGTTACTGCGTGAACAATTTATTTTAGAATTAATAAATAATGTATTCAAAAAACATGAATCACAAAATTAAAAATCAACCAAATATTTTATGCAATTTCTTTTCTTTTCCTTTACTGAATTTGTAAACTATACAAACTGAACTGAAAAATATATGTTTTTTTGTTGTTTTATTTTCATTTTTATTATGATTTGTTTGTTTTGTTTTTTCAAATGCATTTATCTTACATTGTTTATTCATTAAATTTACTTTTTAAAGAGACAAAAAACCATATGAAGAAAATAAAGAATCAATTATAAATGACTAAGAATACTCTTCTGGGAATTGAAAGGAATGTGATCCGTAAGCTGTTAAACTTGGTAATAGTCCAGCATTTGGTATAATATTCCATGATAATGTCAATGTTACATTTTTATTACCTCTGTAAATAATTTTAAAATGGAAATTTTTTTTTTTTTATAAAATGTATAAAAATGTTAAACGTTATGTATGTTATACATACCTAAGTCCATTTCCATCATCCCAGAAATAATATTTAGTGTTCATATTTTTAAAATCTAATACAGTATTTTCACCTCTTAACATAATTTTATCCCATAACACAATTTGATTTAATTTATTATCTTTTGTTTCATATTCAGCTGTTAAATAAAGGAATAATTGTTTAACGTTCCAATTGAATAAACTTGTTAGATTTGTTTGTAAATCGAATGTCATATATCCTAAATCATGTGTTTTTCGTGATGCACCATAATCTGGAACACTTTTCCTTAAGAAAAATAATAAAAATATAAAATTAATATAAGCGAATAACAAAAAATATAATTCAATTACATTACAATATAATGTAAATTTTTGTTTACACACATAAATTATGCAAATATAAATAAATATTTTTAAGGTTAATTAAAATAATTATCTCAAAATAAATATTTGAAAAATACTTACACCAGTACTTTAACAGTATTTATTTTAGCTTCAGTGCGATAATCAAGAAATACTGTTGAAATAAAACAGCAAAATGTTAGACATGCCAATACACTTAATGAATATGCCAAAATTGCATTTCCTCGTGTTAAAACTGTATGCATTTTTATATTAATAAATTTATTATTATTTTCTTGAAACAATTATGATACAATTAACTATTATTTTAATATATAATAAATAAAAATTCCCTGATTATGTATGGTCTATCTAATTTTCAACTTTTTTTATCGACACGTCAGTCAGTGCCGACAGACATTAAAATAAAAGACAACACACACCACACAACACAACACACAACCAACAACGCACCAACCAACAACAAAATTTTATTTTCTTTTTTATAATTTTTGATTTTTGCTATCATGTTTTGTTTCATCATGTTGGTGAAACTGATTGACACTTTCAAATTTATAATGATTCTAAAATAAAATCGAATATTGTAAACGAGTCTCGAATTTTAAATAAAATTTAATTTAAATTTATAACAGTTATTCTGTGGTTAAAGATAAAGGACAAAGTAGTTTTCTTCACTTGGTTCTCGTAAAAATGGTAAAATTAATTGTATAAATAGACGACTAGACCATCCATATTCTTATAATTCAGCAGACAGGAAATTTTTTAAATGTTTACATAAAAAGATCACTTTATTCACTTTATTTCTTTATAATTAACAAAAATGACTAGGAACTGATGAAAAATATAAATATTGAATTCAATTCTAAATAATGCATTTATACTATAAAATCGTAAAGATTTTTCAAATGTTTCCATTTTCAATATTTTATTGTATTTTCAATCCATTCTATATATTCACTGACACGTGTATATACACCTGGTAAACCAGGACGTGCACAGCCTACACCATATGATACGACACCAACTAAAGCATTTTTATCAATCACCAAAGGTCCACCAGAATCTGCCTAAAAATTCGACAAAAATATAAATGTATTTATATTTTCTATTTTTTTATATTGTTTTCTTTACAAAACTTACCCAACATGAATCAACGCCACCTTTTTCATAACCAGCACATAATTGCCCTTTTGTAATTCTAATCTTTTTTCTACCTTCATTTTTAAAGGATTTTTGACAATCTTTATTTTTCCAAATTTTAACTGTAGCTTTACGTAATGTATTCGATTGACCACTTTCATCATCATCTTCATCAGTCCAACCCCAACCAGATACTAGACCAAAATTATCTTTACTTTTCTCTTTGGAATCCTTTTCAGATTTGTATATGCATGCAGGTTGTACATTATTTGTAAATTTTATAGATTTTTCAAGTTCTAAAAGAGCTGAAATAACAGCTTTTATTTATTTAATAATTTTAGCTTTAATAATTTTTTTTACCAATATCGTTATATCTGCCTACACTGCATTTATATTTTGGATGAATTTTGATTGATTTTATTTTAACTTCATATGGTTCTTTATCTTTCTTTTTCCTATAATCGGAAATTTTATGAAGTCCGATAATACCTTTAAATCGTTTTGGATTAATTACACCAGAACTTTTGCATACACAATGTGCAGCCGATAAAAGCCATTTTTTATGAATAATTGTTGCTCCACATACATGATCTCCATTACGATGTAAACTTGCTATATACGGAATTTCATGTTCTTTGGTCTTTTCTCCACCAACTATACGTGGATTTCTAGTATTCAGTTTGAAACATGGTAACAAAACTAATCAAATACAAAAATTAAATTGAAATAAAAATAATTAATAATAAAATATATAGGTAAAATATCCTTACAATCTTCGTCCTTGCATTTTATACAATTGATATAAAAACAATCAATTATGAATAAAACTATTATAAAATAATTCATTATATTAAAATCTAAATTAAATTTTTTTTTAAATAAATACACTTAAATTGAGAAGTTCTTAATTCTAAAATAATATTATTATTAATGAAATTTTCTAGTAAATTGATTTGATTTTATACCAAAAATTTTGATTACCTTAGAAATTAGGGAAAATTTTCATTTATTCATCATTTCTAATTACTTTCACTTTAAAACTACATAAATTTGGTATAGAAATTTCTACAACTTACAATTAATATTTTCATCAATAATTACGAAAATTATCATTTATTTAGAAACGAAACGAACAACAAAATAATTGGTAACAATAATCTAATTAAATGCGATTTCAATGTCAATTTTTCTATATTTTGAATTAATTAAATTAAAACATTTTTAAAAATTTTGGAATTTCTATTTTTAAAAACCATATCAAAAATGTAATTTAACATTCAAGGAAATGAAATTTTCAGATAAAACTGTGAATCATGAATTTTATGTGAAATTATTTTTCCGTTTAACAAAAAAAAAAAAAAAAAAAGTAGTAATAATTTTATGCATGCACGGTTATAATTTGTAATGTATCGTTGTTGAATTTGTGAAGCAGCAGTTTCAGTTAATTATAAAATAAATAAAGTGGATAGAATTGCGTATTTGTTCATTTTACAATATAACACAAAACGATAAAGATGAAATTCTTCATACATTACCATTTAACAATGAAATGAGTATTATATGATCTACAGTTTAATTTTAATTACATTTAATATTTAATTGATGTTCAATTTTTCTTTATATTCGTATAATAAATGAATAAAATTATTTTTACTAATGAAGAATTTACAAATGCAAATAATAAAATTGTATTAATAATGTCTCCTTTCTTTTTTTATTTTTTGGAAAAATATACTTTGATATTTATATGACTGTCCAAAAGTTATACAAACATCACGTCAAAGTGAAAATTTGAATTCATTTAGATCATCATTTAGAAAAAATAATTTGGTAGCATAATATAAATATGTGGTATAAATAACTTGCAAGAAATTCTTGAAATTCTTTAAAATGAATGAATTAATGGTGCTGTATTGAACCTACATTTTATAAAAAAAAAAAAAAAAATTATTATACTTTCATTACCATCCAGATTAAGGAAAGTATCGAGAAAAAGAGACCGAATAATTCCATATTAAATATTTTTTATCAATCATTATAAAAAAAAACATTTGAAATAACAATTTTTTTTTTTGGGGTATGAAATGTTTGTTTTTTGTTTTATCGTACATAACGGTTAAATTGAAAATTATGATATAATTCATCATCATTGGCTCCACAGACTGTTCCAGTTTCTGGCCTCCCGTAGAGTTTGCCTCCACGCTCCCCTGTTCTGTGTCAGTTTTCGCTATCCAGCTCCGTACAGCTTTCTCGCATTCTTTGTCTTTCTATTTTATTCTGAAATATTACTCTCGGGATTCTCCTGTCCTCCTAATTGAATAAATTTATCTGATCTGATTAATTTATATTCTCATTTCAATACATTATGTATATATAGGAAAAGTGTATTTTAAATTATTTAACGTGCGTGCGATAAACATATATAAAGTTCAAATGATTTTAAAAAAAATATCTATCTATCTAGGTATATAAATAAATAAATAAATAATAATTATATAATCAAATTCAATCCATTGAAAAGTAATATACAAATTAATTTAAAAAAGAAAGTTTTTTTTTTATGATTTTATTTTGATTTTTTTTATTTTCTTCAATAAACATACATACGTTAATCACAATAATAAAATTTTATATCAATTTTACTACAAAAATATAAATTTATATAAAATAAATATTCTTCATTTAATCATTTATAGAAACTTATCTTATCAGTATGATGTATGATTTAATTTAATTTAATTTAAGAAAAACAAAAAAAAAATAATAACATACTATATCTATACATATAAAAAAATATAATTAAGATTTATTATTTTATGAGTATCTGTATGTTCTGTTATGTTACATTTGACAATGAATTTCTCATAAATTTTTTAATTAAATTTTTCATTGTACGTAAACTTATTGTACATTGTATACATTTTAATTAAGCATTAAATGTTAATTTTTCCGTTTATTTTTTTTAATTGAATTAAATTATAATCAAATTAGTTGAAAAAATTTAAAAAAAAACCTAATAAACTTTTATGTAAATAATTTTGATAATTTTGTGTGTAAACATGTAATTTGTAACTTAAAAAAAAAATAAATAAATAAATAAATTTATTTATCGTATACTTTTGTTTTTTGATTAAAAGATAATTATTGAAGGAAGGAAAGTATGCAAAATGAAAAATATGAAAATTTTTGTTCACATCATTTTGTTTCTCGTTTTTGATCAAATCAAAAATATCAAATGCAGTTAGTCTAGAAAAGATAAATTAAGCTTAACTATATTTGATTATATCGAACTAAACGAAATTCAAATTTTGTTTATTTAAAAAAAAACTTTTTTAATATTAGTTGCATTTATTAATTCATATTTATTCTCTATTCTTTGTTCTTTTTTTTTTTGTATATTTGCTTCAAATTTATTTTTAATTAAAATTCATATTGTAAATTATTGTCGATCTGGTCCAGTGATAAATATCTTGATATCAAATGATTGCTAACACCATGTATTGACCAGTATAAATTTTCAATTTGTTCAAAATTATTTTTGTCATTTTTAATATTATTATCATTATTTAATTCAGTTCCAGCATTACTATAATATTGATTTTCATCATCGTTTTTATTCGTTGTACTATTTTTATTGTATGAATTTGTTTTGTTGTTTGTAATGATATTGTGTGTGTTTGTATTACATAGATCATGTTCAAAACTATTATCTACTAAATTGCTATTCAAAAAATTTGAGACCATCGAATGTAATCCTGTAAAATGAAATAAATTAAAAAATAAATTATAAATGAATAAATAAAAAATATATAAAAGTATGAAATATAATTGTATAATTGTAAATGTTTTAAAGTTGTTGTTATTGATTTTTGTTTTCAGTAGTTTTTTTTTCTATTTCATTTCATTTAGTTCATCTTTTACAACATTTGGCACAATAACTTTTAAATATAGAAAAAATAATATATGTAAATACATCAGAAGGTGATGATTTTTTGAATCTGTCAGCAATATAATAATAAATTATGTTTTTTTTTTCTTTCTTTTTTTGTATAGAAAAAAAAAAGTTATCAAAAAATATGAAAATTCTGTAGAGTCACTCAGTCTATATTTAATATTAAAAATTCATTTGTATTATATGTACGTATAGTGCTAGGAATAAGTTATGGGACAAGCATAATTTTCCAAAATATTTAAGAGCAAAATTTTATCAGTTTCTTTTAAATGTTTTCCTATTTGTAAACAATTCTGTACTGTTGTAATGCATTAATTAATAAAGTATTTTTTTTTTTAATTTTGATTTTGTTATTTAAATATATTTTAAACCCTGTGGTGCTGTGGTATTATATGCAATCACATGCAGCTGAGTGTCGGACACTCTCCAAAGCAAATTCAGTCAGATCCAGATGCACTTCAATGCTTCGAAAGGAAGATACTCAGGCATATATGTGGCCCAGTACAAGAAGACACTCCACTCGGTAGAAATTGCGGTATAACGTCGAACTATCTAACTTATATATAAAAGACATATAGATATTGTCAAAATCAAAAAAATCAAAAAAGAATCAAAATAAGTAGGCTGAGATAGACTAAAAAATATGGGAACAACAAAAGTAGGTAGACCAAAGTTAAAATAGATCGATGATATACACAGCAAGATACCAAAAAAACTGCAACTAAATATGTAATGGGAAAATATTAGCTAAAGATCGAAACGTCTGGAGTCTCATCTTACAGCAAGCCAAGACCCACACAGAGTTGTAGTGCTTATGATAATGATGATATTTAAAAAAAAACGACTGGCTATTAATAAAAGACAATTTGAATGAAAATATAAATTTTTTTATTCTCGTAATTTGATTAAAAACGAACTGTTATTCATCATTAAAAAGAAATTTTAATACATTCAAGAAATATTCCTATACATTTTTTCTTGAATATTTCGAAAAATGGTGTTTATGCAATAACTTATTTTCAACACTGTATACATTTCTATGTCTTTAATATGAGAGAATATTAAAATTGATCATCCTAAAATATTATTTTTATTTAGGTATATGGAAAAAAAGACAAAGAAAAGTAATTACCAATACCACAAGTATGTACATGTATACTTCAAAAAAAAAAAAACGTGTTCTATCGCAATAATGATTTTACATTTCATACATAGGTGTTCGATATATTTTCAAAAATAAAATTATTTTTATTGTCATCGTTTGCTGTTTTATTTTATTTTTTTTTTGAACGAATGAAATATTTTCACACAAAAAATAAAATAAAACAAAAATTAGGCAATAAAATCATCATCAAAAAAAAAATGATCTGACGTTAATCGCGGAAAATTTTGCAATTTTCATTATAAATTTCCATTAAATTATAACATGAAAACGTATACATATACATACTTTCACACTGCTTGTAGTATTGTATAGACATGAAGTATATACATACACATATATCATATGTAGTTTATTATGTGCTATATTTTATTTTTTCATAATTTACACTTGAATCAACTCGTTGGTTTGTAATAAAATTTTTCAAATCTATTTCTGTAATATTTTTATATATGAAAATTTGTTGTATGTACATGCGTGCATATTATAATATTAATAATATAATAATGTATCTATTTTTTATATATACATATATGTAATTTTAATTTATACAGACATTAATTATATGGTTTATAAATATAGACATATGTGTGTAATATACATATAAAACGAATTAAATTAAAGATGAAAATACATATTCACAATCACATTATGTATAAATGTGAAATATAAATTTATAAAAATGTTTCAACCAAATGGCTATAGTAATACAGTATGCATCATCATTGATTTATTATTTATTTATAAGAAAATGTATAATCTAAAACCAAAAAAAAGATAGAGAGAGAGAGGGGAAAAAAAAAACAACAACGACAACAACAAAATAAACAATTTACCATAATAAAATATATTTTTAATGTTTTATTTTCAATTTCATTTATAACTTCTTTCCATTATATTTTACATTGTTTTTTTATTTTTTCAATACAATACAAAAAAAAAAAATTATTTTTTAATTAATTCAAAAAAATACATATATGTAAGTATATATAGGTATATACTATTACTACATACAAAATTTTTTAAAGACAAACAAATTTTTTAAACTTCTTTAAAGTTACACAAAAAATTTTAAACATTTTATTTCCACGAAAATTATTACAAGACAGAGAAAATAAACATTTTGCAATATTAACATTTTATTTCAATTTTCATTTTCATTTAAAATTATTAATAATTACAATAATATTTTATTCAAGTGTATCCAGTATAAATTTAATTCATTTTTTATATTTTTATCTTTAACAACATATACATACATATATAAACGATCAATCTCTTGTCATTATAAGAGTTGATGCTGTAGTCCTGTAATCAAATTTTTGTTGATCAAAATGTTTGAATAGTTTTCAATATTTTTAGCTTAAAATTACACTTTTTAATTGTGACAACTTGACAAGCAATTCAAATCTTGATTATATATAATTATAAAAAGGATTAATGAAAAAAAAAAAAATATCCTCTACTTACAGTTTAATTCTATTTTGTTTCAAATGTTTTGTTCATCACTGTATATTGTATGTTTATTCGAGTACATACTATGTATTTTTAATATATTTATATATATACTAATATTAATAATAATATTTCAATATTTTAATTAAATTCAATGCTATAATTTTTTTTTTTCTTTTTAGAATTATTTCAAAATTTTTATTTTATTTTATTATTATTTTTTTTTTTACTATGTATACAATATTATACAATACATAAATATATGCATATATGTAATGCATTTTTAAAATTGCATAATTTCATTATTTTACAATCATCATTTTCATTTATTTATTTATCTTTGTATTTTTAAATGATTAGGTACTTTAGAAAATTTATAAATTATATATGAAATTTTCCTTAAATTATATGAAAATAAAAATAAACTAAATATTTTTAAACTATATATAGGTATTACAATGTTCAAATATATCATGTACAATACACGCATATGTATTTTTATATTTGTACATTTAAATCTACCCACCCACATATATTGGTATTATATGTACATAGTTACATGAAAATTTCCCATGAATTTTATTCGAATAGAACGACGATATGTAATTAGTTCGATATTTACTTACATGCATACACATTATTATTAACTGTGTGGTATACTCTCTAATATGAAATGTATTATGTACATTAATAAAGAAATTTTTTTTTTATACATATATGATGATTATACCATCGGAAAAATATTTATTATTTTATTTTTTTTTTATTTAAAATACAAGAAAAAGCATAAAAGTAAAAAAAAAAATACACAAATTTTCTTTTTACATTAGATATTGCATTAACTGTGTACTGTGTGCATTGAATGTATACATGGTTTATGTACATTTACTTGCATGTACAAGTATTATGCACATTTATGTAGTAAGATATTATGTATTGTAAAATTGAATTTCGTTTTTTTTTTCTTTTTAATTATTTTTAGATCATATGAGATGTCATACATCGACTTATATCATTATATTTATTATTACGGAAATTACTTTTAAATGAAGCACACGATTCAGATGCATCAGCTACATTACCGCTATTCATCATTAATGACGACGGTAATAATGGTATTGACGACGACGATTGATTATTATGATGATGGTACTGTTGCTGTTGTTGTTGTTGTTGTTGTGGTTGTTGTTGAAATGCTCGATTTATTTGTGTAGTAATAGACGATGATAATGATGATGCATTTGAATTTGAATTTGAAAATGCATTATTCGGAATCGGAATATCATCATCATATTCCATTGTGCTATTATTTAAATTATTATTTATTATAGTTTTTGTTGGATGATTATGATGATGATCATTATAGATTGTTGCATCAAACATTGAAGAAAAATTATTGTTACCTACAAAAAACAAAATGGGTTTTTGGTATTGATTTTTCTTCCTATTTACTTTTAAAAATCGATATGAAACATATTTATTTTTTATTTTATTTTCTATATTCATATTATCATAAAGAAAAAAAAAAATGAACATGAAAAAATTTAAAAGTGAAAATTATCAGAAAGAAAAATAAATTTTATGCAAAAAATTAATTTTCATTGTTTTTTTTCCGTTGAAAAAAGTGAAAATTCTTAAATCATGAATTATACAAATAAAATATCAAATACATATACCTTCGAAAATAAATAAATAAAAATATGTATGTACCTATATATAAATAAATCTACACATTTAACGAAAAAGTACTTGACATCATTTTAAAAATTAAAATATTTTTTTTTTTTATTTTTTTATTTAGAAGAAGAGGTTAATGTATTTTAATTCAAGAGCGAGAAAAAAAAATAATTACTTCTAGATAGATAGCAGCATGTCTGTCTGTATGTAATATAACGTATGTATTTCTAAAATTAATTATTCTAATATACTACATATTAATTTGCTGATTATGTGGCCAATTAGGTCAGTGGCCACCATTCATCAGATTATGTGAAATATAATTGACAATTCATTAAAAATATAAAAAGAAAATATAATAAAATAATGCTAGAAAAACTACCAAAAAATAATAATGAACAATCGATTTAAAAAAAAAAAAAAATACTATGACTGAATTTTATTAATTTAAATTAGAATTAATATTAGATAGATATAACAAATTATCGCACTGTGATAGGTACATAGGTATATTTTGGCAATAATTTATTTAATTTCACTTTACTTGCGAAATATGAATATGAATTCACTGACTTGAATTAAGCAGGGAAAAACAAGTAAATTTTTGTGCCGTAGTCAGCAAAATTGTAAACTAATAGAATAGAATTAGTTATATATACGACTGACTGACCAACTGATTACTATTGAAGCAGGGGAAGCAGGTAAGTTACTACATAAATTAATATGCCAATATGCAAATTGATTCAACAATCATATGTAAGATAATACATATTTATTTTATCAAATTCTAGCAAATCTCATAAACATAATTGCAGAATTTTGAAAATAGGTGCATTTATCCACAATTTAATTATTTTAATAATAATTTTCCACAATTTTGGCGCCAAAATTATAACTTTTTAATCGATTTATATTAAAATAAATGAAAATTTGTACAAGAAATCATTTTAAAACTTTTTTCATTTAAATAAAAAATTATTTACCTTGATTTTCATAGAAATGCTGTTGTTGACTGCATGTTCGAAATCTTTTTGCATTCCGATTGATTATGTTAAAAGAGTTATCGTTATCATAATCGTTAGAAATATGTCGTTTTCGGCGCTGTGTAAAATTATTTCTATAATTTACCATTGGATTTTCAATAGTTGATGACGATGATGATGATGAAGGAAATATGTTTAATGATGACGATGATGCTGTATTAGTTGTAGTTGTTGATGATGTGATATCATCACAATTCATTGGTGTAGTAATAGAATTATTAATGTCCATCATCATAGTAGTACCATTATTACTTTCATCATTTTGCTTTCTTATTGAAACTTCTGATGATGACAATGATGATGCATCTGTATTACAAATTTGCGCAAATCCATAATAACCATTTGATGACAAATGTGACACATTTCTATTATTATTATTATTGTTTTGATTTTGATCATTATTACCATTGTTACAAATGTTCATGTTATTATTATTGTTATTGTTATTATTATTATTAATTGTTGCATTCGGTATCGGTAATGATGATTGTTTTACCACTAAGTTATTGTTCATTTGTTGATTATCATTACAGTACTTAACAAAATTTGAATTAAATAGATCCATTGAATTATATCGATGACGTTCGATTATGTTTCTATCACTACCAGCACCAGAAATTGTAGATAATGATGTTGATGTTGACGGCGATTCACTACTGTTTGCCCACAGATCGAAATTTGTTAATACCATGATAGACAATTTATCTATTTATGTATTTATGAATGAATGCTATTTTTTTTTCAAAACTTTTAATTGAATAATCAAAGAAACAGTAAAAAAAAAAAACTAAAAAACTAATAAACAGTGGAAAATTTTTAGTTTTATTTTAGTTTGAAGTTAATTTTTATGCGAGTGAATACTGAAAAGTGAAAAATATCCAATATACTAGTGTAGCACATGTATATGTACACGAAAAAAACGTGTTTTTTGTTGTTGTATATTTTATTTTGCTTATTTATACCTGCTTATAATTTTGTCTCTGTTTTATATTATTTATATATATATGTATATATTTTATATATATGCAGAAGCAGATAGATATAGACAATATAGATCTATATATATTTATTGGCTTCAGTTTGAGGTTTGAGTGTATGAGTATAGTATGTATGTAGTGTAGTGTATGTATAGTAAGTAGCGAAATAACAACCGAGGAAACTTTTAGCTATATGCTATATGATGATTTATCTACAGACTCTGTTGTTTTTTATGCACATGGATATTACAATGAAGTAATTTTAATTTTTACTACTGTCTAATATAATATTAACGTTTATTAAATTATTGTACTATAAATAATGCACTCATTACACACCTCACCTATAATATATATGTGCATATTCGTTCGTATACTCAATATCTATATCATGTATCACTATTTACTTTATTATTATAGTTTGCTAATACTTTTATTAATTTATTAAATTTTATATTTTTATTTAATATTTTACCAAATTAAATTCACAAGAGAACGAAACTGATATGATTTACAAAAAATTCACTATTTGATTTATTTACTATATTATATATTTGTGTTTGAGATTGCCTTACTGATTCTGTTGCTGCAGGGAAATGAAATAAATTAACTGTAAAATAAATGTACATACTACATACTAGTTTTACTTCTCTTTCTGTTTTTTGTAGAGAAAATATATGTACATGCAGATACATGTATGTATATGTATATAATATATAAATTTAACTACCCCTCTAATCATCAAAAAATAAAAAAATTTTCATGTTTATTTATGTGGACTTAAGGAATTGGAACAAAAAAAATTAAAATAAAATTTCTCCTCACTCAAATTCCCATTCCCACCTCACCGACAATTATTTAAAAAAAAACCAAAAAACCGATTATTATGAAATGCCGATAACGAACGAAGACGAAACGGTAAGGTAAACTTCTTTTTTTAATTTAACCGATACCGATCACTCCACTCCCTCGGTAGCGACACTCGCTTTACGGTTGTCTTTGTCTTGTCGTTGTCCGTTCCTGGATTCATAATTATGATTTGATTTGACCCGATTCTGAATTCTGCTGCATGAAACAATTTATAGAACAAAGAGGAAGCAGAGATGTGGAAAGTGGAAAGTTTAAATCGAAAAATTTTAATCTTATTTAATTTCGATTCTAACTCGAATTCTCACCTACCCAAATATATAAATAATATATATAAAATATAACACCCATTGCACAATTCTGGCGATAACTACAGCGTGCGTATACAGTAATTAAATGGGACTTTTTACCGTTGAGCTTTACGCTGTCGCCCAAACAGATTCTATTCTATTTTTCAGCTACAAGCTACAACAAGCCATGCCATCCACGACCTGGATTTGATAAATTTCATGTTATGTTACGCTGTGGTTGTCGCCCGAATTGTGCGAACTTTCGGCGATACGCTGTAGTTGTCGCCGGAATTGTGCGATGGCTATGACTTATGTTATGCTCTAGCTGAAGTATTTGCATATTTATTTTGTGTAATGAAATGTTATGAGGGAGAGGGTATGAGATGAGGTGGTATGAGGATGGTGTTGGTGGTTTTGTTTTGTGTATAAAAAAACTAAATATGATATGTACGTACAATACACTTCTCATGAAATTAGCCCACATAAATTTTTGCGTCGCTCCACTTCAGTTAAATAGATTATGATATAAATATTATAAAATATAAATTTGCAAATTTAATGCATATTTATATCAAAAATTGTATATTATATATTATAAAATATACAGAGTAAGTATGTATATGTATTTATGTATTAAGAAAATACATTAAGTGACACTTCATTTATCATTTATCTTATTTCGATTTCAAAATATTCTAAATCCAATCCAATCCAATGCTACATTGCTAATGCAGTCATAGAGTATATATATATATATATCAATATATCAAAGATTTTTACAATTTTAGCAAATCATTTTTAATTACCTATGTAAATTCAATTTTTTGTTAGTCTTTTAAAAAGTTAGTTTTAAATCTCAATTCAACTGTCACTCCAATATTTTATGCCTTAAAAATGATGCCGTAGGAGTTGTGTTGTATTCTGCATTGTGTTTAATTTTTTAATGAAAAAAAAAACATCGCATTTAAACGGAAATGGAACATCGGACAATTTAATATAATATAATAATATGGAATATGAATATGATCTGACTAATGGGATCTGGTCATACTGCCATGTGCCATCTGGTAATCCACGAATATAATAAAATGGTAAAATAATAAAAATGTGGGGAAATAAAAATATTCAAATAAATTTTTTTTAATTGCCAACCTAACCAATAAGCAACCAACAACAATAAAAAGCAAAAGAAAATTGAAAAAAGGAAAATGCAAATGCAAGCAAACTAAAAAAAATCTAAAAAGAAGCGAAAAAAAAGTACGAATAGAAAAATAGTAGGAAAAGGAATAATAGCAATATTTTTATGTAGCAGCAAAGCAATAGCAAAGCAACTAGCAGTAGCAGCAAGAGCAACAGCAACAGCAATAGCAAGCAATACCAAAACCAATGATCATCAGTCGACATTTTTGATTATGGAATTTTTCTTTTAAGATTATGTGAGTTTGATTGAATTCTAAAGTGTTAATAAGTAGTACAGTATTTATTATGTTGAATTTGAATAATTAAAATTTTATAACATTCTCTATTGTATTATGTTGAAAATTTTTTTTCCAAGTTGAAAATCATTAAATAAAATTAAAAAAAAAATTTTTTTCCAATAATTCAAACATTTAAATTATGAATAAAGATTATATGAAAATGGAAAATTATTGGTTTTTATTATAAAATCGAGTAAAAGGAATGATCCTTTTTTCTGTGATAACATTTAAAGAATGCATAAATATTAAATAAATTTTTAAAACACCAGAATTATAAAAAAATTGCAAATTTTTTTCATTTCGCACAATTATGTTGTATCATAAAAGAAATTTTGAAGGTGAAATTTTCATATTATGTAGATTAATTGTAACTATTAGCATACAGTTTGTGTTATTACTAAAAATTTTATAATTGTGAAAAATTTAAAATATACATGTACATACAATACATACGTATGCAAGTAGTTTTTTTTCACTCATTCAATAATAAGAAAAAATAAATATAAAACTCTATATAGTTCATATCATATAATAGTACACTATATACAATTTAAAAAAAAAGAAAATTGAAAGAAAAAAACATTTGAAAAGTTAAAAAAAAATGAGTGCACCTGATACTTCAGGTGTATCTGGAGGTACATCTGATAAGAGTGGACCACAAATTACAGTTCAAAAATCAGGTAATTTTCATTTAATTTGCGTAATTTTAACTTATTTTCAACTGTTTGTTCAAAAATCAATTATTCTTAATAGTATCTGTTGTTCAAACAACTGCACAAGCTGCAGCAACATTTCGAACAATAGCCGCTGGTGGACAATCGTCTCAAGTACGGGTTGTTATGCCACCAGTTACATTAATGCCACAAGCAATGATTAAACAAATAGAAAGTAGTGGTGTACGTACACAAATTACAGCAATACCAGCTGCTGCCGTAGCACGCACAATGTCACAAACATCAATCACAGTAACGAGACCAGTCACACCGACAACTTATATACCTAGAGCAACAGCAGGAGTTACAACAACGAATATTCAAGCACAACGTTTAACAACACCAATTCGTACTCCAACACCACCAACAGTCACTAATTTATCAGCGACTGCTGGTGGTAATTTTGTTCGTGGTGCTACTGTTGCTGCAGCTAGTGCAACTGTTAGAAATGTGTCATCACCAGCAGCTTCCACAACTTCAATTTCACCAGCGACAGCAACATGGATGGCTACTGGGGCCAGTCAAGTGCAATTAATTCGTGCTATAAATCATCAACCCCGGCAACGAATAATTGCTCAGAATATTTCATCATCTGGTGGTAGTACAGGTGTTGTGTCTGTGGCACAAGCGACGAACATTGGACCTGGTCAAAATCAGCAATCACAACAGCAGCAATCAAATCAAGGTAAAATAATTTTCGCAATTCTTACAATTTTCACTCCGATCTCATAATTAATCTTTAAACTTTAGCAAATATTCAAACCGTTCAAACATCCCAGCAACCACAACAAACATTTGTTGCAACATTAGCAGCTGTGATGCCTCGTCAACAGACAGCAACATTGGTTTATAGTAACGTTTCAAATACACAGCCCCAACAATATAATCCAACTAGTACTCCAGCACAACGCTTTACTGTTGCAGCATCTTTAGCAGGTAACCAAAGGCAAGTACGTCCAATTCAGCTTGGAAATCGTACATTTTCGACAGCAAAACTGGGCGTAGGTGGTATGAATACAACGAGTATTAGTATAAGAGCTCCGAATATTCCTGTGTTAACACCAACTATAAATGCAGCTGGTGGAACAACTGGTACACTACAGGCCAGGACAACAACAACAACTGGTAATGTAAATTTGTCAACAACTAGTCTTTCCGCAACGCGAATAATTCAATTGCAACAGCAATCACCTGGAACTGGTGCACAACAAATTATTAGCTCTACTGGACGTATAGCCAGTAATCTAATGCTGCAACCAATTATTATGAATACAACAGCGGGAGGTAAAATTGGTATTCGTCCACCAAGCACAATGGCTACAAAAGTACAGCCATCGTTAACAATTACTCAGTTGGGAATCGGAAAAATTTCAACTGCTCAACAATCTGGTGCTAGCAGCTCTACTGCATTGGCTGCCACTAACATACAAAATGCTTCCATAGCTTCATCTCAATCTGTAGTGAATTCATCATCAAATGTGGTGGTGTCAGCGGCAACTGCAAATATTGTGCAACAACAACAACAGTCGCAACAACAAGCAAGTATTAATCAACAGCAACCAACGGCAATCAATGTAAATGTGTCAAATAATCAACAATCTATAACACAAATTGTTAGTGTAAATCAAAATATAAGTGGTGGAAATGCAGGACAGATAATTGCTACACAAAACGTGCCTGCGTCAGCGACTGTTGTGCCATTGGCAATTACATCGAGAGCCAGTAATGTTCTAACTGGAACCATTACATCCATTAAAGCTGGTGCTACAGTATCATCTTCTTTGTCAGTTCCACCGATTGCAAAAGTTATTCCCCATCAACAGCAACAAACACAATTACAACAGCAGCAACAAACATCTCAAAGTCAACATCATCAAACCTCGCAAAATTCTCAAATTCAATCAAATCAAAGCGGTCAACAGGTTACAGAAATTATAACATCTAGCCATCAGCAGCCACATCATCAACCAACAAGTGTTTTCATTCATACTCGTCCATCAAGTTCTGGAAGTGCCGGCACTGCCACAGTAATTCCTAGTAATGGAACATTTTTACCTGGTGGTACATTCTATTATGAGTCTGTTCCTGCTAGTTCGGTAACAGTGTCAACGGGTGTTATATCACTTACCACAACGACAATTAGCACAGTTTCAAACTCTTCATCCGTTGTTACTTCAAGTAATTTGTCCACGGCCGGAGGTATAGTGACTTCTATTCCATATAATCCTCCGTCAGGAACATTTACAGTTGTTCCGGCAGGTAGTAGAGCAACTATAGGGCAAATACAAATTCCTGTGTCATCTTCGCTAGCTAATAGTGGTGGACAAACTCAAAATATGAGCCAAATACAAACTGTGCCAATACGATTTACTACTCAACATTTAAGTGAACATACGATAAACATATCTCAAACACCGCAGCAAACTCAATCTGTCCAACCACAGTCCCAACAACAACAGCAACAACAATCCTCATCATCTCACATAAATCAACAGTCGCAACAGCAACAAACAATTCAACAGCCTCAACAGTCGCATCATCAAATAATTACGATGACTCAGACACAGCCGCCGCAATCACAATCTCAGCATACACAGTCATCAATTCAACAAACACATATGATAATACCCGTGCAAACTTCAATAAAAATTCCTTCAACGGCTGCAGCGGCAGCGGCAGCAACTTCTCCTCCACGAACAACAGCTTCAGTTGCTGCATCAATGGGAGGAGCGACATTTTTTAGAAAAAGAGATAATGACGGCTCACCAATCAGGGCAGCAAAGAATTTAGCTCCAACTCTAATATCAATGGGAACAACGGCAAATAATCAAACAATAAATCAAACACAAGCACCAACAATTTTAGCTGATCGAAGTAAAGAAAGTGAACGTCCACAATCTCCGCATTCTAGGCCGTCATCAAGTGGATCAACAACGGTTAGTGCAAATTCAAGTCCTGGAGTCGATCAGCAAATGTCTGAAGAGATTAACAATTCTATGGCTCCTATGAATGTAAGAAGTGAATCACATTTTAATCCAATTAATGATGTAAGAAATTTCTTCTCTAACAATGTAACAATGATTAATTCAACAATAACACTTAAATGATTTTTTTTTTTTAATTTTCAGATGTATTCCAATCATCAAAATACTGTTGGTGCAGTAACATTAACGCAATCTTCAAGACAAACACAACAAAATCAGAAACAAATCGCAGGTATAAATACGAATGGCAGTATTGAAAGTGCACCAAGAAAGAAATCCAGAAAACAAGCTCAAGCGTATGTATTTTGATATTAAATTTTATTTTTTAATGATTTTAATTGCATCGGTTTGTATCTATTTGCAGTACTGAAATTAATCAAATGCAACAATCAAATCAAACGATAATAGTTCAGTCTCAGTCACAGCAGCAACAGCAATCACAGCCACAGTCACATCAACAACAGCCACAGCAACAGAATCAGCAAAATGTTATAAGTCAAACAAATCAAGTAAATTCAGTTATTTCCACCGCTTCAAATTCTTCAATATCGAACAGTAGTAATAACACCAGTAATAGCCACGATAGCTCGAACATCAAACCAAATAATACTGCAGTTAATAATAAGGAGAACACAAAGCCGACTGAATACATTCTAAAAAAGCCTCGTTCATACAGTCTATTAGATGTAAGAAATTATATTTAATAATTTATTATCTGCAATTTTTTTTTTCTTTTTCTTTTTAAATTAAAATTCTAAATTTTGATTTATCTTAATCGATTAGGGATATCGACAAAATTGGAAAGCAGCAAATAATCATTTTCAACGTTATTCTGATGTAAAACCACGTGAAGAACGTCGTCCTACTGTTATGGATTTAGCAAATCAAGCGAATGTTATACAAAAAATAAACGGATGGAAAATATTTCATATAGGTTCACAAATGGATGATATGGTAAAAAATTTCAACCTTCATGGTTTTTCTTTTTCATCAAGTTAAATTTGTTATTAAAATATTCTTTTTTTTTTTTTAAAAAATAATTACCATTACAGTGCGATAATGAAATGCAAATGTATCAAAAATTAGAGACAATGCTCAAACAATTAGAAAGTCATGAACAAAATTCTGATTTGAATAGAGTTAATGAATTGGTTAAGGTAAGATACAAAAAGCAATTTTTTTTTAAAAAAAATATATAATGATTTAAATTTACATTTAATTTTCATCATTTATAAACTACAACATTTTTGAAAAAATGCTAGGTTAAGAAGAGCCGTTTCCAAATGCAAAACTTAAAATTCATACCTTAATCTTCATGAGACTAATTTCAAGAATCATGAAGTTAATCATAATCAAATACTTATTTCAGTTTCACAGTGTTATGTGCTATCGAAACATTAAATTTTTCGAAATTTATACTTTTTTCCTCTTTATCGTTCAAATTTTAAATACATTTCACTAGCAAACAGTATATTTTATGTTCAAATGTTGGCATTATTGTAACCTCAAAATCAAAATTTTAAAACATTCACCTCAGATTGAATAATGACCATGAGTTTTGAATCTTGCATTTAGAGATAAAAAACTGAAAATTTATAACGAATTGAAAATTGAAATTATTATTATTAAGTATTTTTTTTTATTAATTATTCAATTTAATATATATTTTTTAAATATTTTTGGTATGCAACAGGGCAATATGCAACGTAGCAAAATAATTGTTGATGGTGTCAGAGAAGCTAAAACACAAATTATGAAAATTTTCGATCATAAATCGCATGTATCAGATATAATTCATAGATGTGCATCAAAAAGGAATTTTAAAAAAAGAGAAAAAACATAAACTTATAAATACAATTATACAAATAAGTTAAAAATGTAATTTTAAGCAAAAAAAAAAAAAAAACTGTTTATACTTATATTTACTTCATACATAATACATATATATATTTTTTTATTTTTCTTCTTCTTTAGTTTGTTTAAAATGTATTTGTAAAAAAATTTTAATTATAATTATGTACGCTAATATGTAATTTCTTTTTATTTCAATTTTAACTGTACAATACTAAAAGTAGAGATAATTATTAATTTATATGACTACATAAAAAATATATTAAGTTATAAAAATACATATAAGAAAATAATAATTTTTATTTGAATATATACACAGACCATTTATTATTTGATTTCAATAATTTATTGTAAAAACAAAAAAAAATATTGTTCATATGAAAAAATAATTTTGGTTGGACAGAAATGAATAAATAAATTTATTCTCGTTTGTATATAATATAAATTATGTAATTCAACGAAAACGAAAATAATAAATAAAATTTCGTATATTTGTGTAGAAATTATGTAAATAAATACATATATATATATATGTACAATAAAATTTATCTAACTTTATCAACTACACTATAAATTAATTTCGGATCGGATTGTATATATACACAAACTAATGTAATTAATTCTATCGAATAACACAGAATTAAAAATGAATATTTCTAAATCAAAAAAAAAAAAAAAAAAAAAATACAAATGAAAATAAATTCGAAAAATATATAATAATAATTATGAAACAAAAAAAAAAAAATGCAAATAAATGAATCTGTGTATAATAGTAATAAGATAATTGTATAAAATTAATTTATTTTCTTCGAATTTTTCTTATATATGTATTGTATATAAAAAAAAATCAATTATGTAATTTAAAAAAAAAAAAAAATGAAAATGAAAAAAAAATACATTAAAAATTCTCAAATTTCTAAAAGAAAACGTAAATAATTAATTCTTGTAAATTTAAAAAAAAAAAGGAAAAGAAAAATTAAATTTCTATTTATTATCTAATTTGTATAGAATAAAAAGACAAAATTTTCACACAAAAAAATAAATAAATATAAATTTAAAAATCTTCATAGCGAAAAATTCATCAATAATTGATTTATTATTATTATATAAGCTCTAAGCTATAAATATGAAACAAAAAAAAAAATTATAATAAAAAAATTTGAAGGAAAAATGAAATAAAAAAAATAAAAACATACGAAAATACACAAAAATGAATAAATAAATTAGTATTAGAAATAAATTTAAGAAAAAGAAAAAAAAAAAATTGATAAGATCTCTTAAATTTATACTAGAGAAGAGGAAGAAGAAGAAAATAATACTTATATAGAAAAAAATATTGAATATTATTATGTGTGTAAATAAGGAAAAACAATAATAAATTTATGAAATTGAGTGCTTTCGTTTTTATTGAAATTAAAAAAAAATGTAAAAATAAAAATAAGATTTAAATTAAAATTATGATTTATTTATTATGTAGCAGTAATGAAAGGTTTTTTTTTCTATTATTTTGAATAAATTACAACTGAAAGCAAAATAAATTTTTCATATCAACTGTACATTATAATTATTGTGAAAAATTATAAGAGAGAAAAAAAAAATCCATATACACTACAACATGAATTGCGTAATATATTCAATCTTTTTGAATTTTCATAATAAGGAAAATTATGTACTGTTAAAAATTATAATTTGTATAATATTTATATTTTTTTAATTAAAAGAAATTTTTTTTGTTGTATTTTATTTATTACAGCAACAAGATATTTATAAAATAAAATTAATTTAAATTTAATTATGTACCGTTTAGTAATTAACGTAATAAGAAAAATGTTCAAGAAACATTTTCATTTTGTTTTTTTATTTTTTTTTATTTTTTTATTATTATTATTATTATTATCTATAATATACTAAATTATGTTTTTTCTTTCGAGTCGAGTTAATATAAAATTAAATAATAATAGCCATTTTTAAGGAAGACAATCTTCCAAAATTTTAATATTTATAAATAAATACCACATATTAGTAAATAAGTTAAAATGTGCATTGTTAGATTTAAATTATAAGAAAATAAGATGAAAACAACAACAAAAAAGAAAATATAAGCTAATAATTTAAAAAAAATATATATACATATATATAATTGTTTTAATTTTCTTTTGCCCAACATTTACATATCATCACTTGTAAATTAAAAAAAAAATATTCATTTCACATTCAAAAAAAATATATATCAACCAAAAAATAATATCAGGAAAAAAAATATCACAAAATAATTGAAATAAAATATGGCATCAAATTTAGATAAAAATTCATTAATATTCAGGTTTGTAAAGTTAAAGAATCATTACTGGTTCGAAAATCAAAGCGACGAATTATAAGAATTGTGACGGCGATTATATGTATTTTTTTTTTTTTTTCTTAAAGGAATTTGCTTTATTTGTAACAAGTAAAAGTAAAAAGATAATTAAAATTTTATTTTATAATAATATTTTTATTTAATTATTATTGTGAATTAGATATTTCACTTTCAATATTTCTCAGACGATTATCAAATTTTTCTAATAGTATTGACATATTTGCAATTTGTACAGATATTTCATGAAATTTTTCATTTACATCATCCATAATAATTTGATCTTTTATATTTTTCAAATTTTGATTGTTTTTTCTATCATTATTATCGTCGTTGTCCTTATGTGGTGGCAGTATTTTTTCAAATTCAGCAAATTTTATTGATAATGATGATGATGATGTTGATGATATTGATGGTAGTAGTGGTGATGGTGATGGTGTATAATTTAAATTCTTCAATTTATTCTCGATTTTTTTATTTATTTTTGTTTTTTGAATATTGATTTTGTTTAAATTATTGAAATCAGTTAATAAATTAATTGGTATCACCTTTAAATAAAAATTTGAAATAAAGAAAGAAAAATTTTAAAAACGCTAACGAAATCAACAAAATACAAAAATTAAAAAAAGGTTTGCTTTTTTTGATTTAAAATAATATATAATATACTGTTATTATAATAATAATAATAATAATAATAATAATAAAAAAATGTTTAAATAATTAAGAAACTTAAATGGTAAATGCATAAAACTACAATGTTGATGATAATCAGACTCAAAATATTTCAGAAAATTTGAATTCTTTTTTTATTATAAAAAATGGCCTGCTCATATGCTCATAAATAAATTAATACTTGATAAAAATTATTAAAAATAAATGAAAAACAAATTCAAAGAAAAAATTAAAAAAAAAATACGTTTAAAATAAACGAAAAAAAAAACTGAAATCAGGTAAATTTCTTTTAATCATCATCATCACTACTATTTTTAACCTGACAACTTTCTTCGATATTGTATATATCAGTTTTTCTTGCATCAATTATAACACTTTCATCTTCAGTTAAAATATCATTTCGATTATTACCCAAATGACTTGAATTATGACTTTGCGCTGACAATGGTGATAAACCGCTTTCATTTGATGATGAACTTAATGAATTCCTTGGTGAATTTGGATCATAAAAATTTGTATTCCATATCATTAGCTGTTGTGCAGAATAAATGTAAATAATAAATGTATGTAATTGAAAAAAATTGTAAATAAAAAACAAAAGATGATTCAATTTTTCTGCTTTTACTTACTTGTTTATCTTGACTACCGGTAGCAAAGTAATTACCATCATTCGAAAATGTGACTGCTGTCACTTTATTTGAATGTCCAGTCAATGTATAAACTGGTCTACCCTCTAATAAATCTAATATTCTCATTGTATTATCGTCACTTCCACTCAATAAATAATTACCAGATGGATGAAATGATATTGAATTAACTGGACCAGAATGTACATGATATAATTGAATTAATTTTTTTGCAATTATATCGTAGATTTTTACACGATTGTTTGATAGTGCTAAAGCTACAATATTTCCATTTGGATGCCATGCAACCTGTTGTCCTGTGCCTTTTTCCTCTGGATATGATTGTATACAACTATTAGTGTCACAGTCAAATATACGTAGTACCTTATCGTCACCACATGATGCTATTAATTTATCATTAGTTGGACTATAACATGCACTACGTATCCAATTTGTATGACCACTTAATGATGTTAAAAATTTCTGTTGGGATACTTTCCATAATTTTATTGATTTATCATCTGATGCTGTTAGAAGCTTTAAATTGAAATCGAAAAGAAAAAATTGTGGGTAATTAAATGTTAAAATTTTAAGGTAATTTTTGGAGATTTGAAGAAATTTCTAACCTGTTGACCATCTGAATTAAAATCTACCGATCGTACTGGATTGCTATGAGCTAAAAATACACCAGCCGCTCCTTTTACCTTTGGTATCCATAAACGTACCGTACGATCACTTGAACCTGATGCAATTAGATCTCCTTTAGGTGACCATGCAATACAATTAACTGAATCTGTATGTGCATTAAATTTTATACATCGTGCTGCTTGATCAAAGTCCCATAACATAACAGACATATCAGCCGAACTTGATGTAATCTTTGTACCAGATGGATGAAATTTAAGTTGTGTTATTTTATCATTATGTCCCTTAAAATGTCGTATTAATGCTGGCTCTGATTTTATTTCCTCCATTATTTTTTTTTATTTATTTATTTATTTTTTTTTTGATAGCAATATACGTTACGAGATACTGAATAAACTTTTGCAATTTTACTTTTCAAAATTAGTAATATTTTTACCTTTTTTAAATATTGTTAAAAGGAAAAAATAACATCAAATCAAATTCACTTTTTAGTTCTTCACTGTATAAAAAATATCAGTTAAAAACCTGTGAAAAATTTGAATTTTTCTTCTTTTTTTATATTCCAGCAATATTCAAATACTCTCAATCCCATCTAGAATAAAATCGATAAAATGAAATGTCAAAAATATTTTCCAGTTTATAAATAATTGTCAGTTTTCAGTCATTTGAAAACAAAGCAAAGTTTTATTTTATTTTATTGAAATTTTGTATTTGAATTTGATATTTGATGTATCGTATATTAAGTAGAATTTTTTATTTATCTTTTATTTTATAATATTCACAGGTGATTCACTCACAGCATGAGCAGTATGTGAGTTTTATGCGAGACATAAAGAAAGAGATGAATGAGAAATTGTAGCGAAAACAAAACACCAAATAAAATAAATAAAATAAAATGTCAAAGAACTGGATGGAATGTCTGCAATGGAATCACGGTAAACAAACTCACAAACTCATTTTATTTACTTTATGTTTAGTTTTGCGTTTGCATGGAAATTGAAATTTTCGCGTTTTGACTTTTGGATTTTGGTATGCCTTATATGATATTAATTCAATTGTCAAACCGACAAGACAACCGTGACCGTCGTACGTCAGGCAAAATAATGGAGGAATAAAATTATAATTTATAGAATGTTCACAAGTATTTTTTAAATTCATTTAATTATTTGCAAAAGTTAAAATGTCTTTAATATCAAATCAATTATACAAACTGAACAAAATTTCTTTAATACCAAATGTAACATGTAAGTAAATTTTAATGTGAATCAACTAGAAATTTTAATTTTCAAACTGATGATCATAACCTCAACAAATTTTTATCAAGGAAAAATTAAAATTTAATTTTAATTACAGCTTTTTTAAGATCAAATTTAAATTTTCTAACAAAATCGTTGACTACCAGTAATGTTTTGAATGATAATTCAAAAAATAATGAATTATCATCTTCATTAGCAGAAAATTCGAAAAATTTACAAACAAAAAATAATGATAAAAGTATATTTGAAAATATAAACAAATTAATAAGAAATAATTCTGAAGGACGTTTATTTGCTGTTATTCAAGTACTTGGAAAACAATATAAAATAACAGAAGGTGATATATTAATCGTTCAAGGTAATTGGCCACCAACAATTGGTGATCGAATACGTTTAGATAAAGTTTTGTTAGCTGGTTGTAAAGATTTCACATTAGTCGGTAAACCGATATTAGAGAATGGTTTAATTGATGTACAAGCAACAATTATTGAAAAAACTTTATCACATACAAGAACGAATTTTCGTAAACGTCGACGAAAACAATTTATGAGAATAAATTTTTTCCGTTCACAAAATACAATGTTAAGAATTAATTCGATTGAAATGAAAAAACCGATTAATGAGAATTGTGAAAAAAATGAAAAAAATAATTTACGATTATTTTAGAAAAAGTAATATTACAGATAGAGCTATTTAAGTATAAGAGAAATTTGATTTTTGTTATTTGCAAAACAATAAATAGAACATAATCTAAAATTAAAATTTGTTTAATTAAAAAATTTTGTTTAATAAATTGTAATACGTTATCTACATAATAGATTGTTCAGCAATCGATAATTTTCAAATTTTCCCATTATTTAGGCTCCACCTCGGTCTTCTGATATTGAATCCTATAAAAAAATGTCTGAGCAGAATCATAAAAAAGACAGAAATAGAAATATCATCCAAGCAAAACCTAAAGCAGTTATGATTGAATGGAAGTTACTACTAAACTTGTAAAATTTATTCTTCATTGACTCCCAAGTTATAATTGATTCAAAGGCTGGACATATTAATTTACTAAACTGTATGCAGACTTTCCCAAACAGCTTTTTAAGTAATAATAGTGAAAGATGAGTATTTTTTTATGGCCAGAGTTTTGTAGAAAAAATCATTTGATACATTTTATTTCATTTATTTTATAATGAAAATAAAATAAAATTTAAGAATTTTAAATGAATATTTATTAATTGATAACAAAAATACTACACATATTTCGTCTTAGCTCTTAATATACCCAACATTTTGTATGAGTTTTCAAGTGATCAATTTAGGAAATCTTTAAAATTCCTAAAATATACATAATGTAACTAAATTTTTCGAATAATTTTTAATTGCTCACTTAAATTCTTACCATAAAAACGCATACCCTGTATATTATGATATATTACATTCATATGTAGCCTGAAGTATCTTTGTAATTATTAAATTTTCTTAAAAATTATTATTATTTATTATACCTCTTATATTAAATAAGAGACAAAGACAATAATTATCTTATTTTATGAATAAACTAAATTTAATTGAAATTTATAACATCATATTAAAATTTCTTTGTATGTATATATTATATGTATTTTTTTTTCTTCACTTTTCAAATTGAAAATTTAATTAATAAATTGTTTATATAAAATTAGTTAAAAAAAAAAAAAGAATTTATAATTAAAAATTCAAACTAATTTCTTAAAATTATTTGGTGATAATTGCATAAATTTTGTGTATTTTCTTGTTCTAAATTAAATATGTATAAAGCCTTTCGTAAATTCTTAGCATCTTTTTATAAAATGTGTACTCCCGGTTTTTTTTTTTTTTTACAAAAAATAATTTTCAATCGCCTTTACTTTTTTTTTTTTATCTAACACCAAAATTTTTCACAAATTTTCTTCTCTAAATGTAAGATAAATTTATACGTATGTATACATATATGTATATATATATGTGTGTGTGATTTTCGAAAAAAATATATATATTCATATACAGTCAAAATAAAGGCACATTTTTAAATTATTTATCAATGTTATGTGTTCTATTTTTTCTATTGGACAAGTTGTTATTTGTTAAATGAATTTTAAAATTTCATTATTTCAATCATTATTATTATTATTATTACAGTTGTTTAATAAATTATGAATATTATTATATTTATAAAGAAACATTATGCTATTTAAATATTCGAATATAAAATACATGAACAAATTATATATTAAAATTGAATTAAATAATAAAAAAATATAGGAAAAAAAAATAAAACAAAACATTGAACACACTACAAATAAAAATTATAAAATATAAATGAAAAAATAGAACAATAATTGCAAAAAATAAAAATAAAACAAAATCCTTCATATACTACAAATCGGAAATTATGCATGGAGATGAAAATTAATAAAAAAAAATTGAATTGAATTGAATAAAAGAACTTGCTCTCTTCTTTCACACACATCACTATTATTCACTGGTTATTTTTCACTATAATAATGATGATAGAATTGAGATTTTTATATATTTTTTATGGATGATGGATAAATAAAAATTGTGCTCATTTGATCATTTTCGATTGGCTTTTTGTCTTTTTTTTTTTTTTTGTTTTTAAATTAATTTTTAATTTTTTTTTTATTTGTTCATATTTATTTTAGTTTCTTCTAAACTTAAACTAATTCATTATTTGAGCCTTCAACTATTTTCTTCGTTTTCGAATTATTATATTCTTTTATGAGATAATCCAATTGCTCTTCTTCAAGTTCAACTGATTTTATTGTTGACACTCCCATATATCTAAATTTAAAAAAATATACACATATAAATTTATTATAAAAACGATTCATATAAGTAAGTATAAAATTATAGATTCATTAAAAATTGATAGAACTAAAATTTATGATTTAATATATGTATTTAAAAAGAAAAAATAATTTTGGGCCAATTGCAGAAAAATGGGACGACGACGTTTTTCATTTCAGTTTCAATTATCTACAGGCTACAGACTAAATATGTATGAATTAATATTACAAAAGTTTAATAAACCTGTAGGTGCATGTAGATAAATCTAGCGTTTATTTTATTCTCATGATCTGTAGGTCCAATGACCTCTTCTCGAAACCATTTATAATAAATAGTTTTAGTTTGTTTGTCGTCAATAGATAATTTACTATTAAACCTTCATTAATTTGTTTATGAAACAATAATTAAAATTTATCAATTATTATATATTCCGATACATTAATTCCTTCCAAAACTGACCATGTATAACATTATTTATATAGGCATCATGATGTACTTACTTGTGAGATTTGTATTTTTCTTGTATAGCTTGTTGTGTTTTCTTCGAAGATTCCATATGTATTCTACATAAATTCAATATGATCTCTTTTAAATCATCAAGTGAGTATTTTGTAATATTTTCTAATTCCTCACACCAAATTGGAAAATTTAATATGTATCTTGCTAATGATAATGACGCTGATGAAATCTGTGATGGTAAATAATGTAAGAATGGCTCATCTTCCAATAGTGTCAACTCAGATAAATACTACAAAAGACAAATGTAGACGAGAAAAAAAAATCAATTTAATTATTCCCTTTCATATTTTTTTAATTACCTTTGCCAAAAATTTAACTTGATCTGGTATATTATGCATTACACTAAAAATATCCAAAAATACTGGTGCCGATGGTGCATTTAAATCAAATTTTAGAATTTTCAATATGATTTGTTCCATTTTTAATACTTGTGATTTTGAGTATGTGTCATCAGTTATAAATACAAATTCTCCAACATCTGGTGGATAAATTTCTTCATATTTTCTATATAAGAATGAATAAAAATTAAATAATTTTTGTATAAATGTATATTATATCAGAAAAACAAACATAAATGTTAACTTACGCTGCAATAAACATTGCTGCTGTCCCAACAAGTTGCAACTTTGCTCTAACAACCGACATAAAACTTAAAAATCTATCGATATACGAGACTGATAAATACAGAGTTTCAGTATGTAAACGATATTCTTCAGCAACTTCAACGAGCCAATCAATAAGAATTGTTCTCATCGAATTATTAATATCTGGTTGACGTCTCATGTAACCAGGTTTTGGACGATGATTTTTCTATTCGTAATGAAAAAAAAAAAATAAATAAATAATATAGCAAATATGTTTTTTAATTTTTTCATTTTACTTTTCTCTTTGTTAACAAACCTCAATTTCTCTGTAGTATTCCAATATATCTTCTTGATATTCACAAACATCGAAAAGACGTTCAGAATTTTTTCTAGATTTTTGTTCGAACGGCGCCACATTTTCTAAATTAGCATTTTGTAATGAAATCGATTTATCAACAGACATCGGAGAAAGAATATCTGATACGGACATTGGTGTTTCAGTAATGCCATCATTAGTTTTTACTTCCTTCAATGGATCCCTTTAATTGATAAATAAGAACAAAAAGGAATATAAAACAATTTTGCAAACTTTCTAAAGACATTTCAAGAACCATAAATTAATTTTCTATTCATTACCTTATTGCATGTGGCAAAATGTCAATGTTGCTATTGCTACTAGCTTTAGCAGAAACCACATGATCAGCCAGCAATGTCGATGGTTTATCGTTGGATATAGAAACTGTTTTTGCAGCAATAACATTTGTGTTGGTAGTCGTCACCGCCTTTGCAGCATTATTAGATTGAACTGCTACTGTTGATAAATTTTGTTGAATATCTTCATAGACAACAAATGATTTCGTGGTCTGTTCTGTTGTGACTTTTGCAGTTGCCGCAACTTGAAGTATTTTCTTCTGCTGCTGTTGTTGCTGCTGGTTATGATTGGAAGAAGTAAATGCATGCTTTTCAATGTATCCTCCAGTAACAGTTGTTGATTTTTTATTCTGCACCTTTGATAAAATGAATTTAAAATAATTGTAAAAAAGTGTTAAGTGCTGTTTTGAGTGTTTCAATAAATGTAGGTCCAGATATATAAGTAATTAACTTGTAAATATTAAATAAATAAAATAATAAATAAAAAACATATGATTTTGAGGTTAAAAAAGAAGAGAAAAAATAATTGAATTTTTAAGATTTTGTCATTTTAATCTTACTTTAAATAAAAAAGTTAAAATGTTTTAAATTATTCCATTTAAACAGAAAAACAGTACTGAACTTATAATTAAAAAAAAAAAAGAATATTGATGAAAAAGATATGTACCATCAGTTTGCCTTGATGTCCACGAGCCACATGCTCAACATTACTTAACACAGCTAATGTTGGTCTTTTTTCTTTATGCTGATCTTGCCGATTATGATGATTCTTCTGTAAAAGAGGCTGATGGTGTTTGCCAGGATTTTTTGAAATAACTACATTTTCTTTTTCTCGAGGATCTTGTTGAATATGAAAGGTAGCCATATTTTTTCCCTTTTTTCTTTCAAATTAAATTATTCTTTATTCGAAATTTCAATTAATTTCAAATCGTTTAGAAACAATTTTTAAATAATTAGAAAATTGTCAAAGATTTGTTGACAGTGACGATAAATTATGTTATTGTGTTAATAAAATTAAAAATTCAGAAATTTTTTGATTTTTTCAAATTACTTCTAACTGTAGAAAAAATTCTTTAACTGAAACCGGGTCTCACATTACACACACATATATACCTACACATATATGATTAAACAATATAAAAATGTTATTTATGTATTTATAATATATATTTTAACTATTTTAAAATTATTAAATTTTTTATTATACAAATCCGCTACTATTTTTTTTTTCTTTATTCGAACTTAAAGTTATTTTAATATTCGTAATAATAGAAATATGAGTATAATTCAATTAATTCCTTCTTCTATCAAAAATATTGAATTATTAGAGCAAAGTTGACTTGACTTTGTAAAAATTTATAGAAAACGAAGAAAAAAAATAAATTTTAATTAAAGTGAACTAGTCAACCGATAAGTGCGTCTATTTTAAAAAAATTCTTAATACGTTACGCTTACGTGTTTGTAGTCAAGTTAAAGTGAAGTTGAAGACAAACAGCCATGAGCCAACAGACAGAAATAGACAGAACAGAACAGGAACAGAAATAGAGCACGTATTTAAATGTAATCTGTAATGTGTGATGTATGTAATATTTAATATATATATATATATTTAGAAAGACAGAGTCAGATAACAGAATAATACAAAGTGCATGTGGTATGGATAAGGATAGTATGAACTACATAGTAGTATGTAGTATATAGTAAATATATGTAAAATGTAACATACAATTCATTATATTTATTTATGCACTTTTCCCTATCTATCATATGCATATACATAATAATAATAATATATAAAAATGCAGTTCATGTTGGTTGGTTCATGCTTATCACGCAACACATATGTACATACACCTGTATTATAAATGATTCGTTAAGTTTTATTATTTTAAACACACACATATATATAATCCATCTTCATTTCAATTTCACCTTTGTTTTTAGTAAAATGAACAGCTGCATTCAAGTTGAACGAAAAAAAAGCGCGCTTGTTTTGTGCTCAAATTGCTCAAAATTAAAAATTAGTTAATTGATAATTGATACTGGGAAATGAAATTTGAGAATTGGGTGTTATGGTGGTGTGTCTAGAAAAATTACCACATACCCAAACCCAATCCCGGGGATTTTACGGGTTCCATGGCCCCGCGACTTGACGATGATTTCTCATAAAACAGGCCAAAATAAGCAGAAAAAATTAAATAGAATTTTTCGATATATCGTTTCGTTTTTAAGTTTTCAAGATATTTAGGCTTTTATTTCTGCATTTACAAATTCTATTCTCATTTTTCCTTTTTTTTTTTATATATTGTGACTGTGAGTCCTGTTTCGGGTGGTTTGGTTAACCCGTAAATAGATAGGTCTCTTCGAGACAAATAAAAAATCATTATACATATAGACAGAGGCGGTAGGAGGGCTAATCTCAACTCAACCTTTAATTTTCAATCTCTTCTCAAGCCCAAGATAAGACACTTCATTTTTCCTCTTTACAGTACAGTAATGGTCAATTTTGATTTTGATTAAAATTTCATTTTCCTCTTACACGATTGTTTTAAATAAAATGATCTTTTATCTTGTTGCTTCCATTTCTACTCTATTATATTTTAAACATATTTTTTTTTTATATTTGAATGTAAGACATAATAAAATTAAGGAAAAAGAATTGTAAACATGTGTATGTACTTAACTATAAAAATGAATTCAATTTTCGCGCCACTTATCCATGATTTTTAACCATGACAGTTTACAATTTAATCATTAAAAAATAATATACATAATGAATAGTTTCATAACATAATTATATTATACATGTATTGTATACAAATACATATAATTTTTAACGTAAAGCACATTTTATTCAAATCTTTTTCGATTTTTCCCAACGCACCACAATTTGTCCATGTTACTTAAACAAGATCCAGCTAGTTGTGTATAGTATGCACCGTACATAAATTTCATCTTTTAACATATTATTGGTATTCATAACCTATTTTCTGCAATAAAAGTGGTGCTGTAAATATAATGTAAAATTAACGTTTTTATAAGAATTTTATATGTACATTTTTTAAAATTGAATTTATAAAATATATTATACTGCACCTATTCTAATTGCAACGCACATTACAACAAATGTAAGAACATTACTTTTAACACCTTCACGAACTTTTCTTCGTTCCTCAGCTGGATCTTCTTGTATTGGCATACGAAACATGATTTTCTTTTATTTATTACAATATTTAAATAAATTAATTAAATTTTTTATAAAATGTAAATAATTTCAATGTGAAATTTTGATTTTTAAATCCCAAATATAATAAGGAAAACGAATGAATAAATAATATGTAAAATGATTAAATTTTGATGTTATGTTAACTCAATGCTAAATGTTGAATGTACTAATGCTAATGTCAATGGTTACAAGACAAGAGAAAAGCATAAATTGCATAAAGTTAAATAAAGATAAGGTTATGTTATGATGTTTACGTAAATTGATTCTGATTTGTGGACTGTATTCAACTGTATTGGAGTGGAGTAATATTATATATAGTAAAAGAAGAAGAAAAGAAAAATAGAATCCATAATATTTTACATCAAGAAGTTACAAACAGACAGAAACAAAAACAAGACAAATCAAACCAATGCCAAATGCCAATGCCAAAAGCCAAAGCCAATACCAGATGAATATGATAAATAAAATACTTAAATAAACAAAACAAGTACAAAGTGCAAAACACAAGAAATTGCAGAATTCTGTAAAGATAAAATTCTATTTGAAATTTCATATATATTAAAAATATGGAAATGGAAAATGACTTTACGAACAATAAAAATAATACTACTTTACTATATAATTCGCATATTTGTAGATTATGCGGTGTAAAAGGTTCTAATGGTTATCCATTATTCAAAAATAACGATGTGAAGAACGATTTATGTATCTATATAAATAAATATTTTCCAATAAAGGTAATTAGGCTTTTAAGAATAATTTATTTTAAACAATTTAATGTGATTTAATTGAATTCTTTACATACGTAACCCAAAAACTTTTATTTATAACTTCTTTTAAAATTGAAATTTTTATTTTTATTGTTACATTTTCATGAATTTAATTGCAGTTAATTAATTTTTATGTTTATATCATTGAAAATAATTTTTAGAAGTTGTTATATTATCTATTTTTTACATTTTTAGATATGTGATGATGGTAAATATCCCCGTTGGATATGTGGTGCCTGTCATTTACAAGTTGAAGCAACTGTTAATTTTTTTCAATTAATTATAAATGGTCAAAAAACTTTAAATGAACTTTATCAATCTGAAATAGATGCAGAATCAATGCTAGTAAAAAAATCAATAAAAGTAAATAATAATGAGAATAAATTTCTCGAAAATAAGGAAAAACAGAAATCCTTGTTAATAACTGGAAATGAAAAACGTAATTTTTTTAAAAATATAAATACAAAAACTCAACAAATTTCGTTGCTGCGAAATGTAAAAAAACCAATAGATCATCAACAACAGAAAAGAACAACCGAATCAACAGAGAATACACCGCAAACAGAATTAATAAAGAAAAAACGAGGACGTCCATTTAAGCAAAATCAAAATCAAAATTCAATATTATCATCTAATAATAGTATGATCAATAAAATTGATAAATTGAATGAGAATCCTTCATTGAATCAGCAAGAATTATTATCAAATGATAAAAATGATAGTAGTGAACATAATGAAACTATTAGAAAAAGAAGACGTGCTATTAAATTACCAGTACGATATCAAAATGATGTTTGTGGAAGAGAATATGAAAAAGTTTATCATGATATGGACATGAGAGAAGAAATGAATACTAATTCTGACGAAGATAATTTCATAAAAATGAATTATGATATTGAAGATGATGATAATGATGAAGAAGGTTTTATCGGTTTTGTGCAAAATGAGAATGGTGACAGTTTAGGGGATCTGTTTTTAATTCAAAATATTCCAAATGATTTAAATGAAAATTGTAAAAGAGTAAAACAAAAAAATTCAAAAACTGCTCATAATAATGGTAGTCACATAAAACGGAAAACACTTTTTGTCTGTGATGTTTGTCAAATATCTTTTTCGCGAGAAAATAAGTTCTTTGAACATCGATTATTACATAAAAATGTATGTTTTGAATGTAAAGAGTGCCTTAAAACGTTTACAAATAAAAATTTACTAATTGAACATCAGAGAAACGAAAATCATTCTGATGCTGGTGTCATCGAAGAATATTTTTGTAACAATGTTTGTATAAATTTACAAGATGATTTTTTTGTGTAACTGTCGAAATATCAAAATTCAATTTCTTGTGCTTTTTTGTAGGATTGTAAAGAAAGAAATACAATACTAGAATCTATACAGGAAAATGAATCATCAATTGCACTTTATAATATGACTTTGTCTAATTCATCATTCACAATGCATAATTTTATAAATCATTCACCACAAGTTATTAACACAGAAGAAATTCAATTAGAAAATAATAACGAAATTATTTTAAGTCAATTGCTACCTATGGTAAATAATGATAATAAAAATTTATCATCAAAATGTACAGAATCTAAAAAAGTTATCAAGAATATTAGTGATAATATAAATCAATCATCGGATTTGCAATTATCTGAAACTATAAATTTCAAATGTAAAATATGTAATGACAGTAAAATATTTAAAAATTATAGTTCATTAAATTATCACATAAGAAATAAACATAATGAGGGTATATTTGTATGTAGAAAATGTTCTAAACAATTCAAAAGTAAAATGAGTCTGAAAAATCATCAATTAATGCACAGCACTAAAAAGCCTTATAAATGTCAAGATTGTGAGAAAGAATTTAAGGTAAAAATGTGAAAATTTACATTAATTCATTGTACTGTTGTTTTAATTATTATTTTTTTAAAAACATAATTTAGATGAAATCAACTTTAATTGATCACAGATCCTTACACACTGGTGATAAAAAATTTTCATGTGAAAAATGTGGTAAACAGTTTGCTTATAAACGGAGTTTAAGTTGGCACAAAAATGAACACGAAAATAAACAGTTTGAATGTGATGTAAGTGATATATAAATGTTAAATTATGTTATATTCTTTTGTATTTAATTTAGTTTTTGTCTTTAGCAATGCGGTAAACGTTTTATGCAGATGAGTAACATGCAAGAACACTATCGTACACATACCGATGAACGTCCATTTCAATGTTCAATTTGTTATAAAAACTTTCGCACAAGCTCACAATGTAAAATGCACATAAAACGTCATAAAAATGAATTTCCATTTAAATGTACTACATGTGATAAACATTTTATACGTAATTATGAATTACTATTGCATTCACGACGTCATAATAATATAAAACCGTTCACATGTAAGGAATGTGATAAAAGTTTTGTGAATATACAATCGTTAAAAACACATAGCCGCATACATACTGGCGAAAAACCATACAAATGTCACGTATGTGAAAAGCGATTTTCGGATTATTCAAATTTTAGAAGGCATCGAAAAATTCATTTAAATAAAAAACGATTAGATTTAGAATTATTAAGGGAACAGGAATCACAACCTAGCGAATATGAATTACGTAATATAAACGATATAGACAGTTATTCTGAGCACTCTACTTTCGCTCAAGTCGATCATTAATTTCAATCAGCAATGTACATGTACACCAGTAACTGATTACTGATGATAAACTGGACAATATATCTGACAGAATTACTGATCGGCGGGGTGCCATAATGGACTGAGTATCAGTGTACATTGTATGTATATGTGTATACTTATTTAAAAAAAAAATGTTATTCTGAACCAACAAATAATTATGATAATGCTAGTCATTCATGATATGATGTTTAAGACAACAAAGGCTATGGCGCTGCAGGCACTACCTTATGACCGTAACAAACACTACATTAAATTAATATCATCACTAGATGTAGCAAATGCCATCAGAATTCAAGATCGTATTATTTGATTGCTGGATAAAATGAGGAATGTTTTTATTTTTTTTTTCAAAATTGCTCAAAACAACAGAGCAATTAACATATTTTTTAAGGATTTAAAATATTCTGTATGTTCCAGGATAAATGTTAAAAAAACTTTTATTAATAAAATGAAAAAAAAAATTTTGGTTTAAATATTTCCTTCCATATACATATTTGAACAAATTGTATCTTATCAAATTGTGAAAAAATTGTCCTCAACATTTTTATTATTTTCTATCCTTTGAGTAGAAAGTAAAAAAAAATTGAATTTTCTACTTAAATTTAGTCAAAGCAATTACATAGTTCATAACATGAGGAATAACAAAACACAAAGAAAAAATGTTCTTCCCGAAACGGCTAAATAAAAAAAATTATTTAAAATTCAAAACATAAATAAATGTACGTCTAGGTATACAGGTATACTACATTTTAATTTTAATTGATTGCTCTAAATACATCCTTATATACATTTGTAATGTAAAGAAAAATATTACACAAAATAATAAAATAAATTCATCTTATTTTGTTTATCGAGTATCGTTTTTGTGTGTCAATTTATTTTCAAATGATTTACTATGTATATACATATTTATATTAATGTATGTACATGTAGTAGAGAATGTATACATATATGATTTAGAATCATATCATAAACGTATTACGTATTACATAATATATCACTTCAATGTCAATTAAGTATGAACATAATTCATTTATCTTCTTCGATAATAATAATAATAAACTATACCTAAGTAGTAGATTGACTTTATATAATATGTATACACTTAGGATAAATATCTTCTAAGAAAGGTATGAAAAACGAATATACAAAATTACTTTTAAGTGTTATCGTTATGATGTATAATATTTTATTATTTTTTTTTTTTTGATTTTTTCTCCTTTATTATTTTTTTTATACAATCAAAATACGCTTGAAATATAATATGTACATATGTATAGGTAGTATACATATATGTAGGCAATTTATGTTTTTCAATTTATTAATCGTTATTTTTTGTACTTTTTTTCTTTCTCTATATATATAATACATAATACATATTTACAAACAATCCCAATTTTTTTTTTCAATTAATTTCGATGTTAAAAAGTATATGATGAAATATCAATAATAATGAACTTTCTTTTGTATATATATAAAAAAAAAGATAAAAAAAGGAAAGTAAAGAAAAATAAAGAAGAAACAATAATAACGACAAAAGAACTCATATTCAACAGGATGGCATATTCTCAAGAACTCATATTCAACCACAGATATTGGCAAAAAAGATAAACAATATTATGTATGCATAAGTCTCATAATGGTATGTTATCTATGAAAATACATATGTACATATGTAAGTATGTATACATATAATTTTACGATAACGATGTATTGAATTATAAAAAAGTGAGAGACATCATGAATCAGCAGTATGTAGTAAGTCATAATCATCATCATCTTCATTATTCTAATGAAATGAAATAAAAATGAAGAGAAAAAAAATAAATCTTGTAAAAGTTGAAGAAAAAGGATAAAATAAAACTAGAAAATCTGTAATTTTTGGAATGAGTATATATTATAAAAATGTTATTCATAGAATTTATACATTAATATGTGTATTGTTAAAGAAAATTGTAACTTTATCATATTTTTGAGGGAAAAAAAAAATTCAAATAATAAGTTAACTTTATTTAAAAAAAATAATTCAAATTACAAAGGATACATGGTAGGTACTGAATTAAATGTTTATAAGATAAGTAATCAAAATAATTAATTTTTTTCTTTTGATTATATATTTAGGAAAAGCAAAAAATTATAAATTATGCACGATTCAAATATTATAATATATAATATCTAATAATACATTTATTGTTGTATTCAAAATGAAATAAAATATTTACGAATGCAATGCATTTTAAAAATATTACAAAGCCTTCGCAATGTCTGTTAAAAGGTTGAAATACTTATATATGTATATATGTAGTTTTTTGTAATGTTTTCTAGAAGATATACATAAAATATCATATCAAAATTTCTTGTTACTGAAAACAATTATTTTTATTCGTTCATAAAACATTTTTCCAAAAATCAAACGAATATATTAATTTACTGCTTAGTAAAATTTTATATGAAATATTTATAATCTTTTGAGCTAGGTACATAAATAATTTTGAAAATTCAAATTTTTGTAGCTGTTTTGAACTGTCGTTGAAATTATTATTTTTGAACAATAAAATTTGCGTTTTTAAAATATTGCGGTTTGTGGCAATTTCTTTAATTATTTTTCACTTTTCTACATGTATATTTTTTTGTTTTTTTTTTTTTTTGTTTTTAAAGAATAGAAAACTATTTGCCTAGTCATTTTGTATGTCTTTGATAAAGTGTTGCTGTAATTTTACAATTAAATTTTTCAAATATTTCTGTTCAAACTTTCAAATAGCTATATTTTTCATAAATATTTTAAACTAATAACTGAAAATATACAAATACAAAAAACAAAAAAAAATATATTTTCTTAGAATCTACAGATCATCTCTGAACTCAGAGCTAAAAAATGGTATGTATTAATTGTATTAATTATTCATTCTGATCTGATATTCTAAGAGAAATTTTAAAATTTGATTGTTTTTGAATGTGCAAATTATTTTCGTATATTTTTACTATTTTTCTTTCTTTCATTATTTCATTGTTTGTTTTTGTTTATTTTTACATATGTGTGTGTATATGTTTGAGCTAAGTTATACATAAATCTTTTATGTTTTTTCAAATTTTGCATAATTAAATCTTGTAATGGTATTGATTTGAAATTTTTGATGATTCATTGCACATACACTATATACATATACATATACTAAAATTTATTTTATGTAACATGAACATGCATTTATAAGTAATTATACACATTAGTGTATATTTTATTAAAAATATATTACATGTATATTCATACATTATACATGTATGTACAATGTTCAATGTACATACTAAATAGTGTTAAGTAAACAAATCAAATTAATTAATTC
The DNA here is from genome assembly GCA_951394055.1 of Villa cingulata. NCBI lineage: Eukaryota > Metazoa > Arthropoda > Insecta > Diptera > Bombyliidae > Villa > Villa cingulata. The sequence continues at coordinate 5,878,549 of OX596020.1, read as the reverse complement.
AAAATGTTTATTTATGTTGATGGTGTACAAGATTTTCTTCATTGAGAAAATTATGAGATAATATATGTGAGTGAGTGTATAGAGTATAATATTATATGAAATGAAATATGTTTGTATATGAATTTAACAACCAATATGACGTATTAAATATTTGTACTTATATACTAGTTGATACTAGGCTGTTTGATAAACCTTTTGTCTAAATCAAAAACTTCGTTACAATTTCCAACGCAAGTGAATTGCGTGTTGTAATTGAAAATAGGTTGGAAATAAAGCGCTGTACAAGCCGAAGAAAGCCTTAATAAGTGTTTCAGGGAAACTGCGCACCACTGAAATCAACAGTAATTTATTGTTTATTGGTTCAATCAAAGCAAACATGGCCGTAATAATATAAATGATACCGAACGTAATGGAAGTTTATATCAATAATTCAAGAAAAATAAAAATTGATGAGAAAACTAGTGTTTTAATCATTTATCATAATTTGAATTAATGACATTTATGACATGATACCACTGCATGGAGAATCGTACAATGAGAAGTCTTGTTGCAAAATGTTGCACTTCTGCTCAATCATGATATCGAATCAGTTTATAAAAGAGCGATTATAACAGCCAAATTAATGGAATTATTACCGCATTATATCCAAATTAGGCTCTCTGTGATTTTTTTTTTGTGATTTTAAATTTTAGAAATTGCCACTTGAATGACGTAGAATTTGTTAAAAAACAACGCGTATTTTAAAGAATTTTACACATTGGACTATGCTGGTGGGTGGTATTAAAAAGCTTATAAGGATCAATTGAATACAGATGTGTCACGTTTGAAGGGAACTTTGTTGAATAAAATACATATATGCATTTTAGATTTGAATTTAACTTCATGTTTTCTGGATCGAACAGTCCTGGTAATTTAATGTTATATACGAGTATATATTCTATCTATAGAATTGGTGTAATTCATTTACTTACGTATATATTATAATATATAACAACATTATGTACTCGTATTTGTATATGTATTTTATGCATATAAATAATTAGCAATTAGCATAAATCACTATTATATTGATTAATAATAAACATAAGATACATACAACGATAATATTTTATACACATCCAACATTATATGTATGTATTATACCTACATACACATAAATTTTATATATTAAATGAAATTATAAGTATTTATAATAGTAAGAGTTATAGAGTAAAAGCGTAAAAGCAGTTAACTAATTTGTGAAATTATTAAACATAAAAATTAGTGTCATGTACTTTATTTTTAATTTTAACATGACATCATAATAAAAACTATCATAAATAAAATATTTATTCTATTTTGTACACATGTATAAGAAATTAAATCATAAAATTTACAAGAATAAAATATTTATAGACAATTCTTTTATAAAATATCTGCTTGATGAACATTCATACATGTGCATACATATACACATATTCCTGTAACCTGTAATGTTTATATTGTCTAAATAAAAATGTCTTTAATAAACATTTTCTGTACCTATACATATAAAAGAACGAATATTTAAGTATATTATATATACATACAATATACAATACATATATGTACATATATTTATATAAAATGCATATAAATTGGACATTGTATAAAAGATAATATAATAATAAACTGCATGAAATTTGAAGATAATATAAATAATATCATCGTATTTATAGTGTTAAGATATTAATTTGATAAAATAATATCTGTAGCGTAAGAGTTTTGTAACATAGTTGTTGATACATATACAAATATGTATAGATATACATTATATGTATACATAAAAATAAATGTATAAACATGTAATAAATACTTAATTTACATACAATATATATACATATACACAATATTATATGCACATGATAACGTCATTATATTGAAACAAAAACAAAAGTTTTTTTTTTTGTTTTTCTCAAATAAAATGTTAAGGATCTTACATCTTACATTATATAGTATGTATAATATTATGATATGTAGGTACGATGTTTATATATATTTGTATTGAAAATAATGTTCGTGGCATTAATTATACTATTTTGTGTATGCATTATAGATATTACATAAATGTATAACTATGTATATATGACATAAATATACGTATGTGCAATATATATGCATATCTTCATATAATCTTGTATTATATGCATATAAGGTGGCAATATAATGTGTATCAGAGTTCATGAATTTTGTGTGTACCAGATATGAATAAACGATTATTTTGCAGTATACGCATTTATTTAAGATTAATATCATGTACATAAATAATATATATTTTGAATCTATTATATTCATATAGTTACATATGTACATATTTATGTATTCGCATATATATGTATATATAAAATACATATAAGTAGGAATAGTAATTTACGAATATGTGTGGGACAAATATAATAAATGTAACAGCATTATATAATATAATATATATGAGTACATATAAATATTCGTATATTCCACATGCACATTATGTATTTGTATATATCATCATATAATGTAGAATCCTATGCAGGCATAGATAATACAGTACTATCACCATATCTTACTATAAAATATTAAATAAGTTCCTAATGATTCAAATATAATGGTTGTTGTTATGTAATATGATATGTCACAACTCACAAGTTACATGTGTAAAATCTTTTATTATGTATTAACAATAACAAGTAAGTTAACAAATAATAATTCTATATATAAAACTATAAACTGGCCTAAATATCACAGTTCAAGGGTTGAAGATGGTTGAAGTTTATTGAGTTCATCAATTTATTCAATTTTACATATAGAGATGGGCACATTACTTATATATGTTACCTATATATACGGTAGATAGGTCTATGTATTACACGAGTATCCAATACATGTACAATATAATACGGTGTTTTCTATATATACGAAATTTTAAATAATGATTTCAAAAGATTTTTTAACATTTTTTTCAAATAATTTTAATTTTAATTTTTTTTTCTTTTTTGAGTTTATTTCAATTAAAATTGTACAGATAATGTTCAACAAAATATGAGTATGCATATATGTTGTACATAGTTCGAGAATGAAGCTGAAAGCGAAGCTATTTTTAAAACAATAGCTGCTTTCGATTTAGCAATTTGAAGTACTTGCGAGTAGATAAGGATTCGTTTTAAAAACTGGCGGCATCAATTCGGAAATTCAACCCAATTTATACTAGACAAATTTTTGTACTCGCTAGTACTTGGAATTGCTAAATCGCAAGCATCTAATATAATTAGTGATCATTAAGGAGAGACGGAATTTAAATTATTATTTATAAATTTACTTTGATTAGCAAAATTTTATATTAAAAGAAAAATGGAAACATAAATTAATGAATTTTCTAACACGATAATAAGTGATTTAATTTAAGGACGAAAATTTTGAGGCTTTATATTTATATACTACCATCACCTTCACCTTATTTGAACATAACTGAAAACGTTTGGGGTTGGTTGTCTTAAAAGATTTATGAAGATGAAAAACAATATAACAACAGAATATTGTTAATATAGATATGCTATAAAAACGAACTGGGAGGATTTTAAATATAATAAATTATTTACATTCTCTGGACTAACGAATCCCATTACTGAAAGAATATTGGAAGTAATAAACAAAAACGGAAGAAGTAATCGTTAATATTAAAACATTTTTTCTATATTAAAAACGAAGTATTTTTTTTTTTTTTTTTGACGAGATTAATTCAAAATTTTAAATTATGAATATCCTAAAAACAAAATACATATGAAATTCGTTACTCATTAGCTTGTAAGAGTAATTTTCTCATTCCAAATATTAAATTGTAAATTAAAATAAATGTAGTATGAATAATTTTTACAATCAGAACATGAAAAATTATATTCAAATAATAATGAATACAATCATTTCCTAATCTGATATGTACTAGCACGTACTAGTATAATTTTATATGAATATGTATTTTATTTCATAATTGAATTTTTCGATATATGTACATATGTACATTATTTCTGAAAAAGATAAAAAAAAGGAAATTTCTATATAAAAACTTTATCATTTTAATCGATTATTAATTTGTATATTCTTAAATGTTTTATACAAGTATAATTATTTCCAGTAACTATTTAATTATTCAACATTTTTTTTCACTTTCATATTATTTATACATTTCATTTTAATAATGAAAAAATATAAAATGTAAAAAAAAATAATTTAATTTAGAAAATTGAAAATAAGGAAAGAAAAGAAAAGAAAAAGATAAATCTGTTAAATTATATATGAAATTTAATATGGTACATACAGGGTAATCTGCCTCTGCTTAACAATCAGAATTAATGATAATTGGATGATACCACAAACAGATTTTTCGTATATACATACATATTATTGAATGGACCATCCTGCTGTACGAATATATATATGGTATGTAATTACTAAGAAGAAGATAATCTATAAATTTTATTAGCATTTTTTCTTTGTGTGCTGCTTATTTATTAATTTTTTTTTTCATATTTCCGTTTTAATTTATAAATTTATGTAATTTTTTTTTTTTTTTTTTGTTGAAATCTTGAAACATAGAGTATTTATTAAATATTATATTTTGTTTCATAGTATGTATATCTCTTTTAAGAATCGTTTAAAGGACTGATATAAATAAACATCTATATCTACTTACATACATAAATTATGCAGAACATGTATGTATGTATGTATGTAATGTATACATGTATACAACACTCTGTAGATTATAACTTCTTTTATGCAAATTGCAGCAAAACATAATTGTTTTTCATATTAAAAAGTTTTTCTACACTTTTTATTCTTACAATTTTTCACATTTATTTACATAAGTACGTATACGTATTATTCACATTTTTTTTTTTTTTTATTTATTGTTTTAAACACATTCGAGATACTATTTATATATTTTTGATTATTATATGCATTTGTATGTTTGTGTATAATTTTATTTATTTTATACATATATATACATATAACAATTTTATTTTTTTACAGTTGAAAAAGTATAAAATATCTTGAAAAAAAAAATGGAGAAAAAAAAATCTAAATCAAAAGAGAAATGAAAAACTTTGTAATTTTTTTTTTGTTCATTTTTTTTTTGTTTTCTTCTGACAAATATATGAAAATAAATTTTCCTTTACGACTAAAAAGGATTGTAATTTGTATACATTTTTTAGTTACAAACATTGTTACATTATATAATTATTATTGTAATATAGATTCATTTTTATTGTTGTACATATATTGCTGTATATTATTGTATATATGCTTATATTTTGTAATTGTATAAACATTGTAACACAGTATGCATATAAGTAGTATACATACATACATATACATAGTGATTTGAAAGAATTGAAGAAAAAATTGTGCATGTGTATAAAGTGGAAAATTTTATTTTTATATTAAACGAGTGTTGTATAAAAAATTTGTAAATAATGATGTGTTTTTTAGATGCAAACATAAAGATATAATATATGTATTATGTGTGTACATATTTAAATACATATTTATGGAAAAAAATAATACAATATGTGCATGAATGTTTTAAATTGGTGAACATAAATTGGTGACTAGATATTTAGTTTGATGAATATAAAAAGTAAATAGAATACAAAATTTACTTGTAGAATTAAAGAAAACCAAGATAATATTTGTAATTCCATGAATAAGAATGAAAATGTTATTTTTCTTCTTTTTCAATTCATTTTTTTTTTCTTAAAACTATACATGTATTGATGTATACATTGTATCAAATAATAAACATAAATATAATATATTATATGTACATAATATGTAATGTACATGCATACAACACTCTGTAGAGTATAACTTCTTTATTTATATCTTTAACAGTTTACTATGTATACAAATACAATGTATATACATACTACAAAGATAATATTTATGTACATATATTGTAGCATTCTGTCATTTTATTTTTATTTTTATTTTACGGGAATGCATTCAGGTATAGAAATTTTTATGAAAATCTTCAAGATCAATATGAAATATTCCTTGTATTTGTATTTGTGTATAAAATGAAAGCAAAAAAAAACAATGTGTATGTAAGTATTATTTAAAATGAAAATTTCTTATTTCATATATCATGCATACATTGCATAAATACATATATGATATTGAACAATTTATATAAAACGAAAGGAAAAGAAAATTGTAACATTGATAATACTCAAATTAAATATTTTCGTTTGAAAAATTATTATTATAATAGAGAAAAATGTATAATTATAGGAAAATACAAAAATTACCATGGAAAAAAATTTAAGGAAAAATTATATTGAATAAAATTAATAATTTCATATTTTTTATGTGAAAAAAAAACTAAAAATACTTGAAAGAAAAATTCCTAGAAGAATTTCCGGTACGGTGGAGGAGAAGGGTATATATGGAGGATGCATAGAGTTGTATAATAAAAATTTCTGTATTACGTTGTGGATTAAGATGGTCGGGAAATGTTAGTAGAGCTGATCCGAATACTGTAATCGGTTAGATATATCATGGCAGAGCGGAGGGCAAAAGACAATTGGGTACCTATACCAAAAGGTAGATGGAAAAACAACAATGTATAAAATTTGACAGAAGTTGGAAAAAACCGGACGCAGCAGAGAAAGATATAGACGCATAGAGGTTGCTAATGAATATAAACATTTTTAATGGTGAATTATGTGTTGTTATTGCTTGATATATTGTCATACACACGTCTGTACATATGGATACTCAGTCCATTATGGTTCCGCCGATCAATAATTCTGTCAGGTATATCATCCATAGTTTATCATCAGTAATCACTCACTGGCATATACATTGCTGATTGAATTAATTATGTACTTGGGCGAGAGTAGCACACTGGCTGGGATTCGTACTGGGACCTCAAGAGTACCAGACCAACACCACAAACATCAAGCTGTTCAAACCCCTATATACATTATGTATGAACGTTACACATTGTATAAGTGTTGTAAATAGCACCTAATATAATATTTAATCATTGTATATTTTTCGTCTCTTTTGTTTTGTATATTTTTTAAATTATGCAATTAAAAATTTCCCAAATTAATAAATGAATATTCATTTTTTTCCTATACTGTAAATAATACAAGTAATTGTATGGTATAATTTGCTTTTATTACAAAAAAAAAAACATACACAGAGTATAGGTATTTGTATAGATAGATTGTATTTTATATAAAAGAGGCATTTTTACTTCTTAATAAATAACTTACAACTTCTAAATAAAATAAATTATGCGTTTATACAATTTAATAAAAAATAAATTTCATACCGTTTTATATTATTAATTCCTGATCGTATACTACGTACATTTACATAAATATACACGTATGCATAAATTATATGAATATAAAATATATTACATACTTTCATAAATACAAATGAGTTTACATGTACATAATTTATGTAAAACACATTATTATTTATTTTTTCTTTTAAATATCTCTATGATAATTAATTTTTTATTATTTTGCTATTTTTTTTATCATGTCGTACAACAAAATAAAAAACAGACAAAAAGTATAATAAAAAAAAAGGAAAATCATTTTCAATTTATTTATTTTTTTTTTTTTTTCACTGTATCTTTCTTAACCGTTTTTCTACTTTCATTTTTTATTCTTATACATATATATTTAGTATTCAGTATTTTATGTTTTTATTTTCAAACATTTTTCATATTTTCTCATTGTTCTTGTTACCAGTTTTTCATGTAATTTTTATATTTTAATGTTGTTGTTTTTGTTGATTGTTTGTTATATAATATGTTGTGTGTTACTGATGTTCAGAACAAGCACAAACAACAAACAAATGATTTTTTTTTTTAACAAAGAAGAAAAGAAAAGAAAAGAAACAATAAAAATGTTTAAATAAACAAATAAAACAATGTGTACATAATGTATGTATGTATATGTGTATATGCAGCATGTATAATTATTGTATATATATACATTGTACACAGATATAATTTATTTACCTTTTTTTTTTGAATTTTCTATAAAAGACAAAATAATTGAGGTATAGTACATATGTACCTTCTTATATACACATGTACATATATTTGTATTACATATTCGTATTTATATGTAATATACGAACGACAGAATATAATAATAAGAATAAAGAAATATGACTTTTTCTTCCTCTTAAATTAGATTAAGAACGTACACATGTATAAACAGAAAGGTACACTTCTTTACATTATTTTTTTTTTTTTTGTTTTTTAGTGAATTTGCGAAATGATAACGAGAACTACGAAAAAACAAGGAAACCGAAAAATTGCCAAAGTATCTACGTACTATCTATCTACACGGTAGAAATACTTTAGGTTTAGGTTAGATATATAATAAGAAAACTTAAAAAAAAAAGGTGCTTTCATACTTTGAAAATTATAACTCATAATTTTATTTTTATTAATGTGCATACAGAGTATATAGAAGAACCTTTTGTATGTTTGTGTATTGTTTTTATTTTAATTTTGTTGTATTTTCTCTTAAATTTTCGTTAAAAAAAAAATTCATTCAAGTCAAAGACGCATAAATATTATAAATAACTCCATTAAAATTTAATTGGTCCCACAGCAACCATTAACAAGAGTAAAAATCCATATTTTCAATGGGAATACAATACAATATAATTTCGCAAAAGCAAATAAACACCATAAAATTTATTTTGCTATAACTTTATAATTCTATACAATACCTATACATAAATATAGCTAATCATATAACATAGGTAAATATAGTGAATGTTTGTATTTATATTTTAAGAAATGTGTATATTATTTATTTTTATATTTTGTTTGGGTGCAAGTAGTTCTTATGTACACACGTAGTATATTGAATGTACGATTTTCTTTTGAATTCTTTTATTTCATTTTCATTTTATTTTTATTTTATTCATTTTTTTTATTTTTTTCTATTTAATGTCCTGTTGATGAGTTTTACTATATTTTTTGTTGTTGTTTAATTTCTTTATATGTAAGTATATTCACGTTTTGTTTACGTTTAATGCATATGTTACGAAAATATATGTAAATTATAAAAAAAAAAAATATAAATTCACTTACCATGAATAGTATTTTTACTAAAGTATGTACATTATGTGTGTTCTTATGTATATGTTCTACTACAATTGTGTTTTACAATTTCTTTTATATAAATATTGGAATAGAGTGTTCATACATTTGAAATTAATTTGAAATTTTCCAAATGTTTTGCATATATTTTGTATATATATTCAAATATTTATTTAATATTTACGTTTGTATATACATACATACATATAAAGTATGTGAATTTAACATATAAATTTATAATATGTACATAATTCGTATAATGTGAATATTTGGTATAGATATGAATGAAGAGACCAACGGCAACTATTTAATGAACACAACAATTTAAGGAAAAATTCCAAAGTACGCATATTATAGGAAAGGTCCTTCGTCTAATGGAAGGACATATAAACGTACATATGTATATGTACGAGTATATGTAAATAATATTATGCAATAACAAAAGACTAAACATTTCTTCTTTAACAAAAATTTGATCCTTTCGACACATACAAATATGTATGAATGTATCTATATACATAATAATAAGTATAATATATACGTAATGTAATATGTAATATGTATATGTATAGAAAATAATGTATACATATAATACCAGTTAACATAACAGTAGATAAATGAAAATTTATATGTACATAAAACTTTGACAAAATGTGGTATGGAATTGGTAAGGATGAATTTCATAAATGTACCAAAAATATAAATAAAAATCATTCTAATGTATTATATAGAAAAAAAATTTTATTTTCGTATACTCACCACTCCACCCACATATATACGTACATATATTTTTATGTAAATATTTTTAGTTATAAAATAAACAGAATATTAAAGGGAATTTACTTTTATCTACAAATAGTAATATAAAAGAGTATAAAATGTTTAACATAGACTTCATGTGAGTGTGCAGTTAGTATGTTGATTTTTTCCTTCATATTTTCATTGTAGTCTTTGAAATAATATATTGAATATTCATGAGTGTTTCATATCGTGTTACTTGTTTGATCATCGTAACAGCCTCTCTTTCTATGTTTTTCTTCTTTTTTTTTTTAACTTCCTGATACATATATCCATCTATATTTATATTATTTCATACATGTATGTAAATTCCGTATGGTGGTTATCGTTATACCTACTCGTCGTATATATTATATTTAACAATTGAGTAAATTGCCTTATTTTTTATTTGGTATTTTTGATAACCCGCCTATACATAATATATTTTTACATTTACATACTCATATGATCTGATATTTTTCTGAATCTGAATATAACATTACGACGTATGTGCACATACATTGTAATTCAATATTATAATATAATATCACATACTCATAATCTAAATATGTAATTTTCTCAAGCAATTTACATACACACATAATGTACACACAAAATAAAAATAAATTTAATTTCTATGAAGGCTAATTCTTTTATGAAAAAAAAAAAAAAAAAATTTGTTTTTGATTTTGTTTTCCATTCCCATACTTGTAATTTTTTTTATTTGACGTTTTGTTGCCAAGTAATTTTATTTTATGTTTATACCATACACATACACGTACTTAGGTAAAATAAAAATAAGAAAAAAATCGAGAATTTTTCATATTAAATTATTATTAAAAAAAAAAATTAGATAAAAAAGAAATTTGAACATTAAATTTAAATAGAAATTGCTTAATGATTGACGTATCAAATTTCAGAAAGTTATGCTTTAATATGTACATATATCATACATTTATGTAATTTTTATTATATGAATATTTGTCAAAATATTATTATTGAATATCCTTAGAATTTGTACATTATGTATGTGTTTATTTCAACAATTTCTAATAACCTTTAAAATTTAAATGTTTTGAATTTTAATTGCCTATATAAACACATCGGTGTGTCTTATGACCTTAATGTGTACCAAAATATATAAATACATATTGGTATGTTATTTGTGTGTTATAAGATGAAGTTCATATTTCATATATGATCATAATACATACTTATACATATTTATGTTTCAAATGATATAAAGTTTTTTTTTTCTTGTTTTTTAAATGAATTAAAATTTAATATTTATTTATTTATTTTTTCAAAAAATTCAATTCAATTTATAAAAGGATTTAAATTATATTAAAAAAAAAAAAATAAAATAAAATAAATTAAATACTTGAAAACTGTTCAAAATTTTCATATTTTCTTTTACAGTAATCAAATTATAAAATAATAATTAATTTATTATGAAAAATGTCATTGCACTCATATACAAAGTTAATTGACTTTCGAAAATTGTAATTAAATCTTTTCAATGTGTTCATAAAATCTTGTGTACAGAGTATCTATCTATATATTATTATATTTAGGTTGGTGAAAAAGTATAGGATCTTCAATAGGTAATATAAAACAATTTTTGTAGTTCACATACGAGTACCATACATTTATGATCTTTTATCATTTGTTATGGTAAAACGTGGTAAAACCATAATTTTATATTTGTACGACTTCAATGATTTTTATGCAAAAAACTGTTACAAATGATTTTCGCTGGCCTATTTAAAATTTACTTTTACTATTTACTCTTCTGAAAGAGTTTTGTATGTAATGATTGAAATAAATGTTATTCAGGCTATTATTAAAAATTTAGATCTTAGAACTGGTACGAATACGATGGGTGCATTAAATTTTCCTAATCAAATTCTCCAAATTTTTCATGAAACTTCAAAGATGAACGAAACACTATGTCCATTTATGTTGATGAGTTTCGGTCTATTTTGTTTTTCAACTTCTTGTTTCAATCACATTAAACGATGACAGAAATGTATTGAATCAATCGTGCATCACGATATTAAAGCACAAATTTTACATATTATGTAATGCATTTGTCTGCTTCGAATTAAAATTGTATAACATATTGAATTTTTTCAAAATTTCATTAATTTTCTTTGATCTACAGAAGGCTTTTTTTCAAAAATACATTTGTATGTAAATGATAGGGTATTTGTTAGAATATAAAGGATTGTACTTTTAAATACTCGTATATCTAGGGTCAGATACTTTTTCTCCAATGTATACTATAGATTTGTACATAATATATGATAATAATGCTTATATAAAGAAATATTGACACATGTTTTATGGTTATTTCTTTTTAGACATGTTAAAAATAGGATCATTGAATTCAATGACAATTAATTAAAATCTAAAAAAAATTCTAATTAAAATTGTATCTCTAATTAAAATCTTTATATCATTTTATTTATATTACTTCTTATAGGTATAGGTAGTATATATAATTATAATTTGCATAGGAATTTGTTGAATTTTCACCATTAAGAATACATATAACTTTTTCTATGTTAATATGTTGATATTTATTTATTATTTGCAATATCTTATATTTTCATTTATGCTGAATTTGTTTGAACACTTATTAGATTACAAATTGTATGCATACTTAAGTATATACAGAATACAGTACATACACACATTATATACGTAATATGTATGATTATTATTTTATAAATAAAATAAGTATGTAGTCGTTAAGAACGATCAATTAGAAAATTTCTAATTAATAAACTAATAAAATGTTTGTCGTTGTTGTTGTTGTTGTTGTTGTGAGTAATAATAAGTAATACTTTTAATGTGTACGAGTATGATATATATACAAAAATTAACATTATAAGCGTATTTTCATTTAGTTAAACATAATACTTATATACTTATATAAATAAATATAAATTTGTGCATGATGCGTATACAAATTTTTCATCGATATGAAATTTAATACTTTTATAATCATATATAATATAATATGTAGGTATATAATATATGTATATTTTAATGATTCCATACTATGTACACATATTTGTATATGGAAAAAGAAGAACCTAAAAAAGAAAAGATATAACCACATATACGTACATGATTAACATTAAATTGTATCACATCAAAGCCATAATAATAACACATGCAAATATGTAGTTTGTAATATTGCACCATATAATGTCTGTATGCATACTAGTACATATATCTATATACATATTTAACACCCCGTACGAATATTTCGTTTTTTTAGATATTATTTGTTATTCTTAATATCATTTGTTATTCTTAAAACTATTTGTTATTCTTAAAACTATTTGTTCAGCCGTTGGTCCGTTGGTTAACCTGATGTGACATTTAACATCCAAAAGTTAACTTAACTTTGAATCTCCGCCTCGTTTCTCGAACAATTCCTGTGATCTAGTTGAAGCTTTGCTCATAAATCCTCAAATGATATGAAAATGTTAAGTGGATCTGGTGAAGGGTCTTCTAAACTAAGCAGAAGATCAAAAAGACAGCTTGACTGAACCTGGAAAAAGTAGATGAAATATATTACGATTTACTGTAAAAATGAAATGTAATTTAAAAAGTATACTTTATGAGCTTCCCCATCAGCATCTAAAACAGATCCAAGCATTCGAATTAATTCATTATTTTGAAGAAGAGAATAGATTTGCAGTAGTGTAGGCATTATCGTAATAAACAAATTACTTATTTATATTTAATTTGTTAATACCCATGATTGCTTTAAATTTATTGTTACAGTGCAAGTTGAGGATGTACTACGTTTTTTGAGAAATAATTTTCCTTGAGTTCGATTATCTTCTTGTTGACTAGTGTTCAAACTTTCAATTTCGTCTGAAGAACGTGTCTGCATTTAATAATCATATTAGTATTAATATTAAGTAATGTACGTAAGGCATTAAGTTTATACCTTATCACACGTGTTTACTAGGTCTTCGTGTAACAGCCAAAATTCCGCTTACTGCTACTCGTCTAAATGGTCCAGCATGAGCTCCTTTCACATACGTAACCAATTGTCTGACATCACAATACATGGCCATATCCTCCTGCGTTCTGAGTTCCTTAGCAGAATTCCTTATCAACAAATCGAGTTGTCAACTCTATCAGTACAGCTGTAACTTAGTCCATTACTAAAATCTGTTGCGTAACCACCTTGTCCGCCAGACGATGATATGCCGCCAATATATGTCCAAATTCAATATATTAAGGGGATTCATTTCAGTTTTCAAGTTTCGTAGTTCTGTTGAAATGAACGATAAAACTTTTTCGTAGTTGTTTTTATTTTATCTGTTATTGGGTGGGTTCATAAAGTTAACACTGCATTAGAGACTAACATAACAATAACACAATACTTGCAACATAAAATTCGATGTTGCGATGACTACTAAGATTAAAATTTTGAAGTTTGATTATATTGAATTTAGTTCTTTTTACAAAGTTAATTGTTCAAAATGAAAAAATTTTTAAAAAAATTAAATTTTTTAACACAAATGTCAAAACGTCGTAATATGCATCAGTTACTTAATCGTAACACAAAAATTTTAATGTTACTTATTTATAGTGACATTAAAAGTAACATTTCTGCAACACTGCAAAGTCATGATTACTAAATGAACCTAGCAATTTATTTTCTTATATGTATTTTAATTTCTATGCCAACTACGACAATTTTTATTTCAAAGAATTGTCAAAGATTAACTACGAAACTACGAAAATATAATTTAGAAACTGCGAAGCATTTTACATTCACAGATTTGTAAATGGATGGAAATGAATTACGAAGATTACGAAGTTTACGACGTGAAATGAACCCCCTTATTATATACCAATGAAAAAAGTAGCATGCAAGCACCTACTTTGAAGCTGATGAGTTTTTTATAATTGTTATTCCTACACCTGACGTAACATTCGAGGTAATGTTTTTTGACACTGAATTCTAAGGAACTCTGCTGGAGGACCTCTTATGCCTGAGCAATATATATAATCAAACATATGAAAAGAAAATGTAAGTATGTAAACTAAAAACGTAATATATACCATCGTTACACAGCCATGAGGACAACCAAGATGTAGTAGTGCTCTTTTAATAATTCCCAAAGAAATTGCATGTGAACGCTGTCGTAACTTCCACACTCCCAATGATTAATCCAGTTTCTAATACCTGTAGAGAACAAGTAGTTGAATCTCTTTTGAACACGGTAAAATAGACAAAAAAGAACCATTTCATAATCAATTCCTCCGTCCTTCGTAATATGAAATTATGATTCTGGAGCTTCTGATTCATCCGATCCACTGTAATCTATATGAGAATCTGTATGTGATCTAAGCATATGTCCACAAAATCCAGCAACCATACTGCCAGCGTTGCTAAGTGCATCTAATTGAGAATCAGTGAATCCCTGAAATAATGTTTATTGAAAAAATTGAAAATAAAACAATTTTTTAAAAATATTAAGAATAAATAATACATACTTGTCTTCTTAGATAGTATGGGCAGTGTGTTGGTGTATGTGCTATGACCGTCGTTTTAGATTCTGTTGATTGTGATGTCCTAATAACTTTATTAACGTGTGCATTCTTCATGAATGTACTACATAATGTATGTAATCGTATCTCTGCATTACTGTATGCTAAATACCAGCTGATTTGCCTATATGCCAACATAAACTTTTGTGTAATCTACAGGAATTACAAATATGATTTTCATAGGACTCTTTACTTACCTTAAACTTGGCATGCTTTTCCTTTGGTCAAGTTGGGGTCATGACAGATGTTTTTCGCCAGTATCCAAGCTTCGATGGTAATCCTTGAATGTGACAAAATAAAAACTAAGGTGACAATTGGCTAAATTTTATTTAATAAAAAATGGTTTGAACCTTTACGGAATCAAGAGCTCTAACAGATTTTGAGAACATTTTAGTTCCGCTTCTACATTTTAGTTTATTTCGATCAATGATGTTGCTCCTGCTGATTTACCGCCAATTGGATGAAATGCGGACTCTGTTATTTAAGAATATTGAAAGAATAATATTGAAAATTCGGTTCATGAGTTTACTTTAAAATTTATATACCTGATAATAGCGGTGAAAACGATAGTTCTGCAACTTCGATGTAATATATGACTGCAGCTCTTCGCGAGTAGTAGACCCGGGTCCTTGATATAAAGAAATTTCAATTTGTGATTCTGATTTCTCTGATTTCTCGTAGACTATTATATGTAATTATATGTATATGTAATTATGAAAATCAGAAGAAAATTTTATTTTTACCGATTATATAAATAGTGTAAGCTCCGATAGACTCTTTCTTCTTGCCAATGAGATCTGAAAAGACAGCTACATCCAAAACTTGTGGCTGCTGTTACATCATATTTAACTGAGGACAAACTTTTAGCACTACCTTTATTCTATTCTGCAGATGTTGTTGATTTTGGTGTTTGGTCAGTTTGTTTCTGTTTACCATCTTTTTCATGAATTTTTTCTTGGTCAAAATCAAGATTGTTGCAGTAGACTGGCATAAGTCTAAAAATTTTCAATTTTTTATATGGTATATTTTCATAACAAAGATATAAACATTTTTATATTCAAAGATATTAAGTAAACCGTGTAGAAAGATGGGTCCATTAAATGTAGTTTATTATAAATTGAAATTTACTAAAGACAAATAGTCTAATGATTTGAAATGAGAAT
This sequence comes from Villa cingulata, assembly GCA_951394055.1. Lineage (NCBI taxonomy): Eukaryota > Metazoa > Arthropoda > Insecta > Diptera > Bombyliidae > Villa > Villa cingulata. Next base: position 5,861,884 of record OX596020.1, on the reverse strand, counting down.
AATTGAAAAACAAAAAATTAAATGAAATTACACCTCAGGTGGTTAATAATGAAATATCATCGCGATGTAAGATGCGAGTTCTTATTACATTTCTATACTTATATGTATATATATAGATTCTAAAAATTTTAATGATCTCTGCAGTATAATGTATTACTGTATATTCTTATGTATATGTATGTTATATATATATGCATATGTTATATAGGTATATATTATATACATATATACAGAAGAAGGTGATTTATTTAATGAGATAACATTTACAGGTATATCATAGATCATCAATATATATATCAAAAGTGTAACTTCCGTATGTACCGGATATTACAGTAAAATTTCAATAGGAACACCTCATAAAAATTCCATAAAAATATATTTAACACTTTGTATGTATATACATATATGCATTTGATTAATTTTCTAAACACTATGGTGGGTCATCTCATAATTTATATTACACAAAAGTATAGGTAAATTAACAAACGAAAACTAACTGTTAATAATAAAATTAATTGGATATATACGATAATTAAATATAGGTTCCTATCCACACATATATGAAAGTGAATCGCTATAGGTATATATATATAATAAAATATTTATTGATTACGTACAGGTATTCCTTTCCGCACTTTTCATTTAAACAAGCTTAAAAAGAAACACTTCGTATAGAACAGTATTTAGTTCGTATATAGAATAATTTTTTCGAAAAAAAAAAACGATTTAAAATTTACTCACCTAAAATGATTTTATTTTATTTTTTTTAATCGGTATACATTCAAATATCATTTTAATCTATTTATGTATACATATTGCATTATATATTGAATTACATATATGTATTATGTATACGTATATATATGTATAACCATTTACATATTTATTTGTATATTAATTTTTGTTTATAAATACAAAATTAAAAAAAACCTTCAAAAAGAAAATGTTGCTAAATTATGTTGCACTATTGCGGAATACACATTACATGATATTTTCAATTATGTATATCTTCTTATATTATTTACAATTTAATTTCTAACTTCACTTTTTTTTATAATTTAAAAGTATATATAGGTAATGTAATTTAATTTATATTTTTTATTTATCCACTATTAAACACACTTATGATACATATACATAAATCTATGTATACCTATATATAAATTTATGTACTTTTGTAATGTATAATAAACCAACAGATTGAATATGTAACCTTAAACTGTGCGAGTTGACAAATTTTTTTATTATTTGCGGTTATACACGATTAATTTTTTAAATCGCCGGTGATATAGATAAATTGAAAATAAGTTGTTTTATATTATTCACTTTTTGTTTTTTTATAATAATAAAAAATATACACTCGCATTATGTATATATGTATACGTATGTATGTATATCAGTATCGGTATGTATTATAAACATCACTTTTTGTGTTTTTCTTTTTTCTCTTCAAAAATTGAAAAAAAAAAATTATATTCCAAATTTATAATCAAAAATTTGGTCTACAAAAATATATTTACAAAGAAAAAAAATAATAACAAACAATTTTTCTTTAATCAGAAATTTGATAAGATTTTTGATAGATATATACATACTATAGATATCATATATAGCACTAAAAATACTTTTTATTTATTTCTTTTTCTTATACATATATATATTATTCTTTATTTTTTTTGTTTTTGCTGTTTTATATATAATCTATGTTTTGAATAATCGTTTTCAGTTTTCAATTTATATTTTCGTTTGATTAAATTTTATTTTATTAAGTTTAAAAATATTTTTCAAATTTTTATCTACACAAATACATGTACATTTTATATGTATTTATGTTTTAAGATTATATATAGATGAACAATATATTTTAAATAAAAAATTAAAAAATAAAAACAAAACATTGCACGAATTTTTTATACTGTTGTACTAGTTGTATACCTTGTATATATACATAAGTATGTATTACATATTATATGTATGTACTTATATGAACGTTTATATAAATTAATATTTAATACTCATTTTTAATAGTCGTCATAATTTCCGCACATTTTTTATAAAAAGAAGAGAATTATAATTTTTGTGATTTAATTATAATTTTAAAATTATATTATGTTATTTTTTGTTTTCAACTATTTTTATTAATTACACACATATAAAATTACCACGAAATTCATGACAAATTTAAATTAAAATTTGTTTTTAATAAAAAAAAAATAAATAAATTACTATAATAGCAAAACAGACTTTCTTTCTTGCGCGAACGATTAAAACTGAATGAACATGAGTACATATTGTGATACATATTTATACGAGATATGCAAAATGCAATGTACATATAAATACATACATATATTAGTCACATATATGATGTTTAAAATTATATGTATATATTGTTACGCATTTTTTGACTAAAGGGATGATGTCATTTTTTTTTCTTTGTATTCTTTCTCCACATCCTTTTATCTTTTATCCTATTTATTCGAATGATATATCCATGTATGTATGTGTATAAAGTTAAAGATATACGTTCATGAAATACCTGCTTACCTACTAAAGGAAGGTCTAATAATTCAAATACACAAGAGAAATTTTGATTCGACTACCACCTACATATATCCATATATAAGTACATACCAACATTGTATACATTGTACATATGAGTATGGAGAAGTATACCTTTAACTTCAACATTTATTGTATATATAATATACACATGTATACGTTATATGTACATAGTAGATACATATATTTGAATATATACTGACCATAAATTTTAATAAACATTATACCATACATTATATCCATATGTATTTATACAATATCTATTAAAATACCCAAAAGAATATGAAAATTTATACACGTAATATAATACTCATTTGAGTACTCGTACTGCAAACGTATAATTTGAAAATCAAATGGAATGTGAATTTTACGTGTCCATTTGAAATGAATTCTAAAAATTTTCTGTATACTTTTCGTATATACATAACATAGTACCATTAGTACGTGGATACTTCTCGTATATGTATTTATTATAATGTATTTATTTTGGACAATTTTTCTTTACATTCATCAGACGTTAAAATAAATTTTTCGTATTTAATTTCAAAATAAAATAAATGAGAGTTACGAGTATTTAATACAATTAATTATAATTCAACGATCACGTGACTATATAGAATGTATATTATATATAATGCATTTTATTATTAATATATAAATTTTAACTGAAGAGTATTCTTTAAATGTATACATTACACATACAAACGTCCATAAGTGTACTTATACTTATTCTAAACACAGTACATTTTAGTTGTGGTATAATTTTGTACTAAGAATTTCAGTTGTTATGTAGAATTGAAAAGATAAAAAAGATTAGGATTAATTTTACAGGAATAAAATTTTAAATTTTTATACAAATTTTATTTTATATTTGGATTATAAGGAAAACATGTATTTTCAATTTAATTTTTGTCAAAGTAAACAATGAAATTTAATTTTTATTTACTTTTATTTTTATATTATTCTATATCTATTTTCAATTTAAGGTAATTTTAAAAAAGAAAATATAATTTTCAATTTCCACAAAATGATGATACTTCAGAGAGTTTTTTTTACAAAAAATGAAAATTTCATTGCAACATTCCCCATATTATACGTAATGTTTATGGAATTTAGATATAATAATAATGTAATATAATATGTACTAGTATATACGCTGTATCTGAATGCTTTGTTGTATCTATTGCAAGTAGAAAAAAATTTTCAAAGAAATTGAAGAGAAAATAAATGAAATTTTTAAAAATACTCATAGACATACATACTCATACATATTTATGTACATAAATACATTTTATATTTGTATACACACTTATTACTTGGGTACATTATACATTATACACACATTATTATTACATACATAAGTATTATATAAGTATAAAATTTTCAAATGTGATTGTTTAAATCCCGTAAGCATTAAGGATATTTCAGTCGATTTCTTAATTTCCTATACTTTCATCTTCAATATGAAATTTTCTTCTATACAAAAATTCTATTTTCTTATTTACACTTAACAAATATTAAATTTCCTTATTTTTTTTTTTACAATAAATGTATGTGTGTATTTGTTAGTTAGTTACATGAATGTAATGTGTATGTAATACACGAGGAAATGTGCATGCATGAATGCATTTATATAGAAAAACAGAAACGAATAAGAATTTTCATTTACAATTCATACTTTTATAAATACGTGCTTATACTCGTATAACGTACGTTTCATATACATATATAACGGTTGAGGATTTCTACTCATTCTGGATCTAAAATTCTGTATTACTGTAATACACTTATTGTCATATATAGGCTCTTTGGAGAAAAACATACATTTTCTTTACAATTTTATGTTTTTATTTTTAATTTTTTATTTTGAAATTATTAGTACACACATTACATCTACATATGATACAGATATTTTATCATAATAATTATACTAATATTAATATTCAAATGTATATAAGGATACATCAGATACATAAATACATGCATACATACAATGTATAAAAAATTAGTAATGTTATTATGACAAATATGTTTTGGTTTTACGTTTCATATGTACATTCTTAATTTTAATAAATCCTTTAAGAAATCTACATATACTTATATATAAAAAACGTATATCATATGTTAATAAGTAATAAATGTATACAATTTTACACACGTATTAGTCTACATATGTATGTGTATTTATGTATTTATTCATTATTTACATTTTGTATAATTTTTCTTTTACATTTCATATTTTTACTGTTTTACTCATTTGTTTTTTAACTTTTTGTTTGTTTTCGTTACTGAATATTTATTTTAATATTTTACATACAAATATTGAATATAAAATATTTAACATACATAACATACATATAAAAAATATGTACACATTTCTAGATACATTCATTTGTATATATTTATGTAGGTGAATCAGTTAGAATTCAGATTACAAATGTGTACATTTTATTCTACATTATTTTATGTATGTGAATGTACATTTTTCAAAACGTATTATGTATTAAAAACGAATAAAAATGCATCTCTAAATGTATGTGATATATGAACATGTGTGTAGAAAATTTTTACTTTATTTTTTTTTTCCTTTGAAAATGTTTTATACCGGAAGTAGTTTTTATTTATTTTTGAGTTTTATTTTTATTCCTTCAGCAATAATGTATGTATGTCTATATGTATGCACGTATAGTAAATGCAATGTGTAATATATGTATGTATGTTATTAACTTTGTTTATAAAACACATTTTAGTTTCTAGTTATGTGGTGTTCTTGTCGAAATTACATACATACATACATAACATGTACATATGTGAATTTAAAAAAAATATGTATATATATAAACATATGTAATATTATATCCGTATGGTGTATGGATAATAGAATAAAAATAGAATAAAAATTAAAGAAAAATGCTGTTATATGAAGATGAAATATAATAAAGAAATATTATAAGATGATAAAAGTATATGAAAAATTGGGTTAGATGTCATCTTGTTTCTTTTTTTTTTTTCTAAAGTTTCATACTATATGCGTGCGTATATAATATATAATATTAGTATATACTATATAGTAAATACATATAAAAATGTCCTTGGGCCAGTCAAATGACATAACAAACATATTCAAATTCAAGAATATGTTCTTGAAAAAAGGACAGTAAAATGACAATATGTAATAAAAAATATACAACAAAAAAGTAAACAAAAAATATTGTTAGTAAAGTAAAATAAAATAAATATCCGCATTTAAATAAATGTAATATAAATATGTATATGTATACATGCATATACGAGTGTATACACATAATGTAGTGTAGTATGTGTCTAGTGACAAAAGATATAATATATAAAATATTAAACTGCATACTATAATCTTTTGAATTGTTTATGTAATGATGATATAGTGTGCTAACTTTATTATATCCATACATTTATATGCATGTGTTTAATAAACAAAAATATATTCTTATATTTGTATGTATGTAATAGATATTTATTTATTGCAAAGACAAAATCATATACATATAAACTAAATGAGAATTATACTTAAAAATTTTCATATACTCACACACATGAGTTATAGACGTAACATGTATGTTATGTATCTATATTTTTTTGCCCAACATGTTGAGAGGCTGTGTGCAAATACAAACATAATATACCTAAATACATGAATATATGAATTTCTATGTAAGTATATAGTACCATGTTCATATATTAAATTTAAGATTATTTAATAAGAAAATATTAATTGGAAAAGTTCATATTAATTGGAAGAGTTCTTCTTCGTTGAAACTTTTAATTGGAATTTATTTATTACGATGGAGTACATGACCATTCATTTTTCAGTTTACGAGTATAATGTGTCTGAAAAATGCAACTGTGAAAAGATAGAAACAACAATTTTTTTCCTTTTTTTTTTTTTTTTATCAAATAATAACGAAACTAAGAAGATATAAATTTAAAGAGAGTAAATTTTTTTTTTCTAATTTTTAAAAAAAACTTTAGCATTAAATTTTATTCGAAAACTAAACGCATAATATATGTACACAAAATGAGAAAATAGATAGTTCATATTGAACATATTTCATATTCCACAAAGTATGATTGGAAAAAAAATTTTACAAAGCCAACCCAACCACCTATTACCTGTTATAAATTCTTTTAATTGGAAAAGAGAAAAATTTGTTTATTTTATTTTTTGTATTTCAAATAATTACTTCAATCATATTTGCAATCTATGCTTTGATTAACTGCTGAAACTTAACTTAAAATTAACACAAACACAACTGAATCAACAACATAATGAAATTGAAGTAATAAAAAAGAAAAAATTCTTTTTTTTTTTTTTAAATAAATACAAATTTACAAAAAAAGGAAAACAGATTGTTTTCTTTTTTTTTTTTAAATAATAATCAATAACATCAGATAGTACTTAGTACTCGTAAATTTATAGATAAGAAACATACTAAAAATATAGTAAACGAATATGTCTATTATCATTATTCTTGTTATCATGATGTCCATTTGTAATAAAATTTAAATAATCCAGATATAAGAAAATTTCATATAGGTACATGTACCGTTTTTCCAGTATGTATATGTATGTATGTATAAAACATCAATTTCAATTTTATATTAGTAAACTATACGAGTATGTACACATTTTATTATATCATATTTTATTGGCATACGAGTATTTTTCGTATAATAAACGAGAGAATTTTATCCTTTTTTTATTTTCAACATTTCGATATCATCATAAATATATAGAATACTCAAATAATGTTCGTTTGTGTATTTTATTTTTTAGTTGAGTTCTGTTGTTATTGTTGTTTTGTATTATAAGCACATCGATCGTTACTACACAACAATATCAGATGATTTTATTAAAAAATCGTGTAATACCAGTAATACATGGTAATACCTATATCAACTATGTATTACTTGTATGTATTTCATACACTGCTTATGTATTTATATGCATGAGTAGTAGTAGTAGTAGTACGTGCACTCATGTCAATGTATCGTTTATATATTATATATTTAGTAGCGAGATTTTACAGTTTAAATACTCGTATAAGATGATTGTCATTACTATTTTCTTTAAAGTTTTTTAACATTTTTGTACTTGTATTTATTTTTTCTTTTCATCTCATTTTTTTTTCATTGATTGTTGATTGCAAGATCAAAGTCTTAACATTAACATACATCTACTTTTTTGTAGTATAAATGTAGAGTGTGTACATACATATACTCGTACATACTTTATAAGATGAAGAAAACAAAAAAAAAAGTAATGCATTTCAAAAAGTGGATTTTCGATTTAATATATCACTCAAGTAGCAATATTATTTAAGTGTATATGTATAAAGTTTATGTACATATACATATATGTGTGTAAGTGGGTACAATCTTATACAAACATTTATGTGTTCTGAAAATAAGTAAGTGTGAATATTTTATGTATATTACATACAGAATCGATAGTAGATAGTATATCCCTTTTAGCTTTTAGTATAGATTGAATATAAATATAACTACATATAAATACATGTTCGATTTATGCATATATCGATTCGAAATCGTTAAATATAATAAAGATAAATTTGAAATGTACATATGGTAGTGGGAATGCATATGGTATGTACGTATATATACGGATGTATGTATGTAGATGTAAAAAAATCCTATATATTATAAACACTATAAGAAATCAAAAATAAATGAAAATTTCCTTTGTCCGTTTTGTTTCTTATAAAATATGTATACATAGAGTTGTATATCAGAATACCTATATAGATATACGAGTACATATGAGATTTTTGATTTTGCTTTTAGTTTTTGTATAGAACAGTATATAATCGAAAATCCTTTTTTCATAAATAAAAAAAAATATATATTTTTTAATATTTGAATGTGCATACATTTTATATTTTTTTATTTTCAATATTGTATTTTTTTTTGTTTTGTTTATGTGCAGGATAACGTAAACGAAATGAAATAAAAATCAAAACAAATAAAAAAATGAAAAAAAAAATTCAACAAGTGTTTGAAAAGGACTAAAAATATTTTTCAATTTTTTTCTTTTCAATATTTAAGATAATAATTTTGATTTATCTGTAAATACTGAATATATAATATATAAAGATTTATGTTATTTAAATGTATTCTAGATACTATATATAAATACTACCGCCTACACACATACGTATGTATTTACTTATATATGTACATAAAAATTATATTTGGCTTTTATCATTATCCAATTCATTTTTTTTTACTAAATACTAAAGCAATAAAAAAAAGGAGACTTTTGAATAATTCATTTTATATTTTTATACGCAAATAAATTACCATACAGATAGGTTTGAATGATAACGTAAAAAATAATCGAAATTAAGTATACGTACATATTTCACTATAATAAATATAAGTACATACATAGAAACATTATTTTTTTTTTTTATCGAAATATATTGAAATGTATGGGTGGGTATTATTATTATTATTGATAAAATTTAAAGAAAATAAAGGATAAAAGAAAATATGAAATTCGTTTAACATTCAATATTGATTTGACAAAAAAATTTTTTTTTTGTTTTGTTTTTGAAGGGTTGTTATAGCTTTAATGATATTCCAAAAATGATATCCTAATTGTTATATTGTCGTCTGAAATAAATGTTAATTCAAAAAATAAATTTATTTTTTTTAATGATACGTTTCAAATGTATACCTGTATATGTGCATAAATAGTATGTATATATAATTTTCATTTACATTGTGTATATTGTATAGTATAGTATATAAATTGTTATTGAAATTCTGATATAACCATAATTGAATTAAGAAATCGATTAATATTGAATTATGAAGATTTTGTATTTTTATTATTTTTTTATTATTATTTTTTTCTTCAATTTTTTATTGTTATGATATTTTATATGATATTATTTTATTATTATGTATATTTAATGCGAATTGATTTCAATTGTTATACATCATTTTTATTAAATTATAATATGTATCTTTGGTGAGTCATTTACAATATCCGTCATCATAATAAAATTACAGAAGGACATTTTCTATATAATATTATGTATGTATAGTATGTAGAATTTATTCACATAAAATTGATTTACGAATGAATCACAATATAATTAATTCTCTTTAGTTTTATTTCCTTTAAAAATTATTTAAAATTGTATACGTATACGTATGTGTATAATATCTATGTTATAAATGCAATATATGAGTATCATAATAAATTATATTATTTTATTTATACTCGTATCATATCGTAAATAATGTTAGTACAGTTTTTAATTCGTTTAATATCCATTTTGTGTATATGAATTGCTGTATATATACCAGTTTATGTGTATTTAACATCTTAATAAAATTTTCTATCTTTTTACACATATTATGTAGGTACATAAAAATATAATTTCTGCTCATATACTACTCATGCATATGTGCATGAATGCATACTCGTATATATAATTTTCAACAAAATTTAAACGTATTATAATGTTATTTTAATGAATATGATTATTCATTATATTAGCACATAAACATTATTATATCCTTGTAGTATTCGTATGTATGTATATACGTAATGTATGAAAATAAATAAAAAATATAAAAAGGAAAAATAAATTAAATAAATAAAAATAAATGAAAATTTAAAAATGAACTATTTTATGAAAGAAATAAAAAAAAAACTACGAGAAAAAAATATAAACAGGATACCAAAAACTTTTCTAAAGTACTATAACCTGAACTCTTCTGCATCCATGCATACTATTCGTATAAACGATAGTTTGTCTATATATGTACGAGTATATATGCGATAAATAAATGGATCTTTTAAATAAGTTCATGGAAAAAGTTTAGTATATTACGTTTTAATTATTTTTATCGTTTAATATAAGTATTTTTTTTATGTCTTGTTATTGAATTGCATTCTAAAATACTACTATACTAATAGTATTTTCTTATTCATTCAGTTACATGGTAAACGTTGAAAAGTTTGTTGGACAAAAATATGATAAACAGAACATTTTTGACTTTATATCATTACACAAATATCTATGTATGGTATGTACGAGTATATGCCATGTACGACAACGACAAGTTTAGTAAAGTACATACGTATTTTTGATAAAAGTTAAAGAATGTTAAAATTTTATTTTAGATTTTAAATATCCAGACTCTTTAGCTGAATTGTCAGTGTTATTTCAATTATTTTTGTTTCACGTAAAACTAACTTAATTATACGTATGTATGTATACTGTATGAAAGAATGTGAATTTTATCTATGTGTATGGATATGTTTAAAAAAAAAGTTTTATTTTTGTAATTTTTAAAAATTAAGTATTTATGGTAAAATTATAAAAACGTCATTCACAAGTTTGTTAATACTTTTTTATTTATTTATGTATTTTTTTTTTTTCTGATTTAAATTTGTTTTATTATATTTATATAATTTTTATTTTTCTTTTTAAATGTGTAAATTGAAATAGCGAAAAAAAAACAAAAAATGTTATTTGCTTCAAAATATTTCAATGTCCTTGACGAATTTTTTTTTTTTTTTTTTTTTTTTTTTTTTTTTGTAAATATACACATACATAGTTATGTTGATTTTTTTGGTTTTGTTTCAATTTTATTTTAGTATTTATCCATTTATAAATTTGCTAAAAAATTATTTCCAAAAGATTTATAATTTTCTATAGAAACATTTTGATGTTGCTTTCAATTTCAAGTTTTTTTTTTCTCCAAAAAACTATGAAAATATAAATTTATTGAGGTTATCACATACATTTACTTACACCATAAACATTTCTAACCAAATAAATAAATTATTTTATTTTTATTTCTTCATTTTTCTTTAATATATTTTAAATTTTGTTTTCTTTCTTTTTTCTTATTGTGTTGCAAAGAGAACAACACCTGTTGAAATTTTTGTTGATTACATACACAAAGTTAGACAAAATCCGGAAGTTAAATATATGTATGTATACTTAGTTGGTACAAAACGTATACATGTGTATTTGTAAATTTATAAGTACATTCATGTACTCACTCATACAATATTAAATTTATGAAAAAAAAAAAGAAAATAAAAGAAAATGAAAAGTTCAGACATAAAGGAATTAATCATAAATATCTCTGGTTATGAATAAACTCATTCGTAAATGATGAGGAATGAAATTAGTCCAAAAACTAGACCTACATATGAATGTACTATATATTACATAGTATGTATTACATGTATGCGTGTACATTGTATGTATACATATACGTTATTGAGTGCATCAGTATACTCATTTGTACACAATATGAAATAGTATTTTGCATAGAATCTAGGATGGTGCTTTAATAAAATATTTATACATGTATTTGTATGTATGTATATACATATATATGTAATACTCTTACATACGTGAAATATTTGTTTAGTGAACATTTTCTTTTTACATTTTCACTATGAATACATATTATATAGAATTTGTTTCAGGCAGTCAACATCTATTATAATGATTGTTGGCATTTATCCAGATTCCAAAATAATTTAATATTTTCTACAATACGAATATAAACACACATGAATCTACATATATACATACATACATATATTGTATATGTATGCGTTATTAACGGCTACAGAAAGGTGTATTACGGGAGAAAGAAAAAATGATAAAATAGCTAAAATTGATAATTATTTTAAATTAGATGTTGCACACAAATGATGATATATTGTAGGCGTATTATACATACAATAAACACGTAAATACTTGTATGTGTAGGATAAATTTATTTAAAAAAAAAAGTATACAAATAATTTCCAATTATAATTTGATGGGTATTGTATGCGTATGTATAGGTATAGTTATGTCATACTTTTGATTGTTAATTTTATTTTATTTTACTTTTTAATATTTTTTTTTTGTTTTTGAAATAAAAATAATTTTCTGTTAATAAATCAATGAAAAATTTTCATTTTCATCTACACTTTGTATGAAAAATTTATGCATTTTTATATGTGTTCTTGATATTTATGTACTATATGTTGATAATTCAAAAATTTATTTTAATTACTTTCAAATTAATTATTTTATACAAAAATTGTTTAATCATTTTATAAAATATATGTAAATAGAAAATAAAAAAAAAAGACAATTTATAATTATAAAAATAATAATAATAACGATAATAAAAAGTATACAATATGCCAACTAACACGTACAAATAAATCAACCTTCAAACCATAATAATTTTCATACTTTTCTGAAAAACAAAAAAAAAATATTCATAAAACTTTTTTTTTTTTTATTTGCTGTTTTAAATAATTTTGTAATTTCATTTGAAGGAAAAAAATCAACAACAACAAAAATGAAATATTTAAAATTAATGTGCATTGTGAAAATATCAACAAAAACAAAAGAGAAGAAGAAAACTATGAAATTAAAAAAACAAAAAAAATATTTTCTGTGTAAATAATACGTATGTAATATCCACCATAAAAATTATCACAGATATTCTGAACTATATTTTTTTATATATGTATATGAATTTGTAGTCATTTTTAATGTGTGTATGTGTGTGTGTATATATATCTTTAAATCGTATACATAAACATACACGTTATACAGTAGAAGTTCATTAATAAAAGTTCAAAATGATTTTTTTTTTACTTTTAGTTTTTGTTTGGCTTTTTCCTTTAATGCTATCCCTTTTATATATATAAGTAATAACCTTGGACTTTATTTGACCTATGTTTAATGTAGTTTGTAGTTTTTTTTTTTGCTTTGTTGTTTTTATATGATTTTTATTTGCTTTCATTTTTTTCGCAAATTTTATATTTAAAAATGAACAAGTATACTGGTACTCGTATATACATATATAATTCGAATGATGTACATTAAGGTGATTCAAATTGAAAAAAAAAATTAATTTTATTCATTTTTAAATCAAAATTTATAAATTTCATAAATAAACTTCAATCAAATCTAAAAATATCATTTGTTTAGGATGATAAAATTTAAAGGATATAAGTATTTCATGATTTAAATTCATTTGATTGTTGTTGATATTAATAAAAATCTGAAAATTAAATTCTCTTTAAATTTTTAGTAAAAAAAAAAAAAATGTTGTATCGTAATTTATGTCATACACTACAAAATGGAGAAAAATGGAGAAAAATGGAGAAATTTTCCAGTGTTATTTTTTCTCCAATTTTCACTGATATACAAAATTCTTCTCCTTGTTCTGAATCTGTTTAAATTCGAAATTTTTGTTGAATTTATTTTGTTCTGTTCTTCGTTCTGTTTGTATAAAAAATTCTCCGAGCTCAGAGATACCGAATAACAACATATACGTTTTATGTGAGAAATATTTTTATTACAAGTACGCAAACTCAAAAAAAAAAAAAAAGCAAACTCTATTAGAATGATGGAATTTGAAGAAAATAGTCTTATATATATTTCATTATGAATTCACCCAGTTTCAGTGTACTGGGAATATTCCTATTATCCAGGTGAATAATAGAAAAAATTCTATGTTTTTATACAGTTTTTTTTTCTATCGAAGTAATCAAAATAAAATGCAAACAAAAAAAAAAACTGTAGACAAGTTATTGGCTTAGTTAACGTTCAACGTTCGACAAAAATATTTTCCTTGAATGTTTTTTTTTTTTTTGCTTTTTTTTGTAATTTTATTTTTTGATTGCTATTCTCTATCATTATTGTTATTACCAACCTTGTTACTTCTCATATGTGTATATTTGTGTATATTCCATTGTGTTCTTTACGTTAATTTATTTGTTTTTTTTTTTTTTTTTTTTTTTGTTATATATAGAGACATATATAAACGTACATATATTACGAGCATATATGCATACATACATATGTATGTGCGAATTTCATGAAATCTTCATTAATTATGCATTTCGATTCAACTACGGTACAATGAAATTTTTACATGAAACATTTCATTTTAGAAAAATGAAAACTAAAAATACTCGTAGCGTAATAATAATAATAATAAAAAAAAAAAATAACAGAAAGAAATAAAAGGAAACGCATCGTGAAAAGCATCTAAAAATACATATACGAGTATACATATAAAATATAGAGAATATGTGCTCGTATATTTAGTTGAGTACCTATATACCTATTTTAGAAGAATTACAAAGACTTCAGTTGATGTGTTTGTATACATATGTATATGTGTATGTAGTATATGATGAATTTTATAATATACGAATTGAATTGTATATATATGAATACTTATAATAAAGTATGTGTTGTAACGTACACACGTTTATGTAAATAAAACTTATATTCACATGAAATACATACTTTTATACCTATTTGTATGTACTATTATATGTATACAAACAGATGTACATATTTTATTCTTTCAACTATATACATACATATATATACACGATATGTAAAGTATATTATTATATACACACTTTTATATACCTACTCAATATATTACATATCTACATTTATATCTATATAGAAAATATTGTTTGCATTTGTGTTTATACATATTACTATATATGTACATACTTAGGTAGATTTGAAATTTAAATTATATACATACATCATCATATGATTTTTGGTGGGCCAAAACTATTTTTTTCTCATCTACAATTTAGAGTTTATATAATATAGGTATAAATACTGGTATTTGCACATTAAAAACACACACATATATATATGGATTCGAATACATATGTAGTGTAATGTAGTATTAGGTACATATATAAAATCGTATATTTGGTACATTTTTGAAAGAATGTTCATGCATAGCATATAACTAATGAAGGAAATGTTTGTAATGAATGTGTATGTATAATGTACGTTTAGCTTTGTATGTATGTATATACCATATGCATAATGAATTTTTCAGGTGAACTTTTTAACAATTTAGCTCCAGTATATATGTATGTATGTAGCTGCGTTCTGTACTGTTCAACAAATATATTGAAATAGTGAATTTACTATTTTCAATACAAAAATAAAAAAAAAATCTGATATATATTTTTTTTTCATTTTTTTGTTTATTTTTATTTTTTCTTTAAATAATCTTTTTTTTTTTTTTCATGTAATGTGAAAATTGAAAGCTGCACTAAATTCGCACGAATATTTAGGTGATGGTAATAGAACCAATATATATAGTATATAGAACATTTATAAATATGTGTATAATGTGAATTCACGTATATACTTAATACTCGTAATATTATGTAATGTGTTATGTGTTATCCTAAACGTTAATTTTATTTTTAAATATACGAATGTGTTTTTCTATAGGTTTATAGAAATTTACATGCTTTTTTATGAATTAGTAGAATGTACAGTACAGTGTTATACATGATATATGCATTATAGGTAATTGATTTATTCTTGAATATTATTGTAAATATATTTATGTACATATGTATATGTATCTTTGATGTTTGATGTTAGATAATGTATTAATACTCGTTTATAAAATATTTTTTTTTTAATATTTCTTTTCATTTTATTCATTTTCACATTTTAAAGTACATAATCTCATATTGTTACTCATATTGCATGTTTTTTTCGTCAATTTTTTTTGCAAAACTAACTTTTTAAATATATGTAATACACGACTTACATATACACCTACATAAAATGTTCTCAATCAATTGAATTTTAAATTTATATAGAGTACATTTATGTACTTATTCTACACATAAAATTGTTTAAGCATTAAAAAATGTTCATATATTTATGTACTTATATGTATTCACATCAATTATTTAATTTTATTTGATGACAAACTACAAAAAAAAAAAAATCGTAATCAAGTTGAGTTACTATGTATGTATGTATGTACATACTGATATATAATATATGTACTATCACGTACTATGTATAATGTATAATAATTGTATTTCTTATAAAATTGCTTTCGGATATTTTCATTAATCCTTCAAGTATCTTTTCTACTTTGTATAATCGTATTATATAAGATAAAAAAACAGAAATAAAATAAAAATAAAAATTAAATGAAATCAATAAATCTTATTTGATTTGAATGAAATATGATCATAAATATCCAATAAATATACGATTCATGAATTCTAAATACGTACATATTTACGTATATACATATGTATATGTATATATGTACATTATATATGTACGATTATATCTATATATATTATAATATAATAAATTGTGTATCTTTCAAATCAAATGCATGTAAATATTTATAAAGGATGTTTAATTTTAGAGGTTTGTTTTTAAAATGTGCATCCCTATTATGCTTTTAGTGATGATCAATTTGATAATTTGGAAACTAATAAGTAGGCTCAGTATGTTTTGTCATTTTATCATGTGCCAAAGCAATCCTTGCAAATTGTACACATCTGCTTTGAAAGTCATAATTAAATTCCTAAAAGTACCATGTTTCACGACGTCCAATTTACGGTTTAGGTTTTGTTTAGTGAAAAGATTTTGTTTATCAAGAAAATTTAGAAATCACTCTTGAGATCGCTTTATACTCCTTTACGCTCACAAAAAAAAAACATTTTGGTATGCATTATGGAATCATAGACCTAAGTATATTTCTTCAAAAATGAGAGAACTGAAGATCCATGATTATACTGTTTCTTATATTTCCCAATTAAATGACGTCTAAGTGGAAGAGCTTAGCATTTAAACAAGATGTTGCATATACCAAAAAGGACTCGGCACAATCCATAATCAATTTATTAAAGGAAACATTAAATGAAGCTGATGTATTAAGTAATTGCACGAAATGTTTCTGTGAATTGGCCTCCTCGATTGTGTGATATTACATCTCCGATTATTTTTTGTGGAGATATGAGAATATATACGTTATTGCCAATATATGACCTCAGCTACTAAAAAAAAATGAATTTAGAGATTGTGATTAATTCGAGCCAGTCACGACAAGAAATCTTATGTCAGAAATCTTTACTTTAAAAAACACCCTTTATACCATATTATGTATATTTATTTATTCATTTAATATTTATGTATACGTATATCTTTACCTTGATGATAGCACAAAGGAAAAATTACTTGTACATTCATATAACATGCTTCATATGTACATGTATGTACTACATATGTACATGCATTTGAGTATTTATTTATGAACGTATGTATGAACAAATCATCTAATACTTGTGGTAGGTATACTTCACACATCATTGATGACTTAATAAAATTCTCATTAGTTAACAAGACTAAATTCGAATTATTGCATACATCCGTATTCACTAATCAAAATAATATATACTATATACATCCTTACACATGTATTGAATATTAAAGAAATATTACATTTATTTTCTAAGCAAATACTTATAAATATTTATATTTATGCATAGATTGGTATAAAGTATAAATAATTATCAATATTATGCATATGTACAGATATAAATATCTATATACATATATGATATATGTATATTTGTTATTGATTATTATACACACGTCTGTATTATTATCGAATTAATTCCTATCTATTCAATATCTTATCAATCATTAGAAAAAAAAAATATAAATAAAAAAAAATATTTGAGCTTTGTGTTAAATAAACAAATTAAATTATTGATGATTTTTAGTATCTACATAGTACAATTTCAAATATATATATATATAAAGGATACAAATGTACAAACACACATAATATAATTAGTTCTTTAATAGAATAGTTCTATGAAAATCGTTTTTATTTTCCTTTTTTTTCATTTCTTTAATATGTTTTCATTTTTTGTTTTCATGTTTGGATTTATTTATTTCAAATCAATATCAGATTGTAGAAAAATATAAGTTATAAGTTTGTATGTGTGCGTGCATACCTGCGATATGCGTACAAATTACACCCATAGTGTGTGAAACATTAGCTGTTAACGATAATTCTAAATGATTAATTGCTATATAAGGTCAGGAATTTTATGAATTTTTTTTTTTGTTGTGAATTGAATCAAAATATTAAATCATCTGTCGTGGCGTGGCGTGGCGTGGCCTAGACTGACCAAGAAAATAATGTATACATATGTATGTGATGTACGTATAAAATGCAAAAAAACATTTTTTTCTATCTCTTATGATGTTTTTATTTTGTTAGTTTTCCATATTTTTACTGATGTGCATGCATATAAATAAATAATATAAATTCTAATTTATCAACACATCAAGAAAATAAATGAAAAAAAAAGGTGTGATTATATTGACTGAAATTTACATAAGATTTTATTGTCGAAGAAAGCAGAAAAACAAAAATGATATTTTATTTCTATTTCTATTACTATATCCTTGTAAATAAAAAAAAAATACATCATACCATTGTAATGAGCAAAATTAGAAAAAAAAAAAATGTGGAAATGGAAAAAATGGAAATAAAATGCGATTTCGATTGATGAAACAAAAATGAAAAAAATTCGATAAGAAAAAGAAAAGTCCAAAAAGATAACAAAGAAGAAAAAGAAGTGATCCTAATGTGGGTTGTATAATATATCGAAAAATATCGTGCCTATGAATATCCAAAAAGAAAAGTTTAGAATTACAAAAAAAAAAATATACTTATATGGGGAGAGAGATAAACAGCCTATATAATGTAGACGTCAATTTTAGATAATTTATTTCTTTTAGTATATATAGGATGATAGAACAAATCTTAATAAGGTTTTTTGTTGTTTTTTTTCATCAGTATCGTCTGTCTATATTCATCTTTTAATTAAAGAATTTATTATTTCATTTGACTCATTTGACTCGTAGATTTTTCATTATTGTTCACTAATCACATTCGAAATGAACACGTTAAAGTGTCGGCACAATGTCGAAATAATTTAATTTAATTTACACATTGAATCCTTAAAGTAATATGAGGTAACTCAATTAATTATGGTTGTTGTTAACTATATACATA
Organism: Villa cingulata; assembly: GCA_951394055.1. Taxonomy (NCBI): domain Eukaryota; kingdom Metazoa; phylum Arthropoda; class Insecta; order Diptera; family Bombyliidae; genus Villa; species Villa cingulata. The sequence goes on along the minus strand of OX596020.1, from coordinate 5,842,375 downwards.
TTTCTTAAATTACCAGTTCCCACACATTATATACTTACATATTCGAATAAAATTTTTGAAATACGAAAATTATTGCTATTTCTGGAATCTGTGGTATACTTTAATTACGAGAATATTCATATATTTTATGGATGTATGTAATTCAACACATTCACTTATATAATTCTTATCTACTTATGTGTGTATATATTGTTTAAATAATACATAATTATTGTTTGTAGTTAACCACAAATCAATTATTTATACTTATGCGAACCCTACTATTATTCCGGAACAATGGTAACTTTTTATACCAATTTAAATATAACTTTTAATTATGAATAAAATTGAATGTTTTTGTTGAAATTATAAAAAAAATTCAGTACACATATTTTTATCATTTCATGGGAAAAAAATTTAAAAACAAATGTTGCTTGAATTTCATATGCACAAATACAGAAATATAATATGTAGCTTTTTGGTTACAGATTGATAAAATTAATTATTGACACATTTTCATTTAATTAATTATATTTTAAATCCTTTTTTTTTAAATTCCATTCATTTAGCTATACAATTATACAACTATTGTAATAATCACTTAAATCATTATTTATTCTATAAAATAAAGGTCTACGTAATTATAAGAGAATAATGTGTACATGAATATTCACTTCATGTTGTTATAATGAGAACGGAAATAATACTTTAAGGCTGTACTATTTGTTTTCAATAAAATCATTGTTATGACTTATGATCAAATGAAAATGAAATAAAAGATAATAAAATAAAGTTAAAAAAATGAAATTATCATAATTGTAAATCTTACATCACAATATCACATAAATATACGAGTATACAAAATGTGAATAATAAGAGATTTGTTATCCTTTCTTTTATATTTATATTCTCAACTCTCTACATTCATTATGAATTTATATTCAGTCCATATAATTCATAATATATTTTACATAATGTACTCTTTGTAATTATTTAATGTGTTACATTAAAAATTAATTAATAAATGATTTTATTATTTTGTTTGTGCACTAATTTAAAGGAATCTATGTGAAAAGGACAATATGAATTTCAAATTACATGAATTTATTGTTAATATATTACATAATGTATGTATGCTATTTTATTTGTTATTGTTGTTTATTTTTAGGAAATAAATATCAATTTATATGTGCCTTTGGAAGATACTTACTTATTTTCTTTGTCTTTATGATAGAGACAAATGTTACACACAAAAAAATCAATAGCAAATAAATGTTGGCATAAAAAAATCAATTTTAAAAGATTTTTGATAAAAATTTTTAATGTGGAAATTTTTGATGTTTCTGATGTAAAAAATTTCTTGAAAATAAATCTGTATTTAACTGTTAATAAAATTAAATCTAAAAGTGTCGAAATAATTTATATTTAAAAGTCAAAAATATGAATATGGTAGGACGTTAAAACGTGAAAAATAAATAAATAATAAATACCGTACATCAGCAAATAAGAATTTTAAATAATTTCTTTTATTCTTATATTTTGAATTCAGGCTTACAGATTTTTATTAATTTTTCAGAACGAAAAGAGAGAAAAAAAAAAGAAAATTGTATTTTTTTCGATATTTTTCTTCTATAGTATTGTTATTATCAATATTTTTTTCTATATTTTATAAGCTGATTAAATATAAATTCATTGAAATCCTTTAAACAATATTTATTAAAATTTTTTATTTTGTATTTTTATTCTTTTTAAAATTCAATATTAAAGGCACAATTTGAATAAATTCTGTGTATAGATTTACGTATATATTGTATACAAATCCTTACCATATGTATTGAATATAAGGAACAAAAGAAAAAAAAAAATCAAAAGAAAAATATTCATTTCAGTTTTGTTTACAATTTTTCTTTAATACACACTATATGTACATTAAATGAAACGGATACGTACAATATACATACAAACTAATACACTCATATTATGTAATACACACACATGTATGTTTGTATAAATTTATAGATAAATCGCCTTATATACAATTTTTGCCTATAATCCTTTCTTGTCTTTTGAAGATAAAACGGAAATTGAAAGCCTCTTCTGGTCAGGATTGTCAGGATATTATAAAACAGATTGTATATATGGAAAATTTAGAAAACTTTTGTGTTGTTATATATTCATATAATAATCAGCTTTTTGCCTTGAACTCAAAAAATTTATTCGTATCTATTTTTTTATATGTATCTATGAATGTATGTAAAGTATATTTGACATAAGACTTGTTATAAATCATATTCGCATATGTACATATAATAAATATTCTTATATACTTAAATCCATGGTACCTATACTATATGTATGTGTAAATGAAATCATATAGTATAATTTTTGTTGTTCAAAAAGTCAAAACAATATTCTAGAATTTTTAGATCAATGATGATGATGACGATGGCGATGGTGAAGATGATGATGATGATGATGGCGATGGGGATGGAGATGTTATATAAATTGTTTTGCATCAGAAAATTTTAAGTCGGAAAATATGTAGGTATACTACATACATAAATAAATGGGTACATTATATAAAATATAAATAAGAAAAATACGTATGTATACACTATATTCTTCGCTTTTCATTATATAAACTTATATACATACATATGTATACTCGTAAATATAATGTACAAGTACAAATACTCGGATGAATATGTATTTAATTTATACCCTTATATAGCATAATATGTATTATATAGATAATATAGAAAAAATATCAAAACAATTGAAAATGATAAAACATTTTTCAAGAGGACTCTTTTTAATCCCTCAATATACAAAATCCATACGAATATATACGAAATATATAATATATTCTCCTATATTTCATTTCATTTCATTTCATTTTTAGGATATTTTTTGGTGTTGCTGGTTATTTTCTTCAATATTATCCGTGTTTATTAAACGTATTGATTTTGTTTTTTGCCTTTTCTGTTTTTAGTTTAGTTGTGTTTTTTAAAGGAGTAGTTTTATATGTCCTTGTACCATGATATACTTACATATAAATATACACATGTACATATTTATTAATACTATGAGCCATAATAGTATACTCGTATAATGTCAGAGGAATAAATCTTAATATTATATAGAAATGAGAAAGAAGATGGATAATACAACGGTGATGATAAATATGTACGATTGTATATATATTGCTTATATTATAAATTATCTATACTATATACGAGTATGTATGTACATATACATATGTATGTATGTATTCATATGATATATGATATAATATGCAGAAATGAATTAGAGAGTACTACTAATGTACGTACTATTTCTACTACTATATGTATACTAACGTAAAATTTTGTATTCATGTAAGCATATAAGATGAAAAGTTTAGACGAAAATAATAAAACAAAAACAAAAACCAAAAAAAAAAAAAAATGAAAACGAAACGAAAAATACCAGATTGTCTTTCCGTCATACCATCACGTTGTGGTTTAAATGTGATGGTGGCTATGTTGTATAGAATACTAGTACATTGATTTTCTACATCATTTTTGTTTTATTTCAATGTTTTTTTTTTTCACACTCATGAAATTTTCATTTGTAGAAATGAAAAAGTTTGTTAAAGAGAGTAGTAGTACATTGTTTTTTTTTTGTATTCGTTGCCCTGAAAATGTTTATTTATTCTTTTTATATACATATTTTTTTTTTGTTTTTTAATATTTTTAATACTGTATATAAAATTCTGTATACATAAAACATAACGTACATACAGGGTGTTTCCGTTAACACCCGACAAAAGAAAACCACGACTAAGACTCATCGAGAGGAACAAAAAATCGTATTGGAAAGGGTAGAGAAATCTCAACCGCTTAGCCGCTAGAGACCGTCAAAGTTTTTCTTCTCTTTTTTCACTAAACATCCTGTATTTTAGAAAGTCTGATTCTTTCTAAAAAATTTTTGTTTTCGTCTTACGTTGTTATCTCTTTTCGCTCCAGATATATAGCAAGTTATGTCAGTTAAGGTTTTAGTCAATTTCTGGAAATCCTAAAAAATTTTTCACTTTACATTCAATTTCCCTCCCCCCCACTAATACGATTTTTTGTTTCTCTCGATGAGCCCCATTCGTGGTTTTCTTTTGTCGGGTGTTAAAGGAAACACCCTGTATACAGTTCATATTGATGATACTGAGACCAAAAATATATAAGTAATTAGTTACGTTTATAGTTGGTAGTAGTGAATATACAAAGGTACGAGTCTATGTTTGAAAAATAAATATACTTTTTGTTTTTTCTTTTATTTTTTTTATTCTTAGATAATAGAAGTGGAAAATTTACAAAAAAAAAACAAAAAACAAAAACAATGAAAGGTAAAAAAAATGAATGAAAGCAAAATGAAAAAAAAAAAAAAAAAACATTCACACACCAACAGAAAGAAAATAGTATACAAAATTTTCTTAAATCAGGAAGAAAACTTGATTTACATCAATGAAACGATGAAACTCTATATATAATAATAATAATATACTACACATGTGTGTGTAAGTATGATACAAAATGCGAATATGAAATATTCTAGACGATGATAATATGAAATTCAAATTGAAGCATACATATATAAGTATAAAAATAAATAGAATTTATTTCATCATATATACACGTATACATGAACACGTAATGTATGTATAGAAAGGATACATACATATATAAATTTCATCTAAACTCCAAAAGAAAAATGTATGACACAAAATATTAGTATAAGTTTTAGTATAGTCGTATTTATACATATTAGCTACATATTTAGGTACATTATGAAATCTACCATATAGTGCAGTTTGATTTTCAAGTCGAGAAAATTGCTTGATTAGAGTTGATTTATGATGTGATTGCTTGAGGGTGTATGTACATGTACGTATGTACGTATATATAAAGCGAAATAGCAAAATGAAATCAAAAAATATAGTAGATATTGTAGAAATATAGAGAATTATAGTATACAAGTAGTTATAGCTAGAAGACTTTATAAAGAATATAAAGAATATAAAAAAAGAAAATATCTAACATATTTGTATGGATAATAATATGATGAATATGATATACTATTCTATGATATGATATACATATGATGTATTTTTGTAGATATATATGTAGATACAGATTGTATACATACAATATACCAATGTGTTTATAAAGTTTTTGAAAAATTATCCAATATTGATTGACAATACATAATTAAGACTTCATTTTATATATAAAATTTAAATCTGTGTAAATTTTATACTATTTTACATTAAACTAAAAATGTAAATTTTATTAATTTCTTTTGAAAAACGAGTATTCATTTTTATTTATAATGAGAAATTATAATGAGAAATTTTTTTAATAATATACCTAATACATTTTGTATAATAATTGTTAAGTGATAATTTTATTTATTTACATTTATGTAATTTGATTTTTGTATGAAATTTGAAAATATGAAATTTAATAAAAATAAAAATTCAATTCGAAAAAGAAAAATGGCATGAACTTTAAATAAAATTTTTATAAAATCTCATATACATAAATTACATACTTACAGCATTTATGTAATAATCTTATATGTATAAAAATATTTCTCAATGAATCATTAAAAATTATAAAATAAAAATATATGTATACAGTAAATATTAAATTACATTTAACAGTGTTATTTTCAATATTTTTTATAAATATCATTTTTGTTTTTTATCTTTACAATTTCATATGAAATTTGTGTTGATTTTAATTAATTTGCTTCTTTGTATGCATCATTAATAAAAATTTCGATAAAGTCGATACAGAAAAAATAAAAATAAAATTTGTAAAATATATAAATTTTTAAAATGAAAAAAAAAAAAAAAATACGCAAAATAAAATTTAATTATGTATTAATGTTTCATTTTTTTCATAAATTCAATATGTTATGTATCAAATATCATCATCATTCAATGATGAACAGAAATTTAAGTACATATATCTACATATGTATGTGCATATATTATGTATGTTTATCACAAAAAAGAGATATATTATTTACACAATGTGAAAAAAAAAATTGTATAAAAAATATTTTTATGTATTTTTTTTCATATTTAATCCCATATTCATTCAAATAAATGAGCATATAATGTGTGTGTGTGTGTGTGTGTGTATGTATTAAATTAAGTGTAAAGAAAAATTTTGTTTTAAATGACAATATATGTATGTTCATTTATCATACCATAACAATATATGTATGTATGTAGTTACGTGCAGGAATACAGTACATGTTCAATAGAATTAAATGTATCACTCATTCAATGTAAAACATCTCAATAACTTTTAAATATATTTTTGGAAAAAAAAAGAAGGAACATCAACATACATATATATGCATATGGAAATGCATTTAAAAATGATATTTATTCTGCAATATGTCAATGTGTATGTATTCTAGAAAAATGCGTATTTCTATGTAACCTATTTAGCTATAAAGCTTTACTGGAAAAAAAATTTCAGCTAATCATTTGAAAAGGACATAATGCCAATTAAAAATTGACAGTAAAATGAAAACTTTTTTTTAATATAGTAGTAAAAGTTTAAAAGGTTAATCTCTTTATGAAAATTTCATATAATTTGTATAATACTTGATAATTGGATATTAGGATATTTTTATTTTGAATTCGAATATTGGTATTTTGATTTAAATCATATGAAATGGATACAAGATAACAGAGTGTATTTACTATCATTTTATCAATGGAAAGAAAAATTAAAAATAAATTGTATAAATAATAAATGTTCAAAAATTTATTAAACATGGACTGTTTATACAAAGTATAATTTGTATAATATTTCTGTTTTGCTTCAATATATTTTTTTATTGATACAATATTCAAGAAATCAATTTGATTTTGTCATTGTCATATTCATTTCATATACATACGAGTACATATATACATATGATAATGATGACAATAATAAACGAGTATACACATTATTGTTGTATTGAACAAATATGTTGAAAAGCAAATGTATTGTAAAATATTTGCTTTATCCTCGTTTACACTTTACACATATGTATACATTATACTTATGTGTGTAGTAGATATAATTCATTTTTACATAATAATAAAGGTATGTACTATATACATACAGACAATATATGTATGTACACATAATGATAATAATAATTATGCAACTGAGAAAAATTAAAAAAAAAAAACAAAAAATTAAATAAATTTCACATACATACGTATATATTTATGTTGTTATATGTATGCATATTTTTAATTCATTTATTACTATATATGTATGAATAAATGTGTATAGTACCAGTAGTACATAATGACTATACGCAAGGATGTTTAAAATCCCATGGTTGTTATTATTATTTTTTTTTTATCGATTTTATATTTTTCTTGTATGTATTTATTTGTTTTATAAATTGTATATAAACATTGAATACATATGTCATTTAATATATACATATGTACATGTACGTATACAATATATATAAAACAAAAAGATAACAAATTTAAATTTTTATACCGTATATGTATGTATTTTTGTAAATAAATTTTTAAGTAATTTTTTTTTTTTTCACTTACAATAATACAACATTTAATTTTTAACAATAATAACTGTTATTATTTATTTAATTTTTCTCTCTTTTGTTTATTTTTTTTTTTTTGTATTTTGCTTTCAACTACATACGAGCATTTCGTAATCATATGCATAAATATATATTAGCTGTAAATAGATATAAAATGCAATGTACGATTTTAACATAATGCCATTATTGTTTTATATGAAATATAAATTATATATTTTTTTCTTGTTTTTAATTTTTACATTAGAGCATAATCTTATCTTCAATTTAAATATTATTTGTGGAACATTCTTTTTTAATACATTTATATTTATTTAATTAAATACCTACTTTTAATATTAAAATACGATCTTGGCAGTAGAAATGAAATTGAATTGATCATACAATGAAGAAACCAACAAAAGATATTGTCAAAACTTCATTTGACTGGAATCTACAAGAACACTGCAAAAGAGATAGACTGAGACATATTTGCCTTGCAGAAGTCTACTTGCGGAGTTGTTTGCAGCAGAAAAATCGTGGTCCGATACAAAAACTTTAGACAACAAGAGTGAAATGGAGAGCTTTTGCTGAAGACGTATAATATACTCCCTATGGAGTGAGGTGGAATAATGATGATAATGATCCTGGTAGTAGATTTCTGGGTTTCTGTACCCAATACTCTTGTACTATGTACATATTTGAAAAATTTTTAAATTCAACATTAAATGTGTTGTTCTCTAAATGATTTAAATTTTTCATACCGAATATTTCAAGTGAACTGTAACTTTCCTTTGAGTTTAAATACTTATCAAAATTTTTAATATTCTTTACAAAAAACCGTTTTTTTTTTTTTTTTCGTTTTTAACTAAAATTTAATTTTATTCTAAAATAATTAATATGATTTTATTTTTAATTAGATAAAAAGTTTATCTTTTATACATTTTTCTATATATACATATATGTATATTTTTTTTTATATACAGACCTGTTTAATGTAATTACTGACAATTAAGGCATTAGGATGAAACCAAAAATCAACAACAGCAAAAAAAAAAAAATATAAATAATAAAATTAGAAGAAAACTAGAAAAAAAATTATACAAATAAATTAAAAAAAATATAATGTGAAAGTAAAACTGAAAAGGAAAAACAGACGACTTTAAGAAAACACAGAAAAATTTTGTATGCCTTCAAGTTGAATTTAGTTGAATTGATGTTGTTAATCTTGATTAAATCAAGATACAAATTTTCCTTCTTTTTATATCCGGAAAAAAAACAAAAAAAAAACAAAAAAAAAACCGAAACAACTAGCCATAGACTAGAACCAGCTAAGAAAATAAAAAATGGATATAAAGAGATAGAACATTCTAGATCGTTTTTTTTTTCTTCTATTTTTTTAAACACTCTTTTCCTTTTTCCTTAAGATAAAATGATTTCACTTCGAAGAGTAATAGAAAGTAATCTGTTATATTCGTTCTTATATGGTAGAATAACTTCTAACCTCTGGGATTCTATTTTTTCTTTTTTTTTTCTTTTGGGAAAAAATTTATTTCTTTTGTTGATTAAAAATGATTATTTCGTGTTAAAGTACTTAATTGTATGGAAAAAAATTTTATTTTTGTAAGAAAAATATGCTCGAAATAAAACTTGAATTTATATTCTCACTTATAGTATGTATGCTAATCTAAAAATGTAATGATTAATTTGTCTTGTTTTTGTATTTTTTGTATCCCACCGTACTTACAATAAAACTGCATTTACCAATTGAAATTTATTAAACACGGACTAAAGTGAAAATATCAATAAATTCTATAGTTAATCAAATGGATAGCATAAGAGCAGAATTTTAAATTAAATTTTCATTATCCTTTTATCAGTATGTATAAATGTTGAATGATGAATTCGATTTTGATTATGCAGTATATGAATAGTGTAGAAACATTTTTTTTTTTATTATTTTACCTGCATTACAATTAGATTACATAAATAAACCAACATATGTACGTATGTACGAGTATGTATGTATGTAATGTGCATAGATATTCAGTTTTCATTTTATATGAGGTTGATTTAATTTAGTGGTGCTAAACTATACTCGTTGTAGTTCATTTGCCTAGGTCAGTATTTTTACCATTATACATAGTCCGTAACTCGTAATGTTTTAGACATTTTTTGCTGACACGTAAAATTTATCTATGGTTCATTTGTCTATAATTCAACAATGTTAACTATTTTTTATGTATTTTAGTGTGTGTCAATAATAAGTAAAATAAACAGTAAACCGTATTAAATTTTATCGATATAATGTACATATAATCTTTATGTATACAATATACAATGTACATATTCATCAATTACATAAAAAAATATGTAGTTTTTACAATACATAGTATAGTTATAGTGCTATTCATAATGTATCGTACATATATCGTAAATTGATTGTAAACTGTTAAAAGTCATAAAGGAAACATCGTGAGCACACTTGAAAAAAAATCGTAATGAATATGGTAAATAGTAAATTTATGTCATAAATTTAAAGAAAAAAATATGCTATTAATTAAATTGTCAAAATCCATAGATTTATAAAATTGTAATACTGAAATAAAATTTATATAATGTAAAATTAAAATATGTCAAAAAATAGTAAAAGAGTGAAATTAATTAATTAATGGGCCCTATTATGAGTGTTGATAATATCGTCTCGTCATCAACTATCGCCTCGATTCGACAAATTTTGTATTATGAGTGTCGATTTGAGGCGAGAATATCGACATTTTGAGTCGATCAGCTAAAACTAATCGACAGGCATAGTATAGCCTATGGTGATTTGACATTTCATGTATGCTTTGTAAATAGGATGAGGTGTATTTAATTATTCTGCTCAATTTATTTAATTTTAATTTAATTTAATTAAAGAAAAATCACTAAAAATGCTGTTTGAGCGAGGCTAAGAGGCGAACTACAAACATTATTTCCGGTGGAAAAAAACATGATTGAATCCATTATTAAATTAATATATTTTATATTTTGCACTCAGCTACAAATTATTTAAATTAATCAAATATTTATTAAAAATTACAAAAATTAATTAAATGTTTATTCAAAATTGAAAAAAGAAAATAAATTATAAATTTTTATATTGAAATATTTGACAACTTTTATAGAAATTACATGGTAAAACTTAATGAAAATAAAATTTGATATGGCAATATTTTGCTGTCGAGGCGACCGATTTACATAATACAAAATTTACATCGTCTCGTCTCGTCTTAATTTTGTAGATAGTCGATATTATCGACACTCATAATAGGACCCAATATTTAAAATTATTGATTTAGCCTTGAATAAATGACTTGAAATAAATGACAGAAAATTCGACTGCAATTCGATGTCAATTCGATTAAGATTTACGATTTACCATGCAAAAATATGTCTGAATTCTTCGTAAACGAATTTACGAATTCGTAACTCGTTTTCCCATATAAAATTTTTACCATTAATTATCATGATTTACGAAGATTACGATGTTTACGAGGCTTTTACGACACATCATGAATAGCCTCAGTATGTAATATAATATTTTGAACAATTTATTTATACACACATACAGTATGTATCAGGCATATGTGTACATAAGTGTTATAATGAACATTTTATTTGCAGTATTTGTGCTATAATGTAATAAAAAAAAATTTTTTTTTTTTCTTTTGAGTATGAACAGCTAGCTTTTAACCTGCAATAAAAATACATTCCATATATGTACATTTATTTACAAAAGTAAACATTACACATTACATTATGTCGGTATTTCGAATACAATACAATTTATTCAGTTGTAAAAATAATCGAATAAAATAGTACAAAAATGATTTGGAAAATTGTCAGGTATATATAAATTGTACATGTATCTATTATACATTCATATACTGGGTATACAGTATGTTGGGTATGGTAGATTACATGAGTTTTTGTGGACGTGTTAAAAATTAGACATAATGAGATTGTATATGTATGTATATGTAATATAAATTAAGTCTTTATAGAGGGATATAAGCAAAAGAAAGTTAAATATATGAACATATATGCATGTCCCTAAATAAAGAATCTTTGAAAATTACATACATATTTTAAAATAAAATTATTTTATTAACGGAACCACGGAACTGTTTTAAGGATATGTGTTTTTTTAATAATACAATTTCTATGCATTAATTTTATGTAAACATTTATCATTACAAATTATTGTAATATAAGCATATAAAAATCCTTTAACATCCTTTTACAAAACATCCTTATAAGTACAAAATATATGTACATATGTATGTATTTATTTTTTTTAATGAATTTTTCTCTACCCTATATTATGATATCATCGGTATATTTTTTATCCCTTTAGTAGAGTAGGAAGCAAACAGAAAATTTTATTCAACAAATTAATATATGTCCATAAATAGCGCATATTAAATACATACATACATAATAAGTATATGCATCCTATCCTGCCTATATACAGCATGTGAGATATTTTGTTTTACGTTTACGATATTTTTCCTGTTTTTTAGGTATCAATATGCATACAGTGTATATAAGTATGAGTACACTACATATATAATACATTCATATACATTATGTATGTGTATAGGTTTTTTTTTTACACACATGAATGATTCGAAAGCTCGTTATAATGATAACATCTCGAAGATTTACCACCTTCTATAATATAACATCCGTATAAATATGTAAGTATATAATGTATGCTCTGTATAAATATACATATAGTATGCAGAATATGTAAATTACATATATACACATAACACATACATATATATATGTGTGTAACACAAAAAAGTAGATCTACATAGATATATACTTACTTAATGTGAATGCGGATACATATGTATATGGGTGCATATGTAGTAAAATTATTGTATTGTAAACATATGTGATGCAATATTATTCACATTATGATTATGCTGCTATATTAGTGAAAAAAATTTGTATAGTCGAGGAGAGAGTGTACTATATGTAATGTTTTTAGAACTTATTTTTACGCTCTTATGATTTTTTAATGTAAAGAAAAATGAGGAAAAAAATATTATTTGAATAGATTATTTCATATATACATTACATATACAAGCACATGTATGTATATATGTATATGAAAAAATGTTAAGTATATATCAAGTGTTTGTAAACAGTTAATATTGTGGAAAATCCTGTTGCATTTATTATTCTCACATACGAGTGTATAGGGTGTGTATCATACGTACATAGTATTTATGATTACATGCAATCCAATGAATTTTTGTTATAAATTTTAATATGTTTGCAAGTAAAATAAAATAGAAAACAGAAAATAAATTTACTTTAAAGGGAAAATGATTAAGTTTGATATTATCCCTTTTATAATTATACTACCTACAAGTATCCGCTTTGCTAGGTATTTTTGATCATACGTTTATGTATTGATATCTAAAGACTCTAACCATTATTATATGTATTATTTTATTAAACACACATTTAAAAATTCCGTCTATTTTTATGATCTAAGCACATTCGATCAAAAAAATATAAACAATACAGCGTCTGTTTACTATTTTCGAAGAAATATATAATCAATTAGATACCAGTCTTCTTCTTCTTCTTTTGGCTTTACAACCCGAGGTGAGTTTTGGCCTCTTTCACAACAGCTCTCCAACGAATTCGGTCTTGAGCCTGCTGTTTCCAATTTCCTATATTCATTTTTTTGACGTCTTGCTGAATGTTGTCATACCATCTCGTCTTTGGTCTTCCCTGATTTCTTACATTTTGCGGGTTAGCCCTGAGAATACATGAAGGTCTTCTTGCATCACTCATTCGTGTTACGTGCCCTACTCATCTGAATCTTAGCGATTTAATGTATCTTAAACAATATCTTCATTTTCCATTAAATTGTTAAGTTCATCGTTTGTTCTTCGCATATATCTGCCGTTGTCCAGTTTTACAGATTATTACATAGATTTTTTTTCGCAGTATTTTTCTTTCAAAGATTCGGAGTTTATTCTCATCTAACACTGTCATTGTCCATGCTTCAGCACCATATGTGACTACTGGTCTTATCAAAGTCTTATATGTATCTTCTTATTTTTGTAGCTCTTGTTAATAATTATTAACACTTAGTTGACCACTTTAAACCTTCGTATATTTCACAATCTTATAGCTATCCACAACATAAGTCTTGTTGCTATTGAGGTATTTCAATACAAAAAACACCCTCAATCAGTTATTTCATACAGCCAAATTTTCAAACATCGATTACACATAAAACTATGATTCAATCATCATTCATTTATATAATCGAAGAAGCATAGAAAATTAGAGCTTTGATATTAATTAATTGTCTTTTTTTTTACTTTAATTTGGCTCATGTTTTCTACAAACAAACATCAAATAAATATTTAGAAAAATTAATTTGTATATCTATAGAACATCCTGTTCTTAGAATTTCTATCATTTTATAAGAAAATAAAGTAATGGATGATTGCATATTCGAACGGAAAAAAAATTATGTCGTCTTTTTAATATAATAATATGCAGCAGATTATTCTAATATATAATAATGATAATAATTATTAATTTTTTTTTTCATAATAATAAATAATATTAAAAAGTCATTAAAAATGGAAAATGAAAGAAAAAAAAATTAATTTAAATTCTAGTTATGTCGCAGTAAAGTTCAATTAAATTTGTCCTTCTTTTCGATTTAATTTACATACGTACAAACTTCTATCTCGTATTATATGTAGTACATTAGATGTTATTACATACATACAATGTGAATATTTTTTGTTTGCAATACAATATACTAATATGTAAGTACGATTTAATTTTTTTTCAATTATGTACTATATACATACATACATTTTTTATAAAATATGAACCATAATTTTTTAAATTAATTTTTAATATTTCTCATTTTTCAAAATATCAATCATAGTCATAAAATACTGATGATGATATTATGATTGTCTGTCTGAATGTATCTATATGTAACGTCATTGACTATTTAAAATAATATTATTCTTTATAGTCTATGGTAATGTATAAAATGGTATAAATAAAAATAATTACGCAATTCAAAAAAAAAAAAAAAATGAAAAATTATACATATGTATATACTCGTAAAATTACTGATTGAATGATGTATAAAAACTGATAAGAAAAATTATTTATATGTACATAGAAGAAATCAAAATGGAATTCAAAGGATATTTACTTCTTTTTTGGTTTAATTTTTTTTTTTAATTTCAAACTACGAGATGTAGAACTAAGTAAATAACAAACACTTATCTTTTCACAAAAAAACAAAAAAAAAAATATGAATACAGAAAGAGAGAGGATTAAAATAACATGAAATTATATAAGAACTTAATATATGAAAATATTCAAGATGATGTGAATTCTTGTGGATGATAAAGGGATTAAGGATATATAACTGACAAAGATAATTGGAACCTTTCGAAATAAGAAGATTATCTTTAGTAAATATGATAAAAAAAGGAATAGTAAACAAATGAAAAGTAAAAAGAAAATATACTCGTTCGTATGAATAAAATTTTTTTATATACGAAACGTGTATATAAGATGTAACTACATACAATTATACATTTATACATATGTTAACGAACCTATATAAATTTGCATTAAGGTTCAGATTTAGAAGACTATACTCTGTTTTACAAGAAATCTGTAAATGTAAGTAAATCGTAAAATTTTTGGATATCATAATAATAAAAAATATGACTAAATAGACACACATAATTTATACATACATAAATAATTAACTTGAACATTGCTTAAATTTTACAGAATTTTTTTTTTTTATGTTTTTAAATATTACACATTCAATAATTTTATTGCAGTTTAATTAAATTTTTTATTAATTTAATACAGAAAGATAAAAAGTACATTAAAATTAAATAAAAAACAATATCTTTTGGATAAAACTTGTATATAAAAACATGCAATCATGTAACCAAAATCAAGTATTTGGCACATACATAATAAGTATAAAATATTATATGAAATATATGTAGTATATTGTATAAATTCAAAAGAAATTCCACACATAATCGTACTTGTACTTATATACAAGTATACATACATGTAAAATTCGTATGTGAAATAATGAAAAACACAACCGACAACAAAATAGCTACCCCACAGACAAAAAAAATTATTTATTTATTGTCATAAATTTTTCTTTTTTGGTTGATTTTTTTTTTGTTTATTTTGAATTTAATCCTTTTTTTTTCTTTACCTATAACCGTACATAATTTACTAGTATAGAGAGTTGGTATAACTGAATATATGTATATGACTGGTACATATATGTAACGATAATATATTAAAACAAAAAAGAAACTTCATACATACTTGTACATTACATCATACATATGTATATCCATATCCATGTATGTAGGTATGTACATATCTGGTTAAATTTTTGTATTGCCTCAAAACCAAATTTTCAATAATTTCGATTTACATTTACAGTTTTATTTTTTTTTTAAAATGTTTTTTTTACAATGGTTTTCAGTAAACCTCTGGTAAATGATAATAATCGAAATTCGAATGCATATTTATACATACATATATGAATCTATACATTTATACCGTTATCCAACATTACAATCCTTTTCTGTACGAGATATGTTTTGTATTTTTTTTTTCACTTACATATTTATGTTTTTATTTTTTAATTTTTTTTTTTTTAAATTATTCAGTTTCCGATGAATTGAATGTAATGCAGAACAATTCAATACACATTCAATAATATTCGAAAAATTAAAAAAAAAAAATAAAAATTACCAAAACAAAACAAAAATAATATAAAAATGCATACATGTACGTATATATGCATATAAATATACGATTGTGTACGAATATTTTCGCATTTGTGTATAATGAACAAAATATTATTATTTGCATTAAATTAAATAAAATGATTATTTTAGTTTAATTTTTAATGAATCCATGTGAATAGTGTGGTTAAGTGAATTGTAATAAATCATTCAAAAATTTACCTCCTATACAATATTGTATTTTATAGGTAAGTTGTATGTATACATATGTATGTTATAAGTTAAGTTATACAGTCAACCCAGAAACTGTTCACAAATTAGAGAAAAATCAAAACAAATGAGCATATCTCGGGAACCTGTGGACATATTTTATTGCGAAAAAATGCCTTATCGCAAACGCTGATCACAACACTTCAAGAAGTCGATTAGTATATCTTGAAATACTTTATTACGAACCACCCACCCTGTATAATGTACCTAGTTGATATTATTATTATGTATTATTTTTATGTGCACAAAATTGAATAATAATTACATATTATAGCAATAGATCAACAAAAAATGCATGATAAAGGATATGAAAATGTAGATAAAATATGTACATGTTTATAACAAGCATTTATACATTTATACATTCATAGAATATTTTGAAAATGCATAACTTACTCTATTATACTCGTGCATATTATTGTATTATAACAAAATTATTATTCATAAAATAAACATACACACTCATACATACGCTACACTTATACGAAATTTAAAAAAAAAAGGAAGGAAAAATCGATTAAACCATTTCATAATGCAAATATTTTAAATTTTTTTTCATAAAATTTGTATAAATTTATTTTTTATTTAATGAATTATAATTCAGAAGGACAGGATACTCAGAAACAAAAAAAAAAAAAAAATAATTATTCAAAAAAACAACAGACCAAATTTCTACATAAATATCCTTGCAATGTAATGTAGAAGAGCTGGTGGTGCGTAGGTATAGAAAGAATAATTAATTTAAACAATTCGATTTAGCTTATTTTTTTTTTTATATTGGATACAACTATTTAATGGATATGTAAGAATAAAAATTTTTGCTGATTTGATATTTTATATAAAAAAACTAAAATAAAATAAAATTGTTTTCAATATTGTATACACATATGAAATCATTTACAATTGAAATTTTTTCATATTGTATCTACATAAAAACTTGTATTTATGTATGCAGAAAAAAATTGGTATAATTGAATTTGAAATAAGGATATAAAATTAGTTTTTTTTTTATGAGTAGTGTGTAGTATCTACAATATATACAGTTGAGTATTTATATTAGCGATTCCCATAAAATTCTATACGATTTGGAACCCACTGTTGGAAACCATTAAATTTTCGTGATTCACTTATACAAAACTCAATTATAAAAAAAAAAAAATTATGAAAGGTAAACTAAAATGGAATTTGTCTATATTTTCATTCAAAATATTGGTGCTATATAACCTAGCTATATTTAATTATATAATTTATGCTTTTTTATTTTGAATTGATAACATTTTCAATATCAATTTTTATGTTTGTCATTTTAAGTCTAGAAATCACTTGGATGATTAATTATGGTATTATGGATACTAATTCCGTTAGAAGGTCGCCGTCATTCAATAACTCTATTATGCTCCATTTCAGTTTTATCATCACTTCAACAATTTTTTCAAGTTAAAATATTTAATTTAATTTGATTTTAAGAGAAATTGAAATTTTCCATTATTTATTCTTGATTTAATGCATATCCCAACAATCAAAAACTATATATTCAACAATCCATGATCAAATATAGCTGATTTAAAATTCGTATTCGTATGAAAATTTTCTGTTTTTTTTTCTACATTCATTTTCATCTTTTAAAGCCTTTTGTTTGTTTGTTTGTTTGTTTATTCATACCCTCTGTATTTATATGCTTTTTTTTTATCCTTATAAATTTTATATTGTTACCAAGCAGATGTTACTAAAAAAAAATGAGAAAACAGCCCAAGAATAAAAAAATACAAGCAATCTGTTAGGTTTTCTCAAAAGTTTTTATTCATTTTTTCCATCCATAAATAAAAAAAAAAAACAAAAAAAAAAATAAAGAAAATAAGAAAGGATGATTTATGTACAAATTTTATTTTCCGTTATTTTGTGGTGTATCATTAAATTGTCATTTTCTTTGCATTTTGAATCGCATACATGAATAATATATATATATATATATATATATATTTTATTCTCTACACATTATATACGAATATGTATTATAACAGATCAGCTACATATTATACTATCGTATACATTTTATAATGCCACAATCACAGATTTTCATATTGGAAAATCGTATAATACGAAAATACTTATTTTCCAAATGTCGGTGAATGAATATATTTGAAAGTTAATTGATAAAAAATTGTACTTTTGTTGAGTGAATGTTACTTATCAGCAATTTTTTTAAAATCTATTTTTCATTTTTTTTATTCATTTTTTTTTTTTGGTTGTATTTGGTTTTCTGGTTGTCGAACAAATTGCTTGTACATTACATTATTTATACTCGTAGATGTGCGAATATCAAAAGCACAAGCATGTCAACACCTTTTATTCAATTTCCACATCCAATTTTTTTTTTTTTTTTTACTAACACGAACATGTATCCGTGTATTGTACATATATACGAAAACTTATATTCGTATACTTGGAAACAATTTTTGTATTTTATGTGCATTTTATATGTGTACGTAATATTGGAAATAAAATCAAATAATAATAATAAAAAAAAAAAATAGAATGAAAAAAAAATATTAAAAAAAATACAGAAAAAATTTGAAAAAAATTCGATTTTCGTGTCTACATTAATATGTACAATACAAGAAATTTGCTCATGTTTCTGTTTTTTTTATTTTTTATTTTTGTCTATTTATTTATAAAACGATTCCTTAAAAGATTATTTTCTTTTATTTCTATTCGAAAAATTTTAAAACCATGAAAAAATAATAAATACTGGTATATCTATACAAAAACACTTTATATTGTCTATATATACGATCATGAATAAAATCCAGCGAGTGAAATATATATTACAGTAGCTACATGAATAGAATAGATACTAGGATATGTATCTACTTACATATACATATGTAAGTACATATATGTGTATATTATTGTAAATATACTTATGTATAACTCGTAAAAATTGTATATTAAGGAAGAATGTTTTTTTCTGCAAGTAAGTACATTCTATACATAGATAAGAAGATATTTACATATCTTTTTTTTTTCTTGTATTTTTCTACACTCCATTTTTCGACATTATCGTTGTGTTTGTTTTTGTTTTTTTATTTTCATTTTATTGTAATAGAGAAAATCCGATTTAGTATTTCGCTTAGAATTTTGAAAGCTTCATCGAAACAAAACAAAACAAAACAAAAAAAAAAAGTAAAATAAAATAAAATAAAATAAAATGAAATAAAAGTTGAAGTATAAGGAAACAAATATAATGTACAAGTATACATATGTATGTATACCTTACATCGAAACGTGCTAAAACGATATTCTAAACAATCGAATCGAATATCAACTCTATTTAAAGAAAATGTAATTTCGTTATATTTTTTTTTTTGTTTTCCGTTGTTTTGTATTTTCAATGTTTTTGAAAAAATTTTTTTCTTGTTTATATACATAAAATTAAGAAAATGCTTTAATATTTTATGTACATACTTATACGTGGCTGTATTGTACAATACTACACTACGATATATGAATACCTACGCGAGTGTACCACATTATATATTATATTATAATATTACAATATTACGTTATTATATTCATCGCATATTCAAAAGGATCCTTGTGATAATTTATTTTTCTCCGGAAATTCTTTTTACATTCAATTGTAATCAAAAGACATTAAATATTTATATTTTCGTTTATTTTTTGTGGTATTTTTAATATGTATATGAGTGTATTTATGTGTTTGTTGTGTTGTTCTTGTATAAAGTAAACGCGATGAAATTGACGAGTAACTCGTGGCCAATAATAAATATCAAAGAAATTTACATTTAAACAACTAATAAATATAATTCTCAAAAGTATTTTAGTGTTAAACAAATAAAGAATCTTATGTACATTTTATGTATACATAAACTGGCATCAGTATAGTATTTACAATGTTTTGTTATAATAAATTTGTATATAATACACTATACATACTTTGTATATTTTAGGAGGCTTTTAAATTATTTGTAAATTTGTATCACGCGAAAAATATACATATTATGTATAGTATGTATATAAAAGGAAATGAAATTATTTTATTTTTTTGTGTACGAGGAGATCATTTACAAATAAAAATGTTGAATAGAAATCGTGTAATTATTTTTATTCGTATACTCGTATGTATGTATGTATGTACATGGTAAATTTTAAGAAAGATTCTGCTTGAAATCTTTTGATATTGTTCTTTTGTTAGAGGATTTCTCTTTAAAATTTTGTTAATTTATAATTTGTTATGTACGTATAATATGCATAATAATATTTGTATAGATTGCGAAATATTATTTCTTTAAGTCTTTCATTTTATTCTCATTTCAAATAAATTTATTAGAGAAAACAATCAAGAAAAGAATAAAACAATAAAAATAAAAAATAATCAGAAAACCAAAAAAAAAACCAAAAAAGGTTAACAACAACAAAAGTCACAAATTAAAAATAAATGTGTAGATATGTAGATATTTATTGACTCCTTATTCAGTCCAATAAATAATGAGTTTTGGGCTCAGTTCATTATTAATTTTAATTTGACTTCATTCACTTATATGAGATATATGTATACAGCAGTATTGTACATTACGTACAATAACAATAATGAGGCAAATAACTTTGGTCCTTTTTTTTTTTTAAATAAATAATTTTTATTATTCTTTTTTTTCTCGTTCGTTCTCGTCAAAAAAGTATAGAAAATTTGTAATTTAAAAAGTCTGTACTAGAGTGATTTTCAAATGAAATTTTGTCCAACAAAGTTGTTAACACTGTTGTCAATTACTACGGCAAAAATATGAGTGCATTATATGTCAACCAGTTTGTTTGCAACAGCTGTTTGATTTAATTCGTTTTAATACACTGGTTTTACTAATTGTCTTAAATGTTGTGCTAATAATGACATGGCATTTCGTGAGCCGTATCTCTCTAAAATTGAATCAGTCGTATGAAAATCACGAATTTGTGAGTGGTACAAAGAATTAAATGAGGGTTAATAAATCGTCAAAGATATTCGACTTCAACAATCGGTTAAACATTGAGAAAGTCAAAGAAATTGTGTTCGTTAATACACAGTTCAGTTTTAGAGAAACAGTTCGTGATTTTAACATTTTTTATGACTTTTCTCATTAAATTTTTATTGATATTTTGGGCATGAGATGCTTCACGACACGACTAGTTCAAACATTTTGAATTATTTTCAAGAAGAGCAAGGAAATCATTCATTCTTGAATGATGATCAAATATGAATCTACGAGTTTGAAATGCAAACGAAGAAACACTAAAAGGACAAAGGAGTTTAACTAAAGGAGGACAACTAACAAACAAACAAATTGACAGATCGCTATCAAACTTTGTAATTTTAATGAATACACTGGTAGCAACATTAGCCAGGATAGAATTTCATGATCCTTCATGAGTTTTAAGAGAGATTTTTAAATGAATAATTTTCTGTATTTTTTGGACAGTGGGTAGACTCTTATATTTATATATGTAGACTCAAATGTGTGTGTAAGTAATTGATTTTGTGTATGCGTTAACATATTTTTTGAAATCCTAAATTGTTATTTACATTAATATGCTTATCCAAGCTCTTTTTTGTTATTGATTTTTTTTTTTATTATTTAGTATCATAAATGTATGTGATGTACAAGTATGTATAGAATATGAAATTGTATTCAACATATTCATTGTAATGCTGTAATGAAAAGAAATCCTTGAAATTATTGATCATGATTCAAATAAAATGTATAACAGAATTTTTATGTACTCGTATGTGCACATAATCATACATACGATATTTTTACATCCATTCATACATACATTATAAACAAATTGATATTTGTTACAATACATATAATATATATGAATAGAATTACATACTATTAAATATACATATATGTATGGTAAGTATATTATATAAAAGCATATATGTAAATGTTCATATCATAAAACGCCCACCTGATTTTCTATATGTTTATTAAATTAAGTATGTATTTGTTAAATGTTGTGGAAATCCACTTTATTGACCTGTTAACGGTCAACATGGGATAAAAATTGTTTCATGTAAATGTGTAATATTGTAAAATATTTGAAATGATATACATAATACACGTAAACAAAAATACATATATGTATGTATGTAAAGAATGCGTACCGTATATGAAAGGATGAAAGGTAGAAAGCTGGATTTGGTTTATCTTCTGAATAAATATCACATTGATTATCATCAATATTCATTTACTTGTTGAATAGAAATGAAATAGTAAAATGAGAAATAAATAAAAAAAAAAGAAAAAAAGGAAAAAATAAAAAAAGTAAAATTTTGCAAAATAAAATCAGAAAAAAAAAGGATCATAAAAATTATTTTGAATTTTAGTTTTTCCTGTTTTGTATTCGTAATTACATTTAATGTGTAAATTTTATTGTAGATTATCTATGTATGTATGTGTATAAAGTACACGAATAATATGTATACTGAATTGCTTTTTTTATCTTTATTTACAATATCTACATATGTATAGTCTGTTCAAAAAGACACGACTGTCGGGTAAAACACAATAAATGCCAAGATACACAGTGGAAAGAACGGTATGTTGGACTGGCCATAACAGTCCCCAGATGCCAATCTCATATAGAAAACGTTTGGGCTTTGATGAAGCACAAACTTCGCAGGAAACAAATAAAGAGCGTTCGTCACTTGGAAAGAACATTAAAGAGACTATGAGTATGCCAAAAAATTGAGCGAAAGTTGTACTAAAAGATGTCACTTAATAATTCAAAACAGTGGAGATTGGACTGTATATGCTAGTGCTTACACGAAATAGGTTTAAGATTATTCTTTCAATAAATGTTATTATGTAAGCTCAAAAACTTTTTGTTTTATTTTGATAAAAGTTCGTCTCTTTTTGAACAGACTGTATATATTATGGAAGTGATGAAAATGTGTATGATTTCCGTTCTTTTATATGCTTTTGCTTGTAAAAAAATTTTCTTAAATATCATATTCGATTACATAAATATCATATACGAATAATATTCTTAGTATTAGTACCATATAGTACTTAATACATAGAGGGTTGTCATTATAATACTGAACCTAATAAATAAAACTTCTGAATACCATAATTTAGAATTTCCATACAACATTAATTTTATCCAATTTATTTATTTATATTTTTTGTTCATGAATCCTGCTGATTTTTTCTTTCAGTTTCATTTTCTTTTAGTCTGTAATATTTTTATTTTATTTTTTTTTTGCTCTCTACATTTATAGCCTATATTTGGCTAATACAGTATTACTACTATACTACGACAAGAGTATACACATTTTTCATTACATATAAGTTATTTAGTCAACTGTTAAGTAAAAATTGCACATAAATTTTTACGTATTTTAACCAGGAAATACATACATATAATATAAATCTTTGACTGGACATTATGAATAAATAAGGAGATTCACACATATATTATATAATAATATGCTCGTAAATATATGTATTCAATACAAACACATAGTACGAGGAGTATATAGAATATATTTTCTTGAGTACATATATTATTTTTTTTTTCATTCTCTGTTTTTCTCTTGAAAATGTTAAGAATAAATTTCTTGTTAGAAAGTAGTACATATTATATTGAAAAAATGAGAAATAAAAATAGGATTATAGTAGTCGAAATGAGTTTAAGTGTTAAGTAAAATTACAAAATTTTCTCTTCTTGTGTGTTTTATTTTTAAAAGTTTATTTATTTAATAGAATATATGTATATGTATCCTTTTCATACCTTATGTATATACGAGTATAGCAAAGTTATTTTTGATGATCGTAATAATTTAATATGGTGCTTGATATTAAATAAACCTGACAAGATTTGTTATATATAGAAAAATAAATAAAATTTTCTTAGTTATTAATGCTTTAAGGCATTGATAAAGATTCGAATTTGAATGCTTACATACTTTTTGGTTTTTGTTTATTAACAAAAGATGACTTTTTGTTTTAATATTATATATTTTCTTGTATGTTTTGTAAACTAATTTCATTTACACATGTGAATGTTTGTGAAACAGCAAAAGTTATTATTTATTAATGAAAGTTGAACAAAATGAATTCTTGTGAAATATTATTTCGGATTAAATTGACAAATATGTACATAAGTATATGTAAAATACTTGTATATAAAATTTTATATCTTATACAAATATATACATATATGTATGTTTTTTTTTGGAATTAAGAATAATGAAAAAAATATTAGAAAAAGGATAAACAAAGATAAAATCAAGATGATTATGAAAGATTATTTTATCATTTCTATATGCTTTACACAAATTACTATATCCTTAAGAAATAATTCAAAATTTTTTCATATAATATAAATAAACAATTTTCTTTGAAAGTTATATACTCGTATATATAAATATATTTTTTGAAAAACTTTAGCCAAGGAAAACAATTAATGGAATTTATTTCTTTAGAAAAAAAATAATGTCTTAATGAAATTATTATTACGATTCAAAAATAAAATCTTAAAATTTCCATATTACATACTTACGAGTATTTAGTATAAAATGCATACTTACATCACATTCAAATAAAACGATTTAAATAAATTACGAATTATTTTTTCATTTTTTCAGTCTGTTTTTCAGAATTGTTGTTTGCACGCTGCCACATTTCTTTTTCTATTTAATAGATTTCGTTCAATTAATTTAGCTTTTCAATAAATTCCTCCATATAATATTCTCTTCTACATAATTACACTTTGATTCTTTTTCTCTTTGTTTTTTTACCATAGAATTTTGTTGTTATTGCTGTTACTTTTTTATTACATATTCCTTATACTAAATTTTTAAATCAGATTTTTAATTCCCATTTAGTATAGAATACAGAATTTCTTATAATCATTATTTTTATTTTTATTTATTTTTGTTTTTATTTTTTTGCGTTTTTTTTCTCCCTCTCTTTCTCTCTCTGTACAATTGTACGCTTCAACAGTTGTTCACATGAAGGTAATAAAAACAACGTGTGTACTATTTTATCTTTATCTGTACATTTTATTAAATAAAAAAAAAATTAGAAAACATTTTCAAGCATATAGATGCATAAATAAATTGCATTACATATACAAAAGTATTTATAAATGTCTTATGCTGCTACTATAACATGTGTTTGTGGTGTGCAACATGCATTCATGTGAACAAAAAAAATTTCTGTATGCTGTATATGAGAATGTAATATGTATATGCAAGTAAATGTATTCTTATACATACTTACATTATATATAAATAAATTTTTTCGTAAACTAGGAAGAAAGGCTGTTATTGCAAAAACCGACAAGAAAAAAATTAATTTTTTTTCCGTGAATATAAAAAGGAAATGTTCGAAAGTAGTACAACGAGAATATCATCATCGATATGTAAGTATTTATGTATGTATGTACAATATATGTATGTGTATACGAAATAAATTATCTAATATCTCTTGTGTAAGGAATAAAAATGGATAAAAGCTATTTTAGCTATACGTATAATGTATGTATAAGTAATCTTATTCATGTATGTGTTTACTATA
The DNA here is from genome assembly GCA_951394055.1 of Villa cingulata. Lineage (NCBI taxonomy): Eukaryota > Metazoa > Arthropoda > Insecta > Diptera > Bombyliidae > Villa > Villa cingulata. The sequence goes on along the minus strand of OX596020.1, from coordinate 5,816,100 downwards.
CATTCTTGCAACATGAACATAATATTACGTTACGATAACCCATAAAAATAGCATAGAATCTTAAGTGGTTTTCAGTTTTATATTTAATGTAGAAAAATCTAAAAATATTTCATTAAAAAATGAAAATGCAAAAAAAAAGTGAAAAAACAAGAAAAAAAAATTAAAGAAAAATCGGAAAAATGTGAAATAACCAACACACAGTAATATGTAATATGCTATTACCTATACGGTGTTGTGCCTAGTTATAGAACTCTTATAGGGCCAAGAATATATGATGGGATTTTCATCTATTCAAGTATATACACGAGTATTACGATATCATATGTACATGTACACCATCACAGTTTTTTATTCAATCGATTATTTTTTTTTTTTTTCGATTTTACTTACTTTTTTTATATTCTATGCTATACTGGAAAATAAATAGATTCTCGATTTGTTATAAATTTTTTTCTCTTTTTTCATCTTTTTCGTCTTTCCATAGTAATACTATTATTAAATTCGATGTAGAATAGATGGGGTAATGTATTGTATTTTTACGTGCATATTTCTATATGCAATTATAATATACTTTTGTTTTATGTACTATCATGCATGTACATGAGTATATACGTATTTATATTACATATTATATGGAAGTGATAATCTATAATCTGGCAGATGTGTATTATATAAGGGAATTAAATAGAATTATTGGCTTTTGAACATTTTCAATTTCATATTTATTTAATGTGTGTATTTGTATGGTGAAAATTTTTAAATATACATATATGTACATATATATATATTCATTTGTACATATGTTACATAAATGTTTACATAAAAAAAAATAAATACATATAGACCTTTTATAATTAAAATTTAAAATAACAAAAAAAAATCTGTAATTAAAACCATTTGCGCTATTATATTCGTATTCAAATATTCATTATATTCCCCTTACATGTATTTCTATTACATTTTCCTTGTTGTGATATTAAGAGTCTTTAAAACAAAAATCAGGATAATCATAGATATTTTGTATTTAAAATTAAAAACTGCACAAATTTTTTCGCTAGGTTTTTTAGAATAATTATGAAAAATATATATGTATATTTTTTTTTAATGAGTATTAATTGAAACATTTAAATTTATTGTAAAATTTTAAATTTTATTCATATACGTATTTTCATAGATACAAAACAACGTATTTATAAGTATTAGGTGTATATTTTTATAATCTCTTTATCAATATTGAACAGGAAAATTATTGAAAAATAAAATAAAAAAACATTACATACCTGTTATTGGACTGTAATCAATCAATATACAGTGATATAATATGATGAGACTGTAATAATACAATATCAATCGTATTTACATTTATAATTTCAGTACATAATTTTATGTATATGTATGTATATATTATTTTTTTTTTTAATTCATACAATTATTATTATGTGAAAATGTAATCCATTTTCAGTTTATTTGTTTATTTTATTTGTAATGAGATTCATGCAAATAGTTTTAAGTTAATTAATGAATGTTAAAATACAAAACAAAAAAATTTTTTTTTATATTGTTCAAGATTTTCATACATGTGTAAATAAATGTACATATATTCCTTTATGATGTCCAAATAAAAATAAAAATCAAAAAAAAAAAAAAATATTAAATTATATTGAATTTGGTTATACAAGTGAACGATTGCTGGTTGTTAAACAATTGTAATAGTCACACGCGACTATAGTTATGTTGTGATTCTGATTATTATTATTATAATATTCTAACGATAACATTTTGTACGAGTATTAATTATAAAATAATCATTTTAATAATTATTATTTATAGAAATTATTTAAATAAATATGCATGATACCATAATTATCATGAATAAATGTAATAATTTCTAGAAAATTATTTGCAAATAAAATTGTAAATTCGAATATTAGATAAAAATATTTTGTGTGTATGTAACTTATATATGTATATACAAAAAGGATATATACATATATGTATGTACACATAATATTAGACACATTATATTGCATACAGAATATATGTACATAAATGTGTTCGGATATAGTATTATGTAAATTATTTATTTTATTATTTGAATATTGAATATGATATAAATTTTTAATGGTTATATACACAAACTTGAAAAAATTATGGCACAAGCATAGTGATTTTAAGTATTAGAGACAAAAATGGAAAAATATAATTGCTATTATGTGATGGAAACATCTCTACAAAGCTCTGACTTAAATCCCATCCAACATTCTTGCGGTCATTGTTGTGGTAAGAAATATCATCATAACATAATATAATTATAATAACTTGATATCACATATATCACTATTATCATATCATTTTGCACTCAACTTGTCTTATCCGTGATAAGAGATGAGAATCAATCAATACTATGATGAAATCACAGCCTGATATACATACTCGTATATATATATATATGATGTTTTCAATTTAGAAAATGTTTTTTTATGATCATACGATGTTGCATACACTCAGCGTCTCTTACCATCAATTCAATATGAGAGTAATTATTAATTATATATTATACTGTTAAATTACTAATTAATATATGTAGGGGGTTTGAATAGTTCCATGGTTGTGGTGTTGGTCTGGTACTCTTGAGGTCACAGTACGAATTCCAGCCAAGCGCGCCAAATACGTTTTAGAGTAATTTATTTCGAAATATTATTCTTTCTTGTCCCTTAATTTTTCCACGCCTGTGTAAATACCAGTATACATACACATAGACACTTCAATTCTTTACTAAATCGAAATACATAATTATTGAAATACGGGCATATTGAAAAATATAATTATATGCATATGTATATGTAACTATAAAGAAAAACTAATATATTTAGAATACATATTTTCATTATTGTTTTTTGTTTTTAGTGAAAAATATACTTTTCTGTATTCACATTATAATGATACAATGCATCCCACATGGTAGACATCTCTATGTACATGTACATAATAAAATGATTTAATTAAATTAATAATGATGATTTGTTATTTAAATGAAAATAACATTTACACTTTGTTATATAATGCATATAAGCATATAACTCGTATAAGCAAATGTATTATTTAAAATTTTGATTAGATTTTATCATTTAAAATAAATGTAAATATAAACATACATAAATTTAGAAATTTCCCATTATTGTAATGAATATTTTATTGTTGATTTGTTTCATCATTTTATAGTTTTTCTGTATTTTTTTTTTTTTTTAATTTTATTTGCTTCATCTATTAAATTTCATAGCAATATTTATTATGTGATAATAACTGACAATATGATAACGTCTATATGGTATAAATAATATAAATAATTATCAAGTTATAATGATTAAAAAGTTGATGAAAAACAATACTGTACAAAAAAAAAAATAATAAATAAATAAAATTTCAAATATAAATTTTAAAATCTCCTACAAAAATAAAAATTGAAATAAAGATTTTTTGTGTACATACATAAAAATAAATTTTTAGTTTTTATGAATTTAATTTTACATAATTATTTTCTTGTAATTAATGTGAACTACATATTATAGTATATGTAGTACATTATTTTTTCGATACATTTGTACACATATTTAGATTTTATATTAAAATAATTATAAAATATGCTTTTGATGTTAACGTGAAAATCAGTTACACGTTACACACGAATATGATATGATTTATTAATATGTCATACATTAAACTAATATATAAATCAATTTATATTCATGTACATACAATAACGTATATATGTATTTAATATTCATGCATATTTTAAAAGTTTATAAAGTTTTGTTAATTATTTTGTCGGTATTTAATTATAAATTTTTGTTTATTTATGAAATCTGTTATTGTTTATGCAAATACATATGTGTATGTGTGTATTGAGAGTACATGAATCTGTGAAAATTTTCATAATTATTTCAGTTTTTTTTTTAAATACATATTACACCTACGAATACAATAGTAATATGCACGTATGTATATGATATATTTATATGGTGTGTATATGTACAATATATCATAATAAAAAAGTTTATATAAATATGTATATGTATATGTACCTAGAACTTGCTAGTACTAGTTTTGTGTACTCTTCAATTATACAATTTGGTTGTATTTTATTTTATAATTTTATTTATTTTCGCATTTATAATTACACATTGTACATGCATAAAAAAATGTTATGCATACGAGTAAATTTTCACATTATATTATATATCATACATAATTTACGTGGTGATATTTATACTAAGCAAACATAAAAATTGTTTAGAAAATTTAGTATGTTAATTGGCTTAAGTAAATGTCAACATAATAATATTATTTTTTTCTTTTATTTTTTTTCATAGCACTACAACTCTGAGTGAACCACGGGTTTCATAGAAAAAATCTTATGACTCATTACTATCCTGTGTACACTACAGTTTAATATGGATTGTGAACCACTGAGTTGTTTATAGGGAAGCAAGCTTTTTCATGTGATTAGGGCTTAAACTGATCTATTATCTATTATTAGAATGATTAGAATTTGAATATTGAATATATCAAATGAGATTTTTATTAAATTTCATAATAATTAGGAATATTTTTGTGTATTTCTAATAATAATTGAACAATTTCACTGCTAATGAACAATTAACTAAATGTATTTAATCTTTAAATAAAATGTTAAATAAAATGAAAAAGAACCAGCAAAATAATGTTTGTATAACATTTATACATTTTGTTATTTATAATTATAAATATTGTTTTAACATTGAATATTTTGTATTCCAATAAATTTAGATACATTAGTATTAAATTTTTAAAAATGTAATTTTTGAAGAAAATTGATATTATAATAAATTAAATAATAATATTATTTCTATATAATGTAAATAAAAAATCGATTTTTGTAATATGATATTTTAGAAATGTATCGCATTAAGTTAGATTGGATTACTTACGTAGGTTTTTTGATAAAATATTTATGTTTCAAATTTATATAATTTTATGCTAAAGGATTCATTACATTCATATTATATTCGAATATTTTTGTATATAAAAAAATTAGAGTAAATTGAATTTACTTAAAAGATAAAAATTTCTAATTTAAATTTCATGTAATTTTACCATATTTTACAAAATGCTGATTGATATATTAATGTATAACCTTTTATTAGGTGCGCATTTTCTATTAGAATTAATGTGCAGTATTTATTTTAGTTAATTAATTTTTTTTTGTTCTTATTTTTAAGTAGATTAATTGACAAACACTCATATGATTCAAAAATATCTCTCTATTTAATGATATTGTTTGTGATTTAATTTGTTTTTTTTAATCTAATGTAAGATTTACATTCACAATATTAGTAAATACAACCACATTTTATTTAAATACATACAGTTTACTTTTTTATATTATGAAAGCAATAATATAAGATTTTTTTTTTTAATTTTCATTTTATTTTTATTGGGTAATTTGTACATATACTATACGTAATTTTTGATGAGATAATATCGTTTAAATATATGATCCATACATACATAATATACTAAATTTATTTTGAAATAAAATTTTATATATATATATAAATACAATACAAGTACAATACATGAAATAATTACAAATAAGTATATAATGTGATGTTATTATGTACACATAATACAAAATGATAGTGAAACGAAACTATTATAAATACGTTCTTGTCTCTAAAATGCTGATTGTAAATTATTATTATCATCATTTTTCTTTCATTTTGATTTTCTTGTACATACTTTAAAATATATAATAATATGTATATACAATTACTACAGTATATGCATTGGTATATGTACATGTATTTTATCTACTGTTATTATGTATTTATATTAAAAGAAAGAAAAATAAATAAGTAAACTTTTATACGCAAACTGTACAAACAATTTTTCAACACATGTACACATATAAGTTTTGGTATCTTTCTTTTGGTATACGAGTATTTTCTGTATACATATAATGTATACTGAAAGTTGTTTGTACGTTGTACGGTTGTACATTAATTTACTTAAAAAGTTTACTGCAAAAAGTGAATATCTTTAAGAATAAGTATGGGAGTATGTATGGATGTATATATTTTTGTATCTTGTACATGTATACATGAATGTCTGTATACTTTTATCATGTATTTTTTTTGGTTCATGTTCACATATATCAAAATACATATATATATTTATACTGATTTAAGCAAGATTTACATTTTATTGAATTTTTCCTTCTCTCCTCAACATTAAATACACATGAAATTATACAGACTTATGTATGTTTGCATTTATTTAGTACTAAAATTTTATGTTATGTTCGAATGACACGACTGACATTTTCTTTATTAATTTTCTGATGTTATCAGTATTTATTTTTACAAAAATATAATTATTATAGTGTATACACATTTATATATACATACATACATATAGGAGTTGCTCCATTTTAGGAGTATACTATATGTATGTATAATAATACATACCATATTTATATATAATTTACATCTATACACACACATATTTTTTTTTTTTTGTGATTATCATAATATCATACAATTTTCTCAAAGTCTCATTAGTATATATTCACCTATACGAGTACATGTACAGTGAACATCAAAAGTCTTTGTATACACCTTCAAATATTTGTGAAATGCTCTCTCTTCCTAATAAACTCTTGTTAATTAAAGACGTGTTTTATATAAATCTAGTAATAAAGTTTGTTATTATTAAACATCTTAATATATATATTTAACTATTGTAAACGGGAAAGACAGAGTCGGGTACAGATTTGATTCCTGGCCATGGCAAAAGTAAGGAAAAAAATTTTTCTTTGCCTATTTCCATCTTTTATTACCCCCCAAAAGTTTACTTGGCTTCGACTGAATACAATAGATTGCGGGGAAAAAGAGCTTATAAATGCTGATAAGTAGTCACTTGCTAACAAGAAGTAAAACAAAGAATTATTATTGCATTATAAACATACATCATTTTAAGAATAGATCAATCTTAGCCTTTCATGTAAAGAAACAAGTTTGGTGCACACATGATATTAATAAAACATGAAATCACTTTCGTGAAGCTCTGTATCACTTATAGCTGTAGTGCTATTAAAGGAGAAAGAAGAAAGAAGAATGAATAAAGATAGAGTCATAAACTCAATTACATATGAAAAAGGAAAAATTGTCTTTCTTAAGTATGCTAATTATCATCAAAATTGAAAATGCAGTTTTCATAAGAAAAAGATTTTTGTAAAATTCCCAGAAAACCCATATAAAAAATTATACACGGTATTAGATGGATTGGTGTACAAACACTTTTTACTCGTAATTTTGGAACTTATTTTAATTATTTAATATTAAAAACTTTTTAAGATTTCATTTGTGCAAAAACGGGGAAGATGTGTTCGTTTGATTTTGACTTAAATGTATTCAAAGTTTAAATTTGGAGGTATACAACGACTTTTGATTGCCACTGTATGTAAATATTTTTGTATTTTAATTGGTATCATAACGTATAAAATTAATTAGAATGCGTGATACGAATGAATATGTTTGAAACATATGTTTCTATATGTGAATTAATAAAAAAAAAATAATTAAAAGATATGTAGGTATTTTGAAATTTTCAAATCAATATGAAAAACAGAATTGATTTTCATAATTATTTTCCCTTGAATACTTAGTCAGACAAGTGGTAATTATATAAAGAAAAGTTTCTTTCATATTAAATTATGTACTGTAGATGGCTAATATAATCAGGATTTGCTATTTTATTAAAAAAAATAAAAAACGTACGTATATCAACATATATGTATATATGAATATTTTTCCGTTTAAAATTATTTAAATCCTTCGAGTATTTTTCGAAAAGGTTGCAGAAAATACAAAAATTCCAAGAAAAGAAAATGAAAATTCCTAAAATTCCTAAATAAAGTTCCAAAAATATAAATCGAAGGATATATTTATTTATTTTTATAGAACTTTATTGTAAATATTCTCAAAAATATTTCCTGTTAAATTTTCGAAATAAATGTAAGTGAAAACACAGAAAAATATAGAAAAAACATAAAATTTTAATGAAAATCAATAAAGGATAATATTTTTGGCATAGTTGAATCTTTAATATGAAATTAGCAAAGCGATAAAAAATAATAAGAGAAGACAGTGAAAAAGGAAATAGGAATTGATTTGAGATTTCTTGAGAATTCATTCAAATGAAAATTCTAGATTTCAGGTAGATTTTTGATTATTACATAAAATAAAAACTCATAAAGATTAAGGGAAATTATTTTTACCAAGAAATGGAACAGATTTCGTATTTTCATTTTCATTTTGTAATTACATAAGTATATGGTAATTTACCTACAAATCTATACTAGAATGTTTTTTAAGAGGAGGATTCTGATTTCTGCACAAAATAAACTAAATATGAAATAATTTTTTGATAATCTGATATTAATTGAGTATGTATAAAATCAGCAAACCAATAAATATGAAAATCTGTTCCAAATAATGTGTGTATCATCTGTAATATTGCTTTGCTATAGATACAACACAGATATTTTACAAGTAAATACTTAGAAAAAAATTATTCTTAAAATAAAATTTAATTTTTTTCCGTGACTAAATATTTTCATTTTTTTATATTTTGCTTTTCTTTAAGAATTTTTCAACAGCTACTAAAACCATACAATATAAGTACAAAAGTATATTCTAATGTATAATGTTGATTTGTTGTTTTTTTGTTTTTCGGATTTTAAATTTTATTTTTATTTGATTTTCTTTTGTTTTTTGTTTCTAAATCAATTTCTTTTTGTGAAAATCTCCAGCCGTAAACGATATTCGATTCAAAAATATTGCTTAAGGGTTATTTATTTATTTTCTTATTTTTTGAGTGCTTGTACTATCATTGTATATACACATTTACTTATCTCACACAGTAAGAGAGCTGATGACTGATGTTTTAGTAATGAATGTGCCTACCTAATACTACATAATTTTTTACTATATACAAATAAGTATATTACAAGAGACATGAACACATAAAATTCTTATATCCGCTTATTGGTTTCTTTTTTTTTTAAAAAATTCTGTAGAATTGTGAATAGAAAAAAGAGATTGACAACAATTGAATTGAAAATGAAATCAATAAAAACATCAGAGAGAACTGTTGGAAAAAAATCTTATTTCAGCCCATAAAAAGGTGAAAATATATATAAATTTTTAAAATAGATCAGGATTGTTTTCTTTGTCATTTGATTTTCTTTTGTTTTCAACAGGATTTTCTACTTTTCTAAGTTGTGTTGTTTATTCATTTTATTTATATTTGCAAAATATATAATAAATAGTATATATTAAAGACAAGCTATACGTCATGTGTCGTATACAATACATACGTATATGTATGTACGTATGTAAGTATATGTACGTATCTTTGATATTGTTTTTATTTTATTTATTCACTATACTTGTATTTATTGTTTATTTGTTTTGTTTTATTATTATTGAATTTTTATTTTCGCTTTAGGTGGCTCAAGTTCGCAATTACAAGACAACATTTTCGATTCGATTATTACATCGTATTTATTGAATAACATAAAAATTGGATTGTATATCGATTTTATACAAATTTAAGAAAAATTTAAGAAATAAAAAATTTTTTTGAAATAGAAAGAAAATCAAAAAGGAAAAAAATTTAATCAAAAATAAATACACGGAAATCATATTTGAAAACGGTAATCCGGTTTCTTTTTATTAAAATTGAAAATTTATAGTGCGGTTGTGTTATCAAAATAATTTTTTCAATTTTTAACTTTTATCACATTTTTCATAATATTGTTCACGCAAGAAGTGGAAAATACAAATAAGGATATTTTATCGATATTTTAATATGTAATTTGCATGACAAAATAGAGTCTAAAAAAAAATCAAACGTTATAATTAAAGTTTCTTATTTTCTACTCAATGATCACAATTCGAAATTAACCAAATACAAAGAAAGATTAATGAAGTCAAGTTTAATTACCAACTACCATTATTCTTATGATTATTATTATTATTATTGTACGAGGGAACTAACAAAAATTTTCCGAAAATGTATTTTAAAATAAAACAACAAGCAGTTTTCATTTAAATTACAAAAGTTTAGTATGTATAAAAGTATATCAATACACTTTTTTAATCGGTATATCGCTTTTTTAAAACATTTTTCAAAATTTTTGTTTTTTAATGTGCTTAATTGTGCATTTAATGTTTCTAACATCTGTGTTCTTGCTTTGTACACTTTCCCATGTAAAGGTTCCTTTAGTTTTGGAAACAGCCAGAAATCACAGAATGCGATATCAGGCGAATAAGGTGCTGGACGTATTTCGTTAATGACAATAAAGTCAGACGCTGTGGTTGCTGTACCTCCTTTTGGACTCTATACACTGGACTGCACTTTAGTTTCAGGTTCACAAATTTCCCCTTCATTAAATTTTTTAGAAAATTTTTGGCAAAAGTCATTAGAGCTCCTTTTTCTGTTTCACTTAAAAGTTTTGGTACTAATCTGGCACACTTTTTGATATGTTCAAGGCTGTGAAGTAAAATCCTTGAAACTGTAATGACATTTATCCCAAGCCTCCTAGCTACCATTTCCTGTGTCAATCTTGGATCATCGTCCAGTAGTTTGTTTTTTACAAACAACACATTTGTGTCATCAGTCGATGTTTTTGGACCTCCTTGGCGACATTCGTCTTCTACAAAAAAGTGCTCTATTTGAAACCGCCTATAGCATTCACAGACGTTATTCAGACATTTTCACCAAATGCATCAGTAAATTCCTCGAATATTCGTTATTTACTGAGATCGCTACAAAAACTGAATAATACATAATACCGAGTTCCGAATCTCAGCTTGGTGTTGGAATATTACCTGTTCTCCCTTCACTATTATTTCTTTTCCTCGTTTCCATTTTATCGCACCGATTTGAAATTTCACGCTGACAGCGACCAACCTTCTCTATAAATCGATAATTACTAAACAACACTTTAATTAATGGGTTTTTCTGAGAGCTTTTGTTAATTCCCTCGTATACACAGTAGTGACCAATTAATTGTCTTTCATTTAAAAAATTAAAAAAAAATAAGCAAACATTAATATTAATTGATGATTATATACATCAGTATAATTGCAAATCATAGAAATTGGGTTAAACATGGTTAAACAAACATTAAAATGGCTTAAAGTTCAAAAATAAAATATATATAAAAAAAATTTAAATAATAAAAAGAATTAAAAAAAGAAAATTTTTATTTAAAGTATATAAAAAAAATGTTTTAAAATTATTGTACGTGTCACTAATCCTTCATTTTGAATATCTTTAAATCTTGTTGAAATAACAATTCTCTTGAGTATTTCATTTTCAACAAAAGAATAAGGGAATAAGTATGTATGTATATAATGTATATACATATGTTGATTGTTTTTTATACGTGTATGTGCGTTTTTAAGTTTGTAGTAAAATTTTTTGGCACACTATATATACATATACTCATATACAAACACACTCTCTATTACAGTTTATGAATACATAAAAACCCTAATGTGAATCAGGATATAAATAACAAGATATCCATTTGTTTTGTTGTCTAGATTATGTTATTGAAAATTCTAAGTGTTGTGTATACGCTATACATATAGCGTCGTTTTTTTTACGGCTTCAAATCGTATTGTCGTAGATATGGGTCTTTCACAAACTCACAAAATGAGAATATATCTTTACAAACAAATTCATTTCAAGTATAACATTTTCCTTCATTTCATTTTATTTTCTTTTTCTTATTTTTTTTTTTTAAACCAAAAGATTTTAAAGAATGTACATTATAGTGAAATTTCTGTTACAGCATATGCTGTATTCATTTCCTGTTCTGAATATTTTCTATTCGTAGATTTCATGATGTTTTTTAGTTCTTGATGTATTCGAAATTTGTTTTTTTTTCTATACTTTTCTTTTACACTGTTGTTGTTGCAGTTGTAGTATATAGTAGTTAGCATAGTATTCGTTATTGCTTTATTTATGTGATTAATGTTTTACGATTTATCCTTTGGTTTTTCATATATGATTGTCACTTTTACGGTCACGTACAATTTACCATATAGTCACAAAAGGCAAATCAGCAAAATAACCTTTTCATAATGGCTAAAATAATAACAGGACATATGACTTTGTATATGTATATGTATGTACATAATTCGATAGTATTTTCTCTCCAGAATATAAATAATATAATGTAAGGATAACAAAACTAAATATTTGTATAACATCTAACATTTTATACGAATACATAATATGTATATGATATATTTTATAACAAAAACATTTTACACATATCTACTTACATACATATGTAAATGTTCCATATAGAAAAAAAATGATACAATTGAAAAATTATTTCCAGAAAAATAAAAATAAAAATGAAAAAAAAAAGGATTTTTATTCGTCGCTAGTTTTTGTTGTCATTTTTGTTTTCTGTATTTTCGTATTTCCTTTTTTAAATTTCCATCTCCAATGATGTAGCTACTAAACCTTGCTAAACGATGTATAATATCTTTATTTAAAATGTCTTTATCATTTAGAAACCCTTAACGTATAAGAAGCATGAGTATGATAATAAAAAAAAAAATTACCATATACATCCACATATATCAGTTTACCGTTAGACAGCTGTATCATGTTGTACTTTTCATTTCATCCTTTAATTATCTGTTTATACGTTTGTCCGTCTTCATTCAAGTATCGTAAATATTTCAAATTTACAAAGAAAGTTTTCGTTTTATTTTTCTGTTGTGTTTTCTTCACATTTTACTTTTTTTTTTTTGAAAGAAAGAAGGATTTTTTTTTTGTTATCTTTGCAAAATTGGATTATTCACTGGATAAATGACACATGTCAAGAAAATCTCTTTTAAATGTTGATTTTCACTAGTACGTTATACATACGTACATGTACATATTTTATTTGTTTACTTTTATTTTTATTTTATTTTGAATTTTAAATTTTATTAAAAAAAAAATTGAAAAAGTTTTATGTCCTTAGAAGCTGCTAGCTTTTAGTTAGTGTGCTTCTTAAACTCAATTTGGTATATTTTTTTGTTGTTGTTGTGAAGATTGTCACATTTTTTAAATATTTTGTTTCTTTTTTTTTCCTTTAATAAACACTTGAATTGCTTGTTATATAATGTTCCTTTATATACATACATACCATATAAAAAGAGGTATTATGAAGCATTATAAATATAATATTGAATATACTCGTATATTATTGTCATGTTCTTGCTTAAATGAGAAAATTTTTTTTTAATTTTCTAAAGAAAGTTCTTTGACTCCTTCGAATATGAGCATTTCATACATATTTATACAGAGTGATAACAAAACAATTCACGATAATTGCATATACATTGCCTGCCTGTTCATAATTTATTTATCCTATATGTCGGCTATTGACACTTGAAGTGTGTGTTCAACAAGAATAGGTGATTTATGTTATGTATGTATCTCTGTATGTAAATGCATATGTACGTATAATATACAATGGGATACAATTTATATACATTTTATGACATTATCTATACATATATGTGTCTGAATAATCCTTAACTTAATTCATAATAACAGTAGCAGCAGGAGCAAAAACAGTAAAAAATATCAATATGTTTCAATATTAATTTCACAATGAAGAATACAGAATATTCAGGATAATTTGTATATACAATTGAAAATTTTATTAATTCATCTTTATATTATCGATTCAATTTTTATACTTATAACATATTCAAATTATCGTGAATATCCTGTAACAAGTAAAATAATTTTTTTTCAATTTTACATATTTTTATTTACAAACATACTTATATTTTGCATATAAAATATAAGTTCATGCATATTATTCACAAATTAAATTTATCATTCTCTACATATTACATTTTATAGTTATGTATATGTGTATATGTAATATAGTAATATACAATACATGAAATATTTTTACAATATTATTTTGATAAGTATGTGCATAAATATAAAATTTCATTTTTTTTTCTTCTTTTTTACATTTCTCATTTTTACAATTTTTCCTTTTATGCACAATGTTTGGTTTATGGTAATGATGATGTGATAGATAGACAGAGATATGTACATACATTATATGTGTAAAGTTCAAGAACATTTTCTAAATAAACTAAATATAGTTTTGTATAGTACGAGCACATATGTATATATAGTATACATATAATAGGTATATGTAATTCGTATATGTACAGTTAAAAATGAAATATCATAGAAACTCATATGCTCGTATGTAATTTTAATATATTCAATTATTCACTTGTAATAAATTCTCATATTTGTACATAACGTGTATGTATGTAGATATGTATATATACATTGGTATGTACGAGTACTTGCATTTTTATATACCTCATATCCATATTATATTTATGTACATATAATGTGTATAAAACATACTTGTAAATGTGCATTTACATGAGTAAAAGGATATAATTTGTACGTTATAATGCATGTGTATATGGATGAACGAAAAGATAACGAACATGTCAATGTATACATTATCCATATACATAAATAATACATATACATACGAATTATATTTTTATACAAATTAATATGTGCATTGTACATACTTGAGAAAATATGTGAATACATAAAATTGTCTCGCCCATTAAATAATCCATCCATCCATTCGTTCATCTATTTATTTTATTTTATTTTAATTTGAAAAAAAAAAAGGAAAAGCAAAAAATTAGAAAAAAAAAAACATCCAAAGAAATGAAATTTATCCTTTTTTATTTTTTTGCTTTTATTTTGTTTTATTATTTTTTCTTATTTTTTTGTTGTTTGTTTGTAACATTTTAACAACATTGAATTTAATTAATCATCATCATACATACAGTCCATGATCGAAGAATTTGGGCAATACTTAATTATTTGAAAACTCTTTTTCATTTTCCAATTGAGTCAAGTTTAAAAATGTTTTAATTCAATTGCGGTATTGAATGTAAGTTCCTTTTAAAAAACGAATAATGTCTTCCTGTAAAAATATTTACTTGCTACAGTTAACATAGATTTTTTTAATTTATGAAATGAAGTATAGAGTTCCTTATTTAGAGTGTAGGATATTTTGTACTCAAATGAACAGAGAATTTTTCAATAATTAATTCAATTTTAAAATATTCTTTTTCGCTGGACATGGACTGTAAAGATGTATTTGTATAAATGAGCATGTACTTACTTCGTTAGTTTAAAAGTTAAGTATAATAGTTGCCCAACATATAAAAAAAAAGTGATTACATGAATGTGATTTAAAATGTACCATGTACGTATGTGTGTATCATACATATAAAGTATATATTTTATATTCATTTTAATATTATCATAAAATAAAATATTTTAATGTATATTGTACAAAATATTTATATAAACATACTATATATTATATCCTTATGAAGATTTTCATATAGTTATAATATTTTATGTAGATATGTAGTATAATATGGGTAGCTGACTCTCATAATATTCGAATATAAAATTTTAAACTTTTCATTTAGTTATCGTTAAATATATCATAGATGTGACGATATATGATTATTATATTGTATCATAGGTAAATGTATTTATGTATAAAATGTACAATTTATATATGTATGTATGTGAAGTACATAAATGTATGCTTGTAATACTTGAATTTTAATATAACAAACTATATATGTAATAAATGTTGTCGTTTTATAATATAAATTGTGTGTGGTATATAATTTTCTATGTATTCAAATGCAAGTTTTTTTTTTTATGATATTATATACATGAACATATATAATTTAATATTATATTCGTCTATATACATATGTATGTATATTTAATCATAATATAGATAAAAGCATTCAAATAAAGTTAAGATGTAATAATGAAGAAAACTTCAATGAATATTCATTATAAAATGGTTTTTTCTTCTGCAGAATAAAATTTACATAGAATGAATTAAATGCAATATTATTTATTTATTTTTATTCTGTAGAAGGTGTATTGTGTAGAAATAATCATATACATATGTAAGTATATGCGAGTAAATGTATACATGGTGTACAGGTATAAATCATCATAAATATGTAAATATCATATTTTTTTTTTATATTTTTTATTATTATATACACATAGACGTAAATACTTATAGATAAAACTTAATGTATGTATGTGCACCTATAAAATGTATGTAAAAGAATGTATAAGAATACCGCAATTCATATACAAGTATACATATATGTAACGATAAAATGATGTAAAATATATACATACATGAGTAAGTATATTAAGGTGCACCTACATATGTATAAGATGTTATAAGTTATGCTGTAAAAAAGTTATCCTTCTTGTAAATACTATATGTACGAACATACATTATACGCTATTAAATGAAGAATGAAAAAGTTAGTTTTGATGTAATTTATTTTAGCGTTTCTTAATCGTACAGTTCATATTTCTTGTAAAAGTATTTATCGTATTATATATATCAGGTACATTGTGTACATATACATATAAATTCATCCATTTATGAATACATATGTATATGCATAAGTACTTATATGTATAGTTTTTTGCCGTTATTATTAAAATTAATAACAAAAAATAACAAAATAAAAATATCAACAATAAAAAAGAAAACTAAAACTAAAAAAAAAATACCAAAACTTTTCATATTTTCTTGAATTTCGCCGTCCTTGTCGCTATATTTTTTGTTTATTTTATAGCTATAGTATACTTGTGTGGTTTTCGTTGTTCATGAATGAAAGATAAAATTTTAGATACATAATTTTATATACATAAGTAGTTTTTTTTCTTTGCTTTCTTTAAGTAACATGAAATGAATAGTTTCTTATATGTACGTAATAATGTATGTACATTACATAAATATGTGCGTATATATATATATGTATATGTGTATCTATTCGTATATATTTATAACAGTATAAAAAGAAATTGAAAAAGTTTTCTGAATGATATTTTGATGAAAGGATACATCATAATTCAGTTTTATACATTCAATTTTATACGTATGTATATAATACTACGTACATATAATCTATATGCAATGTGTACGTAGATATAAATATGAATATGGGATAGTATTTTATATGCAAATGAAACATAAAATATTGTTAAGGTATTTTATTGTGTAATTTACTCTCTAAAAAAAAGTATATATTTTTTGATTAAAAGATAAAAGGCAACAAAAACTTTCATTTAAACAAAAATATAAAATAAGTAAATTATAAAAGTGGATACAAAAGTATATGTAAGTATAAGTATCTTATTTATGTAAGTATAAAATGAAATAATAAGGGTATTCACTTAATAGAGTGAAATGCATGTAAACCAAGTAAATTGTATAATTTACAAGTAATTGCAAAATTTTGTATGAAACATTTTTTTGCAAAAGTGATTAAATTAAAATTTTTAAAATAAGTTGTGTAATTTCATTTATGAGGTGCTGTGTAAAACTTTTATGGTCAATTTCGTTTCTTTTTTTCAGTTGTCTCAGTTTTTCATTTGTTTGTAGTAGTTAATTTGGAATTTCACTTTTTTATTTTAGTTTCCGTGACGTAAAAGAAAAATGAAATTTACGACAATGAAAATAACAGAAAATGTAAAAAATAATGCTGAATTGTACAAGATGTGCCATAGTGCTTTCACATAAAAATCAAATGTCAATGTGTAAATTTATTCCAATACGAGTTTGTAATTTTTCTCTCTTAGACCCCATTTACACAGTCATGGGCACGACGCATGGTCATGAGTATTACTCGTCATGGACATGAGCGTAGAATTTACACTACAAAGTAGGTATGACTGTCATGATGTCATGTTGTCAGTTGTCATGTGAATCGAAATTCATAAAATATTGTGAACACTCGAATTAACGATGAGTCATCATAGTCATAAGCATGCATCAAACCACCAATTTTCTCGCATGCTTTCATGACAACCTCCGTCTCTGCTCTTCAATCCTCTTTCTCACGTTTACGACGTCACGCTCATGAATATGCGTCATGCCCATGACTGTGTAAATGGGGTCTTAAGTAAATACCCTTAAAATTGAATACTCATAGTTTTACATGAATTATTGTACGTACTCGTGCATATAATAATTTATGTAATTTATATTTACCTGTGCGATATTATTTTCCATCTGCTTTGTGTTGTGTTTCAAAAAAGAAAAAAGAAAAGAAAAGGAAAATATCAATGATTACCAATACATCACATTTAAAAGTACGATAAATACGAAAAAAGAAACGAAATCTTGCAATCCTCTTAAAGTATTAAGTATAAAAAATATTAAATAAATGTAACCGAAAGTTACAAATATTCTCATTTTTATATTTTCACACGAAATCAATAAATTTTAATTACATTTTATCCTCGATTAAAATAAATAAGCAAAATACTCGTATGTTTGAATTAATTTATAAATAGATATTCGTAGATATATACATACATACATATCTATATATATTTCATATTATATTCAAGGATAGCACACACACATTTACAACATTCATTTACATTCTTGTGTATGTACTTTAGAAATATTCTCATTCACCTATTCGATACACAGATACCGAATAAATTCACGAAAAGCATTTTTTCTTTTTTTTTTTTGATATTGTGATGTAATCACTCATACATACTCACAGATTGACATGAGAAAAGTTAATCAAATAACCGATTTTTTTTTCATTATTCAAGTTGTTATGTCCTTTTTTCTACTGGACATATTATTTTATTTTTTATATATTTATTTTTCTTTCAAATAGACTATATCCTTTTCAAAAAGTACTAGAAAATTGAAAAGAAGAAGAAAAAAATTAAAGACCTGAAAAAAATTGTGGTCAGCAGCTATAACGGTGATAAGAAAAAATAAAATTTGGTAAAATGCCATTCGCCGCAAACAAAAAAGGCAATATAAAATACACAAAAAAATAATAATAATAAAAAAACAATAAATAAAAAATGAAAATCGTAGTAAAAAGTTTACTAAAAAAGGATGAAGTTTTAATTTTTTATTTTTTATTTATTTCTACGTATGTATAGCGAAACGATGAAGTTGAAAATTGGTAGAGTATAGATTTTTTTTTATTTATTTTGTTTCTTTTAAATCTTTCTGTTTTTTATCTTAAATTCATACTATTCTTCTTATATACTACATACATATGTATATACAATGAGAATGTAGGGTCAGTTGGGGTAAATGTAAACACTGTTTAATTTCCTCATAAAACATATCAGAGGAAATGGGAAAAAAAAAATTAAACTCTACTTTTTGGAATCCCGTTAAACGATGAACAAAATTTTTAACATGAATTTGTCACAAACTTGTGATTTAGTTTGCAATCAGACTTCGACGAAAGCGTTTGAAGTAAAAGTGGAAAAAGTGTGTGGGGGAAAAGCGAACTACATTAAAATTTATTTTAATTCCATATTTACAAAGTATTTAAATATGGCGAGAAATTATGTAAAGAAAACAACCACCACCATCCTACACTGTAGTAGATGTCAAAAATGCTTTTTTTGATATTGAAAATTTTCCAAATGTAATGATTTTTAACAGATTTCATGGACTCAAAACATCTTTATTGAGAAAATTGGAGCTGGTCGACCACAATTTATTTCAAAGAAAATTGAGCACGAAATATCGTTTTTTGTTTACTTTTGTCCGATTCATGAGCCATTTCTGTTGCAAATAACATATAACATATAGAAATAAACTGTTTCCATTTAACTGATTTTTTTGTTTTTGGGGTAAAAGTGAACATTTCATGGGCGAATGTGAACATCCTTTTATATACATAAAAATGCATACTTACCACTCTTAGTTCTAGACAGTAAGCGCATTTTAATAATATAGCATCTACTTATAAAAATGCGTTGATCAGCTTGAGAAAAAATTTCAAAATTTTTGTAAGGGGAAAAAGTGAAAAAGCTTTACATTTACCCCAACTGACCCTATATATAGGGACAAGAAAATTTTTAAAAGTTTTATAAAGAATGTATTCTGTCATTAAAATAAGGACAAAAAAATTGCCTATTTCTATCAATAACTACACCTATTATACATAAATATGTATGTACAAAAATTGTGAATATGTATACGATTTGATTCTTTTTTCTTCTTCTATTAATTTTTTTTTCATTTGTAAAATATTAAAGGACAAAAATGAAAATGAAAAACAGAGAACAGGAAAAGAATACGAAATAAAATGAAAAATATATAAATGAAATTTTCAGGAAGTTCTTGAAAGTTTTCATGAAAATTTCCAAAGAAATTCAAAATATTTACGAAATACTCGTATATAAAATACTCGTACATACGACACGAGTACGTACATATATAAGAAATGAAGAATTAAAGAAATAAAGAAAAAAAAGTAATGAAAAAATGAAAAAAAAAATATTAAAATAGTATTGGGACTCTTATCACAGTATACATATTCTATATAAACTAATAAACTCTTAGACAAAATAGAAGTAAAATTTATAAAATCAAGTGAAGGCTGAGTTAAAAGATGGATGTGCATGGCATATTTATTTAATCATTAAATATACCTACTCACATATATTATGTATGTAAGTAAAATACATATGTATGTATATATGGACATATTATATTATCAAACATGATTATATAAATAAAAGTTAAAATATATATATATTCGAATATACTCGTATGAAAATTATTAATATTTCAATCTATGCAGACATAGTTGTATATCTTGAATGTAAGTAGAAAGTGTGTTATATACTCGCATTCGCATTTATAGGGTTTATCAGCAGGAATGTCAGAACTTTCAACGAACGTGACAATAATGATGATCAAACAGTCAAATTTGAACTTTGATTGCTGTACTCAGTGTTAAGTGACAAGTGATCATGGCACGGCACACGATTCAATAACACTTGTAAATTATAAATGTTCGTTTTGCAGTACGTTTTGTGCATTGCGCTATATTTATGGACAGCAAAAACAAAACAGCAGTAGCAGTTCGGTTGAAAAAAAAAAATCTCAAACTATTCATTAATTGCCTCTTTCACGCTAAGAAAATTAGTGTTTGATGTGGTCTCTGAGTTCAAGACGTGATCGAGCCTAAAAAACGAGCGCTTTAAGAATATGATAAGAAAATATTTTTGCCCCAAAACTGTAAAATTTTGACATAAACAAAATTCACTTTCAACAAGACTTGTCGCACGCACACCTCGTCAGACAATCGACTTGCTGCAGAAAAAATATCCTGAATGATTTATTTCAAAAAATGCTGATGACAACTTCCCATGCAATCTAATACTTCGATATAACAAACAAATCATGAGTATCACCATATACTTTAGTTATCAAAGTATTTCATTTTAAAGTTCTAAAGCACTTATTGATAAACCCTTCATAATAAGGATATATGTACATATGATTTGTTGTGTGCATATCTTATAAAATTTTGCAATATGTTTAATATTAAACTTTGACTTTTATGTAATATTTTACTTTTCAGTTTTATTTGTACCAATAGCAACTTGTACTTATGTCCATAAAAGAGTATGTAATTTTATTTTACTTTGATTAATAAATAAAATTTTTATTTAAAAAAGTCGAAAGAGAAAAAAAACACTAAAGAGAAAAATAAGAAAAAAACTCATTTTATCGATGGTTTTTTTTTCATTTTTTCTTCAGTTTGGTTGGTCAGTCATCAGTATTTGGTTCTATCCTTTTTTTTTAATTTTTAAACATACTTAAATATTTAAATTTGTTTTATTTGAATTTTGAACTTGAATACATACATACATATAAAGAATGTAATATATTTTACATACATGGGCATGTGTAGGTGTGTAAAAATAAAATTAAAATCAAATAACTTAGAATATTCATGCAAGTCAGAGGTCAAACTTTAATACAGTTTTACGTTTTTACATTATTTATTTTTATTTTTTTTTAATTTAATTTGGTTATTTCTCTTTTGCATATTACTTTTTTTTTTTAACTTTTCTTAATTTATTAAAAATCTACATATAATTCACTTCAAACTTTTCTCAATATTTGTATTATAAGCAAATATGTATATTTCTCTGAGAAGAAAAAGTCGAAGGATCTTCATTTATTTAATAAATTTTTTTTATTTTTATAATTTTTTTTTTGTTTCAGTGTTTTTTTTCTTCTGAATTATAACATGCACACGCCTATTAAAAAACAAAACAAATATAATGACAAAAAAAAAAAAAAATTCGAAATTAAATTTGAAAAAGTAAAATACATAAAACTTAATAGGAACAAAAAAAGAAATATGCAGGCATGTACACTTATGTATGTGTACTAATGATATAAATGTAATTAAGAAAGTTTTTTTTATACTCCTATATTAGTGTATAGGTATAGTTAGTTTTACAAAGTTTTGGCAAAATTTTTATAAAATTAAAACGAAAAAAAAAAGAAAAAATAATTGAAATTAGTTTTTATTTATTGTTTTAAGTATGAAAAAAATTTTGTTTTTTATTTTTGTTACGATTATAAGTATCTACTTACCATACGACTATCCTGAACAAAAAAAATATTTCTTATTTTTGTATTTCATACAAATAAATTATTAATTAATGTTGTGTAATTTTGAATATGAAATATAAGTAAAAGTGGAAAAGACTAACAAAAAATTTATGACTGATATACGATACGTATATTAGCACAGTAAGTTATTTTTCTGTATAAAAAAAATTTTTCGTTATTGTAATACTATTGATTAAATCGTGTACACACTTAAGAGACCGGTCTCTATAGTAATATTCATTTGACAATAATTTTCCTTTTTAGTATCTTGTGATAAAAGTCTCTATGATCATGTATACGTATCTTAATAAAGAATAATTTTGCTCTTTAGATTCATCGCAATAATAATTACTAATTACAATTTATTATTATTCTATTCATTAAAGGACATGATAATGCAAATGAATAATCAATATTGAAAATTATACATAAAATCAAATCATTATTTTATGCTAATTATAATTTCTTAGTCAATTAACTAAAATTGAAAATAACCGTATATGTATTTTGTGTAATCGATAATTGTATAATTATCCTCCATAGCAGAAAAATATACACTTATATACATCTGACATAAACAAGTATATAAAACACGATTGAAAGAACGATAAAATTTACAAATTTTGATCCTTATTGAATTAAATGTTAAGAAAAATATACAAGAAAATAAATGTCTGTATACGTACAGGCAATATAAATATCGACATACATGTATATTACATGTATAAATTAAGGATATACGAGTAATTTTATATGAAACTGCACATTAGATAAACAGTAAAGTTTCTATAATTTACTCGTCCAATTAAAAGCAATAATTGTATCGATTGAAATTCTACAGTAGGATGTATAATTTTGAAATTTCTTATCATATAGTTTACTTTAAAATTTTTATTGATTTTTTTTTTATTTTACTTTATTTATTTATTTATTTATTTTTTTTTTTGAAAATTTCGATCGATTTTTTTCATTCATTGCTTATTTTTTGTTTTGTTTGCTTTGCAGTTCATTAAAACATTTTTGCTTCGAATTTATGTTTGATTTTATTATCATTTTGTATTTTATGAATTTTTCCAATTGATTCGAAATTACTTTGAATGAATTCGAAATGAATAATTGAATTTGTAATTGTATTGACCAATTGATTTTATCAATTTTTCACGATTATCTAAATAATTTGAATTTTTTAAATATTTATTATTTACATTTTTTTTTCATTTTTTTTTTATAATTTCTTCTTATTTCATTTGTGATTTGATTTAACTATTCAAAGTCAAATAATGAAAATCTGATAGTAAAAAAAAATTTCGATATATAAAATTCATTCAGTATATTAATGAGTTGTGTTGTATACTAATACAAGGATAAATTTGTTAGAATACAAGTGCACGAGAGTATTGTTATGTATATTCCATTAATTTCTGCTGCTTTAATTCAATTTTATCATGCAAGCGTTGATCAAAGTATATTGTTGAATCCAGTCAACATGATTTCACCTGAAAATATAAAAAAAGAAAATAAATTAATAATTAATAATGTTACAATAATAATACATAAAAAAACAACAGAACACTACACACAAAACATAGAACAACACAAAATGTAAACATAAAAACATAACCAAAACTACATATATCACAATTACAAAACTATGTACAAAACACAACAAAACAATAAATAGAATTATTTACACCACAAAACACATAAATACAAATTTAACAACTATATATTTAAAATTACATAAATCACGATCACAAACATATAACACAATAATCACAAAATTATAAACACAAAATAAAAAATTAATAATATTTATCACACAACACGTCAAAACTTCACAACATTTGACACTTTTAAAACAAAAAAATGTAGGTAAATGTAAACAAAACATTTACCAAGTTATTTGATTAATTATTAACTGTTCCAATTCCAAATAATCACTATCAAATGTACCAGCTGAATTGAAAATTACCAGCTAATATCATTCACAATCGGAAAATGTACCATATGTCACATCAGTTACCATTCGGAAAAATGTTCCAATAAGAAAGACAGAAGATGAAACAAATAGAAAATTTATCACCAACGGGGAAAATAGAAAATTCCAGAGTTTGCAAATTTTGCTATATAAAGAATGAAGTTCGCAGAAGAATTTGTCTTTTGCGATTACCTGCCTATATGACGTGTTGAGTCTGAATCAGGGAAAACAAAGGATCAAAAAAACCAGGACGTGTTGAGTCCTATAAAAATCTAGCGTGCTGAGCTAGTAAATAGGGATCGTTAGGAATTTCTGTAGAAATACTTGTAATTTCTACAGAAATTAGGGCAAGTTAGGCCAATCTATCTACGTCGGGAAACGTGTTGAGTTTCCAAGTCCAAATTTAAAGGAGGACTTAGAAATTTTTTCATAAATTTCTAAGCAACAAAATATTTTAAAGTATAAAATAAAGAAGGGACTTAGAAATTTTTTCACAAATTTCTAAGCAATAAAAAATTTCTAAGTATAAAATTAAAAAAAGACTTAGAAATTTTTTAACAATTTCTAAGCATCGGACGATTGCAAAGCATAAAATTTAAAGAAACTTAGAAATTTTTATTGAAAAATTTCTATTGATAAACCGAGAGCTACGATATTTGGTTGACACGAAAATTATATTCAATTCATCAAATTCACGAAATTTCTCGTCATAATTTATTTGGGATAAATTATTGCTGATAATAAAATTAATTTTCCGGAAGTCATTGGACGGTTAAAAATTTTTGAATTTTAAATCTTCAAGTTTGGGTTCGAGTTTTTCTTCAATCAACACACTGCAATCAACTAATCAGTAGTAACGCCATCTGCATCAACAAATGTTAATTAAAAATAATTTGTAATTGAATCTTTAAATTAAAATTAATTATAGTAGATTAAAATTCTTATTTGAAATTTGACTTTTATTGTACATTAAAGTAAATTTATTTTTGAGAAAAATTTGTAGAATTATGATTTTGAAAATTATAAATTTTGAATTAAATTTTGCTAGTAGATTTTTATTTTAAATTTTGAATTATTTTAAAAATAAGAAAAGTTGCAACTTAAACATTAATTCGTAACGATATTTTCAAAAATTAGTAAATTTATTTATTTATATATATACATTTAAATTAAATTCTCATTATCATTTTTTTTATTATTATTTAAAAATTTAGTATTTGTAATTAGAATTAAGTTTTTTGAATTGTTAGATTTAAGAGATTAATTTTCAATAAAGATTTTTTATAACGTTTTGTAAAAAAATTGTGTTCTTATTTATAGAATTGAAACCGGCACCTTATTTTATTTTTATTGTTAAATTAAATCATTTTGAGGATTTAACATTTGGTCCTTCGAGCCGGATATAAATAAAAACACAATTTTTATTTTTTTGTATAAAATTTGATATACTTGTAAATGGTTAGAGCTAAAGTACCGACAAAAAAGAAAAAGGAAAAAATGGATAGCGTTTCAAGTATAATTAAATTACAAGATGGCCTGATCGAACAATTAAATGATATAACTATTAACGCACATGAAGATATTGCAGCAAATAAATCAATTAAAGTTTATGAACGAAGGATTTCCACATTAAATAGTTTATACGATAAATTTCAAGAGAATCATTACATTATTTGTCAATCAGAAGACAATGCTAATACAACCACATATAATGCTCAACACAAATTTCGTGAATTCGAGAAACAATATTTTGAATTGATATCAGAATTAGAAGATAAAGTAGCTGAATTATCCACAATTTCATTAAACAATTCTGCCAATTCTACGAATGTCTCCACCGTAGTATCTACTCAGAATCCAAAAATTAGATTGCCACCAATTGAACTACCAAAATTTGATGGTACTTACAAGTCATGGAGATCGTTCAGAGATCTATATGTGAATTTAATTCACAACAATAATGAAATCTCTGAAATTGAAAAATTACATTATTTAAAATCATGTACTTCTGGTGAAGCAGCTAGAATTATCAAACAGTTCGATATTATAGCAGCGAATTATCAAAGGGCTTGGTTTGCTCTAATCAGTCGATTTAATAACAACAGAGTTCTAGTTAATACACAGTTGGAAAAGTTGTGCAAATTTACTCCTATGAAGTCAGAAAGTGCACAAGCTATGAAAGATGTTTTGAGTAACGTGGAAGAAACCCTACACGAATTAGAAACATTGAGAATCAATACTGAAAATTGGGATCCAATAATAACTTATCTGACATTACAAAGACTACCACCTGAAACAAGAGAACTTTGGGAAATCAAACAAAGCTCAAAAACCGAAATGCCTACGTTTAAAGAATTAGTGGAATTTTTAGAAGCACGTTTCAGAGTATTAGAAGCCATCAATACACCTAAACGAAGCAATGTTTTCTTGGCACAAAACAATAAAACTAATAATCAAATTATTCGATGTCCAAAATGCAATTCTGATCATCGACTTTTTAACTGCTTGAAATTTAAATCATTATCAGCTACAGAAAAATTGAACTTCGTCAAAAAGCATAAACTATGTATGAATTGTTTTACTCTCGGTCACGGATATAACGAATGCAAAAGCAAATACTCTTGCAGTACATGTAAGAAAAAACACCATTCCCTATTGCACACTAGTTTCAGTATTAAGAAACCTTCTGCTCAATCAATACAAAATGACACAGGAGACCAAGCTCTGCCTGTTGTCAAACCCAGCGAAAAGAATGAAGTGAAGTCCTTCTTTTCTTCAAACACGAATCAAGTACTACTAGCAACGGCTTTAGTCAGAATACGGAGTAAAAAGGGTCACAACGAAGTATTGCGAGCCTTAATAGATCCAGGGTCACAATCAACATTCATAACTGTTTCTGCAGCAAAACGCCTGCAACTTCAACTTACACGAACGAATCAGCACATCAGTGGACTCAATCAGAGCAGTTCCACTGTGGCTAAATCGCAAACTGAATTTATTCTAGAATCAGTAAACGAAAAATTTGAATATTGCGTAAATGCGTTAGTGGTAAAGAGTATCACTAACGATTTACCTACTCATCGGATTGAAACGACAGGTTTCAATCATTTGAAAGGTTTGATTTTAGCTGACCCTAGTTTTGCGATACCTGGAAGGATAGACTTATTAATTGGAGCAGAAGTATACGCAGCTATAATTCGAGAAGGAATTAGACGCTCAACTGAACCGAATCATCCGATTGCAATAAATACTGAATTAGGCTGGATTGTTATGGGTAGCATAGGTGATGCTACACAATTCAGTAGTACGTTCATGACAAGGGTTCATGAACATTCTATAGACACGCGATCAAGAAAATCTGGGAAACAAAAACAAAGGTTAATGGCAATAAAACGTGAAAAATCTAAGAATAAGATATTTGAAGACATTGGTGAAAATACTACGAAACGAATAACGAAAACACAAATAAAATTGAGAGAACCACAGATCAACAAACACAAGAAAAAATGTAAAGAAAATGAAAACGCAACAAACATTCGAAAAACGCTTCGAAAATCCCTTATTCCGTGGGAAAAAGTCAATCACATGAAAAAATCATATCGACACAGGGTCGATGATAAAACGATTATTCGGTTTACATATTGGAACAGACAGAAAATTATTGCTAAAATACCACAGAAAAATCAAATAGAAGATTAACTATAAATGAACATGGAAATGAGAAATGAATGGTAACAGACAATGAATAAAAACATAACAAAATTTTGCTTCACAGTAATCTTTTATTTATAATTAACGATGCAATTACATAAATCATAGAAACAGTACATTAAACAACAAATCAATAAAATAACAAAATAAATTAACAAATTACAACATATCAAGTTTTTGCCGTTCCGGGAGGATGTTGAATCCAGTCAACATGATTTCACCTGAAAATATAAAAAAAGAAAATAAATTAATAATTAATAATGTTACAATAATAATACATAAAAAAACAACAGAACACTACACACAAAACATAGAACAACACAAAATGTAAACATAAAAACATAACCAAAACTACATATATCACAATTACAAAACTATGTACAAAACACAACAAAACAATAAATAGAATTATTTACACCACAAAACACATAAATACAAATTTAACAACTATATATTTAAAATTACATAAATCACGATCACAAACATATAACACAATAATCACAAAATTATAAACACAAAATAAAAAATTAATAATATTTATCACACAACACGTCAAAACTTCACAACATTTGACACTTTTAAAACAAAAAAATGTAGGTAAATGTAAACAAAACATTTACCAAGTTATTTGATTAATTATTAACTGTTCCAATTCCAAATAATCACTATCAAATGTACCAGCTGAATTGAAAATTACCAGCTAATATCATTCACAATCGGAAAATGTACCATATGTCACATCAGTTACCATTCGGAAAAATGTTCCAATAAGAAAGACAGAAGATGAAACAAATAGAAAATTTATCACCAACGGGGAAAATAGAAAATTCCAGAGTTTGCAAATTTTGCTATATAAAGAATGAAGTTCGCAGAAGAATTTGTCTTTTGCGATTACCTGCCTATATGACGTGTTGAGTCTGAATCAGGGAAAACAAAGGATCAAAAAAACCAGGACGTGTTGAGTCCTATAAAAATCTAGCGTGCTGAGCTAGTAAATAGGGATCGTTAGGAATTTCTGTAGAAATACTTGTAATTTCTACAGAAATTAGGGCAAGTTAGGCCAATCTATCTACGTCGGGAAACGTGTTGAGTTTCCAAGTCCAAATTTAAAGGAGGACTTAGAAATTTTTTCATAAATTTCTAAGCAACAAAATATTTTAAAGTATAAAATAAAGAAGGGACTTAGAAATTTTTTCACAAATTTCTAAGCAATAAAAAATTTCTAAGTATAAAATTAAAAAAAGACTTAGAAATTTTTTAACAATTTCTAAGCATCGGACGATTGCAAAGCATAAAATTTAAAGAAACTTAGAAATTTTTATTGAAAAATTTCTATTGATAAACCGAGAGCTACGATATTTGGTTGACACGAAAATTATATTCAATTCATCAAATTCACGAAATTTCTCGTCATAATTTATTTGGGATAAATTATTGCTGATAATAAAATTAATTTTCCGGAAGTCATTGGACGGTTAAAAATTTTTGAATTTTAAATCTTCAAGTTTGGGTTCGAGTTTTTCTTCAATCAACACACTGCAATCAACTAATCAGTAGTAACGCCATCTGCATCAACAAATGTTAATTAAAAATAATTTGTAATTGAATCTTTAAATTAAAATTAATTATAGTAGATTAAAATTCTTATTTGAAATTTGACTTTTATTGTACATTAAAGTAAATTTATTTTTGAGAAAAATTTGTAGAATTATGATTTTGAAAATTATAAATTTTGAATTAAATTTTGCTAGTAGATTTTTATTTTAAATTTTGAATTATTTTAAAAATAAGAAAAGTTGCAACTTAAACATTAATTCGTAACGATATTTTCAAAAATTAGTAAATTTATTTATTTATATATATACATTTAAATTAAATTCTCATTATCATTTTTTTTATTATTATTTAAAAATTTAGTATTTGTAATTAGAATTAAGTTTTTTGAATTGTTAGATTTAAGAGATTAATTTTCAATAAAGATTTTTTATAACGTTTTGTAAAAAAATTGTGTTCTTATTTATAGAATTGAAACCGGCACCTTATTTTATTTTTATTGTTAAATTAAATCATTTTGAGGATTTAACATATATGGTGTATACGATCTAAAAATGAACAATATAGTGTTTAATAAATCAAAATAAAAAATAAATAAAAGCATTTCAATAATAAACATTTATACAAACATATTATACAGACATGCTCTTACACAATAATACGTGCATATAATGTGTGCTGATAGATTTTATTGAATACAATAAAAAAGAAAATAAGTCTGTCGTTAACCGCATCACTTTTAATATTAAGGTCAATCGGACCCACAAATAAAAAAGTGTATACTCGTAAAATAGAAAGACCACAATAAATGAAGAAATATTGTAAAAGAAGAATAAAGACTAGGATTATGGTATCGTAACCGTATATTACTCTTGTGTAAGTGATTTTCGGACAATAGCACAGTAAACAACTAACCAATATTTTGAATGAAATAAAACACACATGTATGTGTGTGTCTGCCTTTGTGTTCAACATCCTATACTTACATACGTATTTCATGTATTCACAGGACGAGACTACAATAAAAAAATGGTCCATAAAAGAAAAAAGATAGGTCAAAATCTTTGAAGAATTGATTTTGGCTTTTATTTACTATATTTTTTTCTTGTTGTTGTTGTTTTGAAACACTTTTATAATGGTTCCAAATACCTAGGTCGGTTGCTTCTTTTTTCCATGTTTGCTTGCATGTCTGTTTGTACATTGGAAATCAATAAACGTTCATGTAAGATATTTATGGTATATACATACGTCCTTCTCGTAGTATATATAGAAAAAAATGAAGTCCTTTTTTATCTTGTAATAAAATAAAAACATAAGTAGCTATGTATGTATATATAAAAAATTCATTTTTTTAGATTCCGAGATTTATTTCTAGAAAAGAAGAAAAAAGAAAGGAAAACATATAAAAAATTGAATTTTATCTGTAAGACGATAAAATACTATATGAGTATATAGACTACAATAATTACAATAAAATAAACGTGAAATAATGTATATTCAATTTAAGTAGTAGAGAAAATAAAAGTAAAAATTAAAAAAAAAAAAATAATAGTGAAATATTTTGAAAATCAATATTAGAGAAAATATTTAAAAAAAAAATTAAGTAAATATTTAAATATTTAGGTCAATAATCCTGTTAAAACCTTTTTTATTATTCAGATAATTTTATTCTTGTAATTCTTTTTATATTTCTTTAAAACTGAATTGAAATTAATTTAAAAAAAAAATTGTAAAATGATAATTTATTGATTTAAGATCGTACATATACAGTTTTGCATGGAATTAGTTTTAAATTTTTCATGTTTAGATTAAGAACTTTTATTTATGTATGTTGTCATGGGGACTCGGTAGTAAATAGAGCAACTGGTCTACTGATCTGGAAGTTGCAAGTTCGATTCTGATCCACGGCAAAATTAAGAAAAATACTTATAATTATCAATTTTTCGTTGCCTATTTTCAACCAACTTTCATCACCCACAAAGTTCACTCAGATTTGAATGAGTACCAGCATGCTGGAGAAAAACAACGAAAACAGCTTAGGAAAGTTGACTAGTCTACTTGCTGACCACAAGTAACTCAAAGTATTAAGCTGAAGGCCCAGGGTACGCTTTTCAAGCTTTTCATATCTTTCATTGTTACGTATGAAAAGCTTATGAAGTCGACAACGCATAGAAGCTTGTTAACATTCAACTTTTCATGCGGCAAAGCATGAAAGTAAGAAGAAGAAATAGTTTTATTAAAGCTTCTGTAAAGCGTACATTGGGCCATACGAAAACAATTTTATGCAACAATGGATGAAAAGTTTGTAAGGTATGAAGAGTTTATGAAGTGTGAAAAGTTTTTCTTCTGCATTGGCCTCAGCTTTATTAAATTATTCTCAAAACAAGATAAGTATTTAAAGTGTGCTATACTTCCATTCTCCCAAGAGGAGCAAGCGATAAGGAAATAAAATATTGTTGCCATCCGTTTGTACGAGAAAGTATTCAGTTTAAACTATTCGTATCTGTATTAAAATGCAATAAGTAGAGTATTAAAATACTTATTGATGATAAGTACAAATTTCAAATTTATTTATCAATAAATGCTGTCCCGTCCGTCCATTTTCGAACGATTCTATAATTACTATGATTTTATATTTTCTTTTTTCTCGATTGACATTAATTCATAAATTGTGTACATATGTATATAGCATACATGGTATGATGATATGCACATATGTATGTATGTATGTACATGTGTACAATGTAAATAAAGAAATTTTTATGATATATTATTTGTTTTATATATTCTCATAAATTCATATATACATACATACATATACACATGCTCGTACATTGCGTATAAATAGATATCCTCAAAGATAATAATGACAAGAATGTGTGTTAAAATTGAGACGATATTCATATCTAATAAATTTTCTATGTTCTATTATAAAAGAAAGCAAAATAAAAAAATTAATATTTTTATAGTTACGTGTTTTTTTACCCATGTAGGTTTTTGCTATAGTTTTTTTTTGTTCTATCCTTTATTTTTGCCTTGACATGATGAAAATTTTACTGTACTATATTGGTTAACAAATCTATATATAAATAAATATAGACGTGTGTGCTCCATATATCTAGGAGTTGGTTTGCTATCTATATTTTCAATCTGTAAAAATAATCTTTTATTTTTTCAAAGGATATATAGACGCATATTAACTATATACTATATTACATAATTATGCACATCGACATATCCATACAAATACAATATATGTATAAGTATATTTTTATAATAAATATAGGACATTGTGATAAAGGTGAACAAAAATGGCTTATATATGATATGTAATAATGTTACTTCTACAGTTAGATACATATGTGAATGTAGTAGACATGTGGAAATAATATAGATTTATGCATTTTATATTGGTAACATTTTTATTATATTTTGTAACAATCCAGTTGATCATCCTACTTTATACATTTTATCTATCGCAATAATAATATGATTTTATTATACATACAATCGTGCATGTAGTACGAGTATATGAGTATGTTTTAATAAGTGTAAGTAGGATACGGTAAATCAAAAAAAAAAAAAAAAAAATTAAACAATTTTTTTCCTCAATATGTATACAGATATAGGTACTAATGTAAGTGTACAATTTGTACATGTATGTATGCAAGTGTGTAATTATATATTAAAAGTTTATGTAAAAAAATTTTTATATACACATACATACATATATAATATACTCGTATATATGAAAAATAAAAGGAAATGAAAAAAGAAATTATGTAAAAAAATTTTATGACACATCGTATTACATCCTTTCACTGTGAAGGCGGTATACAATATAGAGGCAGAGGGATGTGGTAAAATAAATAACTGTAGACATCGAATTATCTATGTAAAGACAAGATAGTAAAACAAGAAAGAAAAAATGTAACACAGTGTACACACCTGTTATAATGAAAAAAAATAAAGGATAACGTTGTGTGTTTTTTTTCAGTATATGAGTACATATAAAACGCTGTATATAATATGTACACGAAACCATAAATACATTTATGTATGCATAAACGTATATATGTAACATGTGTCTTCTATAGTGATATATATAGATGAGAAAAGATAAATGTTTTTCTGTGGTATAATAGGTATACATACATATACACATATACATATATGTATATACATATACGGAATACAGTATATAGGTAACATGGGTATATGCAATTCTTTATGTATATAACATATGTACTTAAATATCAAAATGCATACTGCACACTATAAAGCACAATTTAAAGTGGAATGGAATTTATAATGTGCCATTTACTCTGTATAAAATGTTCTCGTTACATTTAAATGCAATTATCTATGTACACATTCCACCTACAGTAGGAAAGTTATATAAAAAAAAAAGCTACCAATAGGTACCACTGGCAGCCACTGATGTTACTGATGATACTTGAAATCATATGAATACACGTACTTGTAAGTAGTCGTTATAGATTGGTCATTGAATATTGAATACTGGCACTTTGAACTACGAGTATGTACATAAAGTATGGTATAACGTATAACGATAGAGTTTTCTTTTAAGGTTTTTTTTGGTTTTTTTATTTTTGGTTGTGTTTTTGTTTGCAAAATTTATTTCCTCATCAGCAGAATATATAGGATGTATGAACTAATGTAGATATCTGCATATATGTATATAATATATGTATGTACATTCAGAAAACAAATACTCATGTACGCATTCAATATTCAAAATTTTATATAAGTAAAATGAACTTTTATATAGGTAGGTACCTACACAAATACGAACATTTTGACATGGGTGAAAGCACATCATTATGCCATTAAGAATTAACTCCTGCCGGATATTCATTTAAATGCCTTATATTCGAATTTGAAATGTTAAATTTTATTTCCACCTACATTATTACATACGTACATATATATACATTCATATACTACAAATTACCACATATTACTTATGTACATATTTGAAATTCTTCATGTGTTTGTAATGTATTTTATGTGTTTTTATCCTTTTAAAAAATTTCTCAGCAGCATACTTATTGTTGTTGTTATTCTCACGTTTTTGTTCATTTAGTGTTATTTTTTGTTTATCTACAAAAATATACATACGCACATATATACTACATATTTTATATAGGTAGAGGTACATATGTATTTTGTTATTGGATATCCTGAAATTCTTAGAAAAATTTCATTTAATAAAATTTTTTTAAAACAAAAATAGTAGGAAAAAAGGGAAAATATCTTCTGGTCCTTTTTTATTTAGCTTTATTTCATTTTTGTTTCAGTTTTTTTTTTTTTGAAATCGTATAAAATTACGGATGATACTTTAAACTTTTAATGAAAATGGTAAAAATGGTAAAATTGTATATATTTTCTCTCTTTACTTCTCAAAGGATATGTTTATATTTTATCCATATGGATGAATTATAAGTAAAATGTAAAATACATTAATGATCATCATTTTTATCCTGGTATTTATTTGATACATATACGTAGTAAATATAAACTATGTGTATTACTACACAAGAATTTCTAGATGACTTTTATCATCCTTTTTATGGAGTTAAAACATAAAATACGTACATCACATACATATATGCATAATGTAAATAGTATAGTTTATACATATATTATAATATTTATTATACATACTAGTATTATAGACAAATATCTATGTATGTATGTACTTTACAATATGTGCAATACTATACTGTAGTGTAAAATTTGAAATGTCCATATGCAAAAGTTAAATGTCATCACATCCTAACTTTATCTATATAGATAGATGAAAAGTGTTTACATAAATATATACATCAAACGTATATTATATCATACATACATACAGTAGAAATATATTTATGATACTTTGACTAATAAAATTTGAATATATAATATCTTTATGTTATGTGTTTTCGGACAAAATGTTAAATTAATTTCATTTTAATAGCAAACATAATAATTATTATTCCTATTTAATATTATTTTCATATAAGATTTCTTGGGTATATTAATTCCATTTAATGAATGAAATGTCAGAAAAATGTCAAAGGATAAAATATCAAAAACAGAAAAAAAAAAAAAATTAAAAACAAATAAAAAATATATTAAATTAAAAAGAAAAATGTAATAAAAAAATTTATGTATGAAAATTATTACAAAGTAATATTCGTTATGTGAGCGCATATACTCGTATGTAACTTAAAAGGGATACAAAAAATTAGTAGGAAAAATATATGTGGTACATAATATAAAAATGTATTTACGTACAAAAATAAAAAAGAA
Source organism: Villa cingulata (assembly GCA_951394055.1). Taxonomy (NCBI): domain Eukaryota; kingdom Metazoa; phylum Arthropoda; class Insecta; order Diptera; family Bombyliidae; genus Villa; species Villa cingulata. The sequence continues at coordinate 5,779,885 of OX596020.1, read as the reverse complement.
ATAAAACAAAATATGTAAATACGAAAAAACAAATGTAGGATATTTTATTTAAAATTTTTAAATTTCTTATTTAAAGAAGGAAAGCGCATGTTATTTTTTAGTAATGCCAATAATTTACAATTCAATACTTAATTTTTAGTTCAATCTTTTATGATTGGCATTGGAAAAAAATTAAAATAACTGGCAAAGGGAGAAGGGGAATTGGTATCGTGCAACTTTTCTAGAAATTTTTTGAAATTTTAGATTCTGTGAAATGAACTCATAGCTTTTCAAATCGTAGTTATCAATTTTTACATTGCACATCGTTAATAGTAAAACAATATTACAACAGAATCAGTAGGTTTTGATCATAGACACAGCCCATCCCGGTTTTTCTTTTTGGCGACAATTAGCAATAAGGAAAATTATTTTGATCATTCTTTACACTCATAAAATTTACTTCCCCCCTATACAAAAAAAAAAAAAAAAATAAAGAAAATCTGTGGTATGCCCGCAGGAATAAAAAAACATTTTTAATGAAAATTTTAACAACTTTATTTTTTTTACATATAAAATCTTTCTTCACGTATCAATTCGATGCTCTAGGAGAGACGAATTGTAATAAAAGAGGTAGATATTACTTTGATACATGGGCCTTGAAATCTATCATCAACAAATTACTTCCTCAATTACAATAAGTAGAAAGTGTACAAAACAAAATTTAATTTTCCACATAGAAAAATTTAATTTAATCTACTTTTAAATCTACCAGAAATGATAACTTCATTGAATTTTCATCTAAAATATGAACGTAAATACACGTGTAACCTGTGCATATGCACATATGCGTGTCGACTTTTAATGAATAATAATTAAAAAATAAATATTTTTATTATTTAAAAAAGAATATTGCTACGAACTATTTTGAACCATATTCACAGTACATATGTATGTATTGAAAATATGCATTATATAATTTATATTTGTGTATATATGTAATTTATTTTAAAAAGAACTGAAAAAATATTTAATGAAATATTAAATTTATAATAAATGATTTAATACTGTGTAAACCCAACTTTTTAAATAAATGATTATTTTCTATGGGAACCAAATACTTTATGATAGAATTTATTTATGTGTACATATGTACATACTACATACATACGTATATATATTAAGTATATGAAATTTAATTATGTATAATTTGTGTTATATGTTATTATTATTATTATTATTATTATTATTATTGATTTTTAATATATTAATTAAATTTTTGTGTAATTTTAACATTTATTGTAATTTGTAATATCTACATGATGATGGCTATTATCCTTTAAAATTTTCGAAAATGTTCAATGAATATAGATTGGAAAATCATCGTACATATATACATACTTAGATAATGATCATTATATAATATGAATTGATTTTGTTATTAATTTTCATTCTACATTTATTTTTTGTTACTTTATTTGTTTATTTTTTTCTATTTTTTTCTATTTTTTTTTTACATAAAATTTATTGAAAATTATATACGGGTATGTATGTTTCTAAACTAGAATCTAGAATCTACAATATTCTGATTTTCAATAATTTCAATAATTTTAATATTAATTTGTAAATGATTTTTTGTTAAATAGATTTGCATTATATTTATGTTATATGATCCGTAACATGCATACAAATTGTATGAATGATGAATTGTATGTCTGTGTGTGTATGTATATTTCAATGTGCGTTTCAATTTTATTGCATATGTATATACTTACTTTATATATTCAAATACGTATACGAGATACGAATAAGTAAAGTATGTATGGTATCTACATACAATTTATGAAATTTTGACTTTTGTAATAGATAATAATCCGCATACATACTTACCTACGTATACAAAATATACATGTATATACACATATATTGCACTTTTTTTTATAATATTCATGTACATACATTATTGTATTACATTATTCACTCTTATAACTTTGATTACAATTAATCGTAAATTTTATTCTGCCATTATCCGTATATTAATCTGTATATAAACATATTATTAATATACAAAGAAGCATAGATTTTAAATCAAAGTAGCATATTATATTCGTATAAATTCTATGAATGTATGTATGATGTACATATGTTCAAACATTCACAAACAATTATACGAAATGCAAAACGTATCCATTATATTGATTACATTCAAATAATAATAATAATTTTCCTATGCTCTACCAGAAATACAATAAATAATCGTATACATTGACAGACAGAAAAACATACAAAGCTAGAGTATTACAATTAGAATTTCATATTGAAACATTAATAAATATTACTGATGAAATATGTACGAGTATAAGATGATAAATATTTTTAATTCATTTGTACATTATGTACAATATCATAATTTCCATATATATCGATATATCATTTTCAGATTATAAAGTTAATGATATATGATATTAATAAGTTATATGAGTATATTTTGTGAAATTATTTTTTATAGTCAATTTATATAATGTACTTAATTATGATTACTTTATGCACTTAATTTACGTTTAAATCAATTTAAGTTATGTACTTAGTACATAGTACATGTATAAACATATGTATATGCAATGTGTATACGTGAATTGAATATAATATAAATACATAATGTACGAGAATATCATAAATAAAAAATTGCGATGTAATACAATCAAACATGTTATTGTATACAAATTATATGTATCTTTTATATTTGTATGCATGTTTATATTCGTGTATCGTGTGTTTATGAATATACTTACTTACATTATATAAACAATGAAATATATATAAATCTAAGTATGTATCTATGTATATGGGTAATATATTATATTCCATATCATACTCGTATAATATTCAAAAAATGAAAATTATTCATAATATATTCAATATAATATACATGTAGATATCTGTTTATAAATATTGCAGTGCAGTATACTCATACTTATATCCATATACATACACTCTTATAGCATTAATTTTTCAATAAAAATGAAATATTATCGAATCATGTAATCGAATGATTTCCATATTACTCGTAAATATTATTTAATGTTTGAATGTTCTGAAAAGAAATGAGAATAAATATCTTTTTGATTCATCATAAAATACTATGTAATACCATTCATAATACTCGTACATTTATTATTTTTGTATTATTCGCTTTCTCAATCCACACTTTGTAAAAAATAAAGAAAACAATATCTTACATAGAAATTTTTTCAATTTTTCTTAAGTCAGTCTTTTTTTTTTTAAAATACCTCTTTAACGAATCCTAAAATTGACTTGAGATTTTTAGAATTTTAAAGTTTAGATTATTCCCTAATATTACAATAATTAAATCTGTCTTCGGAATGTCTTTTTTTACATAAATTTTGTTGAATTTTTCGGTTACCAATAATCAATGCCATTTTTTAAAGAATAGTTTTGACTGAAGAACTGTGAATATTTTAGTTTGATCAGACGGTTAGTTAAAGATGTTGGAGAACAAAGTTATTTAGTTAAAGTGAAATTGAAAAGAAAAATTTTAGGAATCATGTGTTTCTTATACGAAATTTGTAAAATTTTTCGTTTCTCTGAAGTAAGTGATATATTGAAGAGCTCATACTTAGTTTTAAAATTGTGAAGGACTCAAATCGATTGAATTATTTGTTAAGGGATTATTTGAAAAAAAAAAGTTACTGATGAAAAATTGAAAAAAATTCTCATGGTAAGGAATTTGTGTATTTTTCATTCGAATATGTCTACATTATTAATTCATGGTACATTTTGTATTTTGTGTTATTTTGAAATGTTGGAAAATAAAATGAAAATAATATCAAGAGCATTTCTTTATTTCTTTGATTTATCGATCAATATATTATTTAAATGTATTTATGGATACATACATAAATATACTTTCTTATGTAGCAGATACATCATATTCATATATATAATATAGACATACTTTAATATTAGATTATTGATTGCTTATAGAAATTTAATCAAATTTAATGTAAATGATGAAAATTTTGAAATGTAAAATCTCTCAATTTAAAAATAAAAAATCACCATTTTGTTCATGTACATACATATATGTATACAGTACATTATAAAATCAGTTCAAAAGAATATCAAGGTTGATTTAAAATTATCAGCCAAGGAATTACATTAACGTAATCTAAATATATTCATGTACATGACTATATACTCGTATACATATTTGTGTATTTATTGAGATTGTTTTTAAGGATATTTTTATTGTTCGTTCAAAATCTTCACACTTTCTATGCATATGTGTAGGTTTGTATTTTATTTGTATTTTAATTTACATGGATGTATGAAAATTTTAATTTGCATATGAGTTTTAATAAATTAAAATTTACATACAATACATATGTATATATACACGAAAACGCGTAGTATTCAATATATTGCATAATTTATCTTGTCTTTGTTTCTTTGTATACAAGTCTATCATAGTGTTCAGTTTTACATTCATATACATATTAAGTGTAAAATTTTATTTAATTTTACCAAAAGAAGAAGAAATTTATTAAAAACAAAATTTTAATTTATCTAAAACGATATATCTATACTTATATATGTACATTTTATAAAAAGGATATAAATATAATACGTACATACATAATTTGTATGTAATATACATTTATTTCAGATAAGAAAAATTCTAATTCATGCATATCATATAAACTATTATTTTTAAATATTTACGACTAGGTACATACATACATACATACTTATATCATTATTTATTTTCGTTTTATCAAGGACAATTTCGATTCGTTTTCTTTGCATATTACAATTGTCTACAAATAAATTGACTTAGGTTTTTTTTTTGGAATACAAGGACATATTTCTTAATGTACTTAAATGCATGTACATATACACATATAATTTTCCATATCTTATCTAAATTTAATGACAAAGTAAATTTGTTTTATACGATTTATTAAAGTTTTTGTTTAGTCTTTATGATAACATAATTATTTTTCTTGTTGGTATACTTTTCTATTTTTTTTTGTTTTTTTTTTTTATATAAAGAATGACATGAACGAGAAATTTCAATTTATATATGTAATATACGAGTATATACGTATGTACATTTATAAATATTTATATTATACTACAGTACATAGTCGAAATGTAGGTGGTGTGTATATAATGTATGTATAGGACGAGTATATGTACATTCTGTTCATTTATCACAAAATTACACGATGACAAAAATTTCTAAAACTGAAGTTGAATTTTTTTTCTTCATTTTTGTAATTTTTTTTTTTATGATCAGAAAAGTTCTTGAAATATCAACACCTGGTCACCAAGGTAAATTTAATTTGAAACTTGTCTATCGAATCTACATAACATTTATATATATATATATTCGTATATGAACATGTTATGTATTTTATATAAATCGGCAAGGATTTAGGTGTGATACAGGCTGTTATATATGTGTGCATACGTATATATGTTTACTATGTACATATATGTGCATCTGTATTGTACAATTATATATATCATTGATATGATAGTATATCTATACACTTAGATCTTTGATACATTTTTAAAATAATGCCTTGTAGCAATGTTATTTTAAGAGATGATGTTATTATAAAAACAAGTAAAAACATTTCAGATATGTATCTTTGATATCCTGATACATGTACTATCATCTCATTTCTATATAAAATGTAAGCATATAAGAGTTATGTATATAACATGCTATAATGTATAGAGATGGTGGTAGGTGTGTGTATATGTATGAATTCATATATAAAAAAGAATGTGTTTTTAAAATTTGTTATCGAAACATTTTCGAAAACATACACACATACATATATTTTTGTATGTACATTTATGTATCTTTGTATAATGTTTAAATTCATATAAAAATTATGATAGTACTACATAAAAGTTTTTTTTTTTTTCCAAATAAAAATGATGAAGATTTTTAGATTTTTAGAAAAAATAACAGAACACTAGATTTACGTAGCTACTTTGAAATATGCGTATATGTATATTTGTATAAGAATTATTGGATATACTACTGGCATTACACATAAATGAAAAAGAAATATTAAAAATGATAAGGATAAATATTAAGGTAGAAAAAATATTCTCGTATTTATTAAACATTTTAAAGCATATTTCAAATAAGATTAAATGACATAGAATGTATAAAATATAGTTTTATAGATTTCACTTTATATTGTTTATCTGGATATAAAATTTTAACCTTCATACAAATACAGATATGTATGTACGTGCCTATACATTTTTATATAAATATTTATAACTGCTTGTATATATACGTCATAGAAATATAGTTATAAATATAAAACGAATTTTCAATGAAGAAAGTTTAATCATAAAGTTCAAAAAAAATTATCTTTCACAAAATATACAATACAAATATGTATATGTTGTGCATACGTCGAAATATGTATAGAAATATATATTTGTATGTTTAAAAATAAGATAATTCATTTAAATATTTCCAGGAAAACGTGGAGTTATTTTCAATTTTAAAAGAACAAAACATAAATGATTTTCTTTTACATGCTACAATTGTGACAAAAAAGTACCCGGAAATTGTAAATAAAACGCAAAATATGTAACTATTAATCAATATTTATTTTGTCGCCTTCAAAGTAATCGCCATCAGATGCAACACACTTATGCCAACGATTTTTCCAGTCCTTAAACGACTTTTCATAAGCACTTTTTGGGATGGCCTTCAGCTCCTTCAGCGAATTTTGTTTTATCTCTTCGATCGACTGAAAACGGGTTCCACGGAGCGGCAATTTCAATTTGGGGAACAAGAAAAAGTCACAAGGAGCCAAATCCGGTGAATACGGTGGTTGATCGATGGTATTGATTGTGTTTTTGGCTTTAAATTCGGAAAAAAGAGATCTGTTTACGGTATTCTTTTTGAAGAAAATTCAGCTTCGTCGGAACGATTCGCTCATATTTGACATAGTAAATAAGGACAGTAATGCCAACTTAACAAAATATACCTTTTTGAAATATTACTTACCCGGGGAATTTAAATTACTATTTCCGGGTACTTTTTTGTCACAGTAGTAGGTAGACAAAGCAAAAATTAAAATGAAAATAATATGAATAAATGAAGGAAGGAAAAGATAAATCCATGGTAATCATCAAAATTTTGAATTTTTTTCCTTTTTTCGTGTTGTCTTATTTAAAGATAATGATGAAATTGTGTAAAAACAGAAGTTATAATGATTTTAAATGACTACATAGGGGGGATGGTTAGTTGATGGTGTTTGCCTCACTTTTTAATACTGGAAATTACTTAAAATAATTTTACATATAGATACTCAATATGTACCACCTTTTACAAAAGTTCGTTTTGTAATGGAATTTTACAAAAATTTTTAGTACCAAAATTTTGTGTATAGAACTTGTGATTGAATTATTAATTTCAGTTATATGCCAAAAGAAAAATATGATATTTTTATTTTTTGCATTAAGAGCAAATAATATTCTAAAACAAAAAGGTACACAGAAATATTTATGTATGGAAGTACATATACATATGTATATACTTGTATGTTTGTGTGTAATTGGCAACATTAAATATTAAAATATTAAAAAATATTATTACAAATGAATGCATATAATATTTTTCGAATACGAGTATAAGGTACTTATTAGCATGAAATCTTTGCTGTTACAATTTACTAAATGTATTTTCGTCTTTATTAGGTGAAATTGGATAAAAATGAGTGCAAAAATATTAAAAGTAAAAATGAAACACCCATAAGTCTTTAAAAAAAATAGCGAAAACCAAAAAAATACAAAAACTATACTGAGAACATTTGTCTGAATTGCTGCTATGTTATTACCCTTATTATCATTATTATTATTGTACTTTCGTTTTTAGTTATTATATTCGCGTATACTAGGAATATGCTAGTAGTATATTTTACGACCAGTAATGTAACATTTATTATTATTATTATTATTTTTTTTGCTATTGCATTACGAAAGGAAAAAATTACTTTTCACAAGTAATTTCCTTAAAATATCTTGAAAACTTTTTGCTTGCATTCTTTTGTATAGCCATTCCATAGTTAAGTAATTGGAAGTGTATATCTCTTGTGCGGGGTGGGGTATATTGAAGAAAACAATTTTATTTTCATTTCATTTTTTTTTTTTTTTACTTTTTTCTACAAAATTACTTTTCAACTTAACCATACCATATTAAAAAGTGAAGGATATTAAGTGCTCTTATTAAATAGTTTTTTTTTTAAATTTTTATTTTTATTTTCATTTTTTCATTCTGAATTAAATTTGTTTCCTTGAAAATATTTTCAAATTTAATAGTACAGGATATCGTGTTATTTTTTAATAAAATTTTTTTTTTTACCCTGTTTAAAGTGTTTTAAAAATGCATCATTTTTAATTTGGTATAAATTCATTTTAAAAAAGGATCGATTAAAAATTAATAAAAAAGAATAAAAATGGAAAAAAATTACACATAATTGCATCGTATTTACGTAAAAATAGAAAAGAATACAAAGGATAATTGAGGTGTGAATATGAAATTTGATATCTCTAAGTGTTAGAGAGAGAGTAATGATTTTCAATCAATTATCATATTTCAAATTCTTGAGTCAAAATTAAAAATTCAAACTAACTGCAACATAACGATAATCATATACATGATCATGCTCAGAAACGAAAATTGAAATAATGATATTTGTTGAATTGCCGTCGTCTATAAGGAATATACATACATATATATATATTGATGAGTTTAAAATAACAGAAAAAAAAAATTGTTTTTAAAATTATTTTTATTTGAATGAAAAACAAAACGATTCTCGTTAGTGATGGGTTATTTGTTTTAAGTTTTTTTTATTTACAATTAAGAAAATGGAATTTCGAATTGATTTGTTTGCAATAAAAATTTAAAATAAAATAAATAAATTTCATGTAAATATGTACATTTCAATTTATTTCATTAGTTCAAATCAGATTGAATACATTTTTCCGTTTGTTTTTTTTTTTATTTCAATTTTAATTTTGTAATCTAATTTTTACAATGTTTTTAAATAACAACAAACATTATAATACTCGCGTACGCGTATACGTAAAATGTACATATGTATTAAGTATTTTATTTTATTGTCCTAAATCATGTTCAAATTTGAATATTTGTACATTCATGTATTTGTTTATTGTTCTTGTCAAAAAAAAAAATAACTAGAAAAAAAAAACAGAATTAAATGTTACATGGAATAGAAACAGAAATTCTGGGTTATTTTTTTCGGTATCGTGTTATTGATTCCATTTTCTAAGTTTTCTAATTTTTCAATTGATATAACACGAATTTTGTATTGTTTAGATATTTATTTTGTATCGGATAAATAAAATTGAAAATATAAAATACAAAATATACCTATAGTTTATGTAATTTATATGTAATATATCAAGCATACCATGTATTCATCATATCTAAATGAATTTAATCGTTCAATATACATATGTATATACACAGTACTTGGATAAAGAATTATAATTTCAATTTTATATTTAAATCTCAGTTCCGGAGTGTGTATAACTAAGTATATGTACTTTTAAGTTTTAAATAAAATTTGAGATTATTTAAAATCAAAATGATTTTGATCAAAATTTATTTTTTTAATCCTTATTACTTTTTTTTGAAAATATTTTTTTTGATTTGATCCAACAGGAATCTTATCAATTTTTTAAATATGTAATTAAATTTAAAGCGGTGTACCGAACCATACCAAATCCGAATACACTTTTTGGTATATACTTCTCCTAACAATAGTTATTGTTCTTGACAAGACAAATCATCCATGTACTCCAGTTCTGGTTTCTGGATAGTATTATCACGGGTGAGAAAGTTATCAAACCATTTCAGTTATTTATAGTTTCAATTTGTCATGTGAAACAAATGAGGCCGAATATGTCATCAGACACTCTGTCCGCTCCCATGATATCATATATTGGTTGCCAGCACTCACCAACGAAGAAGTACAATTTGAACTTAATGGATGGCTGTACAGTTGCAATGCTTGAATGTCTGCAAGACAAACGATCATCTCCTCTCCTACCCTGTTGCTCAACATCCAAGACTGTCATTTGGTATTTATACACCTGGTAAAACCGGTAAAACTAATTTTTGGTTTGGTATGGCCTAATGATATATACATTTGATTGGCTTTTTTCTTTATACATTATATACACACTCATACAATGTATTTATGTATATTACGTGCGCGATGATAATCAATCAATTACGGTACCACCGATCAGTAATTCTTTCAGATATATCAATAAAGTTTATCTTCAGTAATCATTTATTGATGATAGGTTTGGGCGAGAATAGATTATACGTCAAGCGTGACAGTTGAACACTACAACCATATATGTATCTTTTCAAGCCCTACTTGTTTGCCCTAATACCAAACCGAATGTGTTATTTGACATTATACTTCATTTTCATTTTATTGAGAGTGAAAAAAATTTTCTTTGATCAACAATACAAAATGTGCGGAAATTTAATTCTCACTTGAACAACTCCTTAATATTTTTGATAAATTTTTCACCGTAATAATAAAAATGATAATTGCTAAGGTGAACAAATTCATTGAACATGGACTGTGCGAGTATATAAAACCGAATAGTTCTGGTTCTAATGTATGTACATACCTATATAAATATGTACATATAATGGCTGCATGTATATAGGAAATTGGTAATTCATTTTAAGGGATTGGCTCTAATCGTATCTAGTAATCAATATTATTTGATTTTGAATACAAAATTGTTATCTGTACGTATTGATAGTATGTGGTATATGATATGGAGTTAGATCTAATCTATAAATGAAAATTGTCATTAAATCTGAATACAAAACAGAAAATAAATAATTATCGAACAAAATGAATATACATATGTATATACATAGACACACAGGATACATTTTTATGTATGTATATAATATATTTACGAATAATATATTTTATGTACATATACAAATTGTTATTTTAGAGATTTTCAATAAAATCACAAATTGAAAAGTAAAATTATACAGTCATAGTAAACCAAGTCAATACAGATACATATGCATGCATATAATATTCATCAATTGTTTAAGTGTACATTCATCTCTATAAGTAAGTCAGTATCTCTACATAAACATATACATACATACATTATATACATATATTCCAAAATTACCAAAATACATCGATTGATATCTACAACCATATAGTAAATGAGATTATATGGTGTTATGTAAATCTAATAGTGAAAAAATATTTTATTTTTATAGTAAAAGCATGGCTAACAAAAAAAAAATATTTAAAAGGATAATACAAACCAAACCGATTAATTAGAAACTACTTGCAACATATACACATATGTATGTTCGCTTTTATATACTCATCATATAATATCTAACTAATTATAAATCGAATATAAAATTTTTTTATTTTTTGTTTTTTCATCATCATCGTATCAATTTTAAATCAATCTCCTTTACTCCCCGAATATTTAATTCGAAATCTCTACATACGTAGAGATAAAATATATAGGCATTTGTATGATTTACTGGGTATTTGAAATGCATATTATGTGATATGCATGTTGTAAATTTTTTGTATGTACGTGAATATGTATTTATCCGTGCATTATTGTGTACGTTAGATGCATTGTATGTTATATTTATTTTTAAAAAAATGCATTTATGTACATACATAATGTGTATGTGTATTACATTATGATCACATATTCATCAAATAGTCCTAAATGATTTGCTTTTTTAACCATGTAAGTTGGATTCGGATGCATGCACAAATACATTTGGGAATCATATATCATAATGTATGAACGTAATATGTATGTACATATATATATGTACGTAAAGTAATCATGTTAGTATCTGTTACATATAAATTAGTTTAGACATTATTTATTGATTTGATTATATAATTATACAAAAAAAAAAAAAAAATAATTTTGACTGATTACAATTTTTTTTTTTCCTGTTGTGTCATTTTAATCCTTTCAAATATCAATTTAAATTGAAAATTAAATAAGCGAGTAAACTTTTTTTTGTTGTTATATAATTTCAAATTCGTAATCGAAAATGAAATTTTTATAGATATTAATATTTCTATATTAGTAAGGTTACATACAGTAATATTTATTTTCTGAGAAAAAATAAAAATCATTCTACAAAATTGGAGCACAATTTTTTTTTTTTAATATATTTCGAAAATAGAAAAAAAAAATGCATGAAGTATGTATTTGAGAAAAAAGTGAGCCTATGAATAAATGGTGAAATTGAAAAATCGAAAAGCAAAACGAAAAAATCAAAAATAAAAAGAAAATGCATATTACTCGTATGATAAAAATATTTTATTAAAATATTGGGTAAATAAGAGATTGAAATAAAAATAAAAATGTTCAAATGAAACAGACTAAAAAATATTTCCTTTTCTCTGTACTTACGAGTACGTATAAATATTCATATGTATACAAACACATTATGATGTACGCAAAAATATGGAATATTTTACTTTTGGGATACGATACAAATGCATGATATACAGTGATACAGATTCTGTTTGATTTTCGATTTTATTATTTTTATACTACTGAGGAAATAAAAAAGGGCTGAAAGAGTAAAAAGGCAAAAAAAAATGTTTAATATATTTAAAATCAAAAAATAAAAAGGATTGTATGTTTTGTATTCGAAGTAAAATTGATTTTAGATTTTAGGGATTGGAAATTCTAGTTTTTTTTTCTATCAAGAAAATCTTTAGTTTTTTTTTTTTTTTTTTTTTTGTAACTAACGGTCGTTACTCTTTCATTTGATCTAAGCAGATACATATTTACATTATTTTTTGTTTGAAATAAAAATACTTTGAAAATGTTTCAAAATTATGATGAAATGTAATGTAAAAAGTTTGATTAAAAAGTGGATGCGTAATCAATTTTGAAAAAATCTATATATAAAAAATTTCATTTATAGATTATGTGGTGTACTGAGTAAATATTTTTATGATTAGAATTGAATGAAATCTCAATGCATTGTAGTGTAAAGTTTTTATAAGTATATTCATTTATTAATAATTTTGCATTTGAAAGTTCGATGATGCACTTTAAAGAGGAAATATGATTGATTTAAATCGTTTAAAATATGGAGAACATTTTTCCAACAAAAAATTATGTATTTGAAAAATAAAATTCTTAAATGAAAAGGTATTGAAAAAATAGTTAATTGAAAAGTTCGATATCTAGCAGCACTTTTGATATCGAATAATAATTTCTTTTAATTTTTGATTGGTTTGAGAATGAGATTGAAAATGAGATTTAATTAGCATTTTGCGTGACGTTTTGTTACTACAAACTTGTATGTGTGGGTTGTTTTACTCTAGAATATAGCCATTTCATCTTGTTTAGGTAGTAAATCAAGCTACCTCTATGCCTAGATTTGCTACATCCGTAAGTTATTGGAGGAAAGACTTTGTTGAAAGTCTTTAGTCTGGTTTTAGACAGAGCTGGGCGCCTGCAATGATAATGCAAGATGCTTTTTCTCTGAATTGTCCCTGCAGCTTCTTCAATACGTGTTCAATGGTAGACCCAGCCTGGCTACATGTTTTCCCGCAGACCAGTGTCTTGCTAGAATCGCACGACCTTAGCCATTTCTCGCCGGTTCCTACCAAGAAGCTTTTGTGTTTTTGTTTTGTTAAACTCCGACCAGATCGATAAATGAAATTTCATATGTAAAGCCAGTTTCATCCGAAATTATTTTGTTATATATTTACATTTCGACTTTCGATTTTTTGCCCACGAAAAAATCTTAATGACTGTTAAATGAAAATCATTGATCTTATCAATCTTATACACAAACAAAACATATGTTTTTTCTTGTTTCGTATAATGAAAATTATTTGTAACAGTATAATTATTATTCCTGCAATGAATGTGTGTGTGTCTGAGCTAGAAAAAAATTTAAAATTAAAATAAAGAAAAAAAAAAAATAAATGAAAATATAACCATCCTAAGACTTATATGACATAATTAATAAATGTGTTTATGCCTCTCTTGTAGCTTTTTGTATTATTACTACTGCCTCAGAAATTCTCAGAGGAAAAGGAAAATGGAATTTATTTTTATTTTTATATATATTTTTCAAAATCAATTTTCTGCTTGTCATAGTATAACGAGTACTCCTATTTATATATGACATACATATTTGCGAAATAATAAGATAAAAATTATTCAAAAAATATTATTTTTTTTTTCTTATTTTTGTAAGGAGCAAAGTATCACATTAATGTTATAAATTATGCCTCAATATTCTGTTCCGGATTCACGCTTTTCATACATCCTCTATACTCTACCAGATTATATGTATTTACACTGTACATACCATATCCACTTATGTAAGTAGATACGTGTACCAGTATATTATGTAATTGTGTATGTAAATGCTAGAAGCTAGTCGAAGTAAATCTTATCGCCTGCCATCTCACATACATACCTATATTTCACATTATACAAAATACAAAAGATACAATCAGACTCAGAGCTATTCATAATTTTATATAACGTACGTATCTACTGTGAGTATCTCTACATTATAAATGTAATCGTATGTATGTGTTTTCTATTATATATTGCATGATAGAGAGTTCCTTGAATTTCATCAATCATCTTCTAACTTCGTATAAATCCACTTTATTGAACTTTGTCCTCGTTGAATACCAAAAAAAAAAAAAAAAACGAAAAATATAATAAAATAAAATATTTTAGAGAAAATCAAGGAAAAATATGTATGTGAGAAAATGTTCTTTATTGTTGTTGTTGTTACTGCTGCTGTTTTCGTTGTTAAATTGAGGACAATAGAAAAATACTTATATGAAAAAAAAACAATTTATTTTTTTGGAAGATTTATTTATTTATTTTAAATTTTATGTTTATACATATTTGGCATGTTTATATGTGGTGGAGGTAATATAAATTCGAGTATGTATAAGTACCTACCATTGAATAAAATTTTCATATTAAATTACGTTCCATTCGTTAGATTATGATGGCGTTATTTCTTATATTTTTTATTCTTTAAATCGTGTTTATATGTACACCTGTGTATTATCGGTATATCGTCTTTATTATTATTATTATTATTATTATTATTATTACCGGAAAACAGAACAAAAAAAAAAAAGAAATAAAATAAAAAATAAAAATAAATAGAAATGAGAGAAAGAAAAATGAAACAAAATATTTGAAAAATTGAATGTACAAAAAACTCATGAGTATAGAAAATAAAATAAAACATTTAATGGTTCCTGATTCCTGAATGGGTTTGTTTGTTTGTATATATGCGACGACATTCATGTAATTCTCACAAAATATAGGACTAGAAGATTAGCAATAAAGTAACAAAACAAAATAAAAAGAAAAAGTGAATAGATAAAATAAAAATAAAATACAAAAGAAAATCAAAGTGATAAAATAACAGGAATTACATACATAAAAACAATAATGAAATCAGAAAATTTTCGAAAATTTGCGCATATATGTATGTATGTAATGTTATAAATGACAAATTCAAAAAAATAAGATGAAAACGGAAAAGTAAAAAAAAAACAATAAACAAAAAAAAAAAATTCAAAAAGAAGCAAACAACAAAAAAATACATATATGAAAGTGAAAGGATAACAAATAAAATAAAAATATATTGCATTAAATAAAAACAATAAAAATAAACAAAACAAAACAAAAAAAAAAGAAACAGAAAAGTAGAAACACAAAACACTGTATGAACTTTATGAGAAAGTTAAAAAAGAAAATGCTAAAACAAACATCATATATATCTAAACAGAAAACTTTTGTAATATAGAGTTGAAAGAAGGAAAAAAAAACGAATAAAATTAACAAAAAACAAAAGAAAAGAAGAAGAAAATATAGAATGAAAATAAAAAATAAAATAAAAAATTTATATGTACGAGTATTCATGCATTACATTCAATAACCAATCGAAGTATGTACATACAAATGATATGATATATATGCACATATATATAGGTATATATATCGAATATAAGAGTTATATGGTTATGTAAATATGTAGGTATATAGAAAGTAGTTTACCAATGATAAAGTTTATTGAATAAATCTCGTTATAAAACGGGGAAAAAATAAGATAAACAAGAAAAAATCAAGAAAAAAGTAAAAAAAAAAATCGAAATTTTCTTATGTTCTCCTTTTGAATAAATTGTGGAAGGCAAAATTCAATACAAAACAGTGAGTAATTGACGTCGTATTCGATTTTTTTCGATATACGTATCAGTACGTAATGTAAAAAATCTTATGAGTTTACTGAAAAATACTTATTGCAAAATATAGTTTTTGTCAAATACGAGGGTGCGTTTTTATTTTCTCGGAATGGCGGGGTGAAAGAGTAGTGGAGGGAATCCTTTAAGCCGTTATGTGTTGTCTGACTCGTTATTAGTACAAATACCGAGATTTGCTATAATACGATCATTAGTCTGTGAATTATCGCCGATCAAACAACTCGAATCAACTCTAAAACTGCTGTCAACGACAAAGACGGTGACAGTGTTTCCGTCCATAAGTGTGGTGTTACGTTGACTGCCTTGTCAAAGGTAGGCTTCGATATTTTGTGTCACCCATCCTATAGTCCACACCTGGCTACGACCGATTATTACTTGAACTAAAACTGAAAAAAGAACTGCGTAAAAAGAAATTTACCAGCGATGAAGAATTAGAGAATGCATTTACGGCATATTTTGATACAAGATGCAGATAAAGATAAAACATTTTTTTATGAAGGTTTTCATAAGTTAATCGAAAGATTTGAGAAATGTATTAAAGTTGAAAATGAATATATTGAAAAAGAAAAATAATTTGGATTTTTTATTTTGTCTCGTTATCCCCCATTCCGCGAACATAAAAACGCACTCCTGTATCACGTAAATTTTATTGGGATTTTCTTTCTAGTATCATATTAATACAGTAAAACTGCAGCTGGATTATACATACTGACCTCGAAATTGTGGTTCGATCATGCTCCACGGCAAAAGTAACAAAAATAATTTTCAATTTCTCGTTTCCTATTTCAAAATTCTAACTTTGTTTACTCCCAAAGTTCAATTAGCTTTGAATGAGTCGTCGGGAAAAAACAGATTCTACTTGTTGACGATAAGTAACGCAAATTATTCTATTCATTTTAAGCCTTATCATCATATAATAATGATCTTGCTTCTCTAACAATAACTCAGTGTTTGTAAAACTATTCCATGGAATTGCAAAAAATGATAAGAAACAATTTTTTTGTTTTAAATCAAAATATATTTACAAATACGTACGCACGTTATAATACTGATACATGTTCAGCTCTCATGTAGAGTTTTGGAAAAATAAAAGCAATCAACATAAATTTTTTGAGGGAATTTATTTGAGTAGTGTGATAATATATTTGAAAGAGGATATTCATGATTACAGTACCATATTAAATTTTAAATTACACACGAATTATTAGATGTCCGTATACGATATCAATAATTCGTAGTTACGCATCGAATCTAAATCAAAAATTATTCAAAAATCTAAAATTTAAATTTCCCCTAGCATCATAACATTCAGATAAGAATTTAATTTGATCGCAGTGGACAATGATTATTTATTATTATGCTCAAACGAAATTGCGGTATTTGTACATTTTTTTACCTATATCTACATAAGAGTCATTATATGGTCATCATCATCAACAACAAAATACAGTACGATTGTACAGGACAGCAGACGTTCACACGTATGATATGATGTAAAAATGGTAAACAATTAAATGACTATCAAATTGAAATTTCATTTCAAATTCATTCCAACTGAGTTCTGTGTTAATGAAATATTGAGCTGCATACTGCATGATTGACAAAAAAAAAAAAAAACTGTGAAACGTGTTTTACTTTACGGAATCGGATGTGTACCAATACTTCTATTCACAATGAACTGTATAATTTTTCTCATTCAATTTTTCATTCAACTACTACCAGTTCTTGCTACAATTGAAATAGTTTATTGAGACTAGTGTTTGAAAAAACTTTTAAACAAAAGTTTTATTATATTTTTCTTACTTCTGGAAAATATAACGTATATGTTTCCTCCTCTCTTTCTTTTTTTTTTTTGTTATCTTCATTTGTTATAATTCAGATGTAATTTTTTTGTGTCCTGTACCAAAAGTACACAAGAAAGTTTTATTTCAAAAAAATTATTTTCTCTCTTAATTTTCAGTTTATCACTTTTCATGAATTATAGAAAAACTACGATATTTTCATTATTTCTTAAATATGTATGTATGTATGTATGTATGTATGTATGTATGTATGTATGTATGTATATAAATATAAATTTGTTGCAATTGTTTTGTTGTTATTTATTTATAGAGAATACAGGCTATTTATTAAAAAATATTCGAATATAATCAACAAAATTTTAAAATAAAACAAAAATATTAAAAATTATCTAATAAATTCTGGTACTCAGATCAAAAGCGAAATTTTTCTCCATATAAAGCCTATGTAAGAAAAATGTCGCGAATTTGTTCACGAAAATTTTATTTTCAAATTTCGTTTTCTGGTACTAATTTCCAAACGAAATTACCACTGTGGAACTGAATACTGGAGTATTGTGGAACTCATTTTTCATAAATCAATTCATATGATTGAGCATATAAAATGCAAGCGAAATATTGACAACTGAATTATTTTAAACAAGAATTTTACCTACAGACAAATTATGACATTTAGAAATACTTTTATAAAATGTCAAAATTCTACGTACTGTCTATATATATAATTTCTTTCCACAATTTTTTTCCGTGTAGAAATACGGGTTATGTATACAAATTATAAGCGAAAATTTTCACAAAACTGAGTACCAGGCATAAGGAAATAAAAGGATAATTATTTAAAATAACATACGAGTATTTGTTTTTTTTTTTTTATAATACAATACATTTATTCACAGAATCATATTACGAATATTTGAAAAAAAATTTCTTCGAAACTAATCAGAAATTTTTTCAAAATAAATATGCACATCATTTTCCATATGAATGATCTTAAATTATACACATACTGTTCTATGGGTTGGTGTGAAACTTTTGCAACAAAAATCTGACAAAATAAAAAATTAAAAATATTTTTATATGCATTATTCCAAATCTCTAGAAATATTCATTACTATAACGTAATAATACGGTACCAAATAGTTACGCAATACATTCGAGTACATATCTATAAAAGGATATTGAATAGTGTAGATGAATCTAAAACTTTTTTCATTTTTCTATACAATTTCATTGCTGTATTAAACATTTTTTTTTATGAACAATGAGTTGAATGAAAATGATTTTTTGTTTTCTGTTTCATTTTTCATTTTTCGTTTTTGATTATTTTCTTTTTCAGTTGTTTTTTTTTTATGCGTTGTTTTTGCTATTCAGAAAAATTGAATAATGATTAATGAATATGAAAGTGAAAACAAATATTAAAAAAAAAAAATATTAATTCGATCAATTTGATTGAAATTGATACAAACGCAACGCTATATGGTAGTGTATATGCACGGGTGTATATATATGTTGCAATCATGTTATGGTATGGTATGTATACATAAGTATAAAAAAAGAGAACAAAAAAAAAATGGTATGCTCTCTTACATGGATTTCTGTTACATTATAAGGACGTAATGAAAAAGTTGAGAGAAAATATTAAATAAAAATAATATTCTATCATGAAATATAAAAGTAAGAAAAAAAAAAAAACAAAGAGGTCAAAAGATAAACTAATGTTTTGATTTAATTTATTTCTATTGATAAGAAAAATGTTTTTCTTTTAAACTTTCATAACTTTCATACAATATTATATACAATACAATAATCTCGTATATTTGCTTTTTCGTAGAAGTAATATTACAGAAACAGTAAGAGTATTTTCTCAAAAAATTTTAAAATACAATTATCAGATTTTTTTTTTATCTTTATTTGATTCTTATCAATAAAGAACAAACTTTTATTTATATACATATATATATTTTGAATTTTGTAAAAAGATTTTATTTAGTTTTTCACTTTGGAGTATAAGTGTTCTTCGTATACAAATGTATTGCATATATTCGAACATAAAAATTTATTAAGGAAGATTTTTATTTCATATTTTGATGAAATTGTTTTTCTCAAAAAAGAAAATGTTTTTTTTTTCTTTTTTGAATGAAAAATTGTATGATAAAATACATTTTAGAAAATTAAATCACGAAAAGAAAAATAAAATCAAAAAAATATTCGAATGAAATATTTCATTTTTTTTTTTTTTTGTAAATCATAAAAGAATCAGCAGATCCTTGAATTTTGAATAGGTATTATGTGAAAAAAGCTATTATATATTGTATTTTGTATATAAAGATATGCATAAGTATATATAGTTATGTTTTTATTTTTTTTTAGAAATTTCTTGAATTAAAAACTTTGGTTTTATTTTAAAGTAAGTATAATTCTTCAAATTATTCATTCATATTCATTTTTTTTTGTGATTTAAATTTAATTTATTAAAAATTTTTAAAATTTTAAATTTTTCATTAAAAAATATTTTATTTAACAATTTTTCGTTTTAATCAATCATATACATGACAAAATAAATCGATATAACTTTGTAATTGATCTTTGTAGCATGATGGGATTTATAAGATATATTTATCTTTCTTCTATTTGAATTACTATGATGGTTTCGGCTTTTAAATTGTAGATATTGGGGTTCGGAGATGTTAAGTTTCACAAATTGGCAGAGTATTACGAGTAATTTGTTTTAGGATGACGAGCGAAGAAAGTTAAAGAATATTTCTGGATGTTTTATAGAATTCCATATACTCGTATTATTTACAAAATGTTCTTGAATATTGCAGAATTTTCTAGAATATTAAAATAAATCAAATATAATTCTTCAAAACAATATTGAAAATTTTTGCATAATATAAACAAATGTTCAAGGATCTCTAAAAATTATGAATAGTGTTTTACAATTTTTCTGAATGTTCTAGAGTTTCTAAAAAATTGTTTCAATGTCTTGTATAACACTATTACAAATGCACAAAAATATTGCAGAATGCTGATGAATGTTCAAGAATACATATAAATAGCTGTAATTGAAATGTTATGCAATTTCTGTGACAGCGAGATAATTTTTTTTTTCATTCATTGATAGATACTTAGTTATGTACGAGTATATCTATGTATTGTACATGCTTATTTGAAGAATTAAGAATTCAGGATTTAAAATTTTAATACAATATTCTTTTTAAAAACTATGTATTTACTTCCTTGTGCATGTATACATATATTTATAGGTAATTATCTGTAAAGGTTTGTACACATTCATGATGATATGTATATGCATGCAAGGATAATCTTCATAAAATTCTGTATTATTTTCAATTTTCTCAAACTTACTTTTAATAAAAAAAAATGCTTGTGGTTAACCGTTTCCTTACATTATTTTCATTTCCATTTGCATTATATTCAGTTTTCATTTTCTTCTTCTTCTTTTTTTTTACATTTAGAATAAAAAAGGATACATATAAATTAATGAAAGTTTTAGTGAAATCCATCCCATAATGAAAATACAATTCAAATATTAGAATAACTTTAGTCAAATGTATGTGTGCATTATGTAGTATTTACAGAAAACTTTCATATCCTATCACAAAAAAAAAAAAAAGTAAAAAATAAAAGAAAACTGAAATATTCCATTATATCTGATTACAAAGTTGGTTGAATGGCCAAAAGAACTCGGTGGAACGTTTTGGGGACAGAACGGAGGCAATTTATCTGACCTCTCCTTCTATAATAAATGAAATAAGTAAAATAAAAGTTGTTTGAAAAACCAACAAAAAAAAAAAATTGAAACTTTAATATAAATTTGTAGCTTATGCTTTCGAATTTAATTTTTTATTTTATTTTCTTTAGGCTTAGTGTGTGTCTGATAAAATACGTTATGTGACATACATACATGTACATACATAATATGATTAGGAAAACATCAAATAACATAATAATATTGTAAAAAAAAGTATTCGAGAACAGCAAGAAATGAAGTAAAAGGAAAATGCTTCGTTTGTGCTTTTTTCTTCTTTTAGTTATTTTTCTGAGAGCTGTTTTTATATGATGATTATGATGTACGAGTAATTTGTATGATTTAGAATGACAAGGGTTCAAAACGTTTACAATATTGAATTCATAACAAATCGAAAACTAGGTCATTCGTGACAATTCATTGCTAATCACCTTTGAAGGTTGCAAGAAAAATGTAAAAAAAAGGGGACGATTGATATGTATTTATGTGTACATATATTAACAGTTTTTGCTATACATCTATCCGAACGATTACATGTATGTAATATGTATATAAATATGTATAAAGTTGTCATCATATAGTCTTTTTCAAAGGTATATAATACCACATAAAATACACACAATAGCACAGAAAAGAAGGCTAATGTATCAGTATTTATCCTTTCATGTTATAACCATTTTACCAGATTGATACATTTTCAAAGAGGATTATTTAGTTTTTTCTATTTTTAATTTTACGACACTATGATACAATGTACATACAAATATTATATGAGTAGAAATATGCGAAAATCTAATATTGTTGATATGTAGTACGACGAGTATTTGAATAATGTGGAATTTGTAATTTGTACAAATGTTCTTGCACGTATACGTATAATACGACAACAGAAAAATGAAAAATGTATATATTTAATTTTTTTTAAAAAAAATTCCTTTTCGTTTACAGAGAAAATTGTTCGCCAAAATATCCTGGCAAATCGTGGTGTGGGTAAAGGATAAGTAGTTTTCTGACTATTCTTTGTATTAAATGAATAAAATTTATAGTTCATATTACTTAAAGAGTTACAGTAGTACATATTCGAATTTTAATTTATTGTAAAAGAAAATAAATTCATTTCAAAAAATGAACCTTTTGTTTTGCTTTCTGATACTTGTATAGTAAGTTAATTAATTAAAGTGCTGTATGAAATATAAATACAAAAAGAAACATTTCCATTTATAATTTATATCATATCACAGTATTTGTGTTCAAGCACCTATATATTTCAAAAATATTGTGAAAAAGAAAACGAAAAAAAAAAACAAAATTTTTAATAATCCTCAAATGAATAACCAATAGCTATCCTTTTAATTATTGATGAATGCATATAGATAAGTGTTGTATATTATATGAAAATTCAGTATATCTACGTATATATGTATGATGTTTTCAAAAGTAGAACACAAATTTGTTGTTGGTTTTATTTGAAAAAGGATTAAATATATATATTTAAATGTATAATAAGTACATATATACTGGTACGAGTATAAATGAATTTTGTTATGTTTGAAAGTTATAATGAAATACATAAAATATTGAATTGATAACGTGTGTAAAATACGAATAATCGTGTATCTTATGAACAATTAATTAAACTTTAATTTCATTGAATATAAATTAATAAACAAATAAATAAATAAATAAATAAAAAATAATGTATTTTTTTATTTTAATCACGTAATTCTCATTACAATACCACATACATAACCATTAATCCATTTACATAATCATGTATGTAATACTGTAATAATATGAATGCGAACATGTGTCTACTTATACATCCTTAGTCCTTATACTGTATGTATGTATTCTGTATGGCATGCAATTAAAATATAAATAAAAATAAAACAAAAAATAAAAAAATAAATAAAAAACGTAAAAATTGGAAATAAATTTCATTCGTAAAATCATTCATGATTTTATCATTTTCATCATTTCAATTCAACATGTACATACAACATTTAAGAAAGTAAAAAAAAAAATTAAAAAAAAAAACATAAAATTGAATACTCGTAGTAATAAAATAAAATAATCAAAGATCAAAGAAAATTCTCTCCATAAAACTCCCCGCACTTAAATTGATCATCTTTATCAATAGCGCTACAGATCTAAATAAGCCAGGACTTTCATCATCATCACCATTTATGGCTCGACAGTCCGTACAGAACGTTGGGTTCTCTGAGATCGCCGTTCATTGCTCTCTGTCTTTCACTTCTGTTCTTCAGTTTTGATTACTTAACTTTTTCATCTCATCTTTTACTGAATCAATTTATCTCATTTCGCGTCCTCCTTTATTTCATCTTTCGTCAGATTTACCATTGAATATTGTATAAAACGAGCAAGGATTTTCAAGTTAGTAATTTCAGGACTTATTAACATTATTATTATTGCGTTTGCAGTTCAAGATGTATTGCGAACCATTGAGTTGCTAGTAATAGAAGCAACTCATTTTTACATGATAGAACTTCGACTGATTTATTCTTAGAATTACCTCTGATAATACTTTGAGTAATTTCAATTTATCGTCAACAAATAGAGTAATCAGCATTTCTATGTTCTTTTTGCCAGCAAGCTAGAAATGAATTTAGAGGGTAATGAATGTTGGAAATAGGTAACGAAAAATTAAAAATTATTTTTCTTATATTTGCTTTGGATAGAATCGAACTCGCGACTTCAAAATAACTGCCTATAGTTGCTTTACCACTGTATGACCGGTCCCCTCCTTAAAATACGAATATTTACTTTTGATTTGTTCCCGAAGAATACCTTAAGAATATTATAGAAAAGATGAATCTAGACATTATCGTTTTAGGTTCCATTTTATAAGAAATAAAGTGTGAAAAAGTTGAAGTAATTACATTACACGTCTTTACACTATTCAGTCATTGATAAAATGTTGAATAACATTTTTTCAAGTGATTCAAAGTAAATGTAATGGATTCTGTTGAGATTCCTGCTCTGGCAGCTCATATACTGTAGTACTCATAGTTTGATATATAAATGATGTAAGTACATGTTTGCATTGTGTTTTATCTTGATTTCGAATTTCCGTGTATAACATCATTGCCATATATGATGATGTATTTTAATTGATTTTTTAGGAATTGTTTTTTATATTTATTATTTTCATTTTTTAGCACTCATATCTCTTTATGTATTACAAAGTATGTAGTCTTATTTTTTAAATGTGATGTCTACTTTTTATATACTATGCTACTGCTATTACTATGCGAAATATTAATAAAATAAAAACCAAAGCAAAAAAAAAAATGAAAAAAGAGAAAAAACAAAAAGAAAATTACAAAAATCATAAAATATCAACACACGTATTATACAA
Source organism: Villa cingulata (assembly GCA_951394055.1). Lineage (NCBI taxonomy): Eukaryota > Metazoa > Arthropoda > Insecta > Diptera > Bombyliidae > Villa > Villa cingulata. Next base: position 5,754,556 of record OX596020.1, on the reverse strand, counting down.
ATACGAAAATGAATGAATAAATAAATAGATAAATAACTATTTACTACTCGTATATCTTCATATTTATTCATCCAGCGAGAATCAAGAAGAATTTATGCAAAATTTATTATGCATTTGACATCAAGAAATATGAAAAATGAAAATGGACACAAAAAACAAAATGAACAAGAAAAAGATACAGAAAATAAAATTATGATGTGTTTATTCATATGAATACGTAATATGCATGAATCACATTCATATAATAGTAGTGGTAGTATAGAGTATAGTGCTTTTAGTTGTATGCATTTTAAACATATGTTCATATTTCAAAAATTTATGAAAAAATATATTTTTTTTTATAGTATTATTCATAAGAATATACTCGTATAAATGTAATTTATTTATTTTTTTGAAACATTTTTCATATAAAAAAAAAAAAGGAAAGGAAAAATCTGATAAGCAAGACACAACAAAAAAAAAACAGCAGATGAATCGAATGAATAATTTTCAGTTATTTCATAAGTTCAAAGTTTATAAATTTATTTATTCACTTCAAATTTTTTTATATGGAAAATACGAAAATTGAAAATGCGAAAAATAATAATATATTTATGTACTCGTATATTTAATAAAAACGACAAATAAGAATAACTAAAATCAAAAGAATCAAATACATCTTTGTATTTCTTAAAAACTTTTGTATCTACTTACTAGTAGACTAATGCCCAAAACCAAACATATGGAAAGTTTCGTACATTTTTCTATGTGTGTTAGCGAAGTTAGCGAAAATTTTGTATTGGGATAAGATTTTGATCTTAAAAGATTTGATATTAAGGAAATTATTGGAAATCTTCTGTAGAGTTTTGTTTATTATTCTATTCTGCACATTTCAATCTAGTGTAATATAAACTTGTCATCTGTTTTTGACATCAGTCTATAAATAATATTTTATAGTTTCTGTTAGATTTCTGTTACGTATTATATGTATGTACATTATGTCAATACTATGTGTGTATATATTTGTAAATTGTTGTCCAAAGATTTGTGTAAATATGGGTTTTATATTTTATATTTTTGTGATTATTTCTGAATGAACTACCAGTAACAGTTATATGAATTATACTTAGTGTTGTGGATGCATTAATTTTTCTGATACATACATACAACTATATATCTATTTCGAGTCCATCCTGCTATTCATTCAAAAGTATTCTTTTTTTTATTACAATCTAAATGAAATTTATTTTTCTAATAAAATTCTTAATGAATTTTTTACGTTTTAATATACTTTTTAAGGTTTTTTTTCACTATTTCACTATTTTAGAAGATGAATGTTGAATGTTTAACATAGATAAACACTCAAAAATTCAAGAGAAAAATAAGATTTTGTTATATATACTTCATCTTTCGTTTTACTTGAAATTCATTTTGATGAACTATCTACATTTCGTTAATTCCACTGTGACTGCAATAATATGCATACAGACTATATAATAAATTCATTTTTAATAGATGCACGGAAATGGAACAAACAAGGCTACGTTGTAATCAGCAGCACTATAATCGAAATTATAATATTCCAAATAAATACATATGCAGATATGTATGTACATTTCCTAATATTCAAAATGAAGTGCAACTGCAAACTTTTTGTGATAATTGAAAAGAAAACTTTAATTTAAATTAATCTGCACAAGTATTTGAATTAAGTAGGTAATGTAGGTTGATTTGAAAAAATATAAAAAAATTATTTTTTATGTTATAAGGATAATCACAAAATATACTACATAGTAGTTAAATTGTGTATTTCTGTGTAATGCGTTACGTACAAAAATTATTTTACAAAAACCACAAATATTTATGAATAACATTTAAACAATTTTTTTTTTTTATAAATTTTCACGTTTAAAATTTCAACGAAATTCATCGTTGATAATAATAAATTTAGGATGCATTGAATTTTAATCGAAATAATTTTTTGAATAATTTCCTATTGTTGATTGGATAAGGATCTGTGAAAATTTATATTTACATATATTGTTTTGTGTCAATTAGAACTTTTAGAATAAAGATTACAAATTCGAATAATGAAACACAAATTTAATTAATAATTTTTAATTTAAAAATATGTTATTTATAACAGTGAGTTCACCATAAAAGTTTTCCAAAATATATTTCATCTAAATGAATTATAAATAAATGAATAGCAGATGACAGTGAGCTTAAAGTTAACGACTACTCTTACGTTTAGAAGGAATTCATTGATTATCATGATAACTTAATTTTGAGAAAAAATAATTTTCTTCTATACAAAAATCTTACATTACATTTATACATTACAAAAACTAAGAATTGGAGAATGAGTTCCAGATTATGTAGTAGCAGTGGATTCATTAGCAGTAGACCATTAATATTGATCCATTTACGCACCACGTACACAATCTCGTTCTTATGAAAAGTTCATTGTCTTTCTCAATTTTCAATAAACCTACTTCTTTGGTAAAAAAAAATCATTCAAAAAATTCTGATTTTATTTCGTTGGACATGAACCGTGAATTGTACGTGTATGCGTACATCAGTATATAATGGGGAATTATAGGTACATCATTGTACATTCTTATGTCTAGTGCCGGTTAATTGAAAATCTTCTGATATTTTTTTTTTTATTAAATTATTCCGAAAATTCCTCAAATATTACTCTTACTTTATATATAAATTTAATATTTTATCTATGATGATGGTAATGATTCATGTTTTATTCTATTATACATTTATCATAATATTTGTTATTATTTTCATTTTTCCTTTTGGTTTTTTTTTTCTTTTTGTGTACTTAAATAATTTTCATGAATTTATTTCATATTTATTTTTTTTATTTAATTCTCCAATTTGTTCCATTTTCCTACATTTGTGTGTTGTTTTTACTTGAATGTAAAAGAAAATAAAATAATAGAAAATATGTATAGACAGAAATAAGAAAAATAAAAAAAACAAAATTGAAAATAACTAAGTCACATCTGAATCGAAAAATTCTAATTAAATTCTATAATTCTGTCTCCTTTTTTCTGCATTTATTATTATGTATTTTTATTATTATTTTTTTTTTTAACTTTGTTTTACTTTTCATTTTATTCATTTTTCGTAGTTTTTTTACTATTTTTAAAAAATATGTATATTTTTTTTTTCGTTTCTTTTTTATTTCATATTTTTTTAAAAAATGTAATTACTCTATGGAATCTTTTACACATTAAAAACTGAAATGAATACAAACGAAATTACTACAAAAAAAAAAAAAAAGAAATTACAAAAAATACAAAAATACAAAAAATATAAAATAAAAAATGAAATAAATGAAAATGAAATTTTTATTCAAAGTAATTTTTATCCGTCTCACGTATTCTCATCAATTTTGAATTCATATCGTATAACAAAATATGTATTGTATAATATGTAGTTTTTTTCTTCTTCTTATAGTTTTATTTGTATGTGTCTGTGTATATATGCATTCTTATGAGATTTTTATTCTTATTTTCGTTTTAAGTTTTATTTTTTTAAAGATAATATTACATACGAACATTAAAAAAATAAGTATGACACATTGTAGTTTTGTGTGTATTTTGTACATACATGCACAAGTATGTCGCGCATATATATACTATATGTACATTTATTTGCAATACGAAAAAAAATGAAAATATGAAAATAATAAAAATTAGTTGTACAATTTAAACACATACATACATAAATCCATAAATGAAAATAAATATAATAATACTACTATAGTAGTGTATATGATTAAGACAATACAAATAATCCTTCACAAAAAATAATACTACTTCATATACATATATGTGTGTATGTGTATAAAAGTATATTTGAGTACATCATGTTATAATGTAAAATGAAATGATATTGTGACAAATTTACTATATGAACCAAGAAAAATTTGTAATAAGTCGACCATTAATCATCATTTGTTACTTAATTTTTTTTTCTGTTTTAATTTTTTTTATTTTATTTTATTTTTTCCTATTATATAAATGTTTTCTTTTCTTATCATTTGTATACAAGTAAGTATATACGTTCTACACGATAATAATTGTACAAGGAGTTATTCAAACTATATTTTATACAGTTGTATATATACTTACTATGGTACTTTGAAATAATATTATGAAAGTATAACATTTATTACCATTGCATGTATGTGTGTGTAATGTATGTGAATTACATTTTTACCATTAGCCGTGACACTTAGTTTAGCGTTGAGTTTTGTAGTCGTCATCCATAATTCATTCGTTGTCCTATTATTTATTTGTATCAACGATATAATTTATATACATACATCTAAGAGTATTTTATTTACAAGAATATAATAAGTATGTAGATATGATACACACACATATGTATATAATAGAGTTTTAATCTTTTTTTTTATGTGTATGATTTGTATTTTGTTACATTTTCATTTTTAAAAATAATTTTCTCAAAAGATGCGATCAAAAAATTTTTCATACTACATACATATATATAGATACTAACACAGACAAGGATTTGTGATACTACATGCACACATACGAATAGTAATACTGTCATATGAATATTAATATAAAATTGAATTTGAAATAAATGTGCATCTACACTCATATAAAGGGAAAAATATTAAGGGTATTAATTTAAAAATATCAAACTCGTATTATAGTACATATTATAATCTAAGTGTACACACTGTGGTGCATCTTGTGTAATTCAGTAATATTGGAAATTTTTTTATCATTTTCATTTGTCAAAAATTTCATTTTATTCCATGTTGTATTCTCAACGGTAACTAGAACGAAAAGGCAGAATTCCAAATTAATTTCTAACAAGAAATTAAAAATTGAGCCACATGAGCCAGAAATGAAAGCGAAATCGGCAGCAATTAATTTACTCTGTTCTGTAAATGAATTACGCGACTAGCCGACTAATGCTGCTTCTACTATATTCAATGCAGTGATTTTAACTTGGACTTCGACTTGTGACATCACAGCATGCTTAACTCATGTAAAAGTAGCTGTCAAGTCTACTGCATTGAATGTAGAAGTTCCAATACATATCCATTAAATCAAAGTCGAGGTTAAAGTCACTTCATTGAATGTAGAATCGGCTTGAAGTGTTAAAAAATTTTACAAAAGCATAGAAATCGTGTAAAACTACAGATCTTACTTGGTTTACATGCCTTCTACTGTATTAAGTGAATACCCTTATCATAATATGTATTTATACAGTATGTATCTTTGATCCTCTTTGGTATAATGTATTTGTATGTGTAAAACATCATTTGTTTATCTACGAAATAAATATATCATTACAAGAAAAGTAAAAAAAAAAAAAAAACAGTTTCAATCAAAATAAATAATCGAATATTTTTTTTGATAGTTTTTTATTCACCATTAAAATACCATACTGATATAGACACATAATAAAATAAGTCCTCATACATCCATATAACCGTATTCATATTTAACACAAAAAAAAAAAGAAAAACAAATTACCAAAGAAATTACAAACTGATGACCACCTATATCATTTTTATTCTTTCATATTACATGTGTAATGATGTGATATTATGTGCCAAAGGAAAAAAAGGATATGAACTTGAATAATGCATAACAATTCCGTTACGGTCGAATCATTCATGCATAAAAAATATGTATATCCTTTTTTGTTGTTGTTCATACACAACTAAATTTTTATTTTTAAGAAAATTTTCAATTTGTCATAGAGTTTTCTTATTATGAGATGAGAATGAATAAAAACCGGAATACAAAAATGAAAAATTTTATAAATTATGAAAAGTAAATGACTCTAGAAAAATATTCAGTCAAAAAAAGGAGAATAAAAAAACGAAACTATATTGCAGTGATTACTTCGAGAATAAAAACTGAAATAAATGAAAAAAAAAATTAAAAACAAAAATGAAAAATTATATAAAATATGAAATGAAATACAAATAAATGAAAAACTATTTTGGCAGCTTTATGGATCTACTTAATATGAATCATAAAAAAGATTTCATTCAACACTTTAAGGAAATTTCATATTTGTAACGACTGAAGAGAAAAAAAAAACTGAATACACAAAAAGAAAAGGAAAAAATTACAAATAAAAATTTGTAAATAAATATTTACGAAATTTATTCAAAATAATCATTCTAAGAGATCAAATAATTTTGTATGTAGTTTAATTTTAAGTTTTTGTTTCTCGATAGACCATAATTTTCTTTGAAAAAATCAGCGAAAAATAAAGATACACTCATTTATATTTGAGTATCAATTTTTATGTCTATCAAATGTAATGTAAATATATTAATCTTCACAATATTAATATTATATAATTTTAAATGTGAAATTTTCATTAATTCAATTATTTTTCATATTTTTCATTTTTTTCATCTTTTCTTTATTTGATTTTTATTTAGTAAAAGTACAGAGAATATTGTGGATGGGTCATGAATGACGGAGAAAAGGATGCCTAAAATGATAATTTGCTCAGATGCATATTATGTTTTAGCAACAAATGCAGATGAGCAAATTATCATTTAGGCAACAAATGCAGATGAAGACCACGAAAAAAATAAAAAGAAGACTTTGAGGAAGATATAAAAATAATGGGTGTGAGAAATTGAAAAGCAGCATCGAGAGACAGGACAGAATGTAGGAAAATTATGAAGGAGGTTAAGGCCCACCTTGGGCTCTGATGACGAAAAAAAAAAAAAAGAAGATTTTTATTTAAATCCATTTAGGATTTTTTATTTCGTTACATTTAGAACCGATTAATGCACACGGAAGTAAATGATGTAGTAACATGCTTTTTAAAAAACGAAAAAAAAAAAAATAGAATAAAGAAATATATAAAAAAATAAATATCCTTTTAAATAAAATAATACATAAAATACGAGTACTGTGGATGTAAATGCAGATGTAAAGTCTAGCTAGATCACTGAATTGTATACTGAATATTTTTCTTTTATAGAAAAAAAAAAAAGAAAACAAACATGCCAGTAATATTTGTGTAAATGTAGTCTGTCTATTGTTAGGAAATACAAAAATTTATGAGACAAAGAAAACCAATTTTTTATTTTATTTTTAAAGGAAAACATTTTTTTTAGAGAAAATATCTTTTTTTTTTTTCATTAAAAAATGAAACAAACCAAAACTAAAAACAACAATGAAAAAAAAGATATGAAATATAAACACAAATGAAAATACTCATGCATTATATATAAAAATTTGTATTTATTTTACACATTTACACGTACGTTATATGTATAAATAATAAATACATATAAGTAATACCTTATATGGATACACATTTATGTTCGTATTTATATGCAGCAATGAAAATAGCGTAGAAAAAAATTCTTGCTATCTGTGCTAGGATTTTATTTGTTGTTTTTCTTTCATGAATACAAGATTCATATTAAAGAGCTATTATTCATGTTTCTATAATATAAATATATACGAGTATATTTACATACCAGATCCCATATATATACATTACATTTATGATTGTACACACATTCATAAATTTAGGCCATACACATATGTAATTTGAAAAAAAATATTAAAAAATAAAATAAAATATAATTTTAAAACAAAAGTAAAACAAGACAAAACTAATGAGTATGTGTATGTACAAAAATTTTTTTTGATGTACTTATAGGTACCTATTAGATACTCGTACATATGCAGAGTATGCAGAGTAGAGTGTTATGTGTTTTATGTACGTAGAAACAAATAAAAATAAAACAAAACAAATGTATAGTAATATTAGAAAAAGCAAAGCAAAGCAAAGGAAAAAAAAAATATGTAAAAAATAAAAACCCCAAAAATAGGAAGAAGAAAATGATGATGATGATGTTAAAAAAAAAATACAAAACATGGAAATATGACAAAGAAAAATGAATAAGAGTAGACATAAATACATATACATAATGTGTGCATATGCATATTCGAACCTACATGGTACCTAAACCTACTGTATGTACATACATGGTTAGCTTTATGCATACTCGTATAGAAGGTTTTTTACATTACATTTCATTTTCTTTTTCCATAATGCTTTATGTATTTTGTTAATTTTTTGTTTTAACATCACATCTAACCATAAACAGTTTTGTGGAAAGTATTTAGTGTGTAAAACTGCACTTCCGTTTCGTGTATGTGGTAAACCGTATAGAGTAAAGAAAAAATAAACAAAAAAAAAAAACTTGGAAAAATTTCGACTTTTTTTTTTTTTGGTTTTCTTTTAAAAAAAAAATTATTTATTTATTTACCTTTCCTGTATACAAAAGTGAAGTTAAACACAAAATATGCACACATTTGTATATGGTTTACAAGTACGAGTTTGTATTATATGACGTACTATACTTTTTGTTTGTATGCACAATATGTATGTAAAACACATATATATGTATTTATGTAGTAATAAGGTATTTTTGAAATTACATAAAATAGTAGTATATCCATGCACATTACTTAGATATTATGTACTATTATGGTACTATGTACATTTTCTGTAAGTACTTATCAGAATTTTTGATATTTTTATTTCATTTTACATTCATTTCTTTTTTAATATTTTATGGTGAAGAACCTACATTTTTTTTTGGTTTTTTTGAGTGTTAGATTTTAATGTTTTTTATTCATATTTTACTGAATTTTCTAGAGTTTCTATAGAACAGAACACACACATAATTCTCGTATATAATTTTACATATAATAATAATCCATGTACATCTATCTAATATAATACATTAGTAAATGAGAAAAAAAGCAATTTAATATATTTTGCAGATATTAAACATTATCTGAAATAGATTTGAAAATAATAGCTAGAGGCTTTCATAAAGAAAAATACGTGTGTACATAAAATGTCCCTATTACCTGAAAATCTAAAATCTAAAACTAAACAAATAAACAAAAATCATCTCCCTTCCAATTCATTCATATCCAATTTGATTGAATGACATACTCGTATAAAGTACTTCATTCAATGAATAAAGTATTCTGTTGGCTATTAAATTTTGTATTACCAAATATGTACTTTCATGCGAATGCGAATTTCATATCCTGTATACGTATACAAATAATTCGTTTTAAACATTCATACAATGACATATATATGTACTATATATATATCTTTAGCCTTACATTCAATTTAAATTAAAAAGAGAAGAGAGCAATAGCACAAAATTACGATTTCAATAAATAAAAAAAATAGAGAAATCTAACAAAAAATTTGATCTTTATTTCGGAATTTTGAAAATTTATTCGATTTTGTATTGTTGCATGAATTTTACTAAAATTCCATAATATATGAAACATATCTAAACGATTTCGATAAGTATTTTCATATACTATATGGTCCCATATACATACATACTTATAAACATACACTTTTACATACAAATACATTCATTATATATACATATATGTATGTACCTTCATATGTATACGTAACTCCCTAATGTATTTACCCTAATGTGAAATCTATAAATTCAGCAATTTTAGGCTCCATATTGTTATAATTGTGGTTTTTACCTGAAATTGCTTTTATGTTTTTCAATTTTCAGTAGTTATAATTTATTCAATAATTTAGGGATTATATACGTATAAAATATACATATTTTTATGTACATTTATTAACGTAACGTAATATATACAAAATACTGTATATAAGAGGATTTATACTTGTATTATATGAATGTAACATCTGAAATAAGCATTCAAATGTTACAAATAAATTTTTCAAAATTCTATACAAGTGTATGTGTATATGTATAAAATAATAATTTTATGTAATGTCAAGTGACTTTAAAGTAATATTGGTTTTGTTGTTGTTGTTGTTGTGTGTGTGTGTGTTTGTCTTCATGTGTACGAATCTATAGGTGGTCCTCTTATTATTATGAATTCGGAATTTGTGAATTTATTTAGTCTCTTACTGGTACTGTATGTGAGTGGGACACTGATGTAGATTGTAGTTAGAGTAGTTTTTAAAAAGCCATTAGCCATTAAAAAATTTTCATATGCCTACTCATACTAAATATACGCACATTTTATGTATTATTGTAATGTACAATGAACTATACTTAAGATATATGTAAATACATAATTGTGATGTGTATTTATGTAACTGTACATATAATTGGACATCGATAAATTATATATAGGTATATGAATTTGAGAATATTTAAGTAGATTCACATTACAACGAACGTTACGTCTAAAAATGTATGAAAAAGAATTAAGAAAAATGATTAAAAACTCATTTTTATGACCAATTTATTTCAACCTAATCCGTCAGGCTAATTATAACCATAAATAAAAATGTACATATATGAATTTTTGTGTGTTTGCGTATCACATTTTCTTTATAAATATTATACCTACATATTGTATATTTGTATGAACACACTTATAGCACAATATTTTCGAATAAAAGTTAATCTGAAAAATATTCATGTAATAATTCTTTTTTTTTCATATTTTTTTTTTTTTGACACGGCTAATGAATAATAACTAGAATTGTACACATACATTATACTGAAAAAACATTCTCATACGAAATAGACACGCACACATTTTTATTTCCAAACATACAGGAGGTACTACGGTATATGTACTGTACTATACATAAAATGAAAATGAATTTTCATAATTCTCATGAGAGGGAATATTCTTTATGTGGTTTTCAGATTTTCGTCTTGCTTACATTCGTTTTCGTTATAGTTATGATTTTGTCCTTAATTTATATTTTACTTAAATTTGTACTGTACCTATACTCTTAACTTCTTATATACTTATAAATACCGAGTACATCAATTATACACACATTATCTATTAAAGCACAAGCATTACAAATATGCATAGATATGTGTGTGTGTGTTTGTTATATGTATGTACTATATACATGAATTCGTACATAAAAAAATTGCATTAATTTTTCCGACAAGTTATTAGTAAACTCATTCAATTGGGAATATAAAGGTTACGATGGATGACAACGACAAACGACCGCAACGACTATAAGGACTACCGACAACAACGAAAATAACTATTTATAACGATAAGAAAAAAAAAAATTTAGAATATTGTAAAAAGGAGAGAAAGAAAAAACGAAGTGAACATTTTTGTTTTGATAACACCTCTTACATTATCAGGCCATGAGTCAATTCAATGCTCGGTCCTTTGTTGTAAGATGTATACATATTTCCAAATCATTTTCAAAACAGAGTTAATGAAAAATACTTTATCTTTCTATACGTATCTACTCGTATATATATGCATATTCACATACAGACGTACATAAGTAAACATTAAATAAATTAAGTTCAACTAAATGCAGTAAACATTTATTAGGTATAATGTGTAAAACGAATAAAATAGAAAATTTCGAAATTGATTTTTGTAATTTTCACTTTTTTTTTAATGAAAAAGAGCATAAAAAATAACACAAACACATACACAAAACCACACAAAAAAAATATGAAAGCAACAAACGAAATATATATTTCGTATTAACCAATTTCACAGGATGTTCGTAATTATTTCAAAAACACACATGCAGTAAGATCGGAAATACTCTTATTTACATATATGTACTTGTTTACGCGTATGTACATGTGTGTGTGTGTGTGTGTGAATTAAAATTAAAATTTCCAAATGATTTCATAATGAACTGAATAAATCTCAAATGTATAATTGCGTTTTAATTTTCTTGGTATTTTTTATAATTAAAATCCAAATGAAGATAATCGTACATTGGTTCGTGGAAAAAATAAATGAAAATTAAGTACCTACATATTTCTGGAATTAAAATTAAAATTGTTTGATTTACGGAAATATATTACCCTGTGAATGTAATGTACGAGTAGATTTGAATTGAAAAAAAAAAATGTAGGAATAAAAATTCGTTTTAATTTTTTGCAATTTTTATATAATAAAATCCGAAGTAACATCAACAAAATAAAAATTCACTTGAACATAAAAATAAAAAATAACAGAAATAATAAAAATCGCAAATAAACTTTTATACATACATATATATAGTACATACATAAGGTGTATGGATGGATATGCCCGAATATGTATCCTATAGTTTTATACATATTCGACTCAAATTACACAGTATTTAGAATATTTTGTGATTGTATATGTATGTAAGTATATATGAATTTATGTACTTATAATCGTGTGTATAGTTTAGCATATATGAGTAACAATATAGAAGAATATGTATGGAAAAGATAAAGAACCTCCGGTGTCGAATAAATAGTAAACCAGAACCGAAACAGAACAAAATTATGTTAATAATAGAGTGGAATTGAGTTGAACGAAAGAAATGACGTTTGTTCATCAGTAAAAGTAAAAGGTTACGTGAATTAATTTGAATTTTTTGACCGCAAAAATTTTCGAATTGTATATATGTATTTACGATATACGATTGCATATTAAGTATATGTTTGCGTATACTTGCATGCATACAAATGATGATGTTAATGATTTGCTATATCGATGTATTATATGTACGGGGATTTATAATCAAAACACATTCATACAAATATGTATACGTACATGTGTACATCTTAAATGCAAAAGCGGTGTATAACGGAATAGTTTTCGATAAATATAACGAATGGGATATAATATACGAGTACATGTACATGTACATGTAATACCATGAAATATGTTGTTGATTATGTACATATGTACATAAATACAAAAAATTTCTGGAAAAATAACGTATTCGTAGAGCACATACTGAACTGGAAATTTTGTATGCATACCTATAACTACACATATCGTTATAATGAGTATTGAATATGTATGTAATACATTTGCATATGAATTTATCAGTGTTACAAGCATATATAGATATGTGAGTATTAGTACAAATGTATATACATACATATACAAGTATGTATACATATAAAAATTATATTCTAAAATAAAAGGTGATAAAAGTTTATACTATATACTGTACATAGAAAAAAGGATAATTGACCACAAAAATTTTCATGTGGTGGTTAAATTTTTTGTTTTATTTTTGTGTTTTCTTCTATAAATTTTTCTTATGTAATAGTATTGCTACGATTACATTTCGTAAAACATGAACACACATATGAACATTTGGATATTTGTTTTTATACCTATATGTACATACATACATATATAATGTGAAGGTAAAATTGTTGATTTTTCATTAAGCAAATTGCCAGACGAATTATTTAAATAAAAATGAAAAAACATAAAAATAATAAATAAAAAATAATATTGAAAGAAAATGAAAAAAAGTAAATCATTTTTTTTTTATCTTTTTCAGTCCTGTTCATTTTATTTTATTATGAATAATTTGAATTTTTTTCATTTAATAAAAATATTTTTTTATTTTGTTTATTCTCTACTAAATATGTATTCATACAAATTAACATATATACTTACATATGGTGCACGTTTATATCCAAATACATAATGAATACATGTACAAAACTATAAGGTTTAATAAATCAAGTTGATTTTATTACTACTTATCTTATCTATTATTCTTTGGTTTGAATAGTATACGAGTATTTTAATATTTAGAAAAATATTGAAGATATTTATAATAAAGCAAAAGGATATTAATCGTATTGCAATTTCAAAAATATTAAATTTTATTAACATGTAAAATATATTATTATTTTGAAAAATTTTATTTTGTTATTAAATTGATTTCTTAAATAATGAAAATAAATTTTCGAAAAATTTTAATTACAAAAAAATAATAATCTAAACAAAAAAAAAAATGGACTATCAACAAAAAATTGACTGAACCGAATTGAATTATTTTGGTTTTGTAACTGCAAAAGTGGAAAAAAAATTGTCATTAGACGTGAGAAAATACATATAATCCTGGGAAATTCATATAATTAATAAAGGATTTATGTTTTTGTGTCGTAAGTCATAAGCACATTGATTGTATTTGATGAAAAAAATTTTTTTCCTTAACTGTATACACAAGTAAGAATAAGGAGTTGATCAAATGTAAAATAATAACACACAAAGGCAAAAAGGATAATAAATTTTTAATTTAACTTTCAATAAATATAATTATGTTCTGGAGATTAAAAAATTACTAAACATTATGTTAAAAATGGATTTGTGTACATACACAAAGATTCATATGTGCAACCTTCTACATACATACATATATCCTTTAATTTTAATCATTAAATATTTCATTACATTTTAGTCAAATATGTATTATACAAAAAAATTACATTAAAATAAATTACAAACGCGTTTAACAAACAAATTACACATACATATTTACATATGTACTGTTAAAACATATTTTACCAAACGGTAAATACTTTACCACTTTTACTCTACGCCTTCATAAAATATATTTTGTACATTTTGTACACACACACATCTTAAATGTATGATGTACATCTATACATTCACATAATATATGGTATATATATGGTATAATATATCGTTAATTAGCTGTTTTTTTTTTTTTTAAAAGAAAATTCTTTGATTTATTTTAATGTGTGTTTTCACGTAATTATCTTAAATGAGACTACATATATTACACTTTCACTTTATTTTACATATCAACACATATATATGTGTGTGTAATATATGCAATTATATGAACAATCTACATACACATGTATACATTTAAAACCATAATATGTAGATGTATTCAAAAGAAAAATCATATAGAAAAATGAAAAATAAAACACAAAACGAGCAACCAAATAACAAGAGGAATAGGAAAATGAAAAACGTAAATATAGGCACAGTCACAGCAACAAAGATGTATTTTGATGTTTTTGATTTTGACGTTACACATTTTTGTTTACCCCGTGTGTAAAGTTAAAATTTTACATATTTAACTTTTTCTATAATTATAAGCATCTCTATAATTTGAACGCTTCAAAAAATTTGATTTTATACTACATACCATACAACACATAAATGAATTTTTAAATTGATTTTCAAACATTAATTAATATTTACAACGATCTGTGCGGTTATATTATACACACAAACATACACACGTTCTCATATATATGTATGTGTACATTTACATATTATATATCCTTATACAAGTCCCACATATGAATAAGCTCTTTCTTGTTATATAAATGAGTATGAGTATGAGTGTATGAGTAAATAGTGTATTTTTGTTTAATTTTCAATATTATCTCATCATCATATTCCGTATTTATGTAAATAACATGCATATGTATGTATAGTTAGATATATGTATGTATGTATGTAAACAAATGTTCATATACTTGTATTTAGAGCATACATGAATAGATTTTCAAATAAAATCATAATTAATAATAATAAAATTTCACTTAAACATCATTTTAAGTATATTCGTCGTATATACATACAATATGGTATATACATCATCTGTATACCTACATCTAAATTTATACATAAAATATAAAATTATCCATATTCATATGCACATACACTTATGTACTTTTTTAATTATCATGATAATGAAAATCATCTATGTGTGTATTTACATAGTAACGTATATATAGTAGAGTCTATATAAAAGTATATGTATTTATTGTGTCTACATGCATGTAAATTATTATTATTTGTACAAAATATTTTCTTCTTTTTTCAAAGATAATAAGTTTCTTTCTATGTAATTTTTTTCATTTATTTATTATTATTATTATTATTATATTTTTTTGATTTTATTTTACTGTTATTTCTTCAATGAATAATGAAAAGCATTTTATTTTTTATGTGTATATTACTTTTATTTGACTAAATAAATATTTTGTCAGCACATCAATCTTCATTACATAAATACAAAGAATTCCATAAAATTCTATGTAATTTTATATCTACCCGGTATATGATTTTCATTTTTTCTTTTTTCGATTTTTTTGTTTGTTTGTTTGTTTTTTTTTTTCTGTCTTTTATAAACAAATAAAATTTAAATTGATTGCAGATGATTACATACATATTACACAGTGATATGTACTATATATTATGTAGCAGTGTATAATGAAATAGGCACACACCGA
The DNA here is from genome assembly GCA_951394055.1 of Villa cingulata. Taxonomy (NCBI): domain Eukaryota; kingdom Metazoa; phylum Arthropoda; class Insecta; order Diptera; family Bombyliidae; genus Villa; species Villa cingulata. The sequence goes on along the minus strand of OX596020.1, from coordinate 5,738,484 downwards.
CATATATATAGTACATACAATACAACAACTTTTATAAACTTTATTAATACTATGTATGTTAAGGATATACATAATCACATACTTTTTCAAACATATACACACACACATCATACGCACATGAATATAATTTAAATGTTAATTATAAATCCCTGTTCAAATATATTTTATAAGCTTATATAAATGTAGGTATATAGATGTATGACAGCATACGGTTATGAAATGCGCGTAGCCATATATGTATGTACATATATGTACACATATATATATATATATGTGATGTGTAAAAAATATGGATGGAGTATGGAGTAGGTGTGTATATAGAATTTGAATACATTTTGATTTTATAGTAATTTATTCATTTCATTATAACATTTTTTTAATTATTTTTTTTTATTCAAAATTTATATTAATGAATTAAAATAATTGAAAAGCTTTAAAATTATTATCGTCATCATCATCATCGTCATCAACATTGTTTAGCGTAATATAACATACAAAGTAACATCATCATTCTATGTATGCATTAGTTATAGAGGTAATAAATGTGATAGGTGGGTAATAGTAAATAATAATAAATTTTGTACATAATAGATACAATAGTTTTAGCTATATTATGGTAGCTGTAAAAGATATAAAGATAAGTTATTTACATGTAAAAAATATGGTATGTATGTACCATTATATTTTTGGCTGATTTTTCAATTTTTTTTTATATCTATCCATTTCCATTCTGATTATGTATTTAATTTTTCTCTTCCTATATGCAAACGATATGTTTTTCATCTAAACATTTTGTTTTTACTATTATTTTATACACACATTTTAATCCTGCACGAGTATGTTTCAGTAATAAATTTTAAATTTACGTTAACTACTTAATTTCCTTAGTTACATAATGAACATGTTACTATATAGGTCACATACTTTCCAAAATTAATATATGTTATATGACATTATAGCATCTCAAGTAAGTATGTAGTGAAATGCAATGTATTTCTTTGTTTGAATGAAATTCTGTTAGCATTAATTTATTACATTTTCTTATTGTTCTTACTGTTACATTTTATAAATTGTTTCTTATGTAAAAAATCAATAACTCAAAATACTGCACTTCACGTCAACTACGATTTATCAGTTACATTTAAATTTAACAAAGATTAGCTGCATAGTTCTTCATGACGATAATGATGTCAACAAAAGTAAAGGAAAATTAAATGCAGGCCAGACCATACAAATATGCCCACAAGTACCGGTTATATGCTATCGAGAAAATGCAAGACACATATCTGCGAAACAATAATCAGGTCAGTCCTGGTATACGGTTCACACTTCAGAAACGTAAACACTTACAGTGAGAGACGAATTAAAAATAGTTTTATTTGAAAGGAAAATACTAAGAAGATTATTTGAAGATATCAGATAAATAAATGGGTGGAGAATTAGGAACCAGATAGAACCCAGTTATTTAGAGACTTCGAAATATTGTCATGGATGAAATTAAATACATTCAGATGGCTGGGAAATGTCTAGAGAATGAAAGTGGATGGAAGAAAGTAAGCCAGTGGGTCGACCAAGAATAAGGTGGTGGGATAATTTGATGAAAGACATCAAATTTAAGACGTTTGGGATGGTCACAGGACTGAAGAGTATTGACTTTGGATAGGGAAAGATGGAAACAAAGACTACAAAAGGCGAGAATCGTTCATGGTTTTCAGGCCAACGAAAAAAGTGGAAGATAATTATGTCTTCAAAAGTAAAAGAAAAACAATTTCAAATCATAATCAAATATACCCATAAGTATCGGTTATATGTTCACTTTATTTTGTTCTAAATTAGAAAGAATATTTTGAGTTAAGCAAAATATAAATTTCAAAATTATATTCAAATTAAAAATTTTTGTAAACTAAGAAATTTTTTTGTATATCTGCAATAGTACAAATACGAGTAGTGTAGTACTACTTACCTCAATTAAATGCCAGAAATTTGTAACATCAAAATGACCAACTTTCCTGTGTATATATATGTATGCATATCTTTGTAGTGTACAACAATTTTTCTCACTTTTCTCACATTTCCTTTTTCTTTTCATACTTTCTTTATGTTCCAGACATATCATAATAAAATTTAACACATCTGGAGTAAGAATGGTATTAGGATATTATGTGATATTATGATGTATATACAAGAAATGTGAACTGATTAGTACGATAACATCATCATTTATATACAATCTTTCATACTTTTGACTGAATAGCTTCTTCTTTTCACGTATAGATTAAAGGATGATAGTCATATAAAATATATATAATCACATACGAGTAAGTATTTATTCAGGATCATATAAACAACATATTAATGTAGTACATATTAAATCACATAATGTAGATATCATATAATAAATGATAATTTTATGTATACCTATTACACTGGTGATACACCGCAGCAAATAGTAATATCAATACTACATTATTTTGCAAAATTATAATATAAACGCGGTGTATTAATGTAAATTAGATTGTATATTACTTTGGTACGTTGTTTAAACATAGTATTGATACTACGTACAGGTACGTAGTATTCGTATGCTTTAGCTAATATCCGTATGCAAAAACCAATGATGTCACATACAACAATTTTTTTTTTTTGATTTTAAAGCTGATTTTTTTGACAGCTTTATACTACATTTATCAATATAGCAATATTTCGGTGTATCATGGCCAACTTTATATTATAATATACGCTAATATTACTATTTGTTTAAAGTAGTATTGATATTACTATTTGCTGCGGTGTATCACCACTTTTAGTGCAGCAGTTAATCGAGTATATATAAGGACTAAGGAGTATATGAAAAAAAAAAAAAAATTAAATGTTCGTATATATATATATATTAAATACTTATTTTCCCATACATTGTTATTGTGGCAATATTAAAATATTACATATTATATAAAATATCCCTTTTATTTGTTAATGTAGACATTTTGTCTTTATTTCATATTTTTTTCTCTTTTTTTTTTCAATTTAACAGCAAATACGTCTACCATTTACTCTTAGATTTTTTATTTTATTTATTTTTTGTTTTTTGTTTTAGATTTATTACAGATCGTCTGCTCTTACATATACATCATACATACATGCACGGCAAATTCATCATTTAAAAAATGATTTGAAGAATGTAAAGATTTAAAAAAAAATATTCTTTTCCATTAAAAATCATATTATTTCCCGGAATATTATATGTAAGTACGTACTGAATGTTTATTTGTACATTTCATACACATAATATATGAAGACATATATGTACATATATACGTAAGTAGTACCTTATATATGTATGTGTACATTTTCATATACGTACAAATATCATTACTTATAACTTTTATTCTACGAATGTATCTATACAAAATAATGCAGTATGTATAGTATTACAAAAGAAAATTTTGTAAAAAAAAAAAAAAAAATATAAAAAAAATGATACGAGAAAAATGTGTAAAGGATGTATAATGAAGAAAACAAAAATAAAAACGGTAAAATGAAAAGACAAATTGAGATCATTAAAAAGGTTTGGTGAAGGTATATTTTTATAAATTTGTTTTTCTCAATGATGATTATGTGTGTTTGTATGTGAATGTGACTATAAATCGTAGCTAGACACATAACAATTCTATACATAAATACATAAGTGCATATTTTTTGTATAACGTAATATTAGTGTATTTGTGTATAAATAAAATGGAATTACATATATAAATTTAGGTATTTGATAATGTACATACAGTACAGTGCATACAGATACGAGAATGTAGAAGAGTATATAGTATATACGTACCGTTCACATCCTCGTATTTATAGCAAGAATTTACTTGTAAACTTTTTGATATGAAAAATATATATTTGCATGTTTTTTTGCCTGTATTTAACTTCCGAACAAAATATGGGAGTTTTATATACAACTGCCAAACAACAACAACAACAACAACAATTTGGAAGTGTTGGTCCAAAAACATTTATACATCCTTATTTTATTCTCACATTTGCTTTTTTATTTTTTTCGTTTTTCTTCTACTTTTCATTTCTATTTTTGTACTTAAAAAAAAAAAACTCAAAAAAAAAATGATGAAAAATAATTGGCGGAAATTCATTACAGTCATCTGTCTGTCTGTCTACTAGAATTTTTCCTCTGTATCTAACGTGTTATTTACATAAATAACAGTGAATATAAATTTAATACATAAATAAATGTACAGTATACATCTGAATTTCTGAAATACCAAAATGCTTAGGTTAAAAATATGTATGCAAGGATACTTGAATATATGATACTTATGTACGTACATTTATGTGTATTCATTGTATGGTAATAATATATTGTGTGATATCAATTATTTATTTTTTCTTCTTCTTTATTTTGCCACTTCTTTTTTATATACTTTTTTTTTTCATTCTATTTTATTCAATTTTTTTTTTCTCATTCATTTATTTTTATTCTGTATAAATAAAAATGAAAAACGTAGGAAAAAATTTTGTAAAACCTTATAGAATAAAAGAGAACTATTGAATTTATTATTGAATAAAAAACAAAAAAAAAGAAAGGAAAATAAAAATCAGAATGAAAAATTTCTTACAAAATGAAGATAGACAAAACAAAAAAAAATAAAATAGAAAATTCCTGATAGACAATTACATTTTTTAAGGTATAGGATATTATGTGTGACATACATACATATGTATGTGCTGTGCAAGTACTATGAGCTACTAGTTACTATGTGAATGGAAAAATGATGAGTAATTTTTTATTAAATTAAGCAAATCATCAGATAGTTTGGTATATCAGAAAAAGTAGAAAATAAAATAAAATGAAATAAATTAAAATCAAAATAAAAGAAAAATATTTTTTCTTAGACATTCCCTGATATAATGTACGAGTATATATTCAGAAAAATTCTCTACATTATTCAGTTACATTTGGCTCCTTCTCTTAATTTCTATCACAAATTTTCTTTTTCAAATAACAAAAACATAGACAAATGAAGTATAAATTGAATTCAATATTTATATCAAACACCATTACTATTTACCATGTCATACTGTCAGTCATACCATACCAGTTACCTTACCCATAAACCATACTATATTGATGATGATAATGCATAAATTGTAAGTTTTTCATGATTTATATTTCAATTTCATTCAGAATGTGCATGCATATCTTTTGCGTTCGTATACTCGTATAAAGCAGAAGCAGCAGCAATCAGAAAATGCATAATACACGAGTATAAATAATTTCAGATTGTCTGATCGTGTTTTATTGAAAGTGCTATTTTAAGTGAATCGGACAGTATCCTACTTACAATTTAGTTGGATTGGTGAATGTTTTTTTGTTACAATTTTCATAAGTTTTAAAAATAACTAGACATTTCATAGTACTTAAATAAAACTATGAATATAATTTTGTTATTTTGTTTTTAAATTATTTTTATTTTATTATTTTAAACGAAAAGATATTTTCTTTTTTGAACTTTTACAAATACTTATTTATACATACAACTATCTATATACACATACATATTATATGTTTGAGCAATACGTATGTATGTTATGTTGTAATCTTAGGAAGGATGAAAGATTGAGAGAAAGATGATAATTAAACAAGAAAATGTTTGAAAACAGAAAGGATGTGTAAAAAGTTTCTTTATCGAATATGTTGTATATATGTAGGCAAAAGGTATAGACATTAAAATTGAAATAAAGTTTTCTATAGAAAAGGACTCTTGGTTTTTTTTCTATAATACTCGTTCGTTTGTATATATATGAATCCAATTATAAGCCAAAATGAAGTAGAATAAAAAACATTTTTACAGCAGAACAAAAATAATTTTTACTTAATTTTTATTTTTTTTTAAATTTTATTAAAATTTTGTTTTTATTTTTCAAGTGAAATCTTCCTGTATTTCATTTTGTTCAAAATTATATTTATTTTTTCCAGGTGTATATGGATAATCAGACCATTATGGCACCACCGATCAGTAAATCCATCCCATGCATCATCCAGCATATCATCATCAGTAATTAAGTAGTTACTGGTTTATACATTGCTGAGTGAGTTAATTTTCGACGTTGGCGTGGTAGTAGCTTACTGGTTGGAGCTCAAACTCGGTACTTGAAGCCCATCATTCCAAAACCGTATCCATTGAACTATTCAAGTTGCGTTTGATGATTTCTTCTAAATTTTTTCATACTACTTCTTCGTCAATTTGTTTACTTTATTCATTATACGGTTGAAATGAAATCAATGAAATTTCGGGGGAAAAAAAATGGAAGAAAAATAAATATATGTGTGCAATATGATATATACAAATTATGTATTTATTTCTGTTGAATGTTTTTTATATTTTTTTTTTCTTTATAAATTTTATTTTTTGAAAAATATACATAAAATAAACATCGAATACGAATATATGAATTGAATTTATTGAGAAATATGAGTTAAAGTGGTACTGATACATATTTTAATACTTATTTACAAATTTAAATATCATCAGTATATTTTTTCAATTTTCAAGAACTTGACAATAACAATTTTTTGTGTAATACATGAATCCTTTTTGATGTTTTTGTTTTATTTTATATTTTTTCTGAATAATAAAATATGCGCCAATATGCATATTGGATACATGAACAATTTTAAACATTATTTGTAACGTATATAAGTGTATGAAATTTGAGAAGATATTTGTACATAAGTACGTGTACATTTTCGTTTTTCGTTTAAATAACTGAATATAACATACGAATAAATGCATATTATATTAGTATCTCGTATATGTATACATGCATTTGAAAAATTATATCAAAAAATGTAACAAAATGTATTTTTATTTCGAGTGTATTTAGTTACCTATATAATGTACATTCAAGTAAATAATATAAAAAAATATATATTATTACATAGATAGATAGATATTACTTATAATATAATGTATACATGACTGTCATTATATTACATGAACAAAATCTGGGTTTTATTTATATTTATAATACGAAATAAAACAGAATATATATGTACATATATAAAAAAAAAATGAATAAAAATTTGAAAATAAAATTAAAACAAAAAAATAAAATAAAATTTAAAATAAAATAAATTTTTAAAACAAAATTCTGTATACGTATGAGTGTATGAATGTACATTTATTGTATTCGAGCTACTCGTCTCGTATAAGATTACATTATACAATATACACATATACAAAGTAGAGAAATAAAAGCATTTTAAATAATATATTATATATAATATATAAATAATACGTATCATGTTGAATAGAAAAAAAATGTTATATAAAATACACATGAACAAAAAAAAAATGAAACGAAATGACAAAAAATTTAGTGCATGTACATACATATATGTATATAAATATGTACATACGTGGATAAAACAGAAACAACAGAAAAAGGATATCGAAAAAATGTTATACATATACAATGATAACAATAAAAAAATGCACAAACAAGAAATACAAAACTAAATAAAAAAAAAATTATTATTCTTTTTTTAAACAAAAAATATAAATTCGTGAAAATATGATGATGACAAAGCATTTTAGTTTTTATTTGCTGGATCAAGAGTCATTTCTTCAGTGTCTTTTTTCCGTGTGTATTTGTTTGTATTTTTTTTGTTTTTTTTTTTAAGTGTACGAATACGAGTATATAGAATAAATGATGATATTTTGTACATGCAATTTGTTTTGTATTTGTCATTAAAATAAAATTTTTCATATCAAAATTTAATACTATCTATATAGCTAGAGCTACTCTTCTCTCATTTAAGATAAAAATTTTAAAAATGAAAATATTAAGTATTATTTAAAATGTGAAGAAAAAGAGCTACACATAATGTAAACATATATACATTTTGTATTTATTCATGCATTTATCTATATACAATCTTGAAATATTCTACACATACATACATATATATACTTTTCAATACACAAAAAAGAAAATGAAAATTTTAAACATATAATATTTTTATATGTATATTTTTTATAATAGGTATTAGCAGGTATATTCAAAGCAGCTACAAAACAAACAACATAATGTACATACATATGTGCATATATGTACGTACGTGGGTATATAACGTTGTCTCAAATTCGAATAGCAAAAGAAAGAGTATCATCTACAGAGAATATTATAGAAAACGACGATGACAAGACAACAAAACTAACAACGACAACAAGGTTATGTAAAGTCAAGTTAAATTTAATTTGAATGCGACATAAAATTAAACCACATGAAAAATTTTTAAGGTAAAAACAACAAAAGAATAAAGATAACTAAAAAACTGAAATGAATTCAAATGAAAAACCAAAGAAAAAGCACAGAGAAAATTTATATCTACGTGTATATTTTTTGCCTTTTTTTTATATGAAATATTTTCCATGTCAAAAATAATGAATGTTTTAGTTTTTTTGAGGTACAAGTAGGTACATACATATATGAATGTACAAATGTATGTAATATGTACTCGTATACTGTAGATTTTATAATGAAATCCCTTCAGGTATACATATATTTGTACATAGTTATCATCAGTATATAAGAATGGTTGCTGCTACTGCTGTGATTATTCATGTAACTAAGTGAGTATAGTCATCCAGTGATTTAAAAAGTTTTTCAAAAAATGAATTTTGTAACTTATTATAGGTACCAAAGATTTGAGGTTTATTTTAATTTTAATTTTATTTCATTTTACTTATTTGCTTGTTTATTCATCATTATCCTATTTTTACATCTAATAAGTAATTTTCCTAAGGTTTTTAAGCATCCAATATGCAAAATTTAATATACAACATGTAACGTACGACTTTGTACCAGATATTAAATATCACACATAATCGACAAACAAGAAACGAACTAATTATTTATTATTCGTATTTGAATTAGGACATAAAAAACTGAAAATGAAAAAAAAAAAAAATCTTTACACCATATTCGTACATAATATTCAGAGAGAATTTACATACATATATTGTTTTTATTTCACTTTTTTTTAATCTAAAGTTTATTTTTGTTTCATAATATACATAAATACAGTGCATAATGGTGGTAATTAAACTGGAATTTCTTTATATACATATATGTACGTATATTATATACATTGTTGCATTGCTGGAAGAAAAATTCATGTAATTTTAATTTTAGTAGGTATACGGTGTAACAAAAAATTGTACATATATGTGCTTACACATGCATATACATAATATATGTACTGCATATAATAATAATGTATGTACCTACTCGTGTTATAATTTTTAATCACTTTTTTTTATAAAAAAAAAAAAAAATTATTTTCTATTTATATACTAGTACATGCATTTAAACACCCATATACGCCCATATACATTCGAGTGAATCTTATTTCTTGCACTTATACATACGGAGTACATTTATTTTGTTTTTCTTGTATATATGTACATACTAAAAATTATTATTTAATTCATTAATGTCAGCTTTTAAAGTTTTACGCACTCAAATGACTTTAAAATTTTTTCACTCACCAGATTATAAACGTTTATTATTGTTACATAAATATAGTATTATTATTTTATTCATTTTGTATATTCATTTTTTTTTTATTTTTTCATTTCATTCAAAACATTTATTTTTCCATCATCATCATCATCAGTTATTCCGTTGGTGGTACTAATATTTGTACTACGAGTATCTATATACATTGTAAGAATATATAGTACTATGAAACTTGTATACGTCTACGTTCGCAAATTACATAAAAATGAAAAATGAAAAAAATAAAAATAATAATAAATAAAATAAAAATAATTTCATAACAACAATAATAATTTTTAACGAGTGATTTAATCTTCGATAACTTACATGCTTACATATAAATACATATGTATGTTCATATTTTGATATACAAGAAGTACACTATAATAATAATCGTAATAACGATTAAGTATTAAAGTAAGAAGTTTATTCGTTCGTTATATGTACATACATTATGTGTATTGTATGTATATAAACGAGGCGAGTGTGTCAGTATATGTTTTTATTTTTTTTTCCATGAAAAATTAGTTTATTTTTTTCTTTCCATGAAAAATTAGTTTATTTTTTTCTTTCCTTCGCACTTTCTTCATTTCATACATTTTTCTTCATTGATGTTTTTTTTTTCATTTAGATTTTATTTTTTCTTTATTTCTTTTTGATTATATGTATGTATGTGTGTGTGTTTGTGTATGTATGAATAATTCTATTAAATTTCATTTTAATTACAAGTATTGCATTACAAGCAATGTACAATTAATGTATATACATATTATGTATGTAATGTATGTATGTACTCTTTTATACGTATATATATTATACATACATATATTCATATGAGTTTGTAGATATTAATTTGTGTCATACATTAAGAGATTGCAAAAAGGATAACTATATACTATGTACATATGTATATATTTTGGTACAAACTGATATATATTAATAGCAATACATGTGTAAACATACATATATATAAAATGTTTAACATGTGTGTGCAGATTAAAAAAATATGTAATGAAAAATTGTGCATATAATACGAGAAAAATAAATAACAAAAACTAATTTAAAAAGAAACCGAACATGAATGATATTTTTTTTACTATATAAGAATATAAAAACAAATGAAAATAATAAAAAAAAAATTAGCGGAAAACAGAAGAAAAAAATATAAAATAAGAAATCACATTAAAATAAACTAAGTAAAAGGAGGTTAAGTATTGAACACCAGTAGGAGACATAATGCTTACATTATATATGTATACGACAGTTAAAGTTATGTTATTAGATATTTACATTTACTGTATGTACTCGAATGTACGAGTATGTCTGTATTTTTTTATTTTTAATAAACTATATTTAAAACGATATAACTGTTTTGTTTCGGTTTTATGTTAAATTTATCATGTGTGTGTATGTTTGTTTTTTAATTAGTGCAAATATATATAACATAATTGTAAAAATGCTAAAATGAAAAATAAATTTCATTCTTAAAAAAAGTTTCGAATTTAAGACTTTAAAAATACTTTAAATTCGTATATGAATACGCATTTTTTAAACATGAAAATAATAATAAATATTGCATATAAAATAAGAGTTTATATGTGTAATATGTATGTATATGTAGTATGGTAGTACGCTGTGTAATATATGTATACTCTACCATATTATATCATACATATAGTATATCCTCAGTAAGGTAGTACATAAAATGAAATAATACCTAGTAAAAGTATAAAGTTAGTTTTTTTAATAAACTTAAAGTAGAACAAAAAGTATGTGTTTATGTGTGTATAGACAGTAATATGAGTATATATGTACTATAAATGAAACCGCACGATAAACAACACACGAAAATGCATTAATTTGAATACTTACAAACATTATATGCATACATATGTACATCATACACATATGGTATGTATGAGTATATTATATATCATGCATATGTATATGTATTTATGTAACATATTCTTATTTCATTTTTCATTTTTATATATTTCATTCTATAAAATTCAAAGTACGAGACTACACACTAATGACAATCCAAGAATAAGTGAGTGCAATTATGATGTTGGTGATGGTTGGTACTTTGGTAGTCGGTACAGTGTTGTAAAATATACGAGTAAAGTGAGGTGAACAGGGAGCCAGTTTGTAAGGTTGGACGTTTTTAATGTGGTAAAAATGTACTAAATTTAAATCTTTTCAAATACCTTTTGTGTTCTTTATGACCGGAATAATAATTTTTATGCAAATTAGGCAAGCAAAACTTAAAATACTCAAAGGACGACCACATCATGTATAATACATATGTATAATGTACATATACTTATCAATAAATGCATATACACATTACTACACTATATAGATGTATATCAAGGACATTGAATTATTTTTATATATGCACATATAATGCCGCATACAATATTACAGAAAAGTTGTATACGAATACAATGTATAATCTATACGTACATGCAGACACAAACAAATCCGACAAAAGATACATTTTTTGATCATTCCATATATGTGGAAAATTGTATTGTAAACTATGTGGTAGTAGAGATACCAACCTTATGGAATGTATACGGATACTGGAATGTGTATAGCTGCTATACATATTTTTAATAAATATATTTTCATACATATATGGTTACACATATGTGAATAAATACGGAAAATTACGGATTTAGATATTATTTTTTTTGCTTTTTTTTTTGGCTTTACGCTTTTTACTTTGATGCTAATTAATTTCTGTGACAGATGACTTTTAACCTCTTTTAAATTTTACAAGGCTAATTTATAGGCACACATGCACATAAACATACACATATATTGTATTACATATATGTATTATATAGAGTACGGTTATGGGCATACATACTAATATGCCACAGAGAGACTTATAAATATGTATATGTGGACATCTAATAAAAAAAAAAATAATAAAAAGTATATGCTAGAATTAAGTGAAAAATTACAAAAAATATTTAAAAATAAAATTTAACGTACAAATTATCTGGTTAAATACATACTCGTGCTCTCATATTTTTAAGGTTATGTTCATATATGTGAAATTTTTTATACCCATACTAATATATATACATATATGTATTTGCGGAATGTATGAGCATAAAATAAAATATGTAAATGTTACGGGAATTAAATTATTTTTAACTAAAATTTCATTTTTCTGGGTTTCAGTATTTAAACAATTTTATGTACGTATGTGCATGAGTATATAGTAGTATATTTTATGATAAAATTTTATAATCTAATTTTTTAGGATATTTTTTTTTTTCGCTCATTATTATCTCAGAGAAAAAAGGACAAAAAATAACGTTCCTACTTTTTTGTTTAATGAAAAGTTAAATAATTTTCTAATTGACTGCATAGATAAATATATAATACGATGATAATGATTAATTTTTTTTTTTTTTTTGGTTTTTATTCCTTTGCTTTTGAACTGATATTCTTATAAATGTACATCCGTATTATCATTTATAGTGAGTTTCCTTAATAAAATGAAAGATAAATACGAAGATGTCTGCGCCCTTATAAAAATATCATAATGTAAATACACACATAACGAAATCTTTATACAAAATGTAATTATTTAATTTTTTTGTTTGTGTGTATATATTTTTTCCATTTGGTTTGTTTCGTTTTCTATTTATATAAAATCTAAGATCTACGGTTGATGTAAAATATGGGAAGGTAGACGCTTAGTATATAAACAGCATTACCATAATGTAATTTTATTATTTCAATTAATACTTAATTCAAATTAGAAAAAAAAATACCTATATTCCTGGTAAACGACTATGCGGATGCAAAATACATACAAAAAAGTGTGAAAATGAGAAAAAATAAAAAATTTTAGAGTAGAGAAAAAAAAATTATTATGAAAATGAGTGATAATGAATTCACCATCATCACACCACATAAGAGAAAAAAAAAAAATTTTTGAAAAATGAAAGGAAACTGAAAAAACAAAACTCCAAAAAAATTTCACTAAAAACAGCAAAAAACAAAACCTGCTTAATGATGAAAAGAAAAAATAGAAAAAAAAGTAATAAAAATTAAAAAAAAAAAACTAGAAAACCCAACATATAATGAAAATGAAAATGATGAAAAAAATTAATGAAAAAACATTTTTTTTTGTTTGCATAATTTCGTTTTTAGGTGGTTTTGAAAGCTGTGACAGAATGTCTGTCACAATCACGCAATTTATTCATTTAAATATAATAACAGAATCAAAAGCAGCAGAAAAAAACATATAAAAACTGAAGCATAATAAAAAAAAAGGAAAATTAAAATAACAAAAATAATAGGATAACTAAGCAAATGCAAAAAAAAAAAAAGAATTTGACACACATAAAATTTAACCAGAAAAAAGGTGATTTGATGTGATTTTGTTAACTGTATTAGAACTTTTACTTGCAGTATTCAGTGCCTTACAAGAAAAAAAAGGGTGGGTGAAAATAAAATATGGATCATATTAACATTAGAAAATTAGTTAAATTTACGTGATTTTGTGTGAGTCATCTAAGTATGTTCAAAAATAAATGTGTGCAGGTAGGTGTAAAGTCATATACTCGTACTTAGTACAAAAATTCCATCGAATGTACGACTGATAGCTTTTATTTTCAGAATTTTTACAACCAAGGAAAAAGAATTTGGATAGCATTGAGGGCAAAATCAACCTACTAGGGGTTTATGTGTGGAAGAGTAGAGTACGTAATCACGAAGAATATAGAAAGCTTCTGTTATTGGTCAAAGTTCGGAAGGGGGTGTAACACAACTGATAATGATGATGATGATGATGATATAAGTAATTTATCAGTGGAAAATAATTTACATTCTCTCAAAATTTAGAAAAGTAAAGTTAATTTAGAACAAAAATCTTATTGCTGATATAAGTAATTTATCAGTGGAAAATAATTTACATTCTCTCAAAATTTAGAAAAGTAAAGTTAATTTAGAACAAAAATCTTATTGCCTTGGGCACTGTGAAAATTTGAATTGAATTTTTTGATTTGTAGAAGCGCTGTTCATTTGATGTTGAAACATTAAGACTATTTAAGTACATTTGCATAATAACAACATTTAAAAAGTATTTTAATTCATTACATATTTTCGAATGTAAAAATATAAAGAAATTCTGTTTAAAATTAATCATGAATTTAATTATAAATTTATTACGTTTATACGTACATTATAATTCATTTATCAAACTTACGAACTTTTAATTATTAGAAAAAGTTTTATGCAATGTATTTATTTTTTATGGAAACTTATATTATTTACATATATATATGTATATCATAAGTATATATATATTAGGTGCTTTCGATTTGGCAATTTCAAGTACTTGCGAGTACTAAAATGTGTCTAGGATAAGTTGTTAAAACGAACTTCGTACTTCCAGCTACTTGAAAAATTTTTCATGAGTAGCTGCGAGTAGATGGTTTAGCACAGACATTTACCTTTTCTACTCGGAAGTACTTGAAATTGCCGAATCGAAAGCACCTATTATGAGTATTATTTTTGTAGGTATAAAATATTTTGTAGGTACCAATAAAATGTATTCAATTTTTGATCAAAAATATAATAAAATTTGAAACTTTTAATGTTCGGACAAACAAAAAAAAAAGAAAAGAAATACACAAATTTTAATTTAAAAATGACTGCATCCATCTTCTTTTTGTTTTGCTTTTCACATCTTTAAAAGTAATTTTATGAAGTAACTATATAGCTTATTTACTACTATAATATTTCACTTCTGTATTATGCCATAATAATCCATTATATTGAATAAATAGGCTTATGGTTTTCTTTAAATTTGAATTTCACATATTCAATTATATCAAACAACAATAATGACAAACGATAATAAATGAGAAATAATTGAAATTTATATAAAATCGCTTTATAATGTAGATAACGTTAACTTTAACGTTAACTTAACGTTACAAAAACTTTTAATGTCCACTGTACATTCATAGAGTCTACATATCGGTATAACACATAATGAACCAAAAACTAAAAACACAAATAAAAAAATCGAAATAAATAAAAACTATAACTAAAAATTATAGTCTATGAAATGCATATTCGTAAATATGCAAATATTCTTAACATACATATACATACATGAATACAGAAACAAAATAACAGGATAAAAAATATAAATCATTTATATGATATTGCTTTTTACAATATTGAATGTAGTAGAGACTCTCCTGTATAGAGTTCCTTGTAAATGTAGAAAAACAACATACACATTCTATACAGATACTCAGTACATATCTCTCAGATACATTAATATTTTTGTATAAAACGATATACGAGTCTAAAATGTTTACTACACTATATAGAAATTTTCTATGAGTAAAAGTATAGATCTGATGATGTAATGGGGTCAAGCAAAAACAAAAATATAAATAATAAACCCGATTTCAACAAAAAAAAAACAACAAAAAAACATTTTACTTTCTTTTCCTTTATTTTTTTTTTCTTTGCCACAAAAATAATATTGAATAGATGAAAAGAAAATAAAAAGTATCGAAGTAAAATATTTTACTAAGAAATTAGACAAATAATTGAGCAGAAATTAATGAAAATTTTTATCTATATGCATATACATACATATGTACATCGATAGCAATAGATATTAAGTACAACCAAAAATGTATCTGGGATATGCATTCAATTAAATATTAAAAGTTTCTCCTTTAATGTATACGAGTTATATACATAAATACTGTAGGTATAATATGTGCACATAAATTATATTGTATCATATTCTATAGATTACATATATATATTATTTTAGAATATCAATACACGGACATATAAACATAAACACACATGCGGTAAATGCAGTAAATGATTTTTTTATAGTTGAAGAGAAGTAAAAAAATTATAAAATCAATTATTGTAATGATTTATAAACATTTTTCTCACAAAAATAATAGGAGACAAATTTAATTTTTCAATCAATACCAATTATATTCTGTTTGTGTGTGTGTACATATATGTAAAGGATTATATTTTGTACAGTAGCACATAATTAAATAATATCATACAATTAAATACAAGTGTATGTAATTTTACCTTTATAATGGTGAATGTATAAATCATACAAAAACTGTTATACTTGAAGGTGTTATGTGCGATTGGATCCAAAATAACAATTCCGGAATTAGTTATAGAAGTACACATTGTTGTAAGTGGTAGAAGTATACATACATATATATATACATCCTCGTTCTTTTATATTCCATTTTAGATAATACGTTTACAAATTTAATCTTCTATCTAAGTAAAAAATATGGTTTTAGAGTTGCAAGGAATAATCGATTATTCAATTTTCATTTTTATCTCTGTGTGTAAATATCAGATATGTACAAATGTACATAATATAAATTAAAAATACAATTCAAAATCAATTTAGTCTACAGAAGATTGATACATAACATACATACATATGTACTTATTTAACAAGAAAAATATATAAAAATAATGAAAATAAAAATAAAAATGTTTTGATGCTAAAATTATACAGAGAATATATGTAAGTTTTTCTTCAATAATTTCTCTAATTAGATGTGACATAAAATGAATTCTTTTGAACTTTTTAAATTAAAGAAAAAAATAAAAAAATATTTTGAAATAATTGGAGAAAAAAAAAACATATAAATTTTAATTACCTTATATCTTCTAAAGGATGTTATATACATATCTTAAAAATTGCTTAATTTATTTCAAATAATTTATATTGCCTTCAGGTGAAAAATAGAGAAAATAAAAAACGTTGAAACAAAATACGAACAGTATAATCTTTTTAGATTTACGAGTATGTAAACATATCTATAGTACCTATCCATAAAATATATATGTAGAAAAATTTAAATGAAACGAAATAAAAATCCTTTCATAAATTGAATTATAAATTAAAAATCTATTAAAACAGTAACTACTAAGTGAACAAAATCATATAAATTTAACACATTAAGTCTATATGGAGCCTTAAAGAAAACCGGATATAGCTGCAGGGAATTTTTACAAAAATAAAAACGAATTTTTTTTCTTTTATTTTTTCCACTTAAAAACCGCCTATTTTAAGGTGATTGCGACATCTACACTTTATGCCTATTTTTAAATACCTATATACTTTATGAATGTGAAATAAAAGTGTGAGAAATTAGTTTGCGGAAAAGCAATTAAAATATGAAAAAAGGAAAAAAAAAAAAGAAAATTTTTTTTTACAAAAATAACAAAAGAGAATTTATACCTATAACCGTACGCCAGTATGTAAATAAGTTTTTAAAGGTACGAGTATATACGAGTACGTATATATCTAAAAAATGACCTTCTGTTGAAGGATATTTATTCTAAAATTTATATAACTAGTACTGGAAAATTTCTGTTGCATCATACATTATATTCTTATCTTATCATAAAGTAAAATTTGAAAAAAGAAAAATAAATTCACTGAAAGATTCATTATTTTCACTACCATTTATTTTGTGTTTATTTTTGTTCTTATATTGTGTGTTTTCTTTTGTTGATTAATATTTTTATGATGTAAGCAATTAGTTGTCATAAACATCTAAACATTTTATAGTGAACCCTAGTCTAAAATTATTTTTTTTTTCATTTCCATTGAATTTTTCGTTTTTTTCCTGTTACTAATCCAATTCGATAACACAAAATTCACTTAAAATAGTACACAAACAAGCTTTTTGTAATTGAATATCTGAATATCTTTACTTATAAACTTTTGTACTCACAAAAAAATACTACATTCCTTATTTACTCCTGTTTCAACTATATATGATTGCATGCTGTTTGTTATGTCATTTTTCATCGAATTCTTTCTTATAAATTTTTACCAATAAAGTATAAAGAAAAAAGGTTACAAAGAAAATGATCATTCAATTGTTTTACAGGAGTTTTTTTTCTAGCAATTTTGGTTTGTATTATTTAGTAATAAAAATTTTTTCATTTTGACCGAATTTGACCCTTTTATCGTCATAGTATTTGTTCATTTATTTGTGTTTGAATGTGTGCATGTAATTTTGTTTATTTTCATTAAGTATTTTTGAATGGTTTAGGTTCAGTTTCTCATACACATACACACAACAGAAAAAGTTATCCACCAAACAGAAAATGTATGAAATATGAAAGGTATGTGTAGAATATTTTAGAAGAAGGTGCCAATTATTTTAATAAAAAAAAAAATTAAAAACGTTAAAAACGTAGAAATTATTTTTATTTTCATTTTACATTCCTCACCCATCTGATATTTATTTTGTGAAAAATTTTAACTGTGTGAATGATGCTTGTATAATTGTTGATGGGTAAACGTTTCAAATTTTCCTGTAAATTTATCATTCTTTAATTTAACACTAATACGTCACGAATACACTAAAACTTATCGAGATAAATGTATAATATACTAATGACTAGATAGCAATAGGGTAGGCGGTTTTTTTCTTTCTAAACTAAACAATTTTTGAAATATTTTAATTTTCATGACATTTTACTTTTTTTTACAATTTGTTTGAAATTTGAAAATTTTCATTTTTTTTGTGCTTTGTTCATTGAGAGTTTAGGTTTTATTTAATCGAAAATAAGACCAAACTCTATACAAAATACATAAAAATAAAATACATACATGTACTCCGAATCTATGTACATACCATCCTATGTTCTATTCAATATAAAATAATATTAGAAAAAATAAAAAACAAAAACAAAAAAAAGTGAAACGAGAAAAGCAAAAATAGTAAAAGCCTTCGGAAACATTTTGAAATCCATCTGGGAAAACTTTGAGTTAATGAAAATTTTATTACCCTAGTACGACCTAATTAAACCGAAGTCGAAGATGAATGAACAGTGAAATGAAATACCACTGTTAATATGTGCACGAGTGTAGGTGAAACAAGAAGAATGCATAACCAATGTATATGTGTGTATACTTACATGTGGAACAATTTATACACACAGGTACATCGATGTAGGCATATAATTCACCATAATGGAGTAAAGGTGAAAACCAGATAAGGTACCGACTGTTGTAAACGTATTGAAGGAAAACAGCATGATGTAAAAAAAAAAAATAATTGAAAAAGCTGAAAAAGTGAAAAATTGAAAATTTTTTGAATATTTTTTTATGTCCTGCAGGCATGATATGTACTATCATACCCCTGTATCTGTATGTGTGCGTACCTGAAAAAAGAAAATAGTAAAAAGCAATAAAAAATTCAGTAGTAGAAAAAGAAGAAAATATAATCGGATTTAAATGAAAAAAAAAAGTGCAATAATTTGAAAATTTTCCACTTTAAAGCCAAAGAATTTTATGAAGAATGAACAAAATAAAAATCCTTGAAAATAAACTAAGCATTAACCGGACACAAATAGAGACTGAACAAAGGATAATAGTATTTCAAAGATTTTTTGAAGATATAATATGTACATACGTGTATATACCCGTATATAAT
This sequence comes from Villa cingulata, assembly GCA_951394055.1. Lineage (NCBI taxonomy): Eukaryota > Metazoa > Arthropoda > Insecta > Diptera > Bombyliidae > Villa > Villa cingulata. The sequence goes on along the minus strand of OX596020.1, from coordinate 5,718,406 downwards.
TTGCATGTTTAACACAAGACTTATATGCAGATGTATGTGTTTACAAAGTGAAAGTATATAATATTTTTGTCGCATTGCTTGAGGATTTTTCTTATAAAAATGTTTACATAGCGAAATTTTTTTTAACACTCATACAGACACAACAAAAAAAAATAATTTTTTTTGTAATATGTAGATATACAATCGTAAAACAAAATTATAAATGAAAATGTAAATTTAAGGACGTTTAAGAATTTCTACTCGTAAATAGCTTAAGGATAGAACAGAAACCATTATTATTTTAGCTTTGTTATTTTGAAAGTAAAAGCGAAGTTGAAAAAAAAATAAATAAATATACATATAAGAAAAAGGACTCCTATAAAATTGTAAAGAAAATATTAAATGTAATAAACGAAATAATTTTTTTTTTTTTTTTTTCAAAAACAAAAATATACAAATAATAAAAGGAGAAAATTATTTAAAAGGTGAAAATTCATGACAGAAAAAATAAAATCGTGATACTTTTCCTTTTCATTAAATTTTCTCTTCATTCTTTTCATATTTTATTTTTTATTTTTTTCGTGCCCTCTCTGATTTTTTTTTCTTTATTTCCCGAACTGTTTTTCTTTTTCTTTTCAACATTCCTATATCTTTACCGTAATTTACCTTAATAATTTTACTTCCTTTTTTCCTTTCATTTTTTTTTTTTTTTTTGGTAATTTTTTGTAATTTTTATTCTACAGCAAACCTTCTCTCATATTTTTATGGTTAGTTTTTTGTGAAAGTTTGTTTCTTACTTATCTGCTATATGTATATAATTTTCTCTATTCATATAATGATTACAGATAAATGACTTTAAATTTCTTACTATCATTATCTATTCGTATATATCTTCGAATATTTCATTCCAACACGACTCAATTGCTATTCAAGAAAAATTCTTCCTTTTAATATTTTTACCCTTATTTTTTTTTTTTATTTTACATCAACTATAGCTGCTGTATGGTATAGTATGCTATACTCGTATATTAATGCAGTAAATAGAAGCATGCAATTTTATTTTTTATTTGCATAAATTATATGAAGGCAGAAAAAACAAAAACTCAATAAAAAAATAAAAATATCTAGACGATTTTTTTTTGTTTTGAAATAGAAAATATGAAGGAAAAACTAAATTTATTCAAATGATATACAAAGATATTTAATAATATCACTCTATATATTGTACTGTGTCCTTATATACAAATAAGAAAAAAATTAAACAGAAAGAATTTCTTGGAGAATATAAAAATCTAATAATCTGAATTTTTTTCAATTTAATATTCTTTTCAGTATAACACCAACTATGCATTACTTTAAGGGAGCTTGAAATTTTTTGAATTTTTATAAGAAAAGAAAATATTTTTTTTTACCTTTGAGAAACAGAAAACCCAATCTATTTTTTTTTTTTGTAAAATATGAAAGAAAATTGCTTCTCAATTATCCCAAATATTGAGTAAAAGGATCATATTTCGGTTAATAATTATTCTTATTCATTTTATTCAATAGCCTTCATTTGTTTCGATTTCAAATTGGATTTTTTTTTGCAAACAAAATTTGAGATTTATCTCTTTTCAGTTAAATGAGTCCTGTAGTCATACTTAATTCTAAAGAAAAAATTGTAAAAGAAAAACTCATCTATATTTCATCATATTGCAAGTTTTACAATTTTTATAACGAAAATAATCCAGTAAATATACAACTGTACGTAGAACACATTCAATGTCATAATCCTATGCAAATAGTGAACTTGAAATGAAATGAAATGAAAATATTGAATGTTGTATCAAAGAGAAAATTATGTATGTATGTCAACTGGAAAAAATTCTAAAATATCAATAAATTGAAAACGTTATACAGGAGTTATTAAATGTTTTACAATATAATTTTCTTTGGTTTTTGAACTATATTCACTACAACAAGGTCAGAAGTTTTGTTATGCAGTACATGAATTATCTTTGAATCCAATTAAAGCTAATTAAATTTTCCAGAAGATATTTATCTGTAGAAGTTTGATGGAATTATACTCTCGATTTCTTCATTGAATTTCGAATTCGAATTTACCAATTATTAAGAATTGTAATTGCATTTGCATACTTTGATTTGTTAACTATTGTAACCTTTTTGTGACTCACAATTAATCGAAAATGGAATAAATTGCCCTATTTTTGTAAGTAAAATACAAAATGAATAAAAATTACCTTTTCTTTTTATATATTTTTATGTATAATCCTTAATAAGAACTTTTTTTTAATCTTCTATATATTTGTGGATACAAATGAAAGTGTATTTTATGTACACGACTAATATGCATATCAATTAATTTACCATCAATTTTTATTTGAACATTTCGAATTTTCAGTATATTCTATACGTTTTAATGTCATTTTCACTTATCCTAATCCTAATGTGAACAGATAGATAGAATAAAGAATGATATTTCTGTATAAAACCAGATAATCATATAATGCACAAAATAGAAGGATACACTACACACATACAGCTACATGTTGTACATAAGCCACATAAAAAGTATCTAGAATCCAGGTGTACTAAACATACACATTTATACATCGGTTATTTCTGTGTACGTGCCTAAGTAAATCTATGTCTTAACTAAAGTGCTAACTTTAACTTAGTTTTTGTTTATTATACTTAGTTAATTTATGTTAAAAACTTTTATTTTAAAATTTGTCTAGAAAATCTTTTAAAACTTTTCTTTATACTTTGGTGAGAGATGTTGGAGATGTATACCAGTCTGGGTATACCTATATCATCTACACAAACTGGTCGTACATTGAAAATCAACAAGAGAATGAATTTACTCGTAGAGTGTAGAGAAAATTATTAGATGAAATAAGAGAATTTATATTTTTTTATGTTTTTCTTTTCGATTTTGAAAAAGGAAGAAAGACAAATTTTTTTTTTTCAATGTAATTATTCTAAAAAATTTTATAATCTAATTTTGATGATTTGAAAACTGTGTGCATCTACATAATATGAATTGTATATTTGGTATTCCAATAAAGATTACATATATATGAGTCTATGTGTACGTAAAAGTAATCTATACTTATACAATTTGAGAAGAATTAAAGTATGTTTATAATATAGAAAATACAAAACGAAAAGAAAACTTTCTAAAATGATGATGATGAAAATTTAATTTAATTACTACGTAGTAGAGTATTACATGCATAACAGAATTATTTGATTTAAAAATTATTTTATTTCAATTTTAATAAGTATTTTCTTAATGAATTGGAATTTTATTTAAAACGGATTTATTTAGCATCATTTTTGCGTTAATGTAGGTACATTTTCATCATTTAAAAAAAAAATAAAAAATATCTTAACGTTATACATGTAGTATGTATAGATAAATAGTGTATTAAATTAATGAAATTGAAAAATTAATAACAAAAACGATGTAAAAAAAAAAGCGGATTACCATCAAAGATATTCCATTCGAAAAAATTGATTAAATTTTTATTTCGAAATTATGATACTAACATTTTTTTTTGTATTCATTTTCTAGAAGTCAGCAAAATTATTTAAAGTTTTTTTTTTCTAATATTATTCTTTCAATTTTTGTAATGTGTAGGATGAAACATGAAACATAATCTGATATTTCGTACTTCTACGAATATGAAATGGAACATATTTTCACCGATTTGTTACGTCTCTATCGTTCAACACATACACAGATATGTATGTATGTGTACATATACTATATACGTTTACATACTTTTATAATATATTTTTTCTACAAACTTTCAATTTATTTGATTTTATTTTTTTGTTTTTTTTTTTTTTCAATTTTTACATTTTTTAACGCACGAACGATCGCTTACATACATAATTTTATGTTCGATACATACGAATATGTACTAAGTATTGACAACAATCTGAAACACACAAAAATATTGTACACACATCATCAGTGTGAGTGTTCATATATTAAATAACGACAAAAAAAAAATATAGCGAAATTACATTTTCTTTAAATAGAGTTGATATTCGATTCGATTGTTTAGAATATCGTTTTAGCACGTTTCGATGTAAGGTATACATATGTATACTTGTACATTATATTTGTTTTCTTACTTCAACTTTTATTTCATTTTATTTTATTTTATTTTATTTTACTTTTTTTTTTGTTTTGTTTTGTTTCGATGAAGCTTTCAAAATTCTAAACGAAATACTAAATCGGATTTTCTCTATTACAATATAATGAAAATAAAATAAAAAAAAACAAACACAACGATAATGTCGAAAAATGGAGTGTAGAAAAATACAATAAAAAAAAAAAAACAAATATGTAAATATCTTCTTATCTATGTATAGAATGTACTTACTTGAAGAAAAAAACATAATATACAAAAACGTTCCCCTTAATATACAATTTTTACGAGTTATACATATATTTACAATTATATACACATATATGTACTTACATATGTATATGTAAGTAGATAGTACTGTAATATATATTTCGCTCGCTGGATTTTATTCATGATCGTATATAGACAATATAAAGTGTTTTTGTATAGATATACCAGTATCTATTATTTTTTCATGGTTTTAAAATTTTTCGAATAGAAATAAAAGAAAATAATCTTTTAAAGAATCGTTTTATAAATAAATAGACAAAAATAAAAAATAAAAAAAACAGAAACATGAGCAAATTTCTTGTATCGTACATATTAATGTAGACACGAAAATCGAATTTTTTTCAAATTTTTTCTGTATTTTTTTTATTATTTTTTTTTCATTCTATTTTTTTTTTTTATTATTATTTGATTTTATTTCCAATATTACGTACACATATAAAATGCACATAAAATATAAAAATTGTTTCCAAGTATACGAGTATAAGTTTTCGTATATATGTACAATACACGGATAGATGTTCGTGTTAGTAAAAAAAAAAAAAAAAAAAAATTGGATGTGGAAATTGAATAAAAGGTGTTGACATGCTTGTGCTTTTGATATTCGCACATCTACAAGTATAAATAATGTAATGTACAAGCAATTTGTTCGACAACCAGAAAACCAAATACAACCAAAAAAAAAAAAAAAAAATGAATAAAAAAAATGAAAAATAGATTTTAAAAAAATTGCTGATAAGTAACATTCACTCAACAAAAGTACAATTTTTTATCAATTAACTTTCAAATATATTCATTCACCGACATTTGAAAAATAAGTATTTTCGTATTATACGATTTTCCAATATGAAAATCTGTGATTGTGGCATTATAAAATGTATACGATAGTATAATATGTAGCTGATCTGTTATAATACATATTCGTATATTTTTTTATTTTTTTTATTTTTTAAATATACATATATACATAAATGTATATAGTATATATTAAGTGCACGCGGATACTCAGTCCATGGCACCGCCGATCAGTAATTTTATGTCAGATATACATATTATCCAGTTTATCATCAGTAATCAGTTTACTGGTGTACATTGCTGATGGGAAAAATTTTTGATCGACTTGGGCAAGAGTAGTGCGCTGGCTGGGGTTCGAACCGTGATCTCAAAGATCGCAAGACCGACACACAACCATCGAGCTATTCAAGCCCCTATATTCGTATATAATGTGTAGAGAATAAAAAAAAAAAAATATATATTTTATTCATGTATGCGATTCAAAATGCAAAGAAAATGACAATTTAATGATACACCACAAAATAAAGGAAAATAAAATTTATATATAAATCATCCTTTCTTTATTTTTTTTTTTTTGTTTTTTTTTTTATTTATTTATGGATGGAAAAAATGAATAAAAACTTTTGAGAAAACCTAACAGACTGCTCGTATTTTTTTATTCTTGGGCTGTTTTCTCATTTTTTTAGTAACATCTGCTTGGTAACAATATAAAATTTATAAGGATAAAAAAAAAACATATAAAGACAGAGGGTATGAATAAACAAACAAACAAACAAAAGGCTTTAAAAGATGAAAATGAATGTAGAAAAAAAATACAGAAAATTTTCATACGAATACGTAGGTAAGCAGGTATTTCATGAACGTATATCTTTAACTTTATACACATACATACATGGATATATCATTCGAATAAATAGGATAAAAGATAAAAGGATGTGGAGAAAGAATACAAAGAAAAAAAAATGACATCATCCCTTTAGTCAAAAAATGCGTAACAATATATACATATAATTTTAAACATCATATATGTGACTAATATATGTATTTATATGTACATTGCATATCTCGTATAAATATGTATCACAATATGTACTCATGTTTACATGCACATGTTTACATATTACCTACTTTCATTCCTTTAGTAGGTAAGCAGGTATTTCATGAACGTATATCTTTAACTTTATACACATACATACATGGATATATCATTCGAATAAATAGGATAAAAGATAAAAGGATGTGGAGAAAGAATACAAAGAAAAAAAAATGACATCATCCCTTTAGTCATATTTTCTTACTATTGCTATGCGGTTTTAGAGGATGTTGGTGGCTATTAAAGTTTAGGGCATTTAGAAGTAGTGGTGAATCCATTACAACGTTATGCGTAAGCGTAATGCGTAACAATATTAACATATACTTTTAAACATCATATATGTGACTAATATATGTATTTATATGTACATTGCATATCTCGTATAAATATGTATCACAATATGTACTCATGTTTACATGCACATGTTTACATATTACCTACTTTCATTCCTTTAGTAGGTAAGCAGGTATTTCATGAACGTATATCTTTAACTTTATACACATACATACATGGATATATCATTTGAATAAATAGGATAAAAGGATGTGGAGAAAGAATACAAAGAAAAAAAAATGACATCATCCCTGTAGTCATATTTTCTTACTATTGCTATGCGGTTTTAGAGGATGTTGGTGGCTATTAAAGTTTAGGGCATTTAGAAGTAGTGGTGAATCCATTACAACGTTATGCGTAAGCGTAATGCGTAACAATATTAACATATACTTTTAAACATCATATATGTACATAATATATGTGACTAATATATGTATTTATATATACGTTGCATATCTCTTATAAATATGTATCACAATATGTACTCATGTTTACATGCACATGTTTACATATTACCTACTTTCATTCCTTTAGTAGGTAAGCAGGTATTTCATGAACGTATATCTTTAACTTTATACACATACATACATGGATATATCATTTGAATAAATAGGATAAAAGGATGTGGAGAAAGAATACAAAGAAAAAAAAATGACATCATCCCTGTAGTCATATTTTCTTACTATTGCTATGCGGTTTTAGAGGATGTTGGTGGCTATTAAAGTTTAGGGCATTTAGAAGTAGTGGTGAATCCATTACAACGTTATGCGTAAGCGTAATGCGTAACAATATTAACATATACTTTTAAACATCATATATGTACATAATATATGTGACTAATATATGTATTTATATATACGTTGCATATCTCTTATAAATATGTATCACAATATGTACTCATGTTTACATGCACATGTTTACATATTACCTACTTTCATTCCTTTAGTAGGTAAGCAGGTATTTCATGAACGTATATCTTTAACTTTATACACATACATACATGGATATATCATTTGAATAAATAGGATAAAAGGATGTGGAGAAAGAATACAAAGAAAAAAAAATGACATCATCCCTGTAGTCATATTTTCTTACTATTGCTATGCGGTTTTAGAGGATGTTGGTGGCTATTAAAGTTTAGGGCATTTAGAAGTAGTGGTGAATCCATTACAACGTTATGCGTAAGCGTAATGCGTAACAATATTAACATATACTTTTAAACATCATATATGTACATAATATATGTGACTAATATATGTATTTATATATACGTTGCATATCTCTTATAAATATGTATCACAATATGTACTCATGTTTACATGCACATGTTTACATATTACCTACTTTCATTCCTTTAGTAGGTAAGCAGGTATTTCATGAACGTATATCTTTAACTTTATACACATACATACATGGATATATCATTCGAATAAATAGGATAAAAGATAAAAGGATGTGGAGAAAGAATACAAAGAAAAAAAAATGACATCATCCCTTTAGTCAAAAAATGCGTAACAATATATACATATAATTTTAAACATCATATATGTGACTAATATATGTATGTATTTATATGTACATTGCATTTTGCATATCTCGTATAAATTTGTATCACAATATGTACTCATGTTCATTCAGTTTTAATCGTTCGCGCAAGAAAGAAAGTCTGTTTTGCTATTATAGTAATTTATTTATTTTTTTTTTATTAAAAACAAATTTTAATTTAAATTTGTCATGAATTTCGTGGTAATTTTATATGTGTGTAATTAATAAAAATAGTTGAAAACAAAAAATAACATAATATAATTTTAAAATTATAATTAAATCACAAAAATTATAATTCTCTTCTTTTTATAAAAAATGTGCGGAAATTATGACGACTATTAAAAATGAGTATTAAATATTAATTTATATAAACGTTCATATAAGTACATACATATAATATATAATACATACTTATGTATGTATACAAGGTATACAACTAGTACAACAGTATAAAAAATTCGTGCAATGTTTTGTTTTTATTTTTTAATTTTTTATTTAAAATATATTGTTCATCTATATATAATCTTAAAACATAAATACATATAAAATGTACATGTATTTGTGTAGATAAAAATTTGAAAAATATTTTTAAACTTAATAAAATAAAATTTAATCAAACGAAAATATAAATTGAAAACTGAAAACGATTATTCAAAACATAGATTATATAAAAACAGCAAAAAAAAAAAATAAAGAATAATATGTATATGTATAAAAAAAAGAAATAAATAAAAAGTATTTTTAGTGCTATATATGATATCTATAGTATGTATATATCTATCAAAAATCTTATCAAATTTCTGATTAAAGAAAAATTGTTTATTATTTTTTTTCTTTGTAAATATATTTTTGTAGACTAAATTTTTGATTATAAATTTGGAATATAATTTTTTTTTCAATTTTTGAAGAGAAAAAAGAAAAACAAAAAGTGATGTTTATAATACATACCGATACTGATATACATACATACGTATACATATATACATAATGCGAGTGTATATTTTTTATTATTATAAAAAAATAAAAAGTGAATAATATAAAACAACTTATTTTCAATTTATCTATATCACCGGCGATTTAAAAAATTAATCGTGTATAACCGCAAATAATAAAAAAATTTGTCAACTCGCACAGTTTAAGGTTACATATTCAATCTGTTGGTTTATTATACATTACAAAAGTACATAAATTTATATATAGGTATACATAGATTTATGTATATGTATCATAAGTGTGTTTAATAGTGGATAAATAAAAAATATAAATTAAATTACATTACCTATATATACTTTTAAATTATAAAAAAAAAGAAGTGAAGTTAGAAATTAAATTGTAAATAATATAAGAAGATATACATAATTGAAAATATCATGTAATGTGTATTCCGCAATAGTGCAACATAATTTAGCAACATTTTCTTTTTGAAGTTTTTTTTTAATTTTGTATTTATAAACAAAAATTAATATACAAATAAATATGTAAATGGTTATACATATACATATATATACGTATACATAATACATATATGTAATTCAATATATAATGCAATATGTATACATAAATAGATTAAAATGATATTTGAATGTATACCGATTAAAAAAAATAAAATAAAATCATTTTAGGTGAGTAAATTTTAAATCGTTTTTTTTTTTCGAAAAAATTATTCTATATATGAACTAAATACTGTTCTATACGAAGTGTTTCTTTTTAAGCTTGTTTAAATGAAAAGTGCGGAAAGGAATACCTGTACGTAATCAATAAATATTTTATTATATATATATACCTATAGCGATTCACTTTCATATATGTGTGGATAGGAACCTATATTTAATTATCGTACATATATTCAATTAATTTTATTATTAACAGTTAGTTTTCGTTTGTTAATTTACCTATACTTTTGTGTAATATAAATTATGAGATGACCCACCATAGTGTTTAGAAAATTAATCAAATGCATATATGTATATACATACAAAGTGTTAAATATATTTTTATGGAATTTTTATGAGGTGTTCCTATTGAAATTTTACTGTAATATCCGGTACATACGGAAGTTACACTTTTGATATATATATTGATGATCTATGATATACCTGTAAATGTTATCTCATTAAATAAATCACCTTCTTCTGTATATATGTATATAATATATACCTATATAACATATGCATATATATATAACATACATATACATAAGAATATACAGTAATACATTATACTGCAGAGATCATTAAAATTTTTAGAATCTATATATATACATATAAGTATAGAAATGTAATAAGAACTCGCATCTTATATCGCGATGATATTTCATTATAAACCACCTGAGGCGTAATTTCATTTAATTTTTTGTTTTTCAATTATTCTCATTTCAAATCATTAGTCTATTTGTCTTTAGTAAATTTCAATTTATAATAAAATTCCATTTCTCAATTTGAATATCATTATAATCATCAAATCAATGTACCTATATACATATATGCAACGCTGGCAGTAACTTATCCTAAATATGAATACTCCAATAAGCGCATACACATTATGTCTGCGATGCGATCATAATGTACGAGCAGTACTTATTATACATATTGTATGATTGTACAGTATCATAACCATAATGTAATTTGCGTTCTTTTCTTCTATACATATTTACGGTCATATATACATATATCATAATCATGCAGACGCCAGTTTATTAATAAATATGTATATAAATGATCAATGTAAAATTATTATATATAGGAATATAACATACTTATACATACATACTTTTACATACGCACTAAAATATTACATTGAATTTGAAAAAAATAATATGCATAGATATACCAAACAGAATTAAAAACAATAAATTTTTAGTATTTACACGTAGTATACTCGTATAATATATATACGCGTACATTATACCTATATATACAAAATAATTTGATAGCAAGCTGATAATGATTTGGAGCTAAACAAAAATCCATATTCTCAACATCATTTAATATATCATACGTTATATTTTATACACAAAACATCATTTGATTGTATCTTGATTGTATCACATTGAAAACTTGATTGTATCACATGATTGTATTGTAATTGCATGATAATTGTATGATAATTATTTGATTGTATATACATTTTTGTATACCAGACCACTTAGAATTCTAAAAAATATTTAAATGATATTTTTCTATGTTTATTTCAATTAAAATTCCTTCTTCCAATGGAAATGCTTTCATCTATACAGCTAAAAAAATTGCAAATATCTGAACATACATAATATATAATATATAATATGTATATATGTACATTTTCGCAAAATTAAATTAATTTTCAGCTAGAATGATCGAAATAAATGCGATGTTGTGATTGAATATAGAAAATAAGATTAATCCTAGGCATAGGTAGTAGGTGAATAATAAATGCGAGGAAGAGAGAAAAAATATCGTACTCGTACATGCATATATAAGTATGGCAAATTGGCAACCAACACAAAGTTCAAAATGTTTTATGTAAATTATAGAATACCATCATACCATTGTCATTGTATAAAGAATGAAATGAAAAAAAAATGTAAGTTCTTTTTCCTTCGATAGTAAGGCTACTGACTACCTACGCACTTACCGGTACGGCTACCAGCTACCAGCCCATTTCAATTTTTTCCTTCTAGGAGTATAAAATCTACTTCGTATAAAAACCCACGAAACACAACTATATAAAAACACATTTCTTTTTTCGAAAAATCATAACAACGTACAACGTGTGATGTGATCCCATCATATAATATATCTGTGTAAAATAAATATTTTGTTCATTATTATATGTTGTATAACACAATGTGTATAGATTGTAAAGTGTTAATGATCGAGAATGATGAAAATTTTTTTTTTTTTTTATTTAAATTAATTTTTTCATTGTGCAATTGTGCATATTCCTTATTTTTTTTGTTTCAACATCAGTCAGTAGTTATGATGATATGTACGAGTGCCTACAACTTCTATTTTATATCATTACTATTCGATCTATATCGTTAAAATTGAATTTAGTAAATAATTTTTCGTGAATTTTTAGATTTTTTCATATTTGATATACATATAATTAAAAATTTCAAAAAATTATTTAAAAAAAATTTTGTAAAAGTGAAGTTTTTCTGTACAAATATTCTTATATAGTGAAAGAACTAATAGAATTATTTGTTTGATTAGTTACAATTAGTAAGTTATAATATTTTCTGTTTTAAAGTAAGTAAAGGAAAAGGATTTAATTGAATTTTAATTTTATTCAATTACGTATTCAAAACGTGTTATTAAATATTCAAAAACGTGTTATCATCATATTCAAGCTAAGATAAAAATTTTTTTTTCATAGTGGAAAATTCGATTTTAAATAAGCACAGAAAAAAACTGAAAAATGTCTGACAAATATCTGACTATCTATAATTTATTTGTCTACTTTTCAAATACGTATCGATCGCCATCAGTTGGCCATCAGGTTGCAAAATAAAATCGGATTTTCATGTACATACATATTTCAATTTCAATGCTGTAGAAAGATGAAAGAAGAAATTGAAGAACATAAAGCACATGTGACCAAGGTTAATAAAATATTCGTATTGGGTGTAAACTGAAATATTATTAATTCCCCCAGACTTTATTTTAAAGTTTAATGTTTAATTTTAACACAAAATTATACGTGATTAGAAAATTTTAATTTTTAAAAATTTATGACATAGTGTTCCCTAATTTTTTACTTAATTGTTCCATAATTATTTTAATTTCAAAGATAAATATCCGAAAAAAGTACTTTTATGTTTTATATATAAATATGAAGATAATGTGAATGTGAAATGAAATGTGAATGAATCTTGAAAAATATTGAAATATTTCAGACATTTTTTTTTAATTTATTAAAAATCTTCATAACGTACGAAATTATGTAGGTACGTACAACATGTACATGTGTACATTATTATAAAATAATGAATCTATTGGAATTATTTCAATACGAGAGCAGTGATGCCACTCGACCAGACTTGCTTCGTACCCATTTTGGAGGTTGAAGCGTACCAAACGTACCAAACCAACTCTATTTTTGCTGCGTACCAAAATAGTACCATGAATAAAAAGACAAATTCTTAAATCATACTTTACTTTATTATTATATAAAATATACATTAAAAATTTACAAAAAAGTCAAAAAATAATAATAAACAAGTAAAAAACATTTCAAATGTAATAAATAAAACAGAATCAGTTTTAAAAATATTTATCTTTTAAATTTGATTTGGTTCTCGCGCAGTGAATAGCTTGTGCTATTTTTGAGTCTGGAAATATAGATTTTAAAGCACTTGGTAAAGAATCCATTACGCTTAAAGGTAAATTATTTGTAACGCAGAACAATGCTAGTTTTTTTTCTGCTTCTTGTACTAGTTGTCTAAATGATTTGGTTTCGTCTTGATTTTCAGTGCAAAATTCATCCATATATAACTGATTTTTTTTTTGCTCCATGTTTTTAAGATGTAAAGAAGTTTTTTGATGTCTTTCTAAATGTGTCATATGATTTGTAATATTTGCCTTGCAAATATTACAGAAAGCTTGATTGTCCTTATTTTTAAGCCAGGGAAATGCGTCTTTCCATTCTTCTCGAAATTGACGCTGTCTGTGCCGTTTATTGTCATTTTTCAATCTATACGCACAGAAATAACAAAATTTTATTCATAAAAATATTTTAGTGAAATAGTGTAAGAAACGTACCTTTCATTTATTGCTTCTGTTTGGTTTGTTGTTTTTTCTTGTATTGTTTCTCCTGTTTTTGATGATGTGTCTATTGAATTTTCTGGATTTATTTCTGTTGTTTTTGATGATGTATCTGTTGGATTTGTTTCTGCTGTTTTTGATGATGTGTCTGTTGGATTTGTTTCTGTTGGATTTTCTAGATTTGTTTCTGATGTCGCCTCCGATGTTCTTTCTAATAGTTGTGTTTTAGTTTTTTTCTTAATAATAATATATCTAATAAACAAAGTTTTTAATATATTATTTACACAAAACAAAGTGCTAATAACATTGAAATATTTACCTGTCCATTATGAATGAATTTTTATTAATTACGTATTTCAAAACCACAACTAATTACACAACACAACACAATTACTAAAATGCTAATTCTATTTGACATATTGACTTGACAATGACAATGACAAGACAAAGACAAATAGTGATGTTTAGAGCAGAGATTACTGAATATGTATGTACCATTACCATATATAGACCGTCTCGCTTTCGATACTATATAGATCGTTAATGTTATATGATTTTATATAAAAAACTGTTTCGATCATACACACCTATCTACATCTAGTCTGTGGCATATAAAAAGACAAAACAGTAAAAACGTACCAACTTCAAAAAAACGTACCAACGTACCAACCAACTTTTTTTTTACTGAAAACGTACCAAGAATGGTACGAAAGTACCAAAAACGGCATCGCTGTACGAGAGTACCACTTAGTTGTATATTACATTATACATATATGTAGGCTGTATAATGTTCGATAGTGTGAAATAAATTATTTTTGATTTCGTGTTTTCTATGTGGTGGTAGTAGTTATTAAATAAAATACAAAAAAATTTATATAAATGCGGGCGGACGTACATTAAGTATGTATGTGCAACGTACTATATGTACGAGTACATCCTGAATAGTTTAAATGTTTTGTAATAGCATTATCATAATGTTTTTGATTGAAAAAAAATTTAAAAACTAAAAAACATACAATATTTTAAAATCAATTTAAATTGCGTGTATGCATATGTTTGTGATTCTCATTCTATCATATATGATACTGTACGAGTATATATGTATGTAAATGCTATGTGTAATAGAACAGTGATAGCAGAATCATTTAAATTATTTGATTGCTGAAAAAATAAGAAGCAGACAACAACAACACTCATTTCGACGATATCTAAAACAACCACCTTTAGCAGAACGAGCAAAGGATCATTACAGACAATTTATAGCTTTTATGTTTAGCAATGTTGGAGTTATATGTGCTATAGTTATTCTGTATACTATTCCAGGTAAATATAAAGCATAAACAAAAAGAAAAATATATATAGAAATATAAACAGGAAAGAAATAATCATTCAAAATAAAAATTAATTACTTTAGTTCCTATAATTAAAAATTTTTTCCTTTCAAAAATTTTTACGCTATAGCTGGTCATAGTGAATTCATATTGAATGCAGCTTGTGAAGGTAAGATACCATTCACAATGTGAGTAATCAATGAATCCCAGCTCTAATTATTATATTCCTACTTTTCGTTTTGATTTTTCTGAATAATTTAAACAAAAACTCTTTAGTCACTTAATAATATTAATCACTTCGTTATTTTTTATTTATTTTACTTTTTATTTTTAATAAACTAATATTACACAGAATTTAAAACACTTGCTTATTCCTTATTCTTAGACTCAAATAACTACATTTTATATCGCTTCAGTTTACGAATTAGTACATGAAAAAGAAATACAAAATTTCACTTTACGTTCACAAAGTGATTCCATAGTGTTGGCCTTCAGTTTCGAATTCGCCTAATCATAAAATTAAAATAAGTTTACATAGATCGTCATTCATCAAATGAATTTTATATGAATATAATTCATATTTCAATCACTTGGTGTATTCATAATGTACCCATATTTTTGAATATTTCACTTATTTTTCATTTCGTGTTTTCAAAGTGAATAAGAGAAAAATTATTCAGTTCGTGAAGATTTTTGGCATTCACTATGAATTCACTGTGAACCTAGTTCACTGAATGGTCAGCTGGGAACTTACAAATAAAATAATAATTAAAACGTCGGCTATTTCAAATTATGCCATGCTTACATCAATGTATAAATATATATTTCTATCAAAAGTATTTTTCTATTACTTTATGTCTAATAAATTATAATATAAGTTTTTAATATAAGTTTTTATAAGTTTTTACAACTAAAGAATACACATTCGTGCCTGCTCTCGGCACTAGCCTACAGGACCTTCTTTTGGGGTCCAGTTATACATATTTCTTAATATATAGATTTAAATCGTATTATCAGAGATATTTTTAATAATTACATATTTAAATATTATTAAATATCTCTGGTATTATGATTTCTTCAATTTGAAAGTATATTTACAAAATACAAAATACCACTTTATAATTCCTCTACCCTAAGATTAATAATTTCTATAAATTATAAATAAAATTTTTTTTAAATATATATACATGAATGCATATTTGCCTTATAACTATATATTTACAGTATCACAAATAATAATTTTTCTGATAGTTTAAGTAATTACGCGACCCATCAAAGACCAATACATCATAACTATATGTTATATTAGTTTTTAATACCACGCATACTTACACACGATCGTTCGTCAGAATTATCAGAATATTGGTAAAATATTTACATATTTACGTCTATTGTATATTAAATTGAATAAGTGGTATTTCGTTTAAGAAAAATGTTCTTTGTATCTGGTAATCTATATGTATTTATCCTCTGTTGTTGTTGGCATGGGTTGTATTTTCATAAAATTTCATTGAGAGATTAACAGGCTCAAAGAGTAGAGCGGAATTATCATTTAATATATTTATGGGGGAAATATAAAAATTGTCTAGTACCGAATTGTTGTGGTTATCTTCATATATTCTTTTTATTACCGGGTTTACATGGTTCTTGGTTTTATTTATGGACCATTTGGATAAAATAATTAGATAACTAATGAGAGGAGTAATTTTACAGTTGGAATATATGTATTGGTTCCAATACCACTTTTTATTCGGTCTACGGAATTTGGTAAGACAGTGTCTAAGTATATTTCTCTCGAATTTTTCGAGTTCAGAAGCCACGCTTGGAGAAATTGTGAACCATGTCATGAAGTTGTAACCAATTACTGGCCTAATCAGGGTTTTGTAGACCAGTCAGTAATTTGGTTTCAACTTGGACTGCTTTGGAATTTAGCAAAGATCTTAAAAGTGAAGTAACGTATTGTGCTTTTTTGAGCACTATTCTAGCGTGTGGATTGTAAAGAAGTCTGGGGTGAAGATTAATAGCTAATTTTAAATTTTATTTCAACTAAGCTAGCTGAGGTAAACTGTAAGTCAACATTGACAACTTTAAATTCTACGGAATTTTTCAGACATATGACCGTTCCTCTGCCATCGTCTTTTCTAATAAAGTGAAACCCATCTATTTCTAATTTGTGTCTAGATTTCAGACAAGTTTCAGTACAAAATTCAGAATCAATGTTGAGACGATGTTAAAGTAAAGTGATACACTTTTAAATCAAAGTGGTTTCTAACAATTTTAAAGTAGCGGGAAGTAAAATTTAAATGATATCAATTTTAAATCAAAAATATTTCAGTTTTTAGTAAAGTAGTAAAACATACTCGTACCACAGATAAGGATACAAATCTTCCTCTTCATATGATTCAAAATGTAACAAAATCAAATTCACATTGCTACGTCCAGATTCGGGTCTTGGATATATTTGAATTCAAAATGTACGTTAATATTCAATTGTTCTTGCATTCTTGCATTGTATGTATATAATAATTGTATATTACCATAGTACATCTTGTCTTGCACGTGTCATTTATAGCGAAAACCCAATGTACGCTGTGCTTGCTTTACTTGCTTTGACAACTAAGTAGAAATAATGTGTTTAAACGTGACTGCCCCCAATGAGCAAAGCAAGCAAAGTCGAAAGTTGGTCTACTTTCTACTTTTTAACAACTTTGAACGCTTTGACAATTGATACATGATATAATTGATTATTGGTGTTGGTGTTATGTATTGCATTCCATAATCCATAACAAATAATCAATGTATATATGTGTATATTAAATATGTATGTATATTATATTAGATTATATGTACATATACATATTATAATAATAATTGAATAATTCTATTAGAGAAAATTATTAAAATGTACATATTGGCTTTGTACCATCTATTTTTTATTATAAATTATATTGTATGTATATATAATATGATATAATATTATATATATAATATTATTGGCTGGAGTTCCGAAAAGGTGTCACCCCCGAACCTCTTGAAATTTTGTCCACAGAACGCCCTTTTGGCCTAAATCACGGGATACTGGTCTTTTTTGGCGCATTGCCCCCTATCGGCCATATTTGGGATATTAATTGTTTTGCCAAAATTTTATTTTTACTTATAACTTTATAATAGTGCATGATACAGATATGATATATATCTCAAAATATGCGTCTCAAGATGCTCTATATTCTGAAAAAAAAATTTTTCTCACAAAGTCCTAATGATCAATTCTACTGCGGGATAGACAGATTTGATGTTCCAGAAGAACAATGGACGATTTCAACAGAAAAATTTGCCAATTTGGACTTCGATTGAGTAATTTTTTTGTAAAATGGATAATTAACAGCGAGGTATACGTAAAAGGGTAAAAGGATTTTTTGACCTGGTTTAGCAACTAGGCACTATTCAGGAGGAGCAATGAGCTGGTACACAAGAAGGAGTGTACTTTCAAATTGAGAGGAACTGAGTCGTTGTTAGTTGATTTTCTGTATTCATCATGAGAGAGAGAGACTTGAGATTACAGACACAATAACAGACGCTCGAAATAAATTGAAACAGACCAGATGTTCAGAATGGGCTAAAATGGATGCTGCAGTAAAAAACAAATTGGGTCACTCAATGTCGAATAGATTAAAAGAGGTTATTAAAGTGAAGAGGTACGCTACCAGGTACTAGGATATTAATACAATGTTCTTCATCAATATTTTTGAAGATTCATTACAGGTACCAATACTTCTGTCTTGTTGATTTTGTAATATTTTTAGTTTTTAAATTAAAAAAAAACAATTGAATATAATCTTGATGTGTTTTTGTAAATAAATTGGAATTTGATCAATAAATAAAAATGTATTAAAAATAAATTGGAATTTGATTAGTATTAAAAAAATTTAACGATTCTTTCATATTCTTTTGTAATCAGGATTTAATCTTTAAATTTGTAGTATGGCCAATACTTTATGTCTATCACTGCAGACATAAATAGCGAAAAACCAAATATATATAGCCATGAAGTACAGACAGTATACAGCCATGCATACAGCTATGTATATAATTTGTATTTAATCTTTCCTTTTATTGTATTCTATGATTCTGCGTATTTATATAAATGTTTATTTGTGTGGTAATTCTACGTGATTTAATGTATAAATATGTGCGTAATATAAATACGTAATTAGAGTATTCACGATTTGGTCTTGTATGACTGTAAACGGTGTAAACTCGTACAATCCTACACCTAGTGTGAACATCTTCAATGTAATTTTTACGTACACTGCTTGTAGAAATTTACAATTCTGAAACCCCTTGCACACCGGTATATGTTATTAATTTGCTTGCTTTCAATACAAAGTTTGCTATGGGTGCGGTCACAATGTAGTGTAAGATTGGGTGTATGTTCACACTTTTTACACTTGCACAACAAATCGTGAAGACCATTTATATTTTCAATTGCAACTCTTTAAACATGTAAACAAATGTTTGTTTTGATTCATTTTCCAGACATCCTGATTTTTCAATGGTTAATCTAGAAGAAAGCAGAAGGGGGAGGTGGTAGAAGAAAAAAGTGGTGCCAGTCACATTCCATTATAAATTACAAAAATGAAGAGAAAAATAGATGAAGGTTTTGAGCTATTCACAATAAAGAGTAGTCTCAAAACCTTTTGCAAAAATGAAGTCATCTTCAATAAAATAAATGAGAATGTGACTCAATTGTCAGACTTTTTCGTGGAATGTTCAATTTATATTTATTATTTTTTCAATAAGAAACTGGAAAATAATGAAATTGAACTATTCCGCGAAAAACCAAGGTTGTTGGACTTCTTCTACCACCTAAAGGCGAAAAGTATGAAGAAGTATAGAATGGATACTGATTATCAACAGTTGAGAGAAAGTTTCGGACTTAATAAGTATGAAATTTCTTATTGTTCCAATCCGATTGTGTTCGCTTCTACCAATTACCAAACTGTACTGAAGAACAATGTTGTAGTTCATTTTTATAATCGTATAAAAAAATTTTTCAAGTTCGTCAAGCCTGACATTCAAAGTTATAGTACACTAGATGTACTATTCAATTCCAATAGCACAAATACTCCCAACAAAGTTCTTACTGATGCATTGGAAACTTACCTCGATTACAAAGGTAAGTTTCTTAACTTGTCATCAGAATGGTACAGTTTTATTCCCTTACTGTATAAATTACAGAGATTCAATGAATCTAATAATTTGAAAAATTTCAAGATATTTCCTTTGTATAAACATGGGTGTCAGCATGTCCGGTACGATACACTCGCTTTGCATCAACTTCTACGTTCCACGAAACAAACAGAACATGCAAATTTTAATTGTTTTAAGGAACACAAAGAGGAAATTTGGAAGAGTTTTTTCAACTTTGAAAAGTTCGAAACACGGAACCACAAGTTCCATTTCTCTTTTACTAGTGATGGCGTGTCAGTATCCATGTCCTTTACACGAAAAATTAAAATCAAGAATGCAGCAAGTGGTGTGCCGCAAACAAAATACGACAAATACATTGGCATCGATCCCGGACATAGACTCATGATGGGAATCGTGAAGTGTGATGTCTCAGATCCGACAAAATATGAGAATTTAAAAATAAAAAGTAGAGAGTTCCATAGCAGCACCGGACAAAGAACACGGAAAGCAAAATTATGGAAATGGACTAAAGAGATCGAAAAGACAAGACGCAATTATTGCGAATCACACGAGTTCCCAATTTCATCGATGAGTATATTCTACAAAGAATATGTAGAATACAGGTTGAAGATGTTCGGGTCGATGCAACAGACATACAAAAAACGTAAAGTGACGAGATTAAAATTTCAAAAATACATTGCAACCGAAAAAGCCATAACTCAGTTATTGAAGAAAATCATCAACAAAAAAGAAAAGACTTTAATTCTGATTGGTGATTATAAAACGCCACAAAATTGCACAGTAAAGGGTTATATCCGTTCCCCTTGTCCGCAGGTGCTGCGAAGACTGAGAAAGGTTGCAGATGTAAAAGAAGTTGACGAGTTTCGTACATCGAAACTTTGTTCCAAATGTTTCATGGAGTTAAAAACACCGAAATCTCCACACCGTTTCCAAGTTTGCCAAAACTGTAAAATGGTGTGGAACAGAGATATTAATGCAGCAAACAACATGATTCATTTGGGAACAAGTAACGAAAGACACGAAAACTTTGTCCCCGATAATCTCGTCACTTCCCCCCCTCGAAGAAAAAAACGGAAAAAATAGAAATCACAAGTAAGTATTTCGTACTCACATGATCGCCTTAATATCATAATATAATTAACCAATATTTTATCTATTTCCAGAACTTCACCTGATTTGTAAATTCACCTGATTTGACGATATGCTATGACGACCTACATGAATGCTGGTTTTAACTTCAAAAATATCTTCTTACGAATGGTTATTAACAAATTAATGAAAATTTGTTTACAATGACTAAGATTATTAACGTTGCCAGATATTTTACGGTAATGCCTGTACCAAACTACAAATTTAATCTCTTCATCAAACTAACAAATTAATAACGACAACCATTGCATATGCCTTGCTTGTCCACCTCTTTGCACCGATCACTCATCATTTAAAACACAAAATAGACATCACACAAGTAAGTATTTCGTACTCACATGATCGCCTTAATATCATAATATAATTAACCAATATTTTATCTATTTCCAGAACTTCACCTGATTTGTAAATTCACCTGATTTGACGATATGCTATGACGACCTACATGAATGCTGGTTTTAACTTTAAAAATATCTTCTTACGAATGGTTATTAACAAATTAATGAAATAATTTGTTTACAATGACTAAGATTATTAACGTTGCCAGATATTTTACGGTAATGCCTGTACCAAACTACAAATTTAATCTCTTCATCAAACTAACAAATTAATAACGACAACCATTGCATATGCCTTGCTTGTCCACCTCTTTGCACCGATCACTCATCATTTAAAACACAAAATAGACATCACACAAGTAAGTATTTCGTACTCACATGGTCGTCTTAATATCATAATATAATTAACCAATATTTTATCTATTTCCAGAACTGTTCCAACTCAAAAATAAATGGCTTCACTCGTTAATCTTGTCTTTTCGATCTCTTTAGTCCATTTCCATAATTTGTTTTCGGAATTTTATCGGCTATCCATGTAAGTATTTTTTTAATATAGAATATACTAATATAGATTTACTATATAATATACAAAGACCGTGTTTACCATAGGAATATACGATCTCAGTTTCCTGTGCCAGAAGATACGTTATTTTGCGAAGTACTGAAAGAAGCACTTGATTGGTATCCTATCGATGAAAAAAGCTATCACGAACATCGTTGAGTTTACTACAAAACACGTAAATTTAGTCTCATTCGAATCAAATTTTTGTTTTTTCTAATTTTTATTTTGTTTTACTTCCAGAAAAGTCACTCAATCCTAATTGGTATTTTCGTGATTGATATTTCTTCAAAATATTACAGTATCCGCAAGTAAGATTGTTACAAATGACACCTGACGACGCTTTTATTACTTTTACCTAACTACAAATTTAATCTCTTCATCAAACTAACAAATTAATAACGACAACCATTGCATATGCCTTGCTTGTCCACCTCTTTGCACCGATCACTCATCATTTAAAACACAAAATAGACATCACACAAGTAAGTATTTCGTACTCACATGGTCGTGTTAATATCATAATATAATTAACCAATATTTTATCTATTTCCAGAACTGTTCCAACTCAAAAATAAATGGCTTCACTCGATAATCTTGTCTTTTCGATCTCTTTAGTCCATTTCCATAATTTGTTTTCGGAATTTTATCGGCTATCCATGTAAGTATTTTTTTAATATAGAATATACTAATATAGATTTACTATATAATATACAAAGACCGTGTTTACCATAGGAATATACAATCTCAGTTTCCTGTGCCAGAAGATACGTTATTTTGCGAAGTACTGAAAGAAGCACTTGATTGGTATCCTATCGATGAAAAAAGCTATCACGAACATTGTTGAGTTGACTACAAAACACGTAAATTTAGTCTCATTCGAATCAAATTTTTGTTTTTTCTAATTTTTATTTTGTTTTACTTCCAGAAAAGTCACTCAATCCTTATTGGTATTTTCGTGATTGATATTTCTTCAAAATATTACAGTATCCGCAAGTAAGATTGTTACAAATGAAACCTGACGATGTTTCTATTACTTTTACCTAACTACAAATTTAATCTCTTCATCAAACTAACAAATTAATAACGACAACCATTGCATATGCCTTGCTTGTCCACCTCTTTGCACCGATCACTCATCATTTAAAACACAAAATAGACATCACACAAGTAAGTATTTCGTACTCACATGGTCGTGTTAATATCATAATATAATTAACCAATATTTTATCTATTTCCAGAACTGTTCCAACTCAAAAATAAATGGCTTCACTCGATAATCTTGTCTTTTCGATCTCTTTAGTCCATTTCCATAATTTGTTTTCGGAATTTTATCGGCTATCCATGTAAGTATTTTTTTAATATAGAATATACTAATATAGATTTACTATATAATATACAAAGACCGTGTTTACCATAGGAATATACGATCTCAGTTTCCTGTGCCAGAAGAAACGTTATTTTGCGAATTACTGAAAGAAGCACTTGATTGGTATCCTATCGATGAAAAAAGCTATCACGAACATCGTTGAGTTTACTACAAAACACGTAAATTTAGTCTCATTCGAATCAAATTTTTGTTTTTTCTAATTTTTATTTTGTTTTACTTCCAGAAAAGTCACTCAATCCTAATTGGTATTTTCGTGATTGATATTTCTTCAAAATATTACAGTATCCGCAAGTAAGATTGTTACAAATGACACCTGACGACGCTTTTATTACTTTTACCTAACTACAAATTTAATCTCTTCATCAAACTAACAAATTAATAACGACAACCATTGCATATGCCTTGCTTGTCCACCTCTTTGCACCGATCACTCATCATTTAAAACACAAAATAGACATCACACAAGTAAGTATTTCGTACTCACATGGTCGTGTTAATATCATAATATAATTAACCAATATTTTATCTATTTCCAGAACTGTTCCAACTCAAAAATAAATGGCTTCACTCGATAATCTTGTCTTTTCGATCTCTTTAGTCCATTTCCATAATTTGTTTTCGGAATTTTATCGGCTATCCATGTAAGTATTTTTTTAATATAGAATATACTAATATAGATTTACTATATAATATACAAAGACCGTGTTTACCATAGGAATATACAATCTCAGTTTCCTGTGCCAGAAGAAACGTTATTTTGCGAATTACTGAAAGAAGCACTTGATTGGTATCCTATCGATGAAAAAAGCTATCACGAACATCGTTGAGTTGACTACAAAACACGTAAATTTAGTCTCATTCGAATCAAATTTTTGTTTTTTCTAATTTTTATTTTGTTTTACTTCCAGAAAAGTCACTCAATCCTTATTGGTATTTTCGTGATTGATATTTCTTCAAAATATTACAGTATCCGCAAGTAAGATTGTTACAAATGACACCTGACGACGCTTTTATTACTTTTACCTAACTACAAATTTAATCTCTTCATCAAACTAACAAATTAATAACGACAACCATTGCATATGCCTTGCTTGTCCACCTCTTTGCACCGATCACTCATCATTTAAAACACAAAATAGACATCACACAAGTAAGTATTTCGTACTCACATGGTCGTCTTAATATCATAATATAATTAACCAATATTTTATCTATTTCCAGAACTGTTCCAACTCAAAAATAAATGGCTTCACTCGATAATCTTGTCTTTTCGATCTCTTTAGTCCATTTCCATAATTTGTTTTCGGAATTTTATCGGCTATCCATGTAAGTATTTTTTTAATATAGAATATACTAATATAGATTTACTATATAATATACAAAGACCGTGTTTACCATAGGAATATACGATCTCAGTTTCCTGTGCCAGAAGATACGTTATTTTGCGAAGTACTGAAAGAAGCACTTGTTTGGTATCCTATCGATGAAAAAAGCTATCACGAACATTGTTGAGTTGACTACAAAACACGTAAATTTAGTCTCATTCGAATCAAATTTTTGTTTTTTCTAATTTTTATTTTGTTTTACTTCCAGAAAAGTCACTCAATCCTAATTGGTATTTTCGTGATTGATATTTCTTCAAAATATTACAGTGTCCGCAAGTAAGATTGTTACAAATGAAACCTGACGATGTTTCTATTACTTTTACCTAACTACAAATTTAATCTCTTCATCAAACTAACAAATTAATAACGACAACCATTGCATATGCCTTGCTTGTCCACCTCTTTGCACCGATCACTCATCATTTAAAACACAAAATAGACATCACACAAGTAAGTATTTCGTACTCACATGGTCGTGTTAATATCATAATATAATTAACCAATATTTTATCTATTTCCAGAACTGTTCCAACTCAAAAATAAATGGCTTCACTCGTTAATCTTGTCTTTTCGATCTCTTTAGTCCATTTCCATAATTTGTTTTCGGAATTTTATCGGCTATCCATGTAAGTATTTTTTTAATATAGAATATACTAATATAGATTTACTATATAATATACAAAGACCGTGTTTACCATAGGAATATACGATCTCAGTTTCCTGTGCCAGAAGATACGTTATTTTGCGAATTACTGAAAGAAGCACTTGATTTGTATGCTATCGATGAAAAAAGCTATCACGAACATCGTTGAGTTTACTACAAAACACGTAAATTTAGTCTCATTCGAATCAAATTTTTGTTTTTTCTTATTTTTATTTTGTTTTACTTCCAGAAAAGTCACTCAATCCTAATTGGTATTTTCGTGATTGATATTTCTTCAAAATATTACAGTGTCCGCAAGTAAGATTGTTACAAATGAAACCTGACGATGTTTCTATTACTTTTACCTAACTACAAATTTAATCTCTTCATCAAACTAACAAATTAATAACGACAACCATTGCATATGCCTTGCTTGTCCACCTCTTTGCACCGATCATTCATCATTTAAAAGATTCAGATTTTCGAAATTTTCATTTAGAAAATAGTATCAGACTATGGCAAGGTATGTGGGAGTATAAAGTTCCTGGAGCTGAATGTTTTATTGCACCAGTAAAACCAAAAACAAGAAATTTATTTATTGGCGTACTAGTATACGATAATATACCGAACTTTTTCCTGGAAGAACGTAATACATTTTCAATGACTTTTCATATAAAAGAGTTCCTGGGGTTTATCACCAAAAGATTTATTTTTTCCTGAAACTATACCAGAAGAAGTTTCAAGCTTGGAAGAAGAACGTGCTATTTTTCGTTTACCAGCTGGACTACATTTAATGGACCCATCTTTCTACACGGTTTACTTAATATCTTTGAATATAAAAATGTTTATATCTTTGTTATGAAAATATACCATATAAAAAATTGAAAATTTTTAGACTTATGCCAGTCTACTGCAACAATCTTGATTTTGACCAAGAAAAAATTCATGAAAAAGATGGTAAACAGAAACAAACTGACCAAACACCGAAATCAACAACATCTGCAGAAAAGAATAAAGGTAGTGCTAAAAGTTTGTCCTCAGTTAAATATGATGTAACAGCAGCCACAAGTTTTGGATGTAGCTGTCTTTTCAGATCTCATTGGCAAGAAGAAGGAGTCTATCGGAGCTTACACTATTTATATAATCGGTAAAAATAAAATTTTCTTCTGATTTTCATAATTACATATACATATAATTACATATAATAGTCTACGAGAAATCAGAGAAATCAGAATCACAAATTGAAATTTCTTTATATCAAGGACCCGGGTCTACTACTCGCGAAGAGCTGCAGTCATATATTACATCGAAGTTGCAGAACTATCGTTTTCACCGCTATTATCAGGTATATAAATTTTAAAGTAAACTCATGAACCGAATTTTCAATATTATTCTTTCAATATTCTTAAATAACAGAGTCCGCATTTCATCCAATTGGCGGTAAATCAGCAGGAGCAACATCATTGATCGAAATAAACTAAAATGTAGAAGCGGAACTAAAATGTTCTCAAAATCTGTTAGAGCTCTTGATTCCGTAAAGGTTCAAACCATTTTTTATTAAATAAAATTTAGCCAATTGTCACCTTAGTTTTTATTTTGTCACATTCAAGGATTACCATCGAAGCTTGGATACTGGCGAAAAACATCTGTCATGACCCCAACTTGACCAAAGGAAAAGCATGCCAAGTTTAAGGTAAGTAAAGAGTCCTATGAAAATCATATTTGTAATTCCTGTAGATTACACAAAAGTTTATGTTGGCATATAGGCAAATCAGCTGGTATTTAGCATACAGTAATGCAGAGATACGATTACATACATTATGTAGTACATTCATGAAGAATGCACACGTTAATAAAGTTATTAGGACATCACAATCAACAGGATCTAAAACGACGGTCATAGCACATACACCAACACACTGCCCATACTATCTAAGAAGACAAGTATGTATTATTTATTCTTAATATTTTTAAAAAATTGTTTTATTTTCAATTTTTTCAATAAACATTATTTCAGGGATTCACTGATTCTCAATTAGATGCACTTAGCAACGCTGGCAGTATGGTTGCTGGATTTTGTGGACATATGCTTAGATCACATACAGATTCTCATATAGATTACAGTGGATCGGATGAATCAGAAGCTCCAGAATCATAATTTCATATTACGAAGGACGGAGGAATTGATTATGAAATGGTTCTTTTTTGTCTATTTTACCTTGTTCAAAAGAGATTCAACTACTTGTTCTCTACAGGTATTAGAAACTGGATTAATCATTGGGAGTGTGGAAGTTACGACAGCGTTCACATGCAATTTCTATGGGAATTATTAAAAGAGCACTACTACATCTTGGTTGTCCTCATGGCTGTGTAACGATGGTATATATTACGTTTTTAGTTTACATACTTACATTTTCTTTTCATATGTTTGATTATATATATTGCTCAGGCATAAGAGGTCCTCCAGCAGAGTTCCTTAGAATTCAGTGTCAAAAAACATTACCTCGAATGTTACGTCAGGTGTAGGAATAACAATTATAAAAAACTCATCAGCTTCAAAGTAGGTGCTTGCATGCTACTTTTTTCATTGGTATATAATAAGGGGGTTCATTTCACGTCGTAAACTTCGTAATCTTCGTAATTCATTTCCATCCATTTACAAATCTGTGAATGTAAAATGCTTCGCAGTTTCTAAATTATATTTTCGTAGTTTCGTAGTTAATCTTTGACAATTCTTTGAAATAAAAATTGTCGTAGTTGGCATAGAAATTAAAATACATATAAGAAAATAAATTGCTAGGTTCATTTAGTAATCACGACATTGCAGTGTTGCAGAAATGTTGCTTTTAATGTCACTATAAATAAGTAACATTAAAATTTTTGTGTTACGATTAAGTAACTGATGCATATTACGACGTTTTGACGTTTGTGTTAAAAAATTTAATTTTTTTAAAAATTTTTTCATTTTGAACAATTAACTTTGAAAAAAGAACTAAATTCAATATAATCAAACTTCAAAATTTTAATCTTAGTAGTCATCGCAACATCGAATTTTATGTTGCAAGTATTGTGTTATTGTTATGTTAGTCTCTAATGCAGTGTTAACTTTATGAACCCACCCAATAACAGATAAAATAAAAACAACTACGAAAAAGTTTTATCGTTCATTTCAACAGAACTACGAAACTTGAAAACTGAAATGAATCCCCTTAATATATTGAATTTGGACATATATTGGCGGCATATCATCGTCTGGCGGACAAGGTGGTTACGCAACAGATTTTAGTAATGGACTAAGTTACAGCTGTACTGATAGAGTTGACAACTCGATTTGTTGATAAGGAATTCTGCTAAGGAACTCAGAACGCAGGAGGATATGGCCATGTATTGTGATGTCAGACAATTGGTTACGTATGTGAAAGGAGCTCATGCTGGACCATTTAGACGAGTAGCATTAAGCGGAATTTTGGCTGTTACACGAAGACCTAGTAAACACGTGTGATAAGGTATAAACTTAATGCCTTAACAAGCCTTACGTACATTACTTAATATTAATACTAATATGATTATTAAATGCAGACACGTTCTTCAGAGGAAATTGAAAGTTTGAACACTAGTCAACAAGAAGATAATCGAACTCAAGGAAAATTATTTCTCAAAAAACGTAGTACATCCTCAACTTGCACTGTAACAATAAATTTGAAGCAATGATCATGGGTATTAACAAATTAAATATAAATAAGTAATTTGTTTATTACGATAATGCCTACACTACTGCAAATCTATTCTCTTCATTAAACTAATAAATTAATTCGAATGCTTGGATCTGTTTTAGATGCTGATGGGGAAGCTCATAAAGTATACTTTTTAAATTACATTTCATTTTTACAGTAAATCGTAATATATTTCATCTACTTTTTCCAGGTTCAGTCCAGTTGTCTTTTTGATCTTCTGCTTAGTTTAGAAGACCCTTCACCAGATCCACTTAACATTTTCATATCATTTGAGGATTTATGAGCAAAGCTTCAACTAGATCACAGGAATTGTTCGAGAAACGAGGCGGAGATTCAAAGTTAAGTTAACTTTTGGATGTTAAATGTCACATCAGGTTAACCAACGGACCAACGGCTGAACAAATAGTTTTAAGAATAACAAATAGTTTTAAGAATAACAAATGATATTAAGAATAACAAATAATATCTAAAAAAACGAAATATTCGTACGGGGTGTTAAATATGTGGAAACGCATATTGTTACTTTCCCCCGACTTGGCTGTGAAGTCCAGACTTTGCAGTCAGGTTTAATATTTAATATATATTTAATATATATAGAGATAGATATAAAGTAGATATATTTATGTACTAC
Organism: Villa cingulata; assembly: GCA_951394055.1. Classification (NCBI taxonomy): domain Eukaryota; kingdom Metazoa; phylum Arthropoda; class Insecta; order Diptera; family Bombyliidae; genus Villa; species Villa cingulata. Next base: position 5,688,116 of record OX596020.1, on the reverse strand, counting down.
ATATATGTTAGATTTGTTAGATGTTAAATAACGACATGACTTCCTTTACGTTTGATTTTTTTTTTCTTCTTCTTTTTTTGCTCGTTATGTGTTATAAATTTTTGTTTTTCATAATTTTAATATTTTCTTTTGTTCCTGTTCATTTTACTTTTTCTCTTCCTGCTTTTCTTTTTTTTTTTTCTTCCCATGATTTTTATTTCATTCTTTCAAGTCAGAAAATTTTCTTTTCATTTCTTATCATCTTTAAATAATTTTCTCATAAAATATGAGATAAAAGATATTTTCTATGTATGACTATTTACTGGTATATGTACATGTCTTCAATAAAAAATAACATTACAAAAAAAGTATAATAAGACAATAAATTCTCTTATAGATTGTATGTACCTATACTTTGATGAAAGAAGAAAAGGTGTATACACGAGTATCAGTATATACATAATATGTACATATGTATAGATACGTAGATACAAGAAAATTTTCTTTTAAGCTTACACAATATTAGTATAATAGGATTCTCAAACAAAACGTTACAAAAAAAAAAAAAGATGAAGAACAATTCGAAGAAAACTGACAATAAATGGAGGGAAAAAAAATTTTTTTTTTTTTATTTTTCATTGTATTTAACGTTTTGTTACCACAAAATATGAAATGATGAAAACAAAAACAAAAATAAAACGAAACGAAACGAAAAAGAAAATATCCTGGAAAAAGAGCATTTATAATAATATACAAATAATAATAACAACAAAGCATATACTAAAGTATCTCGTATATAATAAAATAACTATGTAGAATATGAGTAACTTTATATTACTTATTAAATAATTTTTTTTATATAAAATAAGTAATTTACAACTTGAACATGAAGAACAAGTATAACTAACATACAAGAACAATTGTTACAGGTATAAATGCAGATTCATATATTGTACATATGAATACAGCGCGCGCTCAAAATTAAAGTATAATAAAATAATATTTTTTTCTTCTTCTCATTATATCATTTATTAGTTATACTTACGGTAAATAAGAAAAATATTTTTTTGCAAGCACTATTGATAAATAATATGTGTAAATGACAATTATCATCAATCCTGGTGTTACATTTTGGAGGCATGAAATTTAGCTGCATCTATGGCCTTCCTACAAAATGTCCGTATTTCATTTGTTAACATATATTTACTATTATGTCACTTTCTATTTAATCATTCCATCTTATCTTTGGTCAAATATAAGAATAAAATAATTTTCTTGTCAAACCGAACATCAAAATAATAAAAACATTATTAAAAAAAAAAAAATGTCTAAGTTAAAAAATTGCCCAGAAGAAACTACAGTGGAATCAATGCTTGAGAGGTGACAGTATATATACGATTGAATATCAATTAGAAATAATATTATTTCAATAATTCTAATCAATTTTTATGAACTCATAATAATCTTGTTAATTTCAATAATTTTGTTTTTTCTCTCCAGAACTGAGATTATATTGTATGTATATAGTTCTCTTTGATTTTATCAAATTATAAATGTGAAATTCAATTAGTGCAAATTGTAACTAGTGAATTAATTAGAAAATTCTAGAATGCATTATATAAAAGTCTAATTATTTATAAAACCAAAAACATGTGACAGTAAGTATAAATGTGATATAAATACTACGTATTAAGAAAAATTGAATAGAAATAAAACAAAACACTGTCTCTAGTCACAAATATTCAATACTAGCAGAATTTTTTTCAAATGTTTCTACTGTTTTTATATTTTTTTATGCTACTAATATCAACGCAATGCGTCTATATCAGACATTATAATTAATTAAATTATAAGAATAAATTCATTTCATTATAGTAAAAATTAGTTCATTTGATTTTGTCCGACACTGTGTTCATTTTATGATCGTGGATTTTTTTTTTGTTTTTTTGTGGCTCAATGTTGATAAAACTCACATTTTATAAATTGGAATATTCATTTCACAGTCATGCATATCTTAGAAATTCATTCATATATAAAATGTTGCATACATATGTAAGGATTCATATTGAAAATAATGTATTTAATGAAAATTATATTCAAGGAAGTTTGACTAAAAGAATTCAATATAAACGTACACAACAATGTTTAAGAGGATGCCCTCCTGAAATCAAAAATTAAAATTGAAAACTCACACGACGAAAATAGCTAACAAATACATTCAAAAAATATTTTTATCGTTGTGTTAGTTTACTTTCTGTTATTATTTTTTTTTTTCATTTATTTTACACTAACCTTCTTTTATTTTGTTTTGTAAATTTTGTGGGTATATGAAATGCGCAACTAATAGAAAAAAAAACAAAATCAATTCTTAATATTATATGAGGACCGAAGGCAGAAAAAGCAAAAAAAAATTTCATAAAAAAAAAGTACACGTCATAACAAAACAACATAGTGTACATATAATCATTGAAAGTCTTATTTGATATAATATATTCTTAGTGCTTATTATACAGTATTGTACATCATAATAGCAAGTATTTGCTTTTCAATACTTTGCTATACCACGTCATTTTATTGTTTGTTTTTTTATTTATTTTTTTTTCTTCTGTTTTCGGTGATCGTATTATAACGATTGGAAGCATTATTTTTGTTGTTTATTGAATATGTACCACTCACACATATATAAAATATATAAATAATATAAAATGAAAAAACGTATCGGTGAAAAATTGATATATTCCTATATAAAAAAAATAATATTACACAAGTTAAAAGACTATACATATACATATGTATACATACAGTCATTCCACGTCATATGTTCATGCAATATACAATGTTCATTAGTACTCCAGCTCAGCTATTTTATTCGCAAGTCGCAACGATAAAGGATTGTATTGTACAGATTGTTTTTTTTTTTTTTGGAATACATATTATTATCCTTCAAGCAAAATTATATTACCATACATATTACCGAGTTACAAACCTGTATTGATAATTTCTAAATGATATTTGAAATACAAGATATAAACATTTGTGTATATAATTGCGTATATCATGTAATGAATATACTATATGAATATAAGTACATATAACATATACATACATTCATACAATATAAATATCATTAGGTTACTCCTTACTCCAGCTATTTTATTCTTAGTGCTTATTATACACATTATATACAATATACAATATTGTACATCATAATAGCAGGTAGCTTCTTTGCAATGCTTTGCTATGTTGGCTATGCCATATTTTTTTTTTTTTGTTTTTTTATTTTTTTTTTTTCTTCTATTTTCGGCGATCGTATGATAGCAATTGGAAGCATTTTTTTGTTGTTTATTGAATATGTACCACTCACACACATATAATATTTTTATTCATATAAAATGAATAAACGTATCGGTGAAAAATTGATATAATTAGAGCCAAGAGTTATGCAAAACATTTTTATTATCTATGACAAAATTTTTGTGAAAAATATGAATTTTATATTACTAATAATTCTAAAATAATGTAAAAATTTTTATTTTTCTATTTCGAAATCGAAAAAAGAACATTCGAATTACCTTATATGAAAATTTCAGTATAATACGCAATCATCTACCCATGAAAAATTAAATTTAAAATCTATACATTTTTTGTAAAAATCCTTCTTTCTTCAAAGCGTTCTACAGGACTAATAAGGACAAAAATTACTAAAGTGCTCCGCTTATTGCACTCTACACCCTTTGAATGATGTATGACAAAAATTTTAGAAAAATATATGGTGTAGTTACGGAGAAAAGGTGTACCAAAGAACGTTGAAATTTGAAGAAAGCCTCGTCCTTATTATCCTTTACAGGAAAAACTAAAACCTTTTTGAAAAATTTGTTCCGCTTATTTCACTCTAGACCCATTGAACTTTCATTTAAAACATATTTCATAAAAATTGGATAAAAAATGGCTGAGAAAACGTGTACCAAAATCACCCAAAATCAGTAAAATCAGAATAACCTGCTCTTAAATATGTTTGTAACTAAATTACTCATACTCGTACATTATACGAACGTATAGGCAAAATAAAAAAAAATTTTAACAAGAAATACATAATGTATTTAAGGATACAAAAAAAAAATAAGTATTTAATAAATTACGTACATATACATTTATATGCACACACTCAAATATGTCGTCCTTTTCTATAGAGACTTACCTATTATTTTGTATTATTCCCTGTTACAGTGCTATCTGCAGTGGAAGCTAAAGTGTAATAACAAAAAATTGTTGCATCACTTTTCAAAATATAAAAGTCAAAAAGAAACAAATTAAATCGAATTATTGTACGTAAGTATGTACCATATATGATAATGTACGTATACATATCTATATTTAGATAAATACTTAAATTGTCATTGCATATTAACGCACAATAGTAAAACATACATTAGTTCCAAGTAAAACGTTTAGAAATAATTGTATACTTACCTGTATGTACTACGTGTATTTTTATATATCGTTTGGTGGCATATGTATGGTATTTATGTTATCATTATCGTTTCATTCATTTCGCATAGTCAGATATATCTAGACATTTATTTTTTTTTTTTCTTTTTTGTTCATTTTCATTTTGTCGTCGTCATCAAAATAAATCCGAATAATGAATTTTCACTGTTGTTTAAATAATACTCGTATATGGTGTTATAATAGCAATAGCAACAGTCGAAATGATAAGATAAAATGAGCGAATAGTTCATTTTGTGTATAAGACAGATAGACAGATGTCAATTATCATATTTGTACCATACATTTTATGGTTTTGACATATCTACAAAAAAAAAAAAATAAAAAAATAGAAAAAGAAAATTTAACATAAGACTAGTTAGTACATATATTTGTATTATATTTTTGTATGAAAGTGTAGATACATTTATTTTAATGGAACATACAACATACATACTACATATGATGGTATACGTAATACCAGAATCTATTTAATGTGGATTTGTCATAGAAATACGTAATACGTTTTTATTTTGATATACAAACATACTAACGGTAATATTATACACAATGATCGTTATATTTGAGATTCGTACAAAATTGCAAATCACAGAGGTATCCTAAAGGAAGGTAACGATGTCTAATGATTATTTTATGACAATGACTATATGATTATATGTGTATTTTTATTTGCTATATACTCGTATATGCAATAATCTGTTATGTTATATAATCTTAAGAATCAGAAATGAAAATTCCTACTTCGAAGAAAAAATATCCTTGAAAACAAAAATGTATAAATTTGATTTTTCATTTATTATTTATATATTTTGTTCATTCGTTCAATAATGAGGAACACGAATATTATATAGTATGTATATAGGCAATGCGTATATAGACATGCAGATCTCGTATACTACATAAAGGTTCTCTGTTGGAAATGTCATATAACAAAAATTGATTGTCTTATATTTATACATAAAGATATTTATTTTTCACATTTACATGCATACATATACATATTTATGTGTATATTGTATTCATGAATATAAGTGTATGTATGTGTGAAGAATAATAAAAAACCATATGTTTATATTTAAGTATATCCGTATAAGTACCTATAATATGTATATACGACTATAATGAACTCTTATAATATTAAATTGTTGTTTGGAAATCCCTTTAAATATATCACACACATAAACATTCATGTTTTATTGCTTTATTATGTAAAGAAATTTGTATATGTATTATATAAAATATGGAGGAGTTTTCTTTTTATTTGTCACTTATCTGCCATAATGATAAGGATTAATATGCCACAGTATTATTTTTGTTATTTTTCTTTCGACTTTTAAATGTTTATCGAGGGATCTAAACAAATAATAGAATTGATGATAATACGATAGAGAATTTTCATGATCATATATATACATTATTACATATGTATATGTACCTACATATTATACTCATTATACTGTGTAAACATATACATATGTACATACATGCATGTAAATACATTTTAAAACAAATTAATATTTAAGATACCTTAGCGATCAATAACAAAATTCTAAATTTGACTTAACTTAAAATAGTACATATTGTGCATAGCACGCTATACATAGTACATAATTAATATACATATTTTTAATTACATAAGAAGTACCCAAATTTAAAATACTGTAAATAATGGCAAGATTCGTGTACATGTATACATGATTTTCAAATTAAAAATAAAAAGAAAATTATTAATGATGAGAAAAATTAGTTATCACTAAAATAAATTTTTTCGTCCTATACAAACACATACACATATATACATACACATACATATATATACATTATATGATGCATTAACATCTATATTTTGTCTATACAGCTGCATGTTACTCGTACGAGAAACAGAAAAAAAAAAGATTTTTTTTTTAAATCGATTTATTAAGTTTCTGCTGCTACTGTTGTTGTTCTTGTTGTTGTTGTCGATGATGTACAATTTATCAGCATTGCAGAATTTTATTATCAATATTAAAGGATTATATGTATATATATATACATGTACATGTACATAATCGGTAATATTATATTCTATATAGTTAGCCAGATTATAAGAGATTATATCAGAGTTATGAAAATCATCGATTAATTTACTCAATGACAACATGATACTTTATAATTTGGTTTATCATTTTTTACTAATTTTTTTATCATATTTATTATTTGTTTTTTTAATTAAAATATTCAAAATGTTTGCAAGGAATATAATACGAGTACATTACTTGCAAAGTTCAATGTAAGTAAATCGATTTATGTATAGTGACCACGGGGATTAATTTGAGTTTTAACTAAAAAGCAGCAAGATATTGTGTGCATTTAGTATTATGTTTGCATTTACATATATGAATTTTCATTATGTATGTATGTACATTTATTTAGAATCTTATGTAGATTTCAGAGCTGGAAAATTTGTTTTAATTTTTTTTTTTTTTTTTTTGGTTTATTAGATAATATATGAGTAATGTATTGCTTTTGATTTTCGGTTTTCAATTTTGAAAATATCATTTGTACAATTAATTAAAATTTTCCGGAACTTTACCAATACATACATCCATTCTGTTTTTATTTTTTTTTTTTAATCAAAATTTTTACAAATTTTTTTTTATCATTTTTAATACAATATACCTACATAACATATATGTATTTATTTGTATTCGTGTATTTGTTTGTGTCAGTGTTCTACTCTTGTAAAGTAAATTTTGACGAACAATTTATTTTATTCAATTTTTAAATAAATTTTGAAAAATTTATCATTTTTCTTTAGTGGATGTATGGACTATGGAGAGTTTGAAAAATTGATTATCCTTTTCGACAAATTCACATTCATATACGTACATACTGTAATATATACACATACTGTAATATATACACATGTATATTTATGTATAAATATCAGTATATGTATATTTATGAATTTTTGAAATTCGAATTTATATTCAAAAATGATAATATAGAATTTTAATTAATTCATTTTCAATAACTTTTTTTGTAAACTCGTAGCATCTATTAATAATGTATGTATATGTATATTCAAACAAAAAATGATAAGTACATATGTATACAAACACTTAAATATGTATGTGTGTGTTTTCATTTTTAAACAAATAAAATATTATTTCTGATATTTTCATTTATTGATAAATTGTTCAAATTTTTCTTATCTGCTGGAGTTTGTTTAAATTGAATTTGTATTTTGTGAGTATGTATACCACATATACGAATACGTATATCTACATACTTAAATGCATATATACGGAATATATGAGCATAAAACATACTACACAATGGAAACGTATATTAATTAAAATGAAATCCATTCTAGCTTTTTGTCTATATAATTATTTTATTTCATTACGTTCCCGTAACCACATTATTTTCTTTACTTCAAATCAATGTTGAAATGCAAACAGAGATTATATCATTATGATGCATTGAAATAAATACATAGAATTTTTGTTTACTTTACAACGAATACAATAAAATTATGTACATTTGCATATACTACATATGTTGGTCCGAATTTAATAAAAAAATCTGATTTTAATTTTCTATGATTATCCATGCATTGTATGAAATAATTTCAAATATTTCATAAGGATTATAATACGTACAAGTACAAGTACATATTTATGTATGTACTGTATATTTTAAAATTTTCTCCTTAATAATATTAGAAATTATTTGTGATTTAATGGAAATTTTTATACACACACACACATTATATGCACAATCCACAAATTTTTTGCATGTCGAATTTTGAATAAGAATTATATAGAAATTTAAATTAAAAAAATTTTATACATATACTATACATATAATGATAATTCCATTATTATACACAATTAATATACTTCACAAATGCACGTAAATGCATACATATTCATATGTTATATAGATATTAATTGCTTATGCATATGAGAAATACGCAAACTCAGAAAGCAAAGGATATTAATTCAGATACTATAAATTTCGGCAATTTTTGTTGTGTTTTTTTCTATCCTTTATTATTTTTTATATTTTAGTTTCATTTTTATTTATACAAAGAAAATTATGAATATGAAAGAACAAAAAAAAAAAAAAAAATAAATAAACAAAAAATTGTCCTGCGATAGAACGTGCGATAATATGTTTTATTTTTACAAAAAAAAATTTCTTTGATGGTACACCACCACCATATACGAGTACTAATATGCAGACTGTGCATGCAAAATTATCATAATCAATATGAATTCATTGTTCTCAATAAATATATGTACATGCATATGTAGGGTGTTGTACATATATATGATATAACCAAAAGCAAGTAGAACTTGTTATTTTATTTTATGAACTTAAATGCCATTCTACATATTTTCATCTTTATATAATGTTAGATATACAATACGAGTACACAGTACATACATAAATCATTTTTCTGCAGACAATACAATACATACATACTTCTAGGTACTTATGTATGTAGAAAACTAGAAAAGAGAGAAAAAGAAAAAAACAAACAAAATATATAACGAGTGAAAATAAAAGAAAATTAGGAAATATAGAATAGAAAAAAACAAAATTATATTAATACACATTATTATAACAGACGTACATATATGCAGTAGATACGACGTGTATACATGGATTAAATTTAAATGTAAATTCTACTACAATAAGAAAATATGAAATACGTGTACACAAATATGTACAAGAAAAAAAAAATATTTATTTTATTTTATTTTTTTTTTCTTTTTTTCAATATTTGTCATCACAAATGTTATGTATATTACAGTACACATAGTACAAATTGCATAACTATACATACATACTTAAATATACACACGTGTGCAAATATGTATTTATGTATGTACCTACTTGATTTGTATGAGCAAATCATCTTTTTTTTTCTATCATCCATTGCCATTCACGATAAATAGATGTCAAATATGTAAAAAAAAGGATAATAAAAAAAAATATGAAAAAAAGATAAAAAAAGAAAAAAGAAAAATAAAAATTCCACAATTTTCATGACACGTACCATCTTCATTGAAGTATCATATTCAAGTAGGTCAATATTTTATGAATGAAAGATAAATACATGCATATAGTCGTTCGTACATGCATATTATGTAAGATATAAGTATGTACGTTCATAGTACTACATACATTTAAGTATATGAATATACAGTATAAAGCCTAACATTTGAACTAAAAAAAAACGAAATTTTCCAAATATAGTATGTATGTATGTGTATCTAATATAGATATACATACATAAATATACTTGTATTTGGATATATAGATACTACATACTACATAATCGCTTATATATAATGAATATAGGATCATAATAATGAATGCAGTATAGACAAAAAATACTTGAAATATAAAGGACAAAAAAAAAAATTCATCAAATAGGAAGAGAAACAGAGACAGCAACAAATACATATTAAAAAAAAAAATCATTTGCAAAATTTTCAAAAATACGTTAAAACCAATACACACACACACACAAACACAAATAAATGTTGATTAAAAATGGGGAAAAAATTCAAGAATTTTTCTTTATATGTATATTTTTTTATTTTTTATTTTTAAGTGAAATGCAATTGAGATGAATCCTTTAAGTCTTCAATGTCTCTGTATAATAATAAATCACATGAAAATCTTTTTTTTATTGTGACATTATTCATGAATTAATTCCATTAAAGAGAGTAATGATCAAAAAAAAAAAAAAATAACGAAAAACGAATAAAAATAAAATAAAAAACGAAAATTTTTTGTCAATATTGCAATTAATATGATAAATACAAAATTGTTGGAAATAAACGAAAATTGAAAAAAAAAATATCGTTCATCAAGAAGAAAATGAAAAAAACCAAAAAAAAAAAAAAATAAATAAATAAATGAAAAGAAAAAATTATAAGTGCAATTATGTCTACACATATGCAACGAAAAAGCACTTATATATGTATTATATATACATATAAGTATATTGGTACTCGTATTATGTACATATATATGTAGACAATTGTGTGTATAGGTAATCGTATATATAATAAATATAGTACACATAAAAATGAATATGGTATTTGTATATAAAATTTATTTAATATGTACTTTAAAATATCAAAGGATATTAAGGAATTGGAGTAACCTATTTTTTTAATTGCTTTCAACAAATGCTTTGAATGTAAAATATGTATTCAGAACTTAGCATAAACATACGTAAATAAACATATATGTACATGTATATAGGTACTTATGTAGAAAGGTATGCTAAGTATATAAATTTTATTTTTCAAACACAAATGTTTGTATTAAAATTATTTCAAATTTTTCATATTTACATAAATACCAGAGCATAATATGTATCTTTATAAGCCATTAAAAGAAAATATAAAAGTAAAAAGGATCCAAAATAGTTGTACAAAAAAAAAATAAAATGTAAATGAAAATAGAACAGAAGAACATACAAGTATAAAAATAAAATGGCTGATAAGGTAAGGAAAAACATTATATTTTTATGCATATTAATATAAGTATGTAATCTGTATATAATGTTAATTATTTCACAATATTTTTTACTCGTATATACTGTCTCCATTAGGCCTATCCAAATTCTAAATAATAATGGGAATAACTAATTTTTTGTATACATGCTAAAATTACAATCTACTTATTTTTGAAGTTATATATTCATACATCCTCTTATGTACATGCATGATTATCCTAAATTTTACAAATTTATTCAAAACAACAAAAAAGAAAAAATCATTCTTAAATAAGGATTATTGTTCCTTCTACTCTTATGCATACACTACATCTCTTAAATTATAATTTTACTTTAATTTTATTTGTTAATTTAATTTTAAACTATATTTATTTTAATACGTTTTTTCGATAGCATTTTGCACCATAGTGCACCTAGTGTAGCTTGAAACGAAATTATTTCTAGTCTTGCATTGTCTTGCATTATTTACATTTACATCCCATACAACTTTAATCAACAAACTCAATTCTATGAAAGAGCTTGGAATTTAGACTTACCTAATAGAATATCTATCTCTTAGCAACTTAGCAACAATATTAAATTTATTCATTCATTTAATTTCATTTATTTCTTCTTATTTATGTACATGTTAAATAATTGCAATTTAGCTTCTTATACTTAATAATTTAATCTACAAATTCTATTTACATATTTGATATATATAAAATATTACGTCTCAAACAGCTGAAGTCTGGTCTATAAGAGATCGTAAAGATTTAATACATGTATGTACTCGTATGTATTTTTGCAATATATGCATTATTATATTAAACATATTATTCATATTTTATTAATTACATTCTGACTTTTACCTTCTTATTTACATTATATTGAACTGCACATCATAAAATATAACACATCATTGATACATTCATTATTCATTTAATTTATTACAAAAATTTATTACATTAATTATTCTCATTTCAAAACATACAATCCAATCCTTTATTTTGTTTATATATATTAGATCATTTAACCATTTATTCATACAAATTCACATACATATTTATAATATTCAATTTTACTCATACAACTGATTTACATTACAGTTTTTAATAATTATCCCTTCATTTCTAAAATTCCTCATTTCATTAATTTATTCAAGTCATCATTTATATGTATGTATAGTTCTAGTAGCTGAGCTAACTTGTTACTTTGTCAAATAAACAAAAAGTCATTATTATTTTCTAAGCTAATTTCCCGAGAAACGTTGTGTCACTCTGTACTCAGTCAATTCTGAATAAACATGGGGACAGTAAAAATATAGAATTAATTTTAAATTATGAAAAAAAAAAATTTTTTTTTTAACCAACATTCAGTATATGTATCTATCATAATAATGACCTTATCATTTGATTTATAGCTCCCCAATCTACCCAATCATAGTCATTGCTATAACAATTACCTTATTATTTCGTTTTACTTATTTATAAACAATTTTACAATATTTTTAATTTTATATATTATACAAAATACATATGTATATTTTTTTTTTCAATTCATAAAAGAATTATAAAAAAAATTTATGTAATAATTAGATGAATAATAAATTTCACAAGAAATGAAAAGTATGAAATTAACAAAATAACAAGCAATTACAAAATTACAGTTAATCAAAGAAAAAATTATATTTTCCTTCCTTATAAAAAATAACAGTCATATAATTTACTCATACTTTACTCATAAATTATAAAATAATAATATAAATGAACATCATTTAATTTCGTTCATTATGTATTACATTTATTTATAAACGTATACATATTATACTTATATTTTATTTTTAAATTATTTATGAAAAACGTTTTTTTAGTTCCTTTTCCCTTCTCTATTTGTTATTTCTCGCTTTAGAAACTTTTCATTATTATAGGTAAAATTTTTTCGTTCACAGAAATATTCGGTCGAATATAAAATGTCACAATAATTATAATTTTTTCCTTTTTTTTTTTGCATACGAGTATTTCCTTTATTTTTTACACATTTTCTTTACACTTAATGCTACATTTAATTTCATAAAATAGCTTGATATGTACAAATAAAAGGAATAAACGAAAAAAATTTTTTCAACGAATTTTTCTTTTTTTTTCCAAATATTTTTTATATTTTTACCATATATTTTATTGTTGGTATGTATGTGTTCTTATAAATGAATTATAAGTATATATAACGTGTAACATGGTGAAACGTACAGAAAAGCATATCACAGTAAATAAATTGTCGTATAATATGGTATATATATTCATTTTCTTTTAAAATATGAATAAATATAAATACATCACAATATATACATTATGAATCTATCACACAGTATGGTGTCCAAGAAACATACATTTATTATTATTTTTATCTTATTTATAAATATAAACATTTCATGCAGATGATGACCATTTTAAAAACGTGACCTTCGCATTTCAAAAAACTAACATACACGTTCATGTACTTACATTGCACAGTGATGAAGAATACAGATTGAAACTCTTCATTCACATAGAACGTTTTTTTTTTCTTTTAAAAAAAATTGTATTTTTTTCATTTATATGTACATATATCTTTAATTTTGCTCGAAATTTAAAAACATAAAAAAATTATTGGAATATTTGAGCAGCAAAATGTAAAAATTAAACAAAAAAAATATTAAAAGCTATTTGTTTTTATTAACAGACATTTTGGTTACAGTTTCGACTCTGCAATATTGTAGATATGTGAAACATTTAAGCAGCTATTATTATTTTGGATTCAAGAAAAAAACTGAAAAAATTTACAAAATTGAATAAACATTAATATGTGTATTACAAAATGTGTTGTGTTACATCGAAATTGTACATTTTTCGTTCTGCTGTATAGAGATGAATGATTGAAATTTTTATTATCATAAGTAATTATGACAATATGCTTAATGAATATAACCACAACTAAGAATTAATAATTTTGTAAATGTTTTGTTCATCACTGTATCTGCATGAGCACAAAAACACTAACATACTCTCACATACGTACATATGAATACTATACTGTTATGACTAGTAATATTCCTGCTGATTTCTAGCAACAACAATAAGAAGAAGTGAAAAGAAAATTAAATATCTGTATATACAAACAAAATATAAAATAAAATTTTCCTTATTTTATAATGTAAAAATATGTACACACATATAAGAATTTTATACACAAAACTAGTATATTTTTTATCGTTTATTTTATAAGGATCGATAAATTATTATAATTTATGTTTTACATGTACCATATTTTTTTTTTTTTGTACATTTTTGTTCTTTTTACAATTTTTTTTTTTATTTTGTTTTTTTATTTTTTATTTACCGTCACAATCATCATCCTCATCATCATCATTATATTTATACATATGTACATACTAGACTCGTTGATCATATACAGTACGAGTATATATGTAGGGTTTCGATATCGTCATTTTAAAATTCGATAAATTTTCGCATATCATTCTCTTAAAATATATTTTATAACTTTAAGAGTATGCATATACAATATACATGTTTCACATATTCACGTTAATGATTATATGTAGTATTTGTGTGATAAATAGAAATTTTTTTTTATCTATAAAAACATCCTTATTATATCCATAATTCTATTGAATATAGTTGATAATAAATTTCAATTGATCATGATACTACACTACTCCACATATTCATTCATATGGTCACGTACGAATCATAAAGAAACAAAACAGCAAATAAGCAAAGAAGCTTGCATTGAAAAATATATGTATAAGTATGTATGTATTTATATATTTGAAAATTGTATAAAAATTTTATATTGTATATTTATAAAATAAAAAAAAAAACATAAATTAAATAACACTACTATAGAATATTGTGCCTTAAATTGCTTAAATTGTACACGTGTATTAAATAGTGAAATTTTACATACTCGTATATTAGAAATTTTATTGAATGTTTCATATATAGAAACCAACATAATGTATACACACTTATGAATATATGTATGTATTTTTGCAAAAATGAGAGTATGAAAATTCAATTGTAGTATTTTTTATACGTTCGTGTGTATATAGATAAACATACATATGTTTGTACATCATATAAAACACAGATATTATATTCGTATATAATAATGTATAGATATGTACATATTTTTCCTGTGTGATATTTATGTTTCCTATATTTTTTTTTTATTTTTGAACATTTTATTATGACAAATGTTTAAAAATAAATTTTAAAAATTTTCAATATATTTTTATTTCTGTTTCCAGTTTTTTAACATATGGAAGATATTACAGTGGAACATCTAGTATGATAATTCGGACCTCGTTGACGCGAATTTTGTCTTTAACTTAAAAAATAATTTTTCTAATTCTCTTCCACTCGAGTTGAAAAATCTATATAACTCGAATTATAAGATCTCTGCCTCTGTTACTTGAAACGCTTGAAACCATCAATCATTATCCCCCATGCTATAACTCGAAGAATGTGTGTTGAAATCAATGTTTTGTCTCCGTAATTCAAGAAAAATATAACACCAGTCGAATCAATGTTCACCAGATGTAGTTTCTTTTTTGTCGCACATTTAATACATATTTAATGAATAGTACATATGTATATTAATTTGTAGAATTGTCTATTAAAAGAATTTTGTTACCATCCTGTTGCACAGAATTTAAACCTCTGTAAGTTGGAAACGCTATATAGTAACTCGAATTTATTTGCGTCTCTTTGAATTTCGTTACAGAGGCTCCACTGTATTTTTATTTTTTTTTTTTCTGTTTGTTTCAATAATTTTTTTTTAATATTTTTCTATTTACAAAAATATACAATGTACATCCATAAATTGGATATGTAGATACATCCTCACGTATGTATACATTTTATTATTTAATTTTATATGCCAATCTATAGATGTGTGTATAGTTTCTTCATTCGAAATTTTCCGTGCTTATTTTAAGTTTATGATTTTTATTTGTTTAATATAAAAAGAGAACAAGGAGATAAAACAGAAAAATAATTTTATTCTTTTTGCTCAGATACACAAATATATATATAGTTAAATAGATAATAATATGTATACATAGATGCGATTATGCGAATGTACATACATAATGTACATAATGTATTATGTATATATACACTATCTGACTATATGTATATCTACGTGAAAATATGTACCTACATTGTATTATAATACCTCAAAGGTAAATAAATTAAATACGCAAGGAATATCTACACATATACACACGGACACACATACGGATATTTACATACTTTCATTTCATTTCATTTCATCTTTAATTCCATGGTTTTCATTTTCTATTTCGATTCATATTCATACTTTAAAAAAACTATAAGACAAGCATCTATAAACATTAATATCAAAAGATATAAAAGATGAAAATAAGCATTTTTTTTTAATTTTTTATTTTTGATTAATTTTTTTTTAATGTTTTTTTTTTTTCATTTCAATTCGTTATAAGGATTATTATATATGTATACAAAAGCATTTACGATGTTTTCAAAAAAAAAAATAAAAAAATATATGAATAATAAAATAGAAAAAACAAAATAAAATTTCAAGGTATATATGAGAATAGTAGAAAAAAGAAAAGTAAAACAGTTTTAGGCTTTTGAAATTAAAAATTTTATCATATTTTTTATTGATTATGACAACGGATTTACATTTTTCTACATTTTTAAAATTACATTTATACAAATGTTTGTGTGTATTCGTACTTATATATCTTATATAGATTATGTGATGATAAAAATGAAAAAAAAGGATAAAAGAATAATATGTGTATATGTAAATAAAATGTATTTTCAAAAGGAATCTTTCATAAAAATTATTTGCATATATTCTTTTGATGCTATTTTATCTAAGTACTTTAATTGTAGATATTTGAAAACAAAATTTTTTCATACAAAATTAAAGTATACTGCAAAAATATTGGAAAAATTTTTCAAAAAAAAAAAGAAATGTTTGTTCACAGATCACCATAATTCTGAGTTATGAATTTAATTTTGTTCTTTCGTTCATTGTTTTATTTTAATATTTATTTTGTTGTTAGCTCTTTTAAAGGGATTATGTCGAACAAAATTTTCAAGGCTGAAAAGCTGTTAGAATATTTTAAAGTGTTATGAAGAGTTAGAGGTACCTAATTGAATAAACACAAAATGCATTAAAGTGTTGCAAAAATCACTTCAAATTACTCTTCAAATGCATTGAAAATAAATAATAATAATTGGCAACAAGATTTATAATAAATGTACGGTAAGAAAAGAGAATATTAGAATGAATGTTAGTACACAGCCACTCGTATAACCTTTATCCTTTATGAAAGCACGTACGTATACAAAATCATCATTTTCATTTTTCAAAACAACATGCATAAATACGAGTACATGTAAACGTACATTAAATTTATACTGTATAATATTCCATGTAAGAGTGAATGTGTATTAGATAGTAAAAGTATCATTAAATCCTTTTCTTTTGTTCACTCAATTTCACGACTACGTTATTACGAATATTTTTTCACTTCTTCACATCCGTAATCCGCACGTATACATTTGAAACATTACATTACTTATATCTGGTAAAATGCGTTTTACATTCGAGTACATACGCAAACGATATTGCATCACATTATTCTGTACATTATATTCTTCTTAATTATTATTATCACTTGACAATCAATACAAATAAAAGGATATATTGTGAGCATCAGCACCTAACAAATACTCGTAAGTTGTAACTGTGCTGTGACAATCGGTAACTATATATAGTACTTACTCGAATAGGTACGAATTGTATGTAGATAAATCATTTGTTCTTGATACTCATTATCATCATAATCATCATCAACGCATAGTATTTGTATTTACCTTCTGAAAATCTTTTCATTAAATTGCTAATACAGATTTATGTTTATAAACATCTGCATTTATGTGTATAGATACAAAATATGTATGTTTACATACACAATTTCTTTCTTTTGTTGTATTATCATTATTATTGTTGACAGAATCGTTCAAAATACTCTTGTTCTAGAGCTATAATATATGTGTTATGTAGATAAGTATGTATTTGTATTCATATGTGTATTTATTCAAATAAAAGTGTAAGTAGATATTAGTTTTATTTTTGTTTATTTAAATACCTATATACATACATATATGATTTAAATACTTAATTAAAAATTTACTTTTAAAATTTTATTTACTTATATATACTTACTTATACTTATACTTATACTTACTTATATTTTTTTATATTATTCATACATACTGTACACTCAAGAAAATCCTGAGAACGAAAATGTGAAAGTTAAAAGTAAATACGTTTAAACAATTTCACGATGCATACACAACATGCAGAAGGATGTAATTGATTCCATTTCTTTTTGCAAGATAAGTATGTATATTTAGTTTGATGTTGCTTGATGTAGAAATAATTTCAAAATTTGAACAGTTAAACACCAAAGGCAAAAAAAAAAAAAAACATACCTCGAAAACCAGCGAATTTCCATTAAAACTTAAATACAACAACAGCTTATAAGCTTAAAAAAACATTTAATACGAGTGTATGTATATATATGTATGCATATTTGAAGTATGTATATTTTGAACCATTATAAAATGTGTGTATAATTTTCTAATATTATCGTGTATAATGTACTAAATATGTTAATAAGAACAGCTAAAGCAAACACACCAAATACAGACAAAAAACAAATGAAAAATTGAATAAAGGATAAAAAAAACCGTAAGAAAATTTTCGATAAAATTTGCTGAGCTGGACCTAAATCAATCATTTTACATATATAGCTAATCAGCTACATACATACACGTACATTATATTCACATTTTTAAGGGTATGGTATAATGTATTTACGAAAATGTAAAAGTCTTCTTAGTTAAATTTACAATTCTGCTATATGCACAATAATATAAAAATTATGTTATAATGGATAATTTATTACGTGTATCTGAATACATTTGTATGAAAGTTTTTTTGTGAAAAAAAGGATATATTCATGTATATATATTTATACATATATTACATGTAATATATATCAGAAAACGCGGAGATTATTATGTAATGTATGGATGTGTGTAAACTTCAGATATACGACGATGTACGTATATTGCAAGAAGTAAGTTATTTATATGAACGTACATTTGGTTGGTACATACATACATCAGTTCGTATACATAAAAATAGCTGACATTGCATTTTAAAAATTTTTACATAATACATACTATCATATCGCTCAGATCATATATGTAATTGTTTGTGTGTGTTATGTGTATGTATATGTACTATACCCGACTTTACCATAGCGCTGTTATGTCCATATTGTGTTATGGAGAAGTAGTGATCAAGAGATA
The DNA here is from genome assembly GCA_951394055.1 of Villa cingulata. NCBI lineage: Eukaryota > Metazoa > Arthropoda > Insecta > Diptera > Bombyliidae > Villa > Villa cingulata. The sequence goes on along the minus strand of OX596020.1, from coordinate 5,668,688 downwards.
TGAAGAAAAATGTGAAAGAACGAAAATATAGTAGACTGTTAGTGCAAGAAATATGTAAAAATGAACATAAAAAAAAATGTAAAAAATATAAAAAGGATATTCCATAAATGAATAGTGAACAAAAAATTGTGCTTCCCTGTTTGCTGGTGAAAGAAGCAAAAAATATGTGTGATTTGAAAATGTTTAATACTCTTTACACACAATTTTTAGTTTTTCCTATGTATCCTTACTTGTTATATTTCTTTATTGTTTCTTTCTTTTTTCAAACATTTTTTAAATGTGCATACATTTTGAATACATATCACTTAATTTGTTCATTTTAAACAACATAATCTTTCAGAAAAATATTTATTTTTAATGAAAAATTAAGATGTATTTTGCTATTTGGAATGGAATGGAATGGAATGCTAAAATGGAATTAAGTATATATTGAAGAAAAATAGTATATTATTCTGGTACATTAAAATGTATATAAAAACTGAAATTGATACGAAAAGATTGTCAGGATTAAGTGAAAAAATAAAGTTAAAGTCAAAAACAAAATACCTTAGAACAGTATGCATGTTTTGATGAAAGAGTTAAAATGAAGAATTTTAATTAGTAAAGTACTTTATATGAAAATTTATTTAATAATAATTGTATATAATACTACATGCATTACATGTATATGAATAGTACATGCCCTTCAAATTTGAGAACAAATCTGGGAATGAATATTGAACAGAAAAGTATTCCCATCTCCAAGGTACTGCTATAAAAAAGCCAACAAATTCAAATAGCAATGATCAATTTTAACAGAACATGTAAAAATAGAGGATGATATGGATCACAGAATAAACATCGCTTGGCTGAAGTGGAAAGAGCTGTAAGCAGTCAGTCTATGTGATAAAAAGGCACCTGTTAAGATCAAGGGCAAAATTTATAAAGTAGCCGTAAGATCTTTGCTGCTTTATGGGTCAGAATGCTGGGCCACAAATAAGAAGCTAGAACAAAAAATGCATATTGCAGAGATGAAAATTTAAAGGATGTCCGAAAGGACAAAATAAGAAATTGCAGAATCCTTGGAAGTTGTAAAGTAGCTTTGATTGATTGATAGTTTGGACACATTATGAGAAGAGAAGAAACGAGAATCATATGGTTACGACAGTATGTTAAAAATGGAACGAATTAGAAGACATCCAAGAAGACTGCAGGCAACATGGCAGACAAAAATTCAAAACGACTTGAAAACATCAAATGTAAGTGAATGACAAAACATGATACGGTCTTGCGACACAACGTACAACTACATAGAAAAGCCAACCCCAAGTAAATGGGATATACAAAGGAAAAAGTTTGTATACGATACTACCTAAGTAAATACAGTAGAATTGCGTAACTTGAATTTATATGGAACAAGAAGTTTTCACGTTCCATGAAATTTAAAATGGAAATTGAGGTAATGAGATTACACATAATGTATTGCAAGATCACTCTAAAATATAAGAAATTCGTTTGCCATCTTCACATACATCTTGCACATACTCCTAGATACTTGCACAATTCATACATAATACAGTATCAGGAAAGTGTATATTAATATTAAAATTTAGTTTTTATAATATCTCTACGAAATATAAGTATAAGTACATAAGCATACACATTATGCATGCATGAATTTTTTTTCAAAACCATAAATTGGAAATGAAATACTAAAAAATTATGTACAATACTAATACACATATAAATATATGTACGTGTATGAAAGATGCAGATATATTTGTAGAATGACACTGAGTTTAGGTTAAATTGATATAGTGTTTGGTCTTTAAAACTTTATGTACCATACAAAATTGAATAAGCAAGGACAACTAATGAAAAACAGTAAAAAAAATTAAAAAAAAAATGTATAAAAAAAAACAACTCACCATCACATTAATTTTTAATCAAAAATTTGTCCGGTTACACTCACATTTATTTCCTTTTTTTTTTATTTCTTGTTTTTTATATATTTTTTATTCGTATTTTTATATAAAATAAAATAAAATGTACATACATATATGTACACAAACAACACACACCTTAATACACAATATTCCATACAAATACAAATAAGGTATCTTTTTCTCAATTTAATATATATATATATATATATATATTATATAATATGGTAGGAAGTATGAAGTTTAAATTTTTGATTTAAATTTAAATAACGATATTGTATATTTGTATGTGCGAGTATTTACCGATACTATATAAGTGCTCTGGCTATATCACATTTATATGGTATTAAGTACTTTATTTTCTTTTGCTAAATTTTTCTTTAAAATAAATTCATAAATGATTAAATACTATCCTCCTTCAAGAAAGAAAAGTAAAAAACTTTATCCAAAACAACAAAATATTGAAAAAAAAAATTATATAAAACAAAAAAAAAAATTAAAATAAATTTAAAAGAAAAAAAAAATTATAAAAAATGAAAAATAAAACAACAAAAAAAACAGAAAAAAACTTTTTTTTCAGTTCATTCTTTTATTACGTTTCGGTTTTTTTTTTCTTTTCTTTTGTTTTGTTTTGTTCATCTTTTGCGAGTGCAGTGCATTGCATATATACATACTACATAATACTAGTACAAAGTGTATACTAACTGTATAATATTATAGGAAACTTATCATCACTTGAGGAAGTTTCAAAACTCGATCATCAAAAACAAAAAAAAAACAAAAAAAAAAAAAAAAAACCGAAAAACAAAAAGTAAATAAATTATAATAAAACTTAAAAAAAAAACGAGTTAAAATAAAATATGAGAAAAAAAAATAATGAAAATGAAAATGTACATTGTGATTATACTAGCGGAAAAATATATAAAAAATAAAATTTTAAAAATACAAAAAGAAAAAAAAAAGAATAGAATAAAACGAAAAAAAAAAAATATAAAAACAAAAAAAATATTGTACTTATTATACATGTACATACTGTATAGTAAAGTATTGCTCTGATGGCTATAAAAATAATACAAAAGAAATTTTCTTCAACCGGAAAATCTCAATGAATTTGATGGATAAAAGTTTGAAGAATATGAATGAAGGAAAATGAAAAATAAAACAAATTGATTTTTGTTGTTGTTGTTGTTGTTTTTGTTGTTATATTTTCTTACATAACATTTTTTTCATTGTTGTATACTGTGTGTTAAATATACATATATATAAATGAGAGTTATTTTTTTATTATTATTTATTTTCAATATTTTTAACGAAAAAATTTCATATTATTTGTATTTTTATTTTTCTCTCGTTCATGAATCTCTATACCTACCTACATATGTACATGTTATAGAGTACTATAATACTGTATTCATACTCGTAATATATAATCGTAAAATATTTAAAAAATAAAATTTATTTTGAAATTTTTCAATATTCAACTATATTTATATTTTCTGAACTTTCTTATTTTTTTTTTCCCCATTTTATTTTTCTCATGAATTCCATACATATTTGTATTTATATTTTTGTTCACTTTTTTTTTTATATTTTCCATATTTTATTCATTTCAAGTTCGTTCATTTATTTTTTTATTTTTTTATTAATTTTTTTATTTTTCTTTTCTTTGTTTTTGCTGTTGCTGTTCTTGTTGCTATTATAGATGGTTATATACATACATATGTATGTAATATATGTAGTTTCTTTCCACCATTCTGTTCACTGTTCTTATTCATTTTCAATGATAAGTGTCCTTGTCACAAGGTCTATGAATTTTCAATTTAAATTGGTTTTTTATGTTGTACGTTGTACGGATTTTTTTTTTTCGTATTTCTGCTTCGAATTTTTATTTTCTCAAACAACAACAACAACAACTGCATATGAAGATAGTTAGGTTAGTATAGTGGAATAGTGGAATGCTGTAGTGAGACTGAGCAGCAAGCGGCTGAAACAACACCAAAATAAATGAATATACTTATTTAAAAGTATATTTTTGTATGTATATATGTACATATGAAACACAAAGAAAAATATAAAAATTACGAGAGAAGAAAATAATATGCAGAGTTCAGAAGAAAGATCAAATATTAAATATGCAAATATGTAAACAAAAATAAACTGGGGGCAACTAAAGAATAAAAAAAATAAATAAATACAATTTTAAAACAAAACAAAAACAAATAAAGAAATAAATTTTGTGCAATATTTATGTGTTTATAGAGTATGTATATTCTTGTTGATACAAACAACACAAATCTAAAAAGAAAAAGACAATTTCTGATAGTGAAAATGAAAGCTTTTTTATTTAATAGAAACAAAAAAAAAAAAAAATAAAAAAATTGCACCAAAAGAAAAAAATAATTCCTTTTCAATATAGTATCGCAGAGATACTTAATAAAATGTATACTTAATATATGCACATATGCGTATGGCCAAGAGTATTATTATGTGCATGTGTTTATAAATTTCTTATTTAAGAGTAGATATGTATATATGTATGTACATATTTATGGTTTGTATGGTTACGGTTTTTTTTTTCTTCTATAATTTAAGGATTCAGGTCAAGTACGTACAAAATCCTGTTGCATATACAAACGAATGATATGTATGTGTGTACATACATGTATGTATGTTGTATATAATAAATATATGTATGTACTTTTGTGAAATGTACTTTAATATAAAAACACATATACATATGCATGGGTACTACCTATATGTTTATATTTATGAATCACCAAGAATCAATACGTATGACTGCCACGTTATAAGGTAGGTACCTACATAAAATGCAACACAAATACATATTCGCAAATTCATTATATGTATGTATGGTGTACTTTACAACACATATTACATATTGTGCATTTTACGCACATATACAGATAGTTAAATATGTACATTTATCTTTTACGTGTGTGTAATATAGTTTTTGTTTTAAAACCCATGAGAAAAAGAGCACAATTAATTCCAAAATTCTATATAATATGCGTTTATGTGGAAATTTTCTCGTCTCGTAAAAGAACTACTGCTGTTTTTTAGTTTTTATTTTGCAAGTCTGTATAATTAAATTCATAATATATGCAACAAGGTTGCTACTACATATATCATAAATACACACATTAACATACATTGCATATTACTTTTGTAATATTAAATAAATGTGTCACATTTTTATGCATTTAATATACATATGTATGTACATAAGAGTACTATAGCATATTTATATGCATTCATTTATATTAAACGTACATATATAAATAATTTACAGATATCTACTTATGTAGGCATATGAATATGTGTTTATTTTGTTTTTCTTTCGAATAATTTCTTAAGGACATCATCATCATCATCATCATCATCATCATCATTATCAACAACATCAACATCATTTAAAGAGATTTTAATTAAAATTTAAAAACCACAGGATAATAATATTACACATTACATACATACATATTTATATTATAGCTATACGAATATATACATACATACAAATTAATAAGTGTGTGTATATATAAGTATATGAAAAAATATTAAAAAAGTGAAAGAAATTAAATGAAAAATGAAAAACTTAAAGGAAATTACATACAGAAAATTAAATATCATTTATATCTCACACATATATGTAAATACGTAATGTACATTACTGTATACCTATCGGGATTTATATGTATAATATACTACTGTAATTTAATACAGTTATAAATAAAATTTAATTTAAAGATTTTGTAAAAAAAAATTATCTTAATTTAATATTTCTTCCATTTACGACGAACGTTAGCATATGAGTACACACATACATACTACATTGTATGATGCAAAAAAATGATCAAAGAGAAATATTTAATTTGAAAGAGAAGAAAATTATAAATAAACACACACACACACACACACACAAATAACTAAAAAAATAAATGAATTTAACGATAATGATGATAACTGCGATGAAGGCTGAATTATTATCCTTCATAATAAACTCACACATCCTACTCTGTAATGTATTGTAATTATGTATACCATTGTATCCACCCATATAAGAAATCATTGATCAAAATTTTGTGTTTTTTTTAATCATATTTATTTCTTATGTAGGTATGGTTCCTTGCCTTTTTCTGTTTATTGACAAAATTTTTATAATGATGACAAATCATCAAAGTTTAAAAGGAAAACATAATTTGGAAGACTAAAAATACATTTATGAAAAGGCAAGTTACGAACAGAAAAAAAAATAAATAAAATTATTACTAGGTACCTATTCGTGCTATATGTTATGAAAATGTAAAGGAAATGAGAAAAAATTCAATTTAATTTTCAAAAATAGACAAAAAAAAAAATTGTAAATACACGCATATCCTTTAAGTTATCAAAACATATACGAAATTGAAATGACATTTAAAATTTATCAGGAAATCAAGTTAGCAATAAGAAATAAGAATATTATTTTCTTTCCACATTTCATATTTATATAATTTCACATTTGAGAGATTATGATTTGAGATTTAAATTAAAATTTTTGAAATTGTATTCATTAATATGTATGTACATAGATATGTGTCCATAACACGTGGGTAAATACTTATAATACAAAAATATATACACAGAAGAGTCAATACACACTTGACTTGAATCAAGAATGTATAACGAGTATATTCGTCGTATGCATTACTATCATGCGTAAAAATTAACTTTGAAATAGTGAATTTATTAATTAAAAAGTATTCATAAACAATTGCAAATTGATATTCATAAATGTTATACACGTGCATCATATTATTTCCACTCTAATTCAAAGTAAAAAAAAAGGAAATAAACGAAATGTGAAAGCGAAAAAATATTTGATTTGTGATTTGCAAACAAAAAATATTCTAAAATTAGTGAGCTCTGAATCGGTATGTCACTTCGTTTTCGCCTCAAATATAATTTTTTTATTCTGATACATTTTACGATTTTACCAAAAGAAAAATAAAAAACGGAAAAGGAAACTTTTTTTTCATTTATTCAAATCAAATATTAAATGAACTCTTTTTTAAAAAAAAAATATCATTTTCATTTTTCGAATTTACAAAATAAACTGAAAAGTACAAAAAAAGGAAATATTTACAATTATTTTCATTTGGTTTTCGTTTACAAAGGATACATGTAGATGAATATGTTAAATTTTTCTGAAAAGAAAGAAAAGTTTATTGTTTTCTATATACGCCATTTTTTTTTTTTTAATTTTTAAATAAACCCTCTTACAGTTATGTAGTCAAATCGATTTCAAGAAAACAAAAAAAATAAATAAATAAATAAAATAAAGAAAAATAAATAAGAAAAATTATAAAAGGATATGGCCATATTTGATTTTAAACGAAAAACTGATTATGTTAGACGTATGTACACATGGAAATTATGATGACGAGAAAATAAATTGTATTTTAATTTGACGGTTCATAAAAATTTATCCTTTTTCACTTACATTCGAAAATACAGACAACGACGAAAAGGATTTGATAAAAAATATATATTTTCATCCAGCAAACATTGCGATAAGAAAGCAATAGTGAAACATTATCGTAGTGGCAAGTCTCGCCTATTGCCGCAATATGAATTTTCTAGTAGAATGCCATACGATGTGCTTTGAAAAAGATTGACACGCACTCTAATTGCTTTGTACGATTGCATTCTAATAGAAAAAGAAAGAATATTAATAAGAAAGCAATATTAATGTCGCTTACTCAATGGTTTATTATGTTGCGCTTTTATCGCTTACTCGTATATGACCCAAACTATTGCCTAATTATTGCCCATTTATCGTTGTAAACTATTGCCCTTTTATTGCATTCTCGTACTATTGCCCAAATGTTTGCTGTGCAGATTTTTTTAATATATAATTCTACAATCGTATTTATGTGAAACTTTATCACATCATTTGAGTATAAGATTTCTTTTCAATTTTTCACGTAAATGTTTTTGTTTTTCGATTGAAATTTCCACCTCACATTTCAAGAAACAATCACTAAAATTTACAAAAGGATTACTATCACAACCACATAAAACTTAGTTTCTATATGAATGTGTATATGTAACGTAGAAACAAATCACTCATCATTTATTTTAAATCGAAAAAAAAATGAACAAAAATTGTTTAAAATCCTTAACGAAATTTTTCTATTTTCTCGTTTAAATAATTTTTTGAATCATTTCCAAATCATTGTTTTAAAATATTAAATTTGAACATGACCATTTTTAATATCCTTTTATTTATTTAATTTTAAGTATGTATATATACGAGTATGTACGCTCAAGAGATAATTTTTAAATATTATTCAAAAGTACATATAAACGTGTATATATAGTGTTATAAAATTTTTGCAGATTACATAAATACAAACATGCAGTTGTGTACATATATAAAATACATTGTAAAAATATTGCAACTAAGAGTTTATAAAATCATCCATGTACATATACATACATACATACATTTACTGGTATACCGTACAGATTGTATATTTTCAGAATTATTTTTTTTTTTTAGTTTTTAGATTTTATTGGGATAATCTGGAGCACAACATAAAAATACATACTTGCTCGTATACATGGCATATGTACGTGTACTTGTTTATATCACTAAAAAAAAAAAAACACAAAAACATACCGTGTAAAGAAGAAGATAAAACCATTATTTTCAATAACAATTGGCACTAATCCAGAACTAATAATATCCTCTGATGGTAAGCTGTAAATATCTATAAATTCCGTACATACTCGTATGTATACGTGTGTGGTGTTGGTGCAGTTAAAATTAAATGCAAAATGCATATTTGTATGTATGAAAGAAAAAATAAAATTTTGTAAAAGTTCAACAGAAAAAAAAAATGTATAATAAACTACAACACTGATCCTTAAAGTGCTGTAAAAATTATTAAAAATTGAACATTCATAATATGTATAATGTATGAATAAAGGACATCACAGATATACATTATTATATTCTGTCTGATTGTGCTACATTTATATATATATATATTCATGTATACACATACATTAACATGTAAATGTTAGGTCAGAATAATAAGTATTAAACCGCAATAATACAACAGAAACAGAAGAACATAACACAATCAAAATATCGATGCACGAAATAATAACAAAAAAATAAAAGAAACAATAAAACAAACTGTGAAAGATAAATATAAAAATTAATAAAACAAAACTAAACAAAAATTGTGGAAGAATATAACAAAAAAAAAGGATACAGTATGTAGTAACAAGGAAACAATAAAATCCTGGAAAAATATTTAAAAATAATAAAATATTTTATTTTTATTGTTATTTTGTTTGTTTTTTTGTTTTTGTTTTTTTTGATATTACATTAGTCGTTTTTTGTTTTTTTTCCTTTAAATATGTTACAAGAATGTTATATGATAATAACATGCACAACTATAACAACAACCTTATTATAAAAAGTATTCATAAGTACATAATAATGTGTATGGGTGTGTGTTTTTGTAACGATTTGCTATTATATTTTGTAAAAATTTACACATTTATTTTTGTTTCATTTAATTTTTCTTTTCTTTTTACGTACATGATTGTTTTCATAGTTTTTTTTTTTTCAAATTTTGTTCTCTTGTTGATGATTTTTCTATTTCACTATTTTGAAAAGAAAAGTTTTTCTACAAAAAAAAAAAAAAAAAGAAAACAAAAACAAAAAAAAACATTTTTAGATTATTTGTAACATACATATATACATACTTGCTTAGATGAAAATTCCTTAAGACATTTTTTATTTCTTTCAAACACATCCAAAAAAAGTAATAATGAAAAAGTGAAGAAAAAAAAATAAATATGAAATAAAAAAAAAGGATACAAATACATGAATGGGGAATAACAGAACAGAAAAATACAGAAGATTAAAATCCAAAAACTTCTTTACACAATACATACACAAATCCTCATATAGTTGGATAATAAAAAAGCCATTATGTATTTGAATTTACTTATTTTAATTTTGTTTTTTTATTATTATTATTTTTTTTTTTTTTTTTTTTTGAAAAAGTTATTCGAATATGTGTTATGAATGTAACTACATAGACATGTAGTATATCTATAGTGTGTGTAAGTTTATATATAAAAAGGAATTATTTACGGTAATTTTTCGATATTTTCTATAAACTTGTTCATTTTTGCTTTATTTTTAGTTTTATTTTCTTTTTATGTAGTTTTTTTGTTTTTTTTTATATTATTCTTAGTTTTATTTTACATTATTTGTACTTTTCCCAGTGTATTATGATGTTTTGTAACTTACAATAAGTATATAAATATGTGTGTGTAAGTGATATAAATGTTTGTATATCCATGAAGAAAATCTATGCTCATCAAAGTTTTTAAAGTGCTTCATAAATTCTCTTAGACAACTCTTAATGGTGTGACTTTTTGAAAGTTATTTTTTTTTTCAATTTTGATTGATATCTCATGTGTATTTATGTACATTTACACATACATACATATTACAAAATTACTGATTACCACACTACCGTATATAGATATTCCTATTTTATCATAAAATGCAAAGATTATCCTTTTACAAAAAATAAAAAAAAAATATTAAATTTTAAAGAATGTGGAAAAGAAAAACATTACACATTTATTTTTTAAAGTTTTTGATTGACATTTTTATAGTTGACTTTTCGAATTTGAAGGAATCAATAAATTTAATATATGTACAAACAATAAATATGCTATACTTGACATTTAACTTCTTTAATCTACTGATCATATATTTTGTCGTTGATTTTTATAACAACTTTAATTGCGAGTACACCCTTCAGAGACATTCATAACAATATAATATAAATGAAAGACATTTTACTTATATTTCGAAATTTCTATCCTTTTATTCTTTTTCTAGAAAAAAATTTTTTGAATTGAAAATAAATTAAGTATTTATTGAAACAGAATTAGAAAATAGTAGAGTGAGAATATACTACAATAAAAACGTAAATCAAATTTGTAATAAAATTCTTATAAATGAAAGGACACACAATATAATGTACTTGGAATGAAAAATAAAAATAGACCATAATTGAAAATAATAATTAATAATAGAGAAAATAAAATTAATAATATAAAAATCATATACATACTTGTATGTCTGCCAACATATAGAAAAATAAAAATCACACTCGTCACATACAGACGGGCATAAAAATGAACAGATACTATACGTATATGAACTTGTGTTGATGCTACTTACTTAACGTACGTACGATATGGTATAATGTATTATGTGAAAAAAATTTTTTTTTCTTATAAAATTGGGCAATTAAATCAAAATAAATATTACTATCTTAAGGATAAGGATATACATAATATTGAAGATAATTGAAATTTTTATTTCAATTTTTAAAAGTAATTTCATAAAATCTATTATTACATAAGCAGTTTATGTAGCAGATATAGCAAATGAAGCAGTTTACTATACGATGAGCAATACATACATACATGCCTAACGTATATCGAATAAATGTCATTAAATTAATACGCAACTTCAAACATTAAATATCCCTTTTACGATATGAACTATGTAGTATACATATTTCATCTCGACCAACGCAGCTCTAAGCTAATCTGTATTTATATTCATTTGTATAAACAGTAAGAAGACTACCCATAGATATTTACACACATCTGAGTATATTATATTAGTATAATGTGCATATATTTTCATTCTTATCACATTTCGCATGTATTCGCACATTTATAGCCACAACTTCTTCAATTTATAGTACGACGGTACGACACGACCATTAAAATTTACTATACTATACATCTGTCTAGTATATTGTATTACTTAGAACAAGAATAATATGATATGTCTGTGCGTGTGTATGAATGTCATAAAGATATACCTTCTAAGATTTTAATGTCTAATGATTTTAATTTTTTTTTTTATTTAAAGAAAATTAAATTTATTATTTTTTCTTCTTTTGTACCCGGTATTTAATTGAAAATTGTCTTACAAGTGTCCAATAAAACAGATTATGAAATGAAACGGACGAAAAACAGGATAAAAAAAAAAAACAAAACAAAACAAAAAAAATTAATAAAATAAAAATGAAATTAATGTGTTTGTGTCCTGAATTTGAAGGTAGATGTATGGATATTATCTGTATAAATTGTATATTTAGATGTATACATGTGTGCGTATTTATTAAGTGAATGCGAAAATTGATTTTATGTATTACATAAAGAATGAAACATGAATGGTTTTTGCTAAGTAGAAGTATACACATGCATCTTGTATTGTTACTGTTTGAAGTGATAAGTTGACCTTAAACAGAAATCATGCAGTATATCAAATTCAGTATATAAGAACAGTAATTTCATTTTATTTTTATTTTATTTGAATTTAATTTATGTTAGTGTTTTGGAGACATAGTCTTATATATTCAATTTGGAATCTTTTAAAACAAAAATTTCATAAAATTTTAATTTAATTTGTATAAATTTTTATGGAAGAAAATTTTCTATTGTACATACTATCTATTTAATTTTCTTTTCAAAAAAAATTTTTTTTTTGTTCTATTTTCAAAATAATCGTATACATGAGTGTATAGTATATTATAAGAAAAATTATTTAGCAAACTGAATGATGTTATGTATACCTCTATATGCTCTAATATGTTTGTGTAAAAACGTTATATTCGGTACTTTAGTAGAAGAAAAATTACTTTTTATAAGAAAAGCAGAACATTTTACGTTTTTTTTTTTTTTTGTTATTTTTGTTTTTTCAAAATAACCTTATAATGCACATACATACACTCCTAAAACCAACTTAACTATTATAGTATATAATATGTCGTTTATTCAACGAAAAATAAAACTAATTTTAAAAATTTTGCAATTTTTATTATTTTTAAGCAAAATACATACATAAGTATATTCGATGCAAAGAAACAAAATCAAAACAAAACAAAAAAACCAAAAAAAAAAAAAAAGAAATAAATAAAAAGTATGAAGAAAAATCTGAAATTGAAGCAAAATGAACATTGAACTGGAAAAAAACAAAAATATAGGTCATATACACAGTTACATGATTGTGTAGGTACTCTTCGTATATATACAAGTACATTATATGCTGCTCTGGAAAGGATATATAAAAACAATACATACCATATATACAAAACTATATAATGCATATAAAAATTTGTTTGTGTTTGTATGTTACCTGCTAAATGCTGTATATATGTATACGAAATTGAAATAAAAAATGAAGAAAAATCTTTGTATGTATATGTGTGTGCTTTTTTTTTTTTGAATACTTTTTACTTTACATTTTTTCACAATATTTTGTAACAGAATAAAAACGAAAAACAAACAAAAAAAAATGTTTTAAAAAAACGCAAGAAAAAAGTCTAGATAAAAGAAACACTGAGACAAGTTTATACATATATACTTTGTATAGTTTACTCGTCTCGTATGTGTATTTGTATATGTATATGTATGTTCGAATAAACGTACGTGTACAGAATATTACACATTATATGTTATGTATCTATACTAAAACTGCTGAAAAACGAAAGAAGAACAAGAAAATTTAGTAAAAATGTAAGACTATTAAGAATTTAGTTGAAACTAAGTAGTACATTTTTTGTTAGTTTTTTATTTTATTTTGATTCAAAGGAAGTAGAAAAATATATGAAGAAGAATAAAATGGTAGAAAAAATAAAGGAAAACCATAAAAAAGGTTAAAGAATAAACAAACAAAAATACGATTATATATACAGGGTGTACTGCATACAAATGAGTATAATGACACAAATTTATATGTTTCCTTGAAATTACATATGTATGTATACATATACCAAATGTAACCTAAAACAAAAACTTTCATCATTTGACAAAATACAGAGTGTTTGACACAAAACAAATTTCTACACGATATTATAGTACCTTTTCAACCTTTTCACTTTGTTATCACTTTCATTTGTATGCGAAACACCCTGCAGCAATATATGCAGAAAAAATGAAAAAGAAGAAAAACAAATTTATGCTAGTTATAGTATAATTTATTTATTTACGTTTTCTTTGGTTTTCTGGTTCATAAGTGCACTTTTTAACGTACAGTAAATACGTAAATACGATGAAACACACACAAAGAATACTAAAGAATAGATTTTCTTCATCTTTTTAACTCCAGATTTTTCCTTACATTTATTTTTTTGTTTTTTAATTTTTTTTTTTTCTTTTACTTTATTTTGTAAATAAAATATCGGAATTTTTTTGTTTTATATTGAGGTCGCCCTTGGGATGAAAAATTTTACTTTTTCATTTTCTTTCTTGCTGCGTAATTCATTTGACATACTTAGTGCACTATTATAGTAAAATAGTAGTAGGTACATGAAATGAAAGTAAAAATTACAGAAGAATAAAGCTAAAATCCAAGAAAACATTTACATTTCGTGTATGTGAATAAATGTAGAAAATAGGAAATGTAAGAAAAAAAAAAACAATTGAGAAAAATAAAATTCGTACGAAAAACTAACTTATTAATACAACCGCACTATATAAACTTTGCATGCAGCATAAAGTAAAGCTAGATGTATTTAAATTTTTGTATGTACAATGTACATATTTTGTACAGACGCATGCACATATTATATGGAAAAATGTTTTGATTACGTATACATAAGAATGCATTTAAATATATTTAAATAAATGAACATTGCACATAAGAAGAAAACTACAACGTATTCACATATACATTACATTTACGTGCACTTTTAAAAATCGCAACTTTTATTTAAATTCATACATGCATCTGCATATCTATTCATTTATATAAACACACATGAAAGTATTTATGTTTGTATATTTCAACATTCATAGTGAATACCTTTTGTTTATAGTTTTTTGTACATCGTGTGCATATGCATACATTCGTGACTTACAAACATCATTTTCATGAAAATGTCAAAGAAGGAAGATACTTTATAAAATTAACTGAAGTCACTTTAGTTTTTATTTTGTATATGTGATTAAAGGTACTATTTTTTTGTTTTTTTTTTATAAAGTCAAAAAACTTTATGCATATGTATGCATTAAATATAGCAGGTAGCAGAGATATACTAGTGAGATACTGTGAAAATATGTAAAGTACAAACTTGCGTTCGCCAGGAATTTAATGTGACACAAAATATTGCAATGTGAAAATTGAAAAATGTGATTTACATTTACAATATTCTTTTACAGAAAACTTAACAGGATATTAGTATATTAAAGAGTTCCATATGTATGCGTACATTCATTTATTACTTTTAAGTAACATAAACGTTAAATATATTCTCAATGAAATGAATAATAGTTTATAGACTAATTCGGAAATATAGCCAATAATTATTTAAACTTTTACAGGTTACTTTTAAGAAAAATAATAATAAAAGCCCTTACTCTTTTAGGAGCTTATGTTTTCAACAAATGATCTCGATTTTCTTCTATCCTGAGCAATCTTTCTTAGCTGATCGACGGATTTTCTGGTTTCATTTTCTGCTATCCTCTTGCGTCCTACTTGTGGATTCCATTGTAGAACTGCATGTGGAATTTCATCTTTTTTCAAGAATGCTTTTATATAAATAAATACCATATTTCATAAATATGTAAATATACAGTAGTACAGAATTAGGGATCTAGAAGTAAATGAAAGACAAAAATCATAAAATTTCGGATATACATATTTCAAAATTAAGTAAAGTCTGTTCAGTTTACTATCTAGAATCGATAATTTGAATGTAGTGTAATATTTACTTGCTAAATTTAATGAAATTAATAGTAATCGTTCAGCAATTAGAAGTGGTATCAAAATGTTACTCCGATATGTTAATAAATTGAGTTATTTTCAGTTTGGGAATATGGCAAACACTGCTACAGCTACCTAACCTACCTAACAACTTACCTTGACTGAAAAACTAAAATATGTATTTTATGAAAAAAATTTCATTTTATCCCAATCAAAAAGAATATAAAAAATAATACTTTTTTTTTTTAACGATTTCATATACTTTTATCTTTTATCCTTTAATACGTACCTAAGTATATCCATTTAAATTGTATACAAAACAATTCTCAAATATAAATTTAATACATTTTATTTGTACATATTCACATGAAAATTAATTACCAAAAGAAATATCCAATTATCCTCCCTTTACATTCTGATCCCAAATTTTCCAAACTAAAGAAGAAAATTTTCTTTAAAATAACATGATTTTCATACAATTTGTAAGTACATACTCGTATATACTCTGCCACCCTGGTAAAGTACATAAACATTTCACATGAAATTTGTTGTGAGAGTAAAATATTCTTGAATATTTATTTACCCTTATCATTTTTATATTTATATGTACATGTACCTTAGTAATATTTTACTTTTTCAATGTACAATAAATTTTATTATGGACCACGTATTTAAATTTTACACGAATATTCGACTCTCATTTATATGTATGAGTAGATCTGTATTAAGTGAAAATATACATATACGAGTATGTAATATACATATATCTACGTTTTGTATTTTAGAATAACCGAAAAAGTTAATATTTTAATTAATACATATACATAAAGTACAATTAATATAATTCTCTTCTGACATATTTTAATTAAAATAATATTTTTTTATTTATTGTTTTGTTGGATTTAAATAAAAATGAAAAAAAAAAAAAATAGGTACTTTAAAACGTGATCATAAACTTAGAAAATTGAATAAAGTTAAAAGAAAAATGATAAAAAAAAATGAAACAAAAAAAAATAATAATAATAAAATGAAATAGAAATATGTATAAGTAAAACAATTTATCTATTCTGTATAGAATAAAATTTGACTAGCTACATAATAAATGTTCTATTCAATTTGCTACTATAATACGTATCTTTACAAAAATTAGAACGATAGATAGGGCATATAAAGTAGATATATTTGAGTACTACATATATGTTAGATTTATAAAATATTATATGTGTAGATATATTATTTTCTTGAAACATATATATTACACCATATATATCTATTTTATTTTATCTCGATTTTTTTTTTATTTTTGTTCTAGTATGTACTCTTTTGTTATATTCGAAGACAATGTACGAGTACACATCTAGGTAATGTAATATGTATATATGTATGTAGTAGGTACATACTTTACGTGCCATATAATAAATTTTTCTCTATATTTGACAAGTTTTTTACTTACCTTTGTGCATATAATACCGACATTTTTTAATATTTTTTTTTTCTCATATTTTATTATTACATAAAAATATTTTCTCATGAGACTCCTAAAATTTGTAAAAAATATTTGAAAAGATTTCTGAATAAATCTACCTATCATATATCCTATACATATTTGCGACATTGTATTCTTTTATATATGATTATATTTTTATTTGTGTGTATAGTATCTTTTTTATTTATTGTGTGCATACATACATACATACATACATATATGCGTATACAATACTTTTAAATATTTCCACATAAGTTAAATCAAAACCTAAATTACTATACAAGAAAATATTGTATGTATATACATAGGTAATATAATTGTGTACACAAATACTTCAATTTTCACCCTATACACACTCTACTATACCAACTATACAATTTATATGTTTATTTACTATTATGTGTATGTACTTTACTACTATACGTTCACATTCATATATGTTATGTAGTTACATAGTTAACTAAACACATAAGTATTTGAGAGTATTGTCAAAAAGTGTAAGTTTTTCTGCTAACTCGATTACTTTTTTATTTTTTTCGAAGATTTACACTTCAATTTTCACATAAAAATTTTCCAAAAAAAAAAAATAAAAAACAAGAAAATAGAAATTTAAGAAAAATAAAAATAAAATCAACGAAAACATGTATAAATTTGTATATCTATAGCACATATATTCGTAATATCGCGTAATATAGCTACAAAGATGTTAACCAAATTTTATTTTTAAATTACATATTATTACATTACGTACAGACTTGGATTGTATTACAAACCGCATGTAAAATACATGGCACACATATAGTACAGGAGTGGAAAAAATGAAAATAAAAATATGTAATATATTTTTTCTACTTCTTTTTATTCCTACATACAAACATATAAATCGAAATCTAAACGCCTAAACGATATAGAATGAAAACATAAAGTACGTACATACGTACAACGTATAATAATAAATTTTCAATTTCACGTTTATATCCCTTTCTTACATAGAAATTTTCCATTTTGTTTGTGTTATCGTTTTTATATTTCTTGTAACGTAATGTTACTACCTAAGCGATTTATTTATCAAATTGAGTTTATGATGTTAGTTCCTATACACACCACCATTATAAGTATAGTACTTATTACACTCGTATAAAAGTAGCGTTTAAATTTGTATGTATAGCTATATATATATGTATGAATAAGTATGTGCATATGTAGATACGAATTTTAAAAGAAAATACATTTTTTATTCTTTCTCCCGTTTCCATGTTTTTTTCTTTCTTTTTTTGAGTTTTACGTTTTTAGTATTTTTTTTTTTTTAATGTAAAAACAGAAGAAAACAATTTTCTGATTTTCATTTAGACGGTTGAAAATTAACCACTAAAATAGGATATAAAATAATGATACACTCGTATTTACATATATATACATATGTAGTGTAATAGTACATATTTTTTATTGAATAAAATAAATATTTAAATGCAAGTGTATGTACATATATAACTGTTAATATTATACAAATTACGACTAATTAACACGATCAATTGTTAATACTCGTATATACTCGTAAGTACATACAGTATATTTTTGTTTGATAATTAGACTAAATATACTGTATTAAATTTCTAATTAAAAAGAACATTTTTTATGGTAAATAAATAAATAAAATTACAATTATGTTAAACGTTACCTTATGTAAGTATAAGGTGTATGTATTAAGAATTAAGGAATAATGTTAGTATGGTGTAAAATGTACAAAAATTAACAAAATATATTTAGCTAAAATATTTATGTAAGTATGTATCTCATAAATGTTGAAAAATTTATTTTATTCTCGTACCCTAACACACGAAGATTCAGAAGAATAAACGTAAGCACTTGTAAAAAAAATTTGTATATCACCTTAAGTTCTGTATAATAAAATTTATGTAGAACCAGAGTATAACCCCAAAAAGGACCAAGATAACTTCTGTAGAAGGACATAAATGAATAGCAATACGTTTTGTGTGTGCATACAGGGTTTACCAATAGGAAAGTAAAAATTTTCAACGACAACACTAATCGAAAAGTCGAACTCAGACTTTGATTGTTGTGTTCAATATTGTTTAAAAAGGTTAATGGAAAGGTACACGATTGAACAACGCATATAGAAATTATTCGAATTATGATCAAAATGCATGTTCTATTCGCCGGACGTTTTGTGTTTTTCAAGAAATTTGTGAATAAAACGCATTTCTGACTCAATGGGTTTGTGAACGAACAAAACTGCAGGATTTGAGCGGTGGAAAATTCTCAAACAATTCGCGAGTTTTCTCTTCATGCAAAGCGTAATTTTGACCTGAGCTCGAAAATGTTTACTTGCGACTTGTTATACATCTGGACTTTTCCTGTGATGCTGTTTGAAATCTTGGTTTTATGAGAAGAAACCAAAAACGATTTGCGATCTTATAGCAGGCAACATAAATGAAAATTTACCACATGATATGTGTGGGAAAGTAGTGAAAAATTAGGTCTCAAGACTGTATTCAGCCAGGCGAAGCTGAGGGGGATATTCAAACGATATTATTAGAACGTTTTGTAATTGATTGTTCATCAAAATAATAAACAAATTATGTGAATATCATTTGTAGTTATCATTGTGTTTCATTTTAAAGTTCTGACGCTCTTATTGGTAAAACTTTTACACAGGTATACACAAACTTTATGTGATTTTATATATTTACATACAAATAAAGTATGCATGTACTTATGTATTAGAAATATTTTACATATTCTTTATATTTATATAGTTAATGACCTTGCATTTTTCGACTATTTGGATAATTCATTGACATTAATTATGGAAAAAGGTTTATACAACATGAAGCAGTTTTATGAATATTGTACGATACACAGGACATATAGTATTACTAAAAATAACCAACAAGCAGTAATGATACTTTAGTAAAAATAAAAGGAATATCTACAAACTTATCACTAATAGTAATATTCATCCTTTGTAAATTCATTTCTCAGGTACATGTGAATGTGTTAAATAATATTGTATACATAAGAAGTTAATTTTATACATTGTAATTTATTGTAAATTAAATACGAGTAATATCAAAGACAAATTTTCGTAAAGATCTAAAATGATAAATATGTATGAATGGAACATTTAAATTAGTGTATGTGTGAGTAAATTAAATAGATACAGAGAAACAAAGAGGAATATTCATTTTATTTTATTTTTTTCTGACGACAATATTTATTCATTTTTCTGTTGACAGGATGATAATTTAATTAAACAGTAGTCAGTTACTTTGCTATTATTTATTTTTTTTTTTGATAATAAAATGTCTTTTAAGTATGTATTACGAGTGTATGCGTATTATTTTCATTTTGCATACTGTACGTAAGAGTACATAATATATAACATACGAGTAAAAACACATTATACTCGTATTAGAAATTTCATGTATATGCTTATTGCTTAGCCTATGTATAAATGCACGTTTTCAAAAAGTTATTAAAATTTCAAAATAAACAGAAAAGAAAGCCCAAAGAAGAATCAAGAATAAGAAACAAATGTAGAAAAGAATGAAAAAAAAAAATGAACAAATTAATTATAAAAGTGTTAAAAAGACATGACTTTTCCATGTTTTTTAGTATTTACACGAGAATATTACGTACACATTTTATATGTGTTTATATGTTTATTTTGTTCGTTTTTATTTCTTTAATAATTTTTCAAAAATCTTTTTTTTTTATGTTTCATCATGTTTTCCTTTTATTTTCATTTTCATTTTTTGTTTTTATTTATTTTTGTATTTTGATGATATCTCGTCTTATAAACAAAACAAAAAAAAAAAATAAATGCGTATAAAAGCATATCATATTTATACGAATCTTTTTCATTATGTCTATGTGTACATGAATGCATGTGTGTAAATACATATGTATGGTGTTAAAATATAAGTTAAGATATGTTTGAAAAGTTTTACTACAAGAATAAGTATGTATGTATTTTTAAAGTAAGTATATGATAAAAACAAAAATATTTTTCATAAACAACTACTATGTAAAATGAACTCATGAATATATAACACATATTAGTATGTATGTATATATGTACATACATACATTAATATTTATGGCTACATTTATATGACACCTGATTTTTTTCTCAAAGAACAAATATTACAAGATATTCATATACATCTATCTATATAGTATTACAAACGAATCTAATATACACTTGTACTTGTACTACATTATATAGGAAATTTACATTTGTTAAAGGATATTCACATGCATACAAGCATATAGTTTTCGTTTTGAAGTCGCATAATATATAAAAAAATGAAAATTTTCGTTATTTTTTACAACGTTGTAAACACATTTATACGTATACAATACATACATATGTACCTAGATATTTTCACAAGTATATGTACATATACATATGTAATATGTATACATTAAATATTACTATAAACTAAAGCATATAATTTTCTGCATAAAAAGAAAAAACATTTTTTTTGTTTTTCATTTTATCTGTTTTGTTTGTTTTTCACTATAATTTTTATTCATTCTTTTTTTTTCGCATCCTTTGAAAAGGGTTTTATCAACACACGTGTATGAATGTTTCATGGTTCATATACGTATATACATATACGCATAAGAAAGAATATTTTTTATGACAAAAAACTTATTGAAAAGTTAATTATCTGATTTCTATAAAAAGGAGTAATGAAAAACGAAAAAAGAAAAAAAAAAGTATTTTTACAACAATCTACTAAGAAAGATTAATATTTTTGGCATGCAATTACTTCTTTAAAAATATAGATGTGTATATATGTGTATATGTACATACGCATACAATAAAAACAGTAGCAAAAAATAGTAAAACAATTCAGATATTTTATATAGATATGTAAGTATACACTTTCGTGAAGTATAATTTTGAAAGTGTACGTATACATAGAGTGTAAAAAATATATATTTTTACATTCATATGTGTATGTAGTAGGTACTATTGTCTTTCTTAAAAGTTGAATTTAATAAAGTTTTAAAGGAACATTTCATTTATTTTTATACATACATATTATACAAAAGGTGCAAGTGCAAGTGTAAGTACGTACAGTCAACAGAGTCAATGTAATTTTTTAAGATTCACTTTAAGTTTAATTTTTCGTTTTCATTTTTTACGAGCATATCACAAGAAAGAAGATATTTTATTAGAAAATTTTTCCAATATTGTTTTACTTCTACATATTTTATTATTGACCGACCTAAGAAAATGATATATTCAAATATTAGGAGATACAAAATATCCGTTTGTGTTACATTTCACTTTGACATTCTGATTCTCCTATACATGTAGAAAACTTTGAAATTCGTGTCAATAATTTGGGTATTTTTGACAGATGTGGAATGATGGAAGTAAATCTTGTTAGAACAAGTCAGGGTTCAACAAAAGTTGTATGCTAATGATAATGATGATTTTCATTAAGGGAAGGGTGCGTGAAAATTTTTCAACATATTGGTTTCCAACAAACAGTTCAGTGTAAACGTTACCTGACAGTTGGTTAACTATGGTCAATGCTTTAGTGTTCCAACGACTTTATTTCATTAAACTAAACTAAGTAATTGAAACCAAAACCTCCCAGCTGTCATTATTACTGATGAAAATTGAAATCGACATATCTCAAAAAGTTTAATTCCGTCAGGTATGAAAAAATTCACTTACTCTAAAAGCTTTGGCTTACCAGAATCATCAACATGTTGATGATTAATTATAATAAAAAAATAAGTGTCTCTGAACAAATTGCGCTGACTGTATACATGTGTATATACACATCAAAAATAACCAAAGCAATTTAATTATCAATTTAAAACTTTTTAGCTCAGTGAAAAAATTTAAAAATAAAAAATACAGAAAAAAAAATTAAATTAAAAAAAATTTAAAAATAAACTGATTTAATTTATTGAAACTGTGAATAGCACATTCTCAATTTAACATTTAATTAAGAAGAATTTTTTTTTTTATAGTTAATCAAGATGTTCATTTTCTTTTTTATTCAACCTTATATACCTTATATTATTTAACTAAGTACACACATGCTTTAGTTATTTTCAAATTTAAATTTTTTTGAAATAGAATGAAAATGCTTAAATTCATTTAGAAAAACAATAATGATCATGATATTATCTCAGATTTTTTTCCATGTAAAATTTATTGGAATTCATTTTGAGTTTTATTTTATTATTATTTTTCTTTTTTCATTTTCCAATTCGAATTAAATCTAAATTTTAAGTATGTTAATTTATATTTATACATTTCAATCATATTTACAAATAATTGAACTATCGAATTTCTTTATATCCGTTAAATAAATTTATTATAAAATTTCAAACCAAATAATATTTTTCGTCTGTAACAATGCATACATTTAACTTGTACATAATACGATTGAAATATACTCGTTCGTATGTACATACATATATATAAAAGCAAATCAACAATTTTAATTCAAACCACATACCTAAAATTTATAACAGGAAAAAATTTTTCTTATTGATATATTATACTTTCACATTTACGAATTTATCATAAAAATTATATTCATAATTTAAATTTAACTCAAACTATGTAGTATATACGTATGTAATATAGTGTTTATATGTATATGGAATACTCGTATGTATGGAAAGTAAAAATACTCGTAAAACATTACCACACATAACCTGCAGTACTTACAGCATAAACACAAACATTTTTTATAGAAATAGAAAACAATAAATTGATTTGTACAGAGATTACTACAAGTAACATATAACCTAAGCCATTTTATTTATTGAGATTTAAAAAATGAAAAATACATACAGACGTAAATATTTTTGCTAACTACACATATCTGTATACTATTACCCTATTACTATATAAGATTCCTCACTATTAGATCTATATTATTCTGTACATTTGTTTGTGTACATGTGTGCTTTCATTTTTTCCGTTGATGATTTCAATTTAAAATCAAAATGAAACGATCTATTACACGTTATTTTTCTATTGGTTTATATATTTTTAGTTTTTTATGTACTATACCCATTCAAAATATAAAAGTATATCGATACTTATACAATTTGGATCATAGAAATTTTATTAGAAAATTTGGTAGTACAAAAAAAAAAAACCAAACTTTACAAGGAAAACGGGTAATATAAAAATAAATCTTTGATATTGTTTTTTTCTTATTCTTTGTTGTTATTGTCAGATTTATATCGAATTTTATGATTACTACATTCGATTTCAGTTTTTTATTTTTTGGTATATACATATATGGTATTAGATAAATAAAAGGATAGATATTATATATCATGAAAGATATATTATTTTTGATTTGATCACGCATATATGATTTTTTTTTTTATTTTATTCATTCATTCTTTTACTATTACCGTTATTCATTTATTTTTTATTTTATATTTATATTTTGTGACAAATAAAAAAACAATAATAATATTTTATAAGCTTATACAACATATTATAACCATAATGTAATATCTGTATGTAATAATAAAAGGATAAATATTTTCGTCATATAACTCTTTTACTGCAATCAAATTTGTTTCATTTTATTTTTGTATTTTTTCATTTTTATTATATGAATATCATATGGTATACAACACAATACTGTGATCTTTTCCTTTTGGGATTAAGGAAGGCATATACGATTTTTTATGCACGAAAAAAAAAAAACACAAAAAGAAAAAGAAATGAAAAAAAAAAAATTAATAAAAATCTCAAAAAAAATGTTCATCTTTTATTATAGACAATAAGCGTTATTTGTAAACGTATAAAGGATATCGTATAAATCTATAATATACCACGAATCAAAAACAAAAACCAAAAAAAGGAGTGAGTATGTATCATCAAAGGAGTTAAAAATATCCTATACAGATTACATGCATATATACCTAATCGTAAATTATTTTTTTTTAGATGACTATTATTCAGATATGAATTTTGTGTACATTTATATATTACGAAATCCATTTTTAATATGAAAAAATTTTATTACAGACGATTTTATGTTCGTGGTATTTGCTATACGCAACATAATGTGCACATATATATATGAAATATTCTTTTTTTTTTGTTTTGTATTTATTTACACATTTCTTTTCAGTTAAATTTCGATGACATTTACATGTAAAAAAATCTCTTTTTTTTTTGAAATACATACTGTCTATATAGTGTGGGTGTAAGGATACGCAAAAAATATTCACAATATATTCACATTTGATATCTAAAAAGAACATTACATTATATATCAATTATATATCAATATCAATTTTAATTTTATCCTTTTTCTCATGTTTAAAATGAAATGAACTTGAAACATTCTTCTCCTTCTTTTAAAATCAAAGACCCATTTCAATTATTCATAAAATCAAAAGAAAAATAAATATGTATAAAATGTGTGTATGTACGTGTGTGTGTGTTTGTGTGTAGCATTTGCATCGAATTCAATCACCTAGCTAGAATTTCGTCTTCTTTTCTCATTCCTTTCAATTAACGAGTATATTACGAGAAAGCAAAGTAATTAACCTATTTTATAAATTAATTTGCTTTACGTCTAATTAAGAAGTCAATGAGTTATTTCACGTAAGTACTATATTTACAATCAGGCCTGTGCAGCGTACATATCCATACATCAATATATAAGTACACATATAACTTATAAAACAATATAATAATAGATACAAGGAAACGTATGAATTTTGTATTGCATACTATGTTTACACGATAAATCGAATTATCTGTAACCGCAGGATTTAAATGTGTAAATGTGGTAAAATGAGTAGATATAGAAAATCCATATCCGTATATTCTATTGATTTATTTTGTTTTTTATCTTTATGTACTGTAATTAGTCTAAAGGATTGTAGTTCATTAAGAAATTATTTAAAATCATCGAAAAATAAAACTTTTTGTTTCTTAATTATTCAATATAAAACAAAAATCCTTTAAAAATGTTTAAAATCATTTAAGAATGTTACTGCGAGTAGCACTAATAGAGTATGCTGTTTGTTTGTAATTCTACAATTTTCAAGAGTATTTTAAATAACATTTGCGGTGTTGTAAAAGTTTGAAATAAGAAACATATAGAAAGATCCTGTATGATTATTTTTCTAATTAAAATATGAATTAATAAATAATTTTAAAGGTGTTTTTCTTCACAGCTATTATGCTATTATGCAAATCAATTAATAAAATGTCAAAAACATCAAATAATAAAATTTATTTTTAGAAATTCTCTAAGTATTCGTAGTCATCATCAATATTCTTACAGTTAAAATTAAAAATAATAAAAAAAAGTAATTAAGTATATGACAATATTTCATAATTTGTATTTTCATTTTCATTCGATGAAAATTCCTTCCTGACTCCACCTTCTTATCCGTACTGTTTCTAGATGATTGTTCTCAATCAAATTATTCAATCAAAACATTTATTTTGTAGTAAAGATTAGTGGCTCTGCCTATGATCACTTAACATGAATCGGCCATTTTCGCTCATTCATATCAAATCCAATTTAAAATTTATTTAATAAGTGAACACATTTTTAAATTAAAAAGGAAACTGATCTCATTGAAAAATTTATTAAAATTTGAGCTTATTTATGTTTTTCGGATATTATTTTTCTTTCGGAAATATTTTCCAATTGAAAATTTTTCCTATAAATATTTGTAAATTGATTTGATCTGATTATTTTTATTTTATTATCACATAGATTACTCTAACATTACTTAGTAAAATTATTTAAAGTATGAATGAGAATTTGAATGAGAATTTCCTTCATTATTCCTTGAAATATTTAAAAAAATAAAAAAAATAATAAAATATATTTGAAATTTTCAATTTCACTAAATAAAATAATGAACAAATTTATTCTAATTACTATTATAAATATTTTCCTTTTGAAAAGCAAAGAAAATTTTAATCGTTCCTTATAAATAATTTTCTCATTCATGCATTTACTGGATATTCATCTACGCTGATGCATATATCTATACATACTAATATGCTAAAATCTGTTTCATTTGTGTTTTGTATATGTATTTGTTTTGATTATTTAAAAAAAAAAAAAAATAAACAAAAACAAATAAAAAAACTTGAATTCGTACAACTCAAACATAAACAATTTAAAATTTTTATTTTTAATTTTTTTTCTAAGATTATTTCCATCAAAATTTCATTACTGTATACAAGTATGTACATATATACATATGTACGTATATATACGAAAACTTTTTGTCATTTTTAATTACTCATTTAATATTCTTGTCAAGAAGAATTTTATTTAAATTATATATAATCGATATAAACATTTAGGTGTGTATGGGTGTGTGTATATAATATATCAAAACGATATAGCTTTGAATGTACCATATATATATATGTATATTTGTATTTGTGTTCCGAACAAATTAATTTAGTTAAAATTTCAAAAAATATACGCACGTAAGCGAATGACGAAGAGTATGAGAAATAAACAAGATACGAAAAAGGAATGAAGGAAAAAAGTGGAATTTTCCATTTTTCAAATAAAAATTAACTTAATAGTCTAATAAGAAATTTCACTTTAATAGATTTTTGAAAAATTTTCTATCTGCGCTATCATCATCTTAATCGCATTGTTACATGTAAATCAAAAAAAATTTTTTTTTTATTTTCTTTTGTTCACAAACTTGTATTTTCTTTTTTTTTTTCATTTCAAAAATCAAATGCTTGATCAACCGAAAGATGGACGAAATTTAATAAGCAAATAAAACATTCAATTTTTTGTTGTCATCCATATCTTTTCGAGTATTTTATAATTTTTATTTTATTTTTGTTTATTTACTTGTCTTATGGTGTACAATATAGGTTTGTAGATATACATATATAGACAAAACTCTTACATCGTATCATCGTTCCATATATACGCGTATGTTAGATGTGTGTAATTGCTGTTCTTGTTGATTACGATAATCCAATCTTATCAACTAATTTACTATGCTATACTTTAACTTACTTAACTTGTACGAGTAATTTGTATACTTAATTTGAATTACAATTTTTCACGATAACAGAGCAATAATAACAACCAGTTCTAGCAATGATATGAATATAAGAATGACTATATATAGTACATGTATATGTATTATGGATTTATCTAATTTGTATAAAAGTGAACGAAAATAAATTTTCTGGTGTACATATTATAGTCGTGCTCGTAGTATTAATATTCAAGAATATTCGTAATATAAAAATAAATGTTTAAAAAGAAATTGATATTCATTGAACCATAATCTTATAAATTTCGATGAAAATCCTTTATCGTTGTCAAATTATTTCTTGTGATTTTTTTTTTATTCTTTTGTTGCTTCATTTTCATCGTGATCAATTTAAATTCATTTTCAATTCATATACCAAAATTCATATTATCATATAATAATTATTGAACGTACATAAGTATATACAACTACGACGAGTAATAAGACAAATCTAATATAGATTCTAATCTAATCTAATCTAATAAGAATATAGCACCGTGTTTTTTGTAAGTATCTCTAATTTGTCTTCGTCGTTATCTTTTCATTTATCTTCACGTTTTATTGTTGACTTCATGCTAAGTATGTCGTTATGTGTGTTATGTTACATCTATCTGTATACATTTATCTGAAAATTTTACGTTTATTTTAATATTGAAAATGTATTCAAAGATTTATGTCAATCGTTATATCCGTAATTGTGTGTCATCATCATATTGTATGTATGAAAAATTTGAAAATTTTGTTTTTGTTTTTCTTTTTACTATTGCAACTTTCACTTTTGATGTGTCAATTTGTTAATTATACGAAAAAAAAAATGTTGTCGTCATATTACAAATGATTTGAACATTTCTGTTTCAAAGCTGGCATCACTCCATCACTTTAAATTTTTTCGACTTCTTCTAATGAATGCGTATTGAGTGTAACTACCACCCCATCTATAAGCTATTGTAATATATTCAATTTTTCTGTCCCCATTTTAGTTATCGTTACATACACAAATGAATGGATAATCAATTTGATATGTTCATTACTTAGTACATCGTAACATATCGTACAAACGTAGTCAATTAATTACAGAAATTTATTACCTGCAAAATACTCGAAGGAAAATTTATTTTTTCTGCTGGTAAAAATATGAACGAGGGATTACATATTTGTCAGAAGATCTTAGTATCGTATGAGTGTACATATAATCAGCATAAAATCTATAATTTTTTTAACAAGAAACAAAAAAGGATTTACAAAAAAAAAAAAAAAAACATGGAAACGAAAACTGAAAATAAAAATTATCAGACCGAAAATTAAATTTAAAATACATTTCAGTCTTACAATTTTACAGGACTATCGTAACTATATTTGTCCATCGTATCTATACATCAGTTACACTCGTATATATGGATACAAGTGCGTCTATACATCCTTTTAAAATAACAAAAATTGCATATAAAAACATAAAACTTTCATGATTTATGGACTACTAAATGAAAAAAAAAGCAACATATTTTTTATTATTTTGAAAAAGTTGAAAAAAAAAAATGTGTAACGCAAAAAAGAATATTTCCGGAAAAAATTTTTCTGTAAAACGTAGCTTCAATTTATGTAAATCAAGTAATCGATCGGGTATAATTTTGCACATATGCGCATATGCATATACATGATCAATGAAAAAATTATTGCGAAACATAAAACAAATGTAAAAAACAATTATATTAGTCTTGTATCAGATTATTTTTTTTATACTATTTCATTTTTATCGTTTTTTTCGTTTTGTTTTAATTTTTTTTTTCAATTCTGAATGTGTGTACCATATTCTATACCATGCACATAATGTACATACATATGTAAAGGTAAAAAAAATTTTGTTTTATATTCATTTCAATTTTCCTCCAAAGTTTCACTTAATTCGTGTTTGCTAGGCAGATAGAATGAAATATGAGAAAAATTTGTTGTTTTTTTTGTTGTAATTTTTCTGTTATTTCTTTGTTTTAGTATTACATTTATTACGAAATCTTTAATTAATTTTATACCAGGTGTGTACGTATGTTCGTATATATATGCTTATACACGACGTACATACGTCATGCCAATTAGTGAACATTCATACATGCACGTGCTTACACATATACAATTTTTTTGTATTTTTTTTTTTTTTATCTTTTACTGTTATTAAAATTTGTACACATAGACTCGTATGTTACGCATTTACATACAACCAAAATAAAACAAAATAAGATTGAACGAATTTCGTTTTTATTTTTAATATTATTTCTCTTGACATATAATATCAATTGAATTCTAATTGAAAAAGTCGAAAAAATTGCACATCAAAGAATTTATTTACTAAAAATACATACAGCAAACTAATAGGACAAAGGATATTTTGTGCTATCATTTTTCGAATACTTTTTCCACAAAAAAAAAAATTTTTACTATGTAAATTATTCTTTTGTTATCGACTAGAAAACACTGAAATTCAAATATTTTATTGAGTGAAAAATTTAAAAATTTTTTTTGGTAAAACAATTCCCAAACAAATTAAGTATTTATATTGGTATTCAGTATTTGAAAATTCTGTAATCTATTTTGTGAAATAGAAAATTACATGCAAAAAAAACAAAAAAATAAAACAAAATAATTTCTTTCTCTTTCTCTTTTTTCCTTTTGTTCTTATATTATACAGGAAAGAAATTAAAATATCAGAGAGAAAAACATTTAAGGACAATAATTATACACAAAGTCCATATCTACCATATCGTTATGTACATCTTTTAAAAATAAATAAAAAAAAAGTGAAAATAAAAGAACAATGAAAGAAATAAGACAAAAATTGTAAAAAAAGAGTTTTAATTCAATTCATACATGCTTTAGACACATCTTTAATTTAGTGTGCAAAAAGTAATAGGAAAAAAAAATTTATTTTGTCTTCTTTTCATTATTTTCGTTTTTTTTTTTTTTGTGTTTTATATGTAGATATGTTCACATTTACTTTTTGTACAATTAAACAAGGATATACGAGTAAACGTACATACATACACATACGATATTCTATTCCAGTATATAAAGAAATTCTTTCTATTTCTGTAATATAATTTAAATCTCCATGGAAATATTTTTCTGTACGTTTAATATTTTATTTTCAATTTTTATATATGTATTTTTATTTTTATAAATTTTTAAAGAGTAGATAACTATAACATATCAGTTTGTAATTGCATCATTTAATATCCAGTTCACTAGAACTGTTCAATTATCAGAAAAATTGAATTGTAATTATTATTATGTGTGTGTGTATATTTATGTGAATATTTTTTTGAGTTTTTGTTTTAAATCGAAAAATTAATTTATCTTGATTGCAACATTGCAATTTTTTATATTTACAGAACAAATAATATTTTGTATCTCTTGAGATCAAATCTTTTTAAGGATTTAACAAGAATTATTAATCTTCCTTAATTTCTCTTTATGATTAACATCATTTTATGCATAAAATGTAAGTGTATGAATTCATAGCAGTTACACTCTACTTCACTTGATTACGGCCAGTGATTATTTTCAGTTTCGTTCTCAATAAAACTGTGAACATTTCTAATAATTAACCTAAGTATTAATTTTATTATAATTAAGCTATATATTTGTGAACACGTAGATATGCTGTAAAAATAATTATGGCAAAAAAGTTAGCAAAATAGCACCATTATTTGTACTTTTCTGGGTAACAGCGATCTTCACAAAAAACATACATTTTAAATGAGTGACTTCAAATATTAAATAATTATTTTATTGTAAGAATATTTCAATAACTAAATAATTTTTTCTGAAAATGGGTAAAGGAATGACATTGTCAGAAAGTGAGAAAGCGAAAATCTGTATTTTGAAACAAAAAGGATATTCTAATCGTCAAATCACGGGGAGAACCGGAAGAGGAAGAACAACAGTTTCTGCTTATCTTATAAATATTGAAAACTGTAAAAAAAAAATAAAAAAGGCTTGGTTGTGGAAGCTATTACGCCTTAAGATAAGAGAGCAATTCTCTGCGAAGCCTTCGATTACAAGCTATCTGCATCAAAAATTAAGGTCAATATTGGAGTAACTATACTATATATACTATAGGCACTATATCAACTGTACGTCGCATAATTAACAGCACACCACATCTACAATTTAAAAAAACTACAAAAAACCTTCTCTAAACTCATCACGCAAAGAAAATCGATCACATTTCGTAAGAAATCAAATGTTGTGGAAGCAAGAGTGGAACCTGATTATATATGATTCATGCGAAAAGAAATTTAATTTAGATGGTCTTGATGGATTTTAGCTTTACTTCTGTGATCTAAGAAAGGAGCAATAACATTTATGCAAAAACCAAAGCAGAGAGGGTGGTATTATGATTTGGGTGGTGATTTCATACTATGGTACGGTTGATTTAGTTTTTCACGGCACTAAAATGACAGCAGTCTCATATAAAGCCACTTTAGAAGAAGCTTTTCTTAAGTTTGCAGATCTTTTTGGTCCTCTAGCTTAAACTTACCAACAAGATAATGCACCTATCCATACTGCAAGAGTCGTTACAGAATGGATATAGCGCCAAAATGTTTCATTACTGTCGTGGCCACCATATTCGACGGGTTTGTATGTTTTTTGTAAAGATCGCAGTTGTCCAGTAAAGTGCAGAAAACGGTAATATTTTTCTGACTTTTTTAGCTCTGATTATTTTCATAACATACATGTTCACAAATAGAATCAATAACATTAATACTTAGAAATATTCATAGTTATTGAGAACGAAACTTAAAATAATCATTGGCCGTAATCAAGTGAAGCAGAGTGTATGTAGTTAGCTAGATAATTCGAAAAATTCAGCATTTTTTCAATAATCTTATTTTGCTTTTTTTTCTTTGTGTTTTTTATTCAATTCAATTTCCAATTAAATGGGTTTTTTTTTATGAATCTATTCTCGTTCAAAAAATTAAACAAATTACCATCGAGTATGTATAGTGTATACAAATACAAGTGAGTACTTTTGTATAAATGTGTATGGTCCTTATTTTTGCTTTATTATAATTTTTTTTATTTTGGTTTAGATTCTCTGGAGAATGTTGTAACTTCTACGAGTTTACTCAGAATCAGATATTTCACAATCATTATAACATAAGTATAATCGCATTATTGCATTTATTTGTATTTTTATATTTTTAAAGTTCATTTTTTTTTTCTTTTTGCATGTAATGAAAAGGATAAAAGACAATTATAAGGATTATTATTGTACCAGTACACAATACCATTACAGTATAATGTTTGTTATTTGTTAAAAAAAGAAAATGAATAAAAACTCGTAATAAAATAGAAAATATTCTCATCATGTTTTTGCTATTATACGTTTGGTTGGGGTGAAGTAAATGAAAAGAGAACAAATTTTTATTTATTTTAAAAATTTATAAAATAATAAAAATAAAATTTATAGTGAACAAAGTAATCTATACCTATACTAGTACTACGGTTATTTTATTTATTTATTTATTTTTTTTTTTTTTTTTTGAAAATTTACTTATTTTTTTTATGTTTTTGGTATTTCGAAAACTTGTACATATCTCATCATTTTGAAAAGTCCATTTATACATAATACAAAAATTTATTCTGTTCTATGTTTTGTATTATAAAATCTTTTTCATCTATTACTATATATATGTTCTGTAAAAAGAAAAAAAAATACATTAAACGAAACAAAACTAAATTAAATATGTACATCGTTTCTAGTATGTACGAATATGTGTATATGTATATAGAAATATGTCCGAGAATTATATAAAATATAAATAAAATAAAAATAAAACTAAAAAAAAAACCAATGATGATATCCATTCATCAACAACAAAATCTAAAGTACATGTATCTAAAGTAAAGTACATTTACTAGTAATAGATATGTATGTTTGTAAGTATCTATAGCAATAAAATTTGTATCATCATCATCATCATAGAAAACATTGAAAAATAAAAACGTACCTTGTTAAATGTGTACCAGACTAACTTTTAATTTAAGTAAACATTAAAGGAGTGGGAGGAAATATACATATGTGTAGGTATTCACATCAAAATAAAAATAATAAAAAATAAAAAAATCAAAATAAAAAAAAAAGAGAATTTAATCTCAAATAATAAAGTTTACTTAAAAGAGCACTATCGGTCAGTACATATTTATTTGTAATATAAACAGAGTATTCGAAAGGATAGATACGCGTGTTTTATTTAATTGAAATTGAACAGAATTTAAATTTACAAAAACAGAAAAAAAAACTATATTCTAGTCCATAAAATGAAAAACTGAAAATAAAACTTTGAAAAACTAAAAATTGATGCACTTTACATATTTTTTGTGTACTTTTTTTTTTTTTTAAATGTAAGTACACATATATTCGTAGTATATATGTATATTTTTTAATGTAAATATATCTGTATATATTAATACATAATGTACAATATATTTATGTATATAATAAGAGACTAACATAATATCTAGTATCTAAACAGATACATATATTTGTAATGGTCATAATGAAAATAAAATAAATTTTATAAAGCACTCAACGAAAGAGGATACAGATGATACCTACGATGACGTATATATTTGCTGATGAAATTGTAAACAGAAAAACATGTACAAACAAAACAAAAAAATTATAAATGCACAAGTTTGAAATTCTTTAATAAATAGAAATTTATTTTTTATTTCAACATTTCAAATAGATACACATAAAAGTACATAATTATATACGTACATATATACGATTATAGGATTTATATATAGTAAAAAGTAATAATATAAATTATAAAATGTACATATATTCTCGGTAACTGTACGAATAAATTGTAGGTATACATAGGAAATATATTACACATAGACATATTATACTTCTAACTATAAATGTAATGTACCTAAATAGTCAACAACATTAAAATATAAGTTATAAAATTCCTCGTATTATATGTGTGCATATGTATTTGTGTGTATTTCTATAATTTTTGATTTAATTTTTAAACATACTATGAAGAACATGAAGGATAAGATCAACTAATTTAATATGTATATATGTATTTATATAAATACATGATTATTTCAATGTATGTATATATTACTCTAGTTATATTTATGTATGTGTGGTATGTATGTACATAATTGTATTTATTTATTTTATTAATGACACTTGACAACTATAATAGTAGTAAACTAACTAAGTACATATAATCCTACATATCTGCAGTAACTGAAACTACGTACTGTAGTATTACTACAGTAAAGAAATATAAAAGTTTTTCAAAGTATTCTTGTACATCCTGAATAAATATTTTATTGATATAATTGAAAATTTTGATAAAGTGAAATTTCAAAAATTATCTACATACATAAATGTAACTAATAAATTGTATATATGTAATCGAATATATAGTTGAAAAGATCAAAAAAGAAAAAAAAAAACCAAAATCAAAAATTAATAATAAAAGATAAATAAAAAGACAAAATTTTAATTTTTTAAAAAAAAATGAATGACATTTAAAAATCATTAAAATCTGGTAGCTAGTATGATTTATGATAGGTTATAACATAATCAATTCCTGTGTAGAAATGAAATTAAAATGTTGGCTCGGAACAAATTCCACTAGAAATGTTTTGTAACAGCCCTATATGCTCGTCATAAGAAGTTAAAAAGGAACTAATAATGAGAATAATTATAATAGTGGTTAATTCAAAAAATAACTAGGTACCTAAATTTTTAAGAGAATTCAAAAACCCTATAGTTTCTTATCTCTGTTGATTATAATTTTGGATTAATTTTTTCCATTGCAAGTACTATACAAAATACCAAATACTGTATGTATTCAAGAAATTTGTTAAATTATTTAAGAAAAATCATTATGAAATGTGCACTTTTTTTGTCCGCTAAATATTTCGTATACTACTTAGTACACGCTTTTCCATCAAATATTTTGTAAAATTCTTTTCATTACTCAATTTGAACTTTTCCAATAATTTCATTGCTATCCGCTTCTGGTAAATATTGTCATTGTTTATTATTTACATTATTTAAATTCATATAGTTACAAAATTTATATAGTTACATGGTTTTATGACTTTGAGGGTCAAGTACTGATCGACATTATTGCAGTGCCATATTACTGCATAGTTACATTAGCAGAAAATATTTTTAAAATATTCTCTGTATGCATTCTTTTTATGTATGTATATAATATCTGTGTTATACCATAATTTATCGAATCAAAATCTACAGATTATTAATATCATTCAATTTTCATACAGATTTTCACATGTACACCCATAAATTATTTTTACATACATCATTGCATCATATACTCGTATATACTTACATAAATCCATACTCAATACTAAAGGAAAATCCTACAATAAGGAAGTGAGAAAAACTAGTATAAAATCAACTAACACTCTTACACACAAAACACACATACATAAAATTTATATACTTTCAGCTAACAAAACAAAAATAAAATGTTATGAATAAATAATGATAATTATGTACATGCATACATACATATATTTTTGTAGACATACAAAATGTAAATGCACGATAAAGGCATTTTATTTAAAACAATTTTTACAAAATAATAACGATGATGACGATGAGGATGACGATAACGATGACGACGATGTTGATGATGATGAGAATGCAGTGCAGTTGTAATTGTGTGTTGTAGAGTATAGCATCAGCAGCACCATCACCATGTTATGTAAAGTAACATATGTAATATGTTTGAATGTAATTTACGTACATATACATATAGTAAAAGCAAATAAAAAAAAATAATAATAATAAATTGGAACAATATGAATATGTAATATATTTATATATATGTAAGTGAAAATTGTCAACATAAGTGAGACAAAAATGTCATCTTGTCAACTATTTTAACATAATAACAAACAAAAATAAAACATAAAATATAGAAAAAAATGTTTAAAGTAAAAATTACAAATAATAAACAGCAAAATAATAATAAAGATAAAAAAAAAATAAATAAAATAAATAAAGAACGCATGAAGAAGGAAAAATACAACTGTAATTTCCTCCATGTAGCAAAATAATAAACACAAAGTGAAAATCAAAAAAAAAAAAATAAAAAAAATAAAAATAAAATAAAATAAATAAATAAAATAAAATGATGATGCAGAATATAGAAATTTATTACGTATGCACCTGGTTTATAAGTATGAAAAAAAAACAAAAATTTACAATGAAAATGTATACAAATATGAATGTATTTTATAAATGCATACATGTATGTACTCATCATCATAAACATAGAGATATGTAATGTATGTACTACATAAGTATACATTTTAAGATCACAAACGTAATACAAAGGAAAGAAAAAATTGAAAATTCTGCATTTCTGTTCTTTAAACAAACTATACTATAAGGTGTGTGCTAAATAATGTTTCGGAATGCTTCCCAACTAGCATTTTTAGTAGCAGATACTGAGTATTTGTGAACTGGAACCGAAATATGGTAACAGAAACGTTTTAACAACTTGTTTTGCCACTATACTATGTTCCATTACTCTGTAGCTACATATTTAACGTACCAGCTTCGTGGCGCTGGAAACTTCTTAGATTTCAAATTTAAAGTTTTCACTGCAGTTCCAGATTGGTAGCAAATTCGTATTAAAAACTCTTTAGGTTTCTGCCACTTTTAGGTATTTTTTACTAAGTTTTTGGATATATTTTTCTACTACGTTTTGATACTATTAAGTGGCAAATTTAAAAGTTCCTCTATGCAAGTAACAAATACGTTTCTGGATAATTTTCAAAGCAATGCACGGTACCAAAAACTTCTTCATGCATTTTTTTTAGTGACAATTACTTCCTAGTGGAACTAGGAAGTTTCTGATACTAATATGGTAAGTTGTAATTGCTCCCATGAAGTGATTTCAACGTTTTTGTTCTAATTTGTCATTATATTTTCATTCCATTATTAGAGTTTTTTGTGAACAGACATAAAAAATTTAGATTTTGATTTATTTGAAAAAAAGCAAAATTTGCTTAAATTAATTCGTGCTACTGATGTTTGAAATATCAAAATAATTTTGTATTTATTCCATTATTGCATACATGTATGTATTTAAAATTAAATAACAAAATAAAGTAAATAAACAGTAAATAAAAAGACCTTCATGACCTTTATTTTATTTCAAATTATTTAACTCTTCTTCTTCTTCTTCTTTATTCTCATTTTCAATATGTACAATATTTGGACTATGATTTTCTGTTTCTTCACCATTTTGATCCTAAACTAAAGTGGCAACAGGAACTCAAAAGTTTCATTTATCATTTTATAGTACCTTTTAATACAATAAATTAAAAAGTGATACTTTTAGGCTCGCATTGCTACTTTATAGTGAATTTCACCACGATAGATTGTAACCGGCGACTTTATAGTGACAATTTCAAGTTTCTGTAACTAGAAGGTGCCATATAATACGTACCACAAACTTTCTCAAACTTATCCGGAACCATGAAGTATAAATTAAAAGTATCAGACACTTTCAAGTAACATTGCGAATATCGCCATTTTTCATATATGGTTTCGTAATGGTCTATTTTTATGAATTATTTTTATGAAAAATTACATGAAAAATATGTGTGAATTTCATGCGTAATGAATGGGAAACGATATGTATTGCGACTTAAGCTTCATATCGATGTAAAAAATCCCAAAATATGGAAAATATAATTTCTGACATAAAAATCATAATTTCAAATTAACAAAAATTTCATAAAAAAATTCAATATTTTTGAGGCGGTTCGATTTTTTTCGAAGCAGAAGGTCTGTTATCACAGTAAAATTTAATTCGCACTATAAAATTTACCACGCAAATAGATCGAATCAAAATATTAAGTGCTTAAAAATAATTATATACATATTGATTATGAGAAATTATTTTCTTCTGAAAAAATAAAATGTTTTATTTGTGTTGGGCATTTATTAATATTATTAATACTATATATAATATTCAACTTTTATGTGAAATGCTATTTTAGTAAAGTTTTATTGCGGTATTGGTAAGGAAGTAGCGAAAACGTTCCATTTACGTGTTTGGATATAACTTATTACCACTCCGGAACGTAAATGATACTTTTTAGTATCGTTCCAATTTCGTATCAAAAACGTGGCAATTCATTCCCCATTTTGGTGGCAAAGTAGTGTTTAAATCGTACCAAAAACGGTCCTTTACCTAGTAACTGCTACTTTCTAGTAGCCTCTTTTAGATCCAAATACGTACCTACCACGAAAATTGCTAGCTGGGTTAAGAAACAAAAATGCATGTACGAGTATAGAACAGTCAGTATATGTGATAATATACCTATGTACTCGTATGTACTTATAGTATATGTAGATGAACATATGGCAATGACATTATTCTGCCATTTAAATAATATTATAATAATTTTAAATAGTATCCTTCAAAAAATATATAAAAATATCCTTTTGCCTTACTTATCTTCTATTTTATTATAATTTTTTTTTTTTTTTTGAATATTTATAGTTTTTATATATTTTCTTGTTTTCACATTGTTTTCTGCATCAAAAGATGTTTTCTTTCTTTTGCAAAATTTTTGGGCTTTCTATGCATTTTTTGTAAAGGTAAAACTTTAATAAAAATATAATTTTAAGAACTTCATGTTGTCAGCGCAAAATTTAAATCCCAGGAAAAAAAAAAGAAAAATTTTAAAATAAATTGCAATAAGAAGAAAATTTTTTGAAATTTTTCTTTTTTTTTTTTGGAAAATCACATTAATAAAGAATCACCAAAAAAAGGAAGAAAGAAAAATCAAAATAAAAAAAATTAATATAACGAAGCTATTAACCTTATTTTTGTTTTTTTTTTTGTTCAAATGTGTACAAATTTATTATGTGTATATACAGGGCAGAATAAGTAGTATTTTAGTATATGTATGTATTTACAAGTATGCACTATCTAATAATATGTACGTTAACGTACGTTTATACTCGTACGTGTGTGTAGTATCATCTCGAGAACTATATATGTATGTATGTATATAAAATAAAGACCTATAATATAACAAATTGCAACATGATATCCCATATCTAATTGAGATCTTTGACCTTATAAGTGGTACGCCCTATATGTACAAATTATACACGTACACTAAATTCATGTATCTTTTATATGTATATATAATGTATATAGGAGTATGTTTATATACTAAATAAAATCTATATTAATATAGTCATGACTCATGAGGCTCATGAGTGTATGTAGATTTATGTATCTTATATACTCTTTAAAAATACCTACTTATATCATTTCGTTTCGTATAATTTTGTTTTATTCAACAACATTAATATGATGCATATACATGATTATTTAGTATTATATATATAATATGTATGTATATTTGTATGCATGCATATAGAAAAACATATTATTTCGCATATAAAATATGCATGTACATGATTTTAAAATGCATTTTCCATATATACAGCTATGCACATAAATGTATGTATTTTTGAATCCACAGCAGAAACATCAGGAAAAGCATAAATGCAATATAATGTAGTCGTAGTGTATCTGTTGTAGTTGAAGTAGTAGTTCTGGTTGTAGTTATAGTATAATAAAATACTCGTATTCGTATAATACACACAGTACAATACAAGTTATATACCAGATTGTAGTTTTTTTTTTCTACTAAATCATATCGTATATATACGGATATAGTACATACTTCATAATAAAAATGTTTCATAAATACAAAATACACATACATTACTATACAAATAAGTAGTTATATAATTTATAATAAATACGAAATGACGAATGATATATTTTTCAAAATACAATTCACGCTATATACACCATCATCATATAGCTATACAAGATGTCATTCATATAAATGTTTTAATGCAAAGAATCTGATAATATTCAACAACACACTTTACACAATTTCCATTACATATACTATACATATAAAAAACATAAACAAATGTGCTTTTGTATTTATTTGGAATATAACGACTAAACATTTATTATTATATTCGTACACGTAGATGCATTTATATGGTTGCCATACGATATAATAGAAAATTATTAAAATACTGTTGATACACCATAAATGATATTATCAAAATTATTATTATCTAAGTAGAAAACATATGAGTCCTTCTAGACAACAAATACACTTTATATACATATACTAGTCATATTATTATATAATAATTATGTGCAAAATTATATTTCTATACACAAAAACATACATAAACATACATATTTGGAAAATTATTTTGCCGAAAATTTTTTTTAGTCCTTTAAATGTACAAATTAATTAATGAAAATAAATTAAATTGTGTATTACAATCCTTTTATTAAAATATAAATTTTCATTAAAAATAAAATAAAATACATATATATAGAAAATAGTTAAAGAGAAATTAATTCAAAATTGAAAGCAACTCAGAATACGAATGAAAAATAAATGTTGTAAAATTGAAAATAAATTCGATTTAATATTTACCATATGCTATGTATTTTACTATGGATGCATTCAGAAAATCTCATTCACTTATACAATTTTTCTTTATATTTCAAACTGAATAAAATCAAATGAAATAAAATGAAAAACTACAAAAAACTGTATTCAAAACATTTCAAATTCATTTTCAATATAAAACGAAAACTTCAAAACACTCATATATTTCAAATTGACATCTAACCAAATAATATGATATCTTTTAATGCATAGATAACAAGGATGATTTTTACTGTGTTGATGATTGATTCCATATACGAGTATGTAGTATAATTCTATCATTGTATACCTACACATTAAAATATATGTATGTATAAAAAAAATCCTGTTGTACATTTCGATGTACATATATGTATTTAGATATGGTATGATATGTATATGCAATGTTTGCAATTTTACAGTGGTATCTACATAACAGTATTGATATATGATAGTTGTAAATTTTATGTTCATATTTTCAATTCTATTTCCTATGTTTTGTTGCATATTTTATTTTTTCATACTGTACAATATAAATGGTGAATGGTGACATACTTATGCTGTTATATACACATATTTGATGATGATTCACTGAATTTTTATTTGCATTTTATACATATTTATATAACAATATGTACATATGTACATAGCATATAAATGATATCAATATACTATGATATGATAAAAGGACAATATGAATTTGACATTTTCACAATCAATTTACTTCAATGATTTGACAATATTTTTATGGTATTTTTATTATTTTCTTTTTTTCATATTGTAATTTTTTCCTATATACAATTTACGTGTGTTAAAAGGATTTTCTTTAGATTCATGAATTGACAAATGGTTCAATTGAAATTGGTTATCACGTACCACATCCATACTGTTCACACAACTACTGTATACTAGACTAGTAAACTGGTCAAATGTTTGCGTTTGAAGTGGTAAAACAAAAAACAAAAAAAAAACAAAAAAATAAAAAATAAATAATAAAAAATAAAAAAATCATAAATATCAACACTCTGAAAAAAAAAAGAATGATAGAATGATCTGATTGAGTATACGTTGAATGGTTATGGTGTTGGATTTGATAGATTCGACAGATATGAGGTTTCTGAACAGTGTCTTTAATATGTAAATCTACACATATGATTGAGTAATTAATTTTTAAAATCAATTTATGTGCATCTGTGTATGGCTAACTTATAGCTGTACCTGTAGTGCTATGGAAAAAGAAGAAGATAGGTGCATATAATGTATGTAGAATGTACACATAACTTTGTATATTTTATATACACATAAATAGTTATATTTAATGTATGTGTGTGTAAAAAATTTCTAATATAAAATCTAAAATATAATGTTTGGATTTGTATTTATACATATACATAAAATGTTAAACCATTATTCTATTTAAATATAACATGCATTTATATAAACTTAAAATTATTGCTATTATTATTATTATTTCATTCATTAACAGGATATTTGGTTAACCTATCTGAAGATCTAAAGTGATTCAAATCTTATTCTATGTACGTATATAGTAGCTACCTTATCTTTTATTTGAATATAAGTATATAAAGGATTAAGGAAAATTTTGATTAGATTCAAAACCACAATATAATCTAGATTTATGCAAGCATGATGTATCTATACATAAAATATATGTACATTGCACAATTATAAAAAGGATATATGTACATAGAAATTGTGTATGTGTATGAATGATATGAATAATTGAATTTCATATACATAATATGCTTTTATTTCATGAACTACCATCAGTATTATGAGCTATATATATAGATGTATGAATATCAACAATGAATGCTGTATATTACATAGTGTAAATATTCTCTCTTCGTATCTATGTACATCTATATCAACTTATATATATGTTTTATTCTTATTTTTATTTTTAATTTAAGCGACAACAAGTAAACCTGCCTCCATTTAGCCCAACTTGTATATGTGTTATACTACTTAGATGTTTTTATTTTTAATAAAAACATTGCATATATTGCATATCTATCGCATAATATTGATATCCGTACGCGAGTATTATATTCGTATGATGGTGATACAGTCAACTACATTTTAATTAAATTGTAAATTTTCATACATACGACAACTGCAAAGCAGCTACCATAAAAATTCTTTTCTTTTTTTTTTGATTTTTATCCTACTCTTCAATACTTTTATTTTTTAATTTGCTTCACTATATAATTTTTGTCCTTTTGTATTTATTCCATTCGAAATACAAAAATTAAATAAAACAAAACTTTCGATTGGTTACAAAAAAAGAAAAAAAAAAAACAGAAAGGGAAAACTTAATTTAAAATAAAATCCACATTTTATATGTGCCACATCCAGGAGTATAAAAATTCATTTTGTTTTTTTCATTTTTCATTTTTCACATTATCTATTATAGGATGTAGAATTGGTTGAATGCAAAATACGAATACATTTATGTACACAATTATTATTTAAAATGTGCCCACAAACATACTATAAAAATCGTATTTATCTATTAATTTATATTTTTATTATTTTTATCGAAATATTATTTCCTGAATTGAATAAAATCTCATTCAAAATATTAAATATGTGCATATAAACAAAAAATAAAAATTAAAATTGAAACTAAATAACAACAAAAAGGATACAAAAATTTGAAACATTGTATACAGTATGTATGTATATAATAACCTCGTATAAAATTTGAATTTTATTGTGTTATTATTTTTATTATCTTTTTTTTTCAGTATTACTCTTGTTTACAAACATATTTACGTATATAATATACATGTACATATATAAGTATTATATGTACTTTTTTTTTTTAAATCCATTCATCCATTTTATATGTTAAATTTTTATAAAAATAACTAAGTATACATAAAACAG
This sequence comes from Villa cingulata, assembly GCA_951394055.1. NCBI lineage: Eukaryota > Metazoa > Arthropoda > Insecta > Diptera > Bombyliidae > Villa > Villa cingulata. The sequence goes on along the minus strand of OX596020.1, from coordinate 5,623,906 downwards.
AATTTTTTATGTGCATATGTACATATGTATGTTTGCAGAAAAAAAAATACATAAGTACGTTGGATTATGATAAAAATATACAAACAATAATACAAAATACACAAGTACGTACATATATAATTTATACAAAGCATATCGATATTCTTTTTTTTTCTCTTTTTCATTTCACTTTATTCAGTCAGTTTTTTTTTTTTCAAATCGAATAAAAAGGATTTGCTTTTGTGACTCTTCAATACGGGTATTTTAAAGTACACATACTGGTATACATATTTACTGAAAAATAAAATTACAATAAACTAAAAATACGAGCGAATATAAAAGGATATATTTTTCCACTAAATCGCCTCTTTGAAAACAAGTACATACAGTATAAAAAAAAAGTGACTGAAAATAAAACTAACTACAAATAAATACCCATATATGTACATATATATAGTTACGAGTATACACCATTAGTAAGAAGGATTTTATAAAATAATAAATGAATGATTTGCATTTAAATTTTTCATAACTACTTTTTATGTATTTGTTTATTTATTTATTTTTTTTAATGTAATACATTTAATATTACATAAATATTAAAAATGCGTTCGAATATTATGCATAAATAATATTCCAATTAAATTATACAAGGATATGAATAGAGAATGTATAATGTGTATGTGTAATTAAATTAAATTTGTATAAATAAATATGAAATTTCTTAATATAAATTCAATGAATTGAAAATCTACTATCTGTATGTATATGCTAGAATATTGTTAAGAACATTCTCATATCTGTAACATCTCTTTCTTGTACAAAATAATTTCATAGTTTGTTTATTTATCAATATATTTTTTTTTCTATGAATCAATTTAAAAATATTTTACTCTTCTATCTGTACAAATAGAAAAATTATTGATCAATTCATTTGAATACACTGGCAGATAAAAACAATTATGTAATACTAAAATTTTGAATATCAATAATTATATATTACTTAGCTAAACTTTTAGTATACGATGCGTAGATTATTATACCAAATCCGAATGAATAAGAAAAAAATTTTTCTTAAATTAAATATTTATTCCAATTTAATTAAAAATTTAAAATGCAACAAACTAAATTTTCCAATTTTCTAGTTATTTGTATAAAAAATATAATTCTATGTAATATTTTTATTTAATTTTTTGTATTTTTGTTGTTTACATATTGTATAGGTAATTCAATATTTACTCAATATATTCAAGATGCAATTATGAAAATGTATACATATTCATATACATAATATAATGTTGTTCTGTTCCAAAATGTAATTTGTATACGTAGCAAAAATTTATTTTTATTCGTAGTATTTTTTTTTTCTTTTTATTTAACAAACGTATAGTAAAAGTAAAACATGGTAAAACTAAATAAAATCCTGGATGAAAATTTTGAAGTGAATTTAAAACTTTTAACTATTATATGGTATGTATACGAGTAAAATGAATATAATATTCTTCCTAAGAGTTATGAATCTTTTTGTATACATTCAAAATACATATATTCATGGTCTTTCGTATATACAAGCTTGCGTGTGTGTAAGTGTATTTATTATATTTATTTATCTATAGATGTACATATGATAACTGATGTTATATTTGAATTACTTCAAATATGTACTCGTAGATCCCACGTACATACACTACACAATCTGAGTTCCTGTCATTTTCTATATCATATCTATAAAGTCTTCATTTAGAGGAAATATTTTTCAAAAAAAATAAAAAAACCCATAAAGAGTACATAAATTGAAAATCTGAAAATGAAAATAAAAACACAGAATAAAGAAAATGAACAACTAAAAAGCATAGTTTTTAGAACAGAATATGCCAAAATGAATTTGAAATATGTATTTTATTTTTTATTTATTTATTTTATTTATTTTTTTTTTTTGTTTGTATAAAACATTTCCTATTTGTATGTATGATGAATGCTTGTATTATAAATTTCATTTTAATAATCCATCCAGGATGAGGAAATTTCATGTTTTAATCCTGTCCATTCACTTAAATTGAATTTCAACTACTCAACTTTTGCTGTAGTTCTATACTGATGATGCAACTATAACTGCATAAAAGTACTAACTGTCTGAAAGACACTGATTTAAATATCTCATGGGTTTGAGGTACTGTTAACTGTTACTGTATAATATATGTTCACATACTTATTCATTTGATAGATTGAGCATAAATACTATGGAAAATCTATAGTCAGTATCTGTATAAACTTTAGTATATAAAAATGAATTTTAGTCTTTACTATTATACGTGACTATATATGCGCACTAAATATACATATATTGTACATATACATATATATATTATCTGTATCCTGAGTAAGTAAAAATAAAATAACACATTTTCAAACTAATATAAATTTATCGTATTATATGTATAAATGTAAATATACACACATATAAATATGAGATTTGTATCGTTCATCATGTATACGATTACATACATATATGTGTATAAAAATCCTCTTTATCATCCTATATTTATCATTGTGCATATATGCCTAGATAAATATACTAGCTATAACCCATATACATAGTATTATACATACGTAATATGAAAATCTAAAAGAACTCATCATATGTATCTTTTTTCTTCGTACATATAGTAGCAATTCCTTTTATTTAAATTTTTCAATTTAATTCAAAAATGTAAGTGTATTAGTTAGAATATACATACTATATACATATACATATAAATATATACAGGATGATGCGTAATAAAGTGTTCCAACATATACCAATCGACACCTTCAAGATTATGATAAGCGTAATTACGATTAAGATTTTTTCCGAAAAATCCCTCCTTCACCCCTTTTTTAAAGGTTGATATTTTTTCGACTGTGCAAGTTGGTGAGCTCATATAACGTTATAACTTCTGTTCGAAACAGCTTTGAAACACAATAAAATTTAGTAATAATTCGTACATATTTTTCCAATTTTTTATGCTTTTGACTTCACAAAAATGTTAATAACTTTTGAGAGGCTAAAAATATTAAAATAATTCTTTTTTTATTTGAAAGACACCTTAAAAGCGAAGTTTCTTTTAAAAAAAAAATAATAACCTTATAATGGAAATTTTTAATTCCAAATTTAAACGCTCACCACATTTTGCAATAGATTGGAAAATTAAAGATATTGTTGAACAGCTCATATTTTTTATCGAAACTTTATTAGTTTTTCTATGAGTTTCGAACAGAAGTTATAACGTTCTGTATGACCTCACTACCCTGCACAGACGAAAAAATTTTCAACCTTTAAAAAAGGAGTGAAGTAGGGATTTTTCAGAAAAATAACTAACCGTAAGCGCTGATCACAACACTTCAAGGAATCAGTTGGTTATTACGAATCACCCTATGTATATGAGAATCAGAATTTAACTGACGGAAGTTTTTAATTTATGAAATAAAAAAATATATATTCGCATATATGTATGTATAACTACAATACGTATGCACATACTTGTGTATATTAACAAAATAATAAACAAATAAATATACATATGTATATGCGTATGTACTTATGTACATGAAATAAATAATTGAATTTTATACTGTACTTATCGTATGTGTATGTACATGTGTATTGTGTACATTAATATACTGATAGTATGTACTATATATACATAGTACGTATGTACACAGTTCGTTTTCCTTTTGTTTTATATAGAAAATTTAAATTTTTATATACAAATTGATAAATTAATTGAAAAACATTGTTTAAAACTGAAAAACTTTTTTCTGAAAAATATATTCAAACGTTCATACTTATTTATAAAACGTGCGTATTATACAAATAAATACAAATATTCATTTCTATATGTATATATCGTAAACTTTCATTTATTTATATATAAGTAGTTTACGTTTCTATAGTAATTTAATTTTTTAATTATTATACATACTATCTATATCAATTTTATTATTTCCTTTACAGGATAATCTAGTTGAAAAAAATTTATGCACAATATGAAAATTTCGGGTTGAAAATTATTCTTAAATATTTTAGTATAAATACAATACTGTGCTTATATACTACATTTAATAATGTAAGTATGTCAAAGGAAAATCTGTGTCTATATAAAAAATATTTCGTAACAGAAATTGAAAAATATTTTAAAATAAAATATTTCCAATAAGAAATTTCGTTAATACTTTAATGATAAGACAGTTAACAGGTTTGTATAAAATGAAATTAACAATTTACCCTACTTATGTATATTTTAATTTTATTTTATTATGAACATATTCTACAATACAGCGTAAGTAGTAAGTAGTCATGAAATGTATACAATTTAAATGTCTGTTAAAGTTCACCCTTTTTTAAATGAAAGAAAGAAAAAAGAAAAAAAAAAAAATATAAAAATAAATTAATTAGTAAAAAAACAAAATAAAAATAAAATACTTTACAAAAAATCATTTGGTACTATAACATTATTTTCTCATGTTAACTATAACCGCTAATATATTACAATTACACAATAAATAAATTAATGTAGTACACGATTTAACAGATAACTAAATGAATAAAAACTAAAAATAAAATATAAATAAAATTTAAAACACAAAAACAGGTGAAAAAAAATTCTTTCTTCATTCTAAACGTAAAAATAAAATATTATTTTCTATATATAAAAATTTTACACACCTCTAATAATAATCCTAAGTAGTCTAAATATACATATGTATAATATTTTATAAAGAATTTGTGTACGTGTAAGTGTTAAACATTTTACATACATATTTATTTAATTTATCATGTCGCTCATCTCAATCTTATTGCGTATTCATGTAATATATAAAAAAAAAAAAAAACCGATTTTATATATAAAATCTAAACATAATGATACACAATAAAAATGTATATGTGTATTTGTAATATATTATCTATATACAGATACACTTATACACTTATACACGTATAGATTATACAGGCAAAAATAAACATTTAATTACTTAGATTAAATTTCTTCTACATTTCTTTAACATTATATTTTTTCCTTTATGATAGATTATATACATTTACATCTTCTGTGTATATACATATGTACTTACAAGTTATAAATATGTATGTGGTTTTCTTTTTAATTCGTTTCATATATTTTGTTACTTTAGGCATTCATTTTAATTTTGGTAAAATTAAAATTACAGCATTCACCATCACCACCACTTGTTGTTAAGATTGAGATGTTTACAAAAATGTAATTGTTATCTTAATATACATATTAAAAAAAAAAAAAATAAAAATACATACAGATAAAAAGAACGTAAAAAATATTAAATTCAGAAAATCTACCACAAAATACACACGTGCATACTTACGCCTGTTAGTGTAAATTTTTTTCGAAAATTTTATCTCATTGTAAATGATAATATATGGACTTAAAATTAAATAAGTAAATTTATACGTATACCCGAATAAAAAAAAATATTCTGTCAACATCTACATACATATATAATGTAGGTACTTTGTTATTGTGTTTGTACTTTGTTACTACAACTACAGTTCTTCTGAAAAATGAAAATTAAAAATGAAAAGCATAAAATAAAATTGATTCTTTAAAAAGAATTTTTTAGATACACTCAAACTCAAATTTAAAATTACAATACAAGCACACAAGTGTGTATTTTATGTACATGCATATATGTAGAGATTGCGGGGGGTACAAATTTTCACAACTTTAAAATTTTATTCTACCTGTACATATATATATGTACCTACTTACTTATATATGTATGTATATTGTACCATACAACATATATAATTCATTTACCAAATTGAGGGTATTAAATAAAATTTTCGAATAATAAATCACATACTATATAAAAGATATACTTCTCACATACTGAGATCTGAGATTCATAATTGTTTGAAACATAATATTCCAACAAATATGAAATAGAATTATAAGTAAATTTCCAATTTAAGAAAATATTTGAAAGGACTCTTGATTCAGAAATTACTATAAGAAGTAAGTATTATAAAATTGAAAAGATAAGTTTTGATCATTTTTTTGATCAAGTTTTTTTACATTCTTATTATACAAGTACGCAAGTACGAATAGATAGATACCATAAAATTAATTTGAAATTCTATTTATTGGTGCAACAAAAAACAGAAAGAAAACAATATTCATGCATACAACAGTACATTATATGAAATAACCACTACACAACTATGCTCACATATTAATATACACATTATCTTTTACAAGAATCTAAAAACAAAAATAAGAAAAAAAAGAAATTGAAAAATAAAATGTTTTCCATAAAATAATTTATACTTAGAAAATTACAACCCATAAAATAACTATTTAATTGCTTTTTGATTTATTCTAAGTATTACATCTAAGGAGTACATAATTGCACTTGTATGTTTTTATATAAGAGTAGAATTTTATTTTGTATTAAAAATTACGAAGAAATTTTAAGTATCAAGTCAATTAAATTGATATTTTCTTGTTTATTGAACTCGACATTATCACTTACTCGCTAAGCTTTGCAATGTATGTACAAATAGTACAAATAAACATGAAACTTTTTATATAGACAAAATTTTTTTTAGATTTGTTGTTAATCAATAAAATTACAACACTGTACATACATATATATGTATGGTGAATACGAAAAGTAATCAAGGGAAAAATTTTAAAAATGTGATGTAAATAAAATCACAAATATGTAAAAAGTTAAACAAATACCCGGCCTTCGTTTCAAGGCTAGCACAAAATATTATATGTAATTATGTATGTGTAAACTAATGACAAAAATTTTATCAGAAAATTTAGAGAATTTCATACAAAAAGACATTATGCGATTTTTTACATTAACACACATATTCGTGATTTTATGGTATTTCGCATATAAAAATTCAAAGTAAAATGTTGTGCTTATTAATGAATTTTTCACATATACATAAAGATATATTATATTATGCATGTAGATAATAATAATTTAAGTATAATATTGTATAAAATCAGGCCAAAGGAAATGTACATATGAAAATGATCATAATTTATGTATTTACGTGTATGCAGAAAATGTCAGCATTTTTTTTTTAAAACAACAAAATAAAATAAAATAGTTTAGTGAATTTTTATACATTTTAATACTTAATTTAATCTAAAAACAGGACATTATTATAGATCTAAACTAAAAACACAGTACCTATATGTTATGTTATGTATACATAAATATTTATCACACTTTATTTATAAAGTTCATTTTTTTTTTTTTTCATATTATTATACACACCCATATCTTTAGTATAATCATTCTGTAGATATAAATACATATATTTATTTGTGTATGCATACATATAAAATATGTATATGCATCCAGAAAAAGGTAAAGAACTTTATTATTTAAAAGAATCCTAGAATTCATGCAATTCATATAAATTCACAAAATGCAAATAAACGTAAGTTATGTGTTGTGTATTATTCTGTAGGCATTCATATAAAATATTTTCTCGATTATTTGTACACACATCATATGTATTGTGCTTTTTCCATTATACAAGTATATACTATATACATGATGTCCTTATACGAATCTATTATATCACACATATACATTACTCTATAAATTTTAAATTTAAATATGTACGTTTATTAGCATATTTTATTTTATAATATAGTCTTTTGACTAACACTGATGCTATCTAATCCATATACGTGGATGTATGCAAATAGTTATGCCAAAAAGATTATCAGTTGATATTATGGTATTAGTAGGTGGTATAGTAAGGTAAGGTTTAGTATAGCTGGTTGCTGCTGCTGCTGTTTTATAAGTATACCTACATTATAGGCATTTTTATAGGTATTCATATACCGTGTGTACTTAAGTATATACGCATTCTATGACTGTACGACTACGTAACGTATGAATGTTATTTAGAAAAATTTGTAAAAGAAAAAAAGCAAATACGTACAAAAAAATAATTGCAAAATACATCAAAATTTAGTTTAGTCTCTAATAATAGTGCACACATACATATATGTATGTGTGTACATAGGTAAAGAGGTTAGTTTTCAGCTGTTTTTACTGCAATACATTGTCTTATATATTGCAAATTATAGGTTTATATAGTAAATATGCAGATTCTATAAGAGTAGTAGTTTTTAGTAGTCAATTTTTTATTTATACAAGTACATATGAGTGTTATACATATATATGAACGTGTATTTTAATGCAGGATGCATAGGTTTGTAGGTAAATGTATGAGTACATGAATATGTACATAGATATATAGGTATAAATAATATTATATTAAATTCACTTATAAAATATATAAAATTTTCAAAACATATGCATTCTATTCAGATGTACATTATAGTGACATAAATATGTATTTATTACACTATGTACATACATATTTATATGTCATGTCCCATGTATATTATACTTATATATATGTATGTATACATATTTATATAATTATTTATGTACATATATTCTTTTTATGCAGATTTTCATATAAATATATAAACATATACACAAAATGTATATAAATATGGATATAGAAAATACTTAAACATAATCAAATATGTTTAACAAAATTTTCATTCATACACATATTTATTCTGCATATATAAGCTACTTATATAAGTATATGTACAAACTAAGTATAATATATAATACAATGGTTATATGTATATCTATACACACATTACAAATGTTTGAATGGTATTTTTGTGGTTTTAAATATATTTTACGGTAAATTTATCACAAAACGATCGAATACAATTATTTGTTCTAGATACATATTTACATATATGAACATATATAGTATGTATGTATACGAATATTTAAAGGACACATACAAATACAAATACAAAAATTATATAATCTAGATATATACATAAATATACATAATACATATACTTATGTTTACATACCAATTCGTATTCATAAATGTGTATACACACTTTATGTTCATGTATATAATTCTCTTTTGGTTTTATTTTATTTGTGCTTATACACATATATGTATAAACATATACGAAATATATGTACGATTATGTACATATGAATGTATGTATGTATATTTTTAAAATGAATGCAAATTCTCATAAAATTAAATTCAAAAATATTCATTGTTCAAAATTGCGGATTGTATTGATGAAAACTATGTGTATGTATGTATGTATGCATATGTAAAACTATGTTCGATTGTACGTGCTTAATTTGACAATAGATATTATATTCATATCATTCGTATACATTCTCAAACAGTTAGTACACACTACATAATATAAATTGTAAGTACGTACGTATACCTAAATTTTTTTTTTCTGTACGATATTTTTATTTTTTTTATCTTTTTTTTTTGTAAAAAATTTTTGAGAATAATTCGTATGAATGTTTACGTTTGTATATGCATGCACATTAGAATGCATACATATTCATTCTGATATACATATTATGTAGGTACAGTAGATACTACGTTCATGAATATAGTTGTTGTATATACATGGACAGAATTATACATGATTTTCATTATCATTATTATTATTATCATTACGATTATTGCATATTGGTTGTCCTACTATCATTTACTACCATTTTTACGATGAGACGAAATTTTTGAATTAAATTTATTGAAAAATTTTAAAATTTTATTTCTGTATTTTTGTGTAGACAACATGAACGCAATTACTATAAATAGAGGTTAATAAAATGAAGCAAAAAATAAACAGAATAAAAATGTGTGTTTTTTTTCGTTTTACTCTAAATTCGAGCATGTTAGTATGTATGATAGCGAGCGTGTACTATTTAAAATGCAAAAATTAAAGTAAGTAATATGAATTTTTTTCATTATACATAATGAATATTCTTTGAACTTTTTTATAATTGCACGAAAACGTGAAAAATCCTTTATGTATATCTTTAAAAAGAAATTTTGTTTTTAAAATAATGTATATGTTGACATTAAATAATTTTTCATGAAAAAAGAATATTTTAAAATTAAATCAATAATTTTCATTCTTTCAAAACTTCTCGAATGAAAATTAATGTAAAAATGAAAATTTCAATTTCATATTATATACTTTCTATAGTTAATTTCAATTTTCGTTTTATAAGCATTTAAATACATATGTACACATACATACATAAAAAATATATCCCTCATATACATAGACAAGATTTCTTTAATTTTTGTTTTTTTTTTTTTTGTTTTCGAAATTCGAAAATTCAATTATTCTACTAATTTGACCATCAATTTTCTAAATGGTATCAACATCTGTTAACTGTTATCATTCTTGTTCTCATAATAGATAGACAAAATTATGTACATTATATAAATATACATGAGTGTGTCTATAATATCTATTTATATATGAGTAAAACACAAAACTTTCTAGAACTAATAATCATCATCAAATGAAAGCTACTCATTAGTGTAGGACGACAACATTTACAGATATATGTAGATATTATATGCAGCACATTAGTATACATAAGCAATAAATAGTTATATGTATATTCGTATAAGTAGAGAATATTTTATACATAATACATAATATGTATATAGCTAAGTATATAGCTAATAATATAGATTCATACGTAAATGGTTTTATCCTTAGCATTCAATGGTGTAATATCAACTTTCATATCAATATATGTAGCTACTTTTTGAAAATGAGAACTCGATAGACAAACACAAAAAAAAAATGTATTAAACTTTAAATTGATGATGATAATCACTTGCTTTTTTTTTATTATAAAAATTTTAATGAAAAAAAAAATTGGAGAAAAATGATAAAATAACTAAAACAACAAAAAACGAAAATGAATGAAGTGATAAAAATTATTATGAACGAACATTAAATAAGTATCCAGCAATTTAGTTAATTACACGAAGTTAAAAATTCATTAATTTTATACGAGATGAATAATAAATATGAAATTCTAGTAAAACTTCATACATAATATTATATGTATGTATACATACATACACACATGCATGATGGATATAAATTCTTATAGAAAAATTCTTCACATAATATCACTTGATATGTGATAATAACCAACATAGTGATGGACATTGATTGATATACTCGTATATTTTACATTTTTAACAAAAATATTGCTAATAAAAAAAATTTTAAAAAATATGTAGTACCTATATATGTATATATATATATGTATATATATAATGTATAGAAGTAGAAGATAAATATACCTATACTATAAAAGATGTTACTAGTGTAGTGGCACAGTTTTAACAACTATAATAACGACTACATCTGTATATAGTTATCATAACTGTACTAAAATCATAAAATATCTTATTTTTCATGTTTTTCTTCTTCTTTTTTTGGAAATTTGAAAACTATTATAATTTCAAGGACGTAAATCAGGACATTTCAGAAAAAAAATTAAAAACATAAAAAGTCGAAAATAGAAATCAAATAAAAAAAATCAATAAAATTCTTAATTGTACCACATAAATGGTATAGATTATTATACCGTCGTGGGAAGCTGTAGTTTGTGCGTTGTGTGACCTACATATAAATAGATTTAAAAATATGAAGTACATTATATTACATGTGTGAAGTTAAAAAATTCTAAATCTTAAATTTATTGTAAAAGTGTAAAAGTAAAAATATGATTTAGTTTTGCTTTATAAATTAAAAAAAAAAAAATAAAATAAAAATAATATTATTGTTGTTTTAATTTTTTGTTCTCTTTATACTATTTCTTACTTAAGATTATTAAAAATTTTCCTCAAGGTCTTAAATACTTAAGATATTATTAAAGAAAATGAATTTTTCCTTCATTTTCAGACATACAAAATACATTATATACTACTATATACAAGTTATGTATGTTACGTACGTATAAACTACTAAAGAGGAAAGCAAAAATGTAACCAAACATAAAAACAAATTGAACATTTTTTTTTCTTTATAATGACGAACCTTGGCTGTAGAGAAATAAACTACAAATAAATGAGAAACTAAATGAAAAAGAAATTTAATAGACGATGATGATGATGAAAATAAATTTTTAAAAAAATTAAATTAGTAAAAACACTTTACTTTTTTATACATTTTTCTTCTTTTAGCAGCAAAATACAGTATTATAATATATGCACATACGTATATATAGTATAATCGTAAAATATGTACGTAAATAGTTGTATGTAGTATGTATACTAGTAAATGATATTCGTCCTTGAAGTCGTATAACGATTACTGGAGAATATATAAAATTATATACTATACACATACATACCACCTATAGGTGCTATAGTGCATATGTGTAGGTGTGAAAAAAAGGAAAATATTTTATTATTTTTTTCTCATCTCGAACTAACATTGAAATTGTGAAAAAGGATTAAAATAATTACTATAAAAATAAAAAGAAGAAAAATAAATTGATTTAAAAAAATGTTTTTTTTTTTCTGTATTTTTACTTCTCTCAATTTGCTCTTTGTCCTGCTCATTTTCAATTATTATAAACGTTAAAGGGTAATGTGTTTCGTTCATAATATTTTTTATAATGTTAAACTTGTCCTAGATAAATAAATTATCATATATTTTTATCAGAGCAAAGCAGAGTTCTGTGTATTTAAGCGACTGTAAAAAGGCTGGTAACTACTTTATTCAATACAACTGTGTATGTATGAATGTATGTACTTAAATAAAGGTTAAATATAAATATTTAAATTATGTACGTGTACGTAGATATTTATATATGTATGTAATTACTTTCCTATATGTCTACCCATATGTAGATGAATATATCATATTTTAAAACTGTATTTCACATGTACTAACATTTTACACTTTTAGAACAGCTACATATAGGAATGTGAATTTAATATGTAGAATATATATTATATATATTCATATAGCTACAAACATAATACAGTTATGTATGTGTATGAAATCAATCCTGAATACCTTTAAATATTTTATGTAAAATAGCCAAAATCTTTGTATCAAGAAACAACATATTTTTGTTAAAATACATGTGCATAAATTTAACTGCATATATGTATATATAGCGCAGAATGTTTATACGTAAAATCATCACTACATTATTATATACATACGAGTATGTATGTACATATCTATACTAATTTTTTTCACTCATATACGTACAATCATAGCGAATGTATGAAACGACATTTTTTCACTACGTTTCATCATTTTTCAAAACGTAAACTTCAAAAATCAACTGCTGCTTTAAAAAACAAAAAAATAATAAAAAAAATGCTTTGCTTTTTGATACATGATCAAAACAGCGCTATGAAAGTGTACGTACATACTTAAATATGTATGTATATGTATCTGCACTACACATATACATACCTACATTATACAGTACATGTACACATATACTTATATCATAAAGTAATGATTACATATTGTAGATGGATGGATGCATCTGATTACCTCACTTTTCAATTTTTACTCATTCATCCTTATATGTGCTCCAAGGATTTTTTTTTTCTTTCAGTTTTCCTACAATCTATATAAAAACTATAAAAACAAAATATGTAACATATATTCATAAAATATATTTACCTTTTTTGCTTTATTTATTGCCTTTAACATTTCTGAATCGTAAAAAGAGAAAATATATTCAGTTGCTTTTTAAAATTTTTTTAATTTTTAATTTCAACCATTAAAAAAACCAGCACAAAACAGTTGTTTACGTACAGTATACACACATCAGATAAATACATATAATGTTAGGGTGTGTTGTAAGTATTATATGTTGTGAATAATAAAATACAAATGTAAATAGAATTGCGGTCCACAAATAAATAATGTACATACATGAATTACATACAGAAATTACATGTTGATAAAAGTAAAGAATAATAGAAGTGTTGTTATCGTTCATTTAAAATCTTTTTGATTATTTTGTTACATTTCAAAACTGATGTGAATCTGATTGCATAAGATAAAAAATATGAAAATAATTGCAATTCACATAATTATATACACACATAATACCAGATAATTTAAATTAAATCTCTCATAGAACTAATTTGTAAATTAATTTTTTCTTTTGAATTTTTTAATGATTATAATAATAGTTACATGAAAATTAAATATGTAAATCATTTAAATTTGTTACCATTCAAATTATTAAAAATATAAATTCAACAATCTTCTCAAAATATAACCACAAACTCACTTATCAAATTTTAGCTAGTAAAAATGACAAGCTTTCAAACCTTGATTTACAACAAAATTTATTTACGAGGTTAATCTACGCGACTAAAATCTCTGGTTCATTTACACAGATGGAAAAATTACGAAGAATCATAAAAATACTAGCAGTTACACCACCATACTCGTATTACAAGACTTACAAGATTTGAAATGAATTCCCTTAACGTAAAAGAGTAGAGTGTATGTATTTTTTATGTAATTTAGGTAATTTTTATGATTATTATCATTATAATTTATTAAAAAAATCATTTTTTTGGAAGTACATAATATAAATGAATGTATAAATTTTAATTTTATCTTGTATGTTCAAGTAACCAACAACTCAAACAATTTCATCTACTTATTTTGCCAATTACCAAATAAAAAATAAGAAAAGAATGAAAAAATGTATAACACATGCCAAAAAAATTTTTTCTCACATTTTTTTCCTTTTTTTTTATTGTTTTAATTATATGTGGATATTTCAATAAAAATACGAAAAATAAGGTTAAATAAAATACAACATAAATACTTATATACTGATAATTGATAAATATTGTATAAAATAATTCAATTTTTCAAATTTTATACACATTGAATGTTTATCGTTTGTATACGTGTACACTGTGCACATAATTAAAATCTAAATACTATAAATAAGTAGATAATACATAATACCAAATTGACTACGTGTAGTTACCAATAAAAATGAACTGAGTGCGGTAAAAATAAATCATTTACTTGATGAATATATAATGTAAGTAAATACTAATATGAAAATGTTCAAATATTTATTAAACGTGTAAGAATTAATTATTATTATTATTATACAATCGGTATTTATATTTGCATTTCGCATTTATAATATTAAAAACACAAATATTAAAAAAAAAAAAATTAAACAAAAATAAATAAAAATATATTTTCATAAATATTTACATTATGTACATAATATTTACATAATAATTAAAAAATTTTTAATTATTTTCAGTAAATTGCTGAACGAATATTTATAATAATTATTATTTGCTAATTAGTTTTTAATTTATCCAAAACGAGTATACTTAATTATTTATTATTAGATGTTGATGCAACAATAATTATAATAAAATGATATCATGAATGCATGCATAGTGGGAATGCTAAACAATTTATTTTATTGAAAAATAAATGAAAGATTTATTTCATGTTATTTTTATATATTTTTAATATTTTTTTGTTTTTTTACATTTATGTTAATTGAAAATTATTGAAAAATAATTCCATGCATACATATACACATAAGTACCTTCATAATTAAATATGAAGTATCTTATCAAAAATAATGCGAAGTATCTTATTCAAATTATTCTGTTTCACAAAAATAATCAAGTTATAAAAAAAAAATCAAAAACACAAAATATTTTTGAATGAAAGTAAATATTCATACATTTACATATAGTTTTTCTTGTCTTTCATTTTTTTTTTTTTGAATTTTATAAAACTAAATGATAAAAATCTAAGTACATATTTCTATGATTTGAACTATAAATCAAAAGAAAATACATTTACAAGAAAATTACTTTCAATATTTTTGAACATATTTTTATTTGTACTACACAAGTACAGATATGTATTCGTATATCTCATTATGCATATTTTTTTTTCGTTTTCAGAAAATTTCAAATCAAATTATAAACAAATATCATTTACATAACAAATTTTCCAGTTTTTGATCTATACACTACATAGCATTACATAAGTAGAATATGTATAAAGGTAGAAATATAGTGCAATACAGTAGTACATTTTATCAAATAATATTGTAATGGATTTGAAATTTATTCGACATAATCCATCAGCATATTAAAAAGCTTCCTCATTTGTCTTTTATGTTTAGTACTTAATATTTTCATATTATCTATACATACTATACTTTATCAATCTATCTATAGTACATATTATTATAACCGTATATTCTACCTTAATTATGTATAGTTGAAAAGCAAAACTAGAGAAGGATATCATAAAATTGAATATTTTACAGTTTTGTATCGTACTTAAATAATACAGAAATAAATTTTGTAAACTTTAAAAGGAAAAATTTAAATCCTTTTTAATAAAACAAAAATTAACTACAGCTCAATTACTCAGTTTAAATGAAATTATTGTATGGATATATGTACAAATATGCACGTGCTATAAACACAAAATATAAAAAAATATTTTTCTAATGTATGTACATATACAGCAACAGCTTACAGCATACATAAGCGCATATCGTTCGTTTATCTACCTACATTATATGCATGTTAGTATATGTATATAAAATATGATATTTTTTTATGTTCAATGAAATTTCATTATTATTAAGTTTCGTTAATTTGCTATTTCATTTTTTCCTTTTTTTTTTTTTTAATTTAAATTTTCCACTCTTGTTTTTCGTTTAACTTATTGATGTGTACACTGTACAAAGACCAACATACGTATCGTATACATTCTCAATCAATTCATCGATTCATGGATTATAAAAAATATGTATGTATATCTATTTATCGATCTTTATCTATGGCTATGTCCTTTCTTATAGAAATATGTAATATATTGTAAAACAATTTTCATTTTGAAGTGCATTAATAAGAGTAAACATACTTGGTTTCAGTTTTTTCCACTTACTTACATAAATTTCTAAATAAAGTAAAGTGAAATGAAATCATAGTATGTAGATTTACACGTGTATGTAACATGCATATTGTTATATACCAATATTTTCTATAAACATAATGTATATCTCTAAGTATACTATCTAACTATCGATGTATGTAGTAAGTATATTTTTAAAATCCTTTTTTTTATATATAAACAAAAACAAAAACAAAACTTTTACTATAGTATATATAGGATAAGAGTTTTTATTATTGTATACATATTGTTTTATGTTGTCTACGTATAAAACTACGTATAATGTATATGATGCTTGCCTCTTGTATGTTGTATTGTATGTAAGTGTACTTATATTCATTCGTTGATGATGATAATGATTACCTACAAAACAAAAGCAGTGTTATATCATTATAAGATACAATTACATGTGTTCTACAATACACTTTAGAAATCTCAATATATATATATGTATACACATTTCTCACATACACATGATTTTCATAATAAATGTTTATACATATGTTTATTCACATTAAATACATATGACTATGAATTGTATCTTTACACGTTTTTATGTATAAAATTACATATTGAGGGTATTCATTTAATGTAGTAAAAGGAATGAAAACCGAGTAAAATGAGTAAAATACATATATTATTTACACGTTACTAAGTTTACATGCCTTTTACTTTATTACGTGAATACTCTCATTATACATATACATATACGTGTATACATACATTTAATGTTTTACGTGTATTTATGTTGAAATAAAATTTATCTAAAACATATATGTACTATACACCGTATACATATGATAGGTATGTAAATGTACTAGTAAATACATATTATCAATAACATTCAAACATATTTACATACGATTATATGTGTAGTGTATATTGTATTATACAAATTTTATTTTTTTGGTTCGATACGATATAAACAATTGAAAAAAAAATTTATAAAATACATTTCATAATATATAATAATACGAGAAACAATACATACACTGATGCATTCATTACATTGTATATCCTTCATATAAAATTAAAAGACTGAACATATGATGGATATATATGTATAGCGATATCTGTTCTTGAAAATACATATAATGTTGTAGCACATTCACTTCACTTTTATACCATATTATCGTTCACATTTGTATATTTTTCTATTGTATTTATATAGAAGATTTTCTTAGTTTCCTTACATCTATGATACACATTCGTTCATATATAAATATTTTTTTGTAATTCTATAATATATCTACATATTTTACATATTTTCCTTTATCATTCACGTACATATTTTATATACTATATAAATTTAAAACTTCTATTAGACGTAAACATTTACTTTAGCTGATAAAAAAAATAAAATTTCATTTTCTATGTGTATTTGTAAGTAAATTTAATACATATAAGTATGTATATGTACATCTACTTATACATATATTACAATTGAATGTATATACGAAAGGAAACATTTTGAAAATTCAAAACTAAACATGAATCCTTGTAATCAAATAATGAATCATATACCATGGAATAATTTGTGTAGGATAAACATGTATCCATGTAGTGTTGTAATATAGATATGAAGATTTATATATTTATATATACATATATGTATATATAGTTTACTTATATTATATGTATGTACGAAAACAATAAATGTTCAACCATCCATATTCTTATGATATTGTGACCCACTTTTCGGTTTTCAAAGCGGAAACTGATTTTGAATCAGTGTATTTTCTATTCACGTATATGCGCATATGTGCATATATATATAGAATATTAAAATAGTAGATAAAATATGTGTATTATAATGTAACACTTGGTTTGTTTTTTTGTAAGGTATTATATAGTATGTATATGTATAATCGTATGAGCAAATAACTACATACATATATATGTACATATATATAGTAGATAACAGGTAAAAATTTGAAAACTATAATTGCAAATACGTTAGGTATATACACTTTATATTGAATGTAATATAAATTGATATTGGATCTAGCAAATACACATGCACATCACATCATGTACATGAGTACATGCATAGTTTTAGGATATGCTATAGAGAATTTATATAACATCAATTTCAAACTTCTACTTTTGTTTTATAAACAATAAAAATTTTCTATATTATGATAATTTTATTATATGAAAGTCCTTCAAAAATTAAGTTTGTTGTAACACAAACAATAATGTACATATTTCTTGAATAAAAATGTTAGAAAAATTTATGAATTTTCTTATTAAAGTACTTATTACCTATAAATTATCTTAATTAATGTACAATATGTGTTACTATACTTTTAAGCCTTGCTTAAGGGCAATTTATTTATATAAGAAAGTTATAATTTTTATACACAATTATTTATATTATTAATAATTAATTACTAATATTAATAAACTACTTCTAATTTTTTTTTATTTAATTATCTTTAAATAACTTCAATTTAATTAATGAATTATTTTTCAGTTAAATATTTTTGTAGAAAACATAATAAATAATAATTAATTAATACATTATTATACATACTTAGGTATCCACTTTATTATCCTATATATGAATATTCAGACATTTAAAAAACAAACAATTAAATTGGATTCATTATAATATTTATTTTTATATTTTTTTATTTTTATATTTTCATGAATATTTGGAATATTCTATTTTTTCTCGGAATATGAAATTGTAAACTAAATTAAATTATGAATGCAAGCTACGAAGAACGTGTGTTATATTAAAATTCGACAAAAATTGGTATAATTTTATTCAATTTCATACCCGACATAAAATTGAAAAATTCATTTCAGTTGAAGTTCATTTAATCAAAATATATAGATATCAATACTGATTCATATCAATTCGGTTTCATAGATGTGATGCATGTATTCATTTGCGACTGAATTATGATTTATTTTTATTTAAAATTTTATAAATATTTACAAGTGTATGCATACAAAACAAAGTATGATTGATCGAATATATCGTTCAAAAAATTAAATTTTTAATTTGAAGAATTATCGAATGTATAATGAAATTTTTGTTAATTAATTAATATATGTACATACATAAATATAAATATACTTACAAATGAAAAACATACAATTACAAAACTGGACAGGGGTGGCGCGGGAAAGAGAAAAATGAAGAATCATATTAAGGTAGGCCAAGGATCAATCGGCTGTATTGCTGTGGAGATAGATACTCACAAATAAATCAATTATGCGATATAGTAAAAAAATTCTACTGAAACTAATACAACAAGCAAAACAGTCCATGCAATAAGTAATTATGTTGAACTGATATTAGTATGTAATCCAATTTGTAATTTAGTAATAATAGAATAATTCAATATAATAATTAATATAACATAAATGGAAAGTAAAGCAATTATTTCAAATTATTTCTAGATAATAATATGAAAAACATTATATTTCAATCAAAGAATTTTATTTAACAAGCAAATATGCATATTGTAGATTCTGATACATAATCGTATCTGTCTGTGTACAAACATTGCATATAATAATTATAGTTCATTATTATTTATAATTTTCAAATTACATGCTTGTCTAATAATAATTAATTAAACTGATTCTAAATAAAACAGGATAAATCAATACTACTGAAATTTACTTCTTAAATTTTAGTAAATATTTTATTTAAATCATGTTCTGATGTAATTATTTTAATTGAAATTTGTATACAGTAGGTCTTCGATTTACTGTGCTAAAAGTCAAGTACGATTTTTTCCTTGAGAACATTCTCATATCTACTAGTATTAGATATTAGATGGATGGGTCCAGTGTTATTCTTTATTTTTGTGTAGTTTTTCAAAAGATTTCAGCTTATTGGGTAATAACCGTGAGCCAAAATAAAATTATTACTAGTATATAGATAGGTAGATATGCATATGTTATTTGTATAAGGAAGAAAAATTATAAATGCAAGCCACGGTAAATGCGAGATAAATAAATCGAGAATCTATTATATGTTTATTATGAGTTTATTAAAAACAATTTTTCTTTTACCTTTTTTTAATTTTGGTTTTATAATTTTTTATCATAATTTTTGTAATATTTACTATGAATCACAAAAAGGACATAATTACATACATATGTATATTTAGGTGTATAATTTATCTTGATATTGTTTTATTTAGTTCTGTATTTTCTTATATTATTTATTTAAATCTCTAGCAACAATTTATATGTAAAGTAATTATTTATATGTGTATACTTATAGATACATATTTATATGAATGTATATGAATCTTTTAAAATATTAATAATAAAAAAAATTATACATCTGCATAGTGTATGATATACCTAAATGTATACAATATTAATGTAGTATCTACCAGTAGTACATATTCAAAAACAAAGGATTCATTTCAAACATAATGTAATTTTATATTTTATGTATTTTTTTTTTTCATCATCTTTGTATTTTGCTTTATTTTTTCTTTTTATTTTTATAATATTTCAAAGTATACACAATTTCAAATAATGCAAATTTGTTATTTATCAACAATGTACAAAACTATAGCTATAAAGATTAAAAATATGTATGTATATAAGGAAATGCATTTGAAAATATGAAAATTTTATTAAGTTTTATTTTTTCCTTTTTTCTTCTGCCATTTTGTTTACAATAAAACAATCAAAAAATTATTATTTGCATAGAAATATTATAATACTAAAAATATATGTATGCGTGTACATTTTATAATAAATAAATGGTGAATAAATGCTGAGTCTGTATGTGTATACACAAAATGAAAACTACTTTAAACAAAATTTTCTATACCGTTTGTCGTTTAATTTTTAATGCTTTTTATTTGCTTTATACGAGTACATATTTGTTCTTGTATTATTTACTTTTTTATCATAATTATTATACAAAGATACAGTAGACTGATGATGACAAAACAAAACACAAAGAAAACACTGAATACAGTAAATATTATTTTAACTTTATGATAAAATGTAAATTATTCAAAAGACATTACATTAAAATACAAATTTATATATACAACTATACTGTGTATATAAGGAAAAACAAAATTTGTGCACAATCGCAACTGAATTGAGCTTGTACGTACTCAACTTATAAAAGTAATATATAATTTATTATTGAAAATATTTCTAACTGCTTAAATAATACATAGTAATTGGATAAATTTTTTTATAAAATTCATTTTAAAATTTAGTTCATGAACAAGAAATAATCCGAGATTCCATTTTGCTGTATAGCTATGTAGTTTTCTTTTAAAATTCTAATTACTGATCTCGATAAAATTTTTATTCATTTTCAATTTTACAATTGAATTCATTATCACGATGATTTTATCCTAAATGGATTCTATGATGTTAAAAAATTTTTTGTGAATTTCTAAACTGACACTTTCCTCCAATTTTTAGTAAAATTCTATACAAATTTTTCATAAATAACTCGAAAATTCTCATCAAATTTTTATATTTCTGATTCTCAAGAAAATATAAATTATGTATGTGAATTTACATATACAGTGAATAGTAAAAATAATTGAAAATTAAATGAAATACCTTTATTGCATTAAATATTAACTAGATTTTCGTAAAATAAAAATTAATACTTAACTGTGTATGTTTTGAATATGTTTTCAATTTTGTTATTTTTCTTTCATTTTTTTCAAATTACTTAGTTAATTACTTTTAAATGTGAAAAATAAAATATTCTGTATAACTTTGAAAATATTCGTAGTCGTAGTACTTTGAAAAGGAAATGCTCTCAAGTGAATATGTATAGATTATAGAATAGTACACAGTGAGGTATTTAGATAAGTAACATGAATATCTTAAGTGTATGTTGTTACTATAGTTACAGAGAAGCAGCTCTATAAAAGTAGGTCTGTAAGTAGGTACATAAAAGCTGTTAAGTAAAAGAAAAACAGAATACAGCAAACATTTCATACAACAACAAATACATACTAGCACACTTCAATCTAAATCTAAAAAATGAATTTATTTTTTTCTCAATTATTGTAAGTAGATTGTGTAAATATGTAAAGTGTAGTATTTTCTTATTCATATACATAAAAATGGCTGATTGTCAAAAATGTCGTCTTTTCACTTCTTAAGTTTCATAAGAAAATTTTTGTTCATTTACTCTTAAAAAATATATGAAACAGAAACTATATATATACACACATAGTTGTACAAGCACAATTTGATGAATAGTATATATATAATAGTATGTATACTATGTATGCCAACTGCTTGTATAACTTCAAAAGACTGAGTCTAATCAGACTTATATAATTATTGTTATATAAAAAATTAAGGGAAAATTTCTTACATGAATAATATGTGTAACTAATATGTGTTATATATTCATGAGTTCATATTACATAGTTGTTTATGAAAAATATTTTTGTTTTTATCATATACTTACTTTAAAAATACATACATACTTATTCTTGTAGTAAAACTTTTCAAACATATCTTAACTTATATTTTAACACCATATATATGTATTTACACACATGCATTCATTTGCACATAGACATAATGAAAAAGATTCGTATAAATATGATATGCTTTTATACGCATTTATTTGTTTTTGTTTTGTTTATAAGACGAGATATCATCAAAATACAAAAATAAATAAAAACAAAAAATGAAAATGAAAATAAAAGGAAAACATGATGAAACATAAAAAAAAAAGATTTTGAAAAATTATTAAAGAAATAATTAGAACAAAAAAAGTTATTGAAAACGAATTAATTAAATTCTATATTATTATCATTTTTGAATATAAATTCGAATTTCAAAAATTCATAAATATACATATATTGATATTTATACATAAATGTACATGTGTATGTATTGCAGTATGTGTATATATTACAGTATGTACGTATATGAATGTGAATTTGTCGAAAACGATAATCAATTTTTCAAACTCTCCATAGTCCATACATGCACTAAAGAAAAATGATAAATTTTTCAAAATTTATTTAAAAATTGAATAAAATAAATTGTTCGTCAAAATTTACTTTACAAAAGTAGAACACAGACACAAACAAATACACGAATACAAATAAATACATGTAGGTACATGCACTATGTACCACTTCATTATATATTATCATTGTTGTTGTTCTCAGTCAGTGTTAAGAGATGATCGATGACCGTAGATCGGCGAAGCAGTTTCTTTTTTCGGTTGCTAAGCAGAATTATTTTTTTTTTAAATTTGACTTTGAACTAATTTTGAATCATTTGTAAATTTGAATTATTGTTACTAATTTTAATAACTCAAATAATTACTAATTTGAATTATTTGTTTGAGAATTATATAAGTGAATTTAATTGTAAAGGGCTTAATTTTATATTATTTAAAATATTTTGTTAATAAAACTATAATTTTAAATTATAAATTCTACATACATATATGTTATGTAGGTATATTGTATGAAAAATGATAAAAAAAAATTTGTAAAAATTTTGATTAAAATAAAATATAAAAACAGAAAAGATGTATGTATTGGTAAAGTTCCGGAAAATTTTAATTAATTGTACAAATGATATTTTCAAAATTGAAAACCGAAAATCAAAAGCAATACATTACTCATATATTTTCTAATAAACCAAAAACAAAAAAAAAAAAAAAAATTAAAACAAATTTTCCAGCTCTGAAATCTACATAAGATTCTAAATAAATGTACATACATACATAATGAAAATTCATAAATTGTAAATGCAAACATAATACTAAATGCACACAATATCTTGCTGCTTTTTAGTTAAAATTCAAATTAATCCCCGTGGTCACTATACATAAATCGATTTACTTACATTGAACTTTGCAAGTAATGTACTCGTATTATATTCCTTGCAAACATTTTGAATATTTTAATTAAAAAAACAAATAATAAATATGATAAAAAAATTAGTAAAAAATGATAAACCAAATTATAAAGTATCATGTTGTCATTGAGTAAATTAATCGATGATTTTCATAACTCTGATATAATCTCTTATAATCTGGCTAACTATATAGAATATAATATTTCCGATTATGTACATGTACATGTATATATATATACATATAATCCTTTAATATTGATAATAAAATTCTGCAATGCTGATAAATTGTACATCATCGACAACAACAACAACAACAACAACAGTAGCAGCAGAAACTTAATAAATCGATTTAAAAAAAAAATCTTTTTTTTTTCTGTTTCTCGTACGAGTAACATGCAGCTGTATAGACAAAATATAGATGTTAATGCATCATATAATGTATATATATGTATGTGTATGTATATATGTGTATGTGTTTGTATAGGACGAAAAAATTTATTTCATTTTAGTGATAACTAATTTGTCTCATCATTATAATAATTTTCTTTTTATTTTTAATTTGAAAATCATGTATACATGTATACGAATCTTGCCATTATTTACAGTATTTTAAATTTGGGTACTTCTTATGTAATTAAAAATATGAATTATGTACTATGTATAGCGTGCTATGCACAATATGTATACTATTTTAAGTTAAGTAAAAATTAGAATTTTGTTATTGATCGCTAAGGTATCTTAAATATTAATTTGTTTTAAAATGTATTTACATGCATGTATGTATGTGTATGTTTACACAGTATAATGAGTATAATATGTAGGTACATATACATATGTAATAATGTATATATATGATCATGAAAATTCTCTATCGTATTATCATCAATTCTATTATCTGTTTAGATCCCTCGATAAACATTTAAAAGTCGAAAGAAAAATAACAAATATAATACTGTGGCATATTAATCCTTATCATTATGGCAGATAAGTGACAAATAAAAAGAAAACTCCTCCATATATTATATAATACATACAAATTTCTTTACATAATAAAACAATAAAACATGAATGTTTATGTGTGTGATACATTTAAAGGGATTTCCAAACAACAATATAATATTATAAGAGTTCATTATAGTCGTATATATTATAGGTACTTATACGGATATACTTAAATATAAACATATCGTTTTTTATTATTCTTCATACATACATACACTTATATTCATGAATACAATATACACATAAATATATGTATGTATATGTATGCATGTAAATGTGAAAAATACATATCTTTATGTATAAATATAAGACAATCAATTTTTGTTATATGACATTTCCAACAGAGAACCTTTATGTATTCAGTATTCAGTATACTTTATTGAGTCTTAATACATAAAAAAATATATAATATAAAATACTTATGTTTAAAAAAAAATTAATACATAAATGAGAATAATACATATAGCTGACTGTATAAATATGTCCTGCTTACATCTACTTAGACTTACTTAAAGTACAAATGTGCATATTATAATGCATTATGTCATGTATTTTACATTATCAGTTTTAACTTAGAACTTACGAACTAACTTAGTCGTGCTTGCTCCCGGCACTAATCTACTTGACTTCCATATGTAGTCAGTTATCGTTAATTATTAGAATTCTTACTTGTTTTGAATATTGAATATCACTTGCATCTTAATTCTAGAATAAACTAATTTTGAATATTGAAATATTTTACTTAAAAAAAAAAAAAAAAAAGAAAGAAAGATACTTATTTACTAAATTATCACAGTTAAAAGAGATAAAAGCTTGGATATAATGTATGTATGTGTATGACAATTACATAATATCCTTTGTCAATTTTTTTTTTTTTTTTTTTTTTTTTTTTTTTTTTTTTTTTTTTTTTAATTCTTAAATCTACCTTATCCTAATTTTTGCAAGTGATATTTAATTAAAATGTACTACCTATTACCTATTTGGTAATCGAATTAACCTCTATTGTTTCTACCTTGAACGACATTCTCGTAAAATTTCATCGATAGGTTTGAAGGGTCGAAGAGTATTGCAGAATTTGCATTTGCTATGTTTATGGGCGAGATATAGTAGTT
Organism: Villa cingulata; assembly: GCA_951394055.1. Taxonomy (NCBI): domain Eukaryota; kingdom Metazoa; phylum Arthropoda; class Insecta; order Diptera; family Bombyliidae; genus Villa; species Villa cingulata. Next base: position 5,597,064 of record OX596020.1, on the reverse strand, counting down.
GTCTAAAACTGAATTATTTATGTTATCTTCAAATATTCCTCTTATTATTGGGTTAACATGATTTTTTGCTCTTTCTATGGACCGTTTAGATGAGTTTATTAAATAATTTATTAAGGGCGTCATTCTAGACTCAGAGTAAATGCGTTTAGTAGGATACCATTTTTTATTGGGCCTGCGGAATTTGCCAAGACAATGTCTGAGAATTTTTCTTTCAAATTTTTCTAATTCAGATGCTAAGCTCGGTGAGATAGTAAACCAAGTCAAGAAGTTATAACCCACAATTGGTCTAATTAGGGTCTTATATATTAAGAGTTTAGTTTCAACTCGGACAACTTTAGAATTTAGTAAAGGCCTTAAAATGGATGTAGCATACTGTACTTTTCTAAGCATTGCTCTTGCATGTGGGTTAAAAAGAAATTTGTGGTGTAAATTAATACCCAGATATCTGATGCTAGTAGTAAGAGGAACGTTATTGCCGTTCAGGCATAGATGAAGGTTTTTACTCTCCTTAACTGTGTTCCTGTGTCCTCTACCGTAAGAGTTCCTAAAGCAAATCAATGAGCTCTTACTTTCATTGAGTTTTATGCCCCATTTTTCGTAGTAAGCAATGAGGTCGGGAATGTAACTTTGGAGAATCTCTAGTGCTTTGAAAGGCTTATCATCAGCGACAAAAATAATGGTGTCGTCTGCATAAAGACTAGCTGCGATTTCAGCACCTCTTGAGTTTCTGAATGGGAAGTCATATAAGAAGATGTTAAAAAGTTTTGGTCCTAGAACAGAACCTTGAGGAACGCCAGATCTCACAGGGACTAAGTTAGAAAATTTCTCACCAATAGAAATAGTGAGAAATCTATCATTTAGAAAGCTACAAATTAGTCTGATAATTAATTTTGGGCAATTGATTTTCAAAAGTTTATATATAAGACCTTTACTCCACACGCTGTCGAATGCCTTCTCCAGATCAAGATCAAGAGCCAAGGTACATTTTTTATTTCTTAGATTCCTTATAATTGAATCCGTAACATAGAGTAGGGCGTTTTCTGTTGAATGGAAATTTTTGAAACCGAATTGGTTGTGCGGTATTATGCGGTTAACTTCGCAGAAGTGGTCGAGATTTTGTGAAATAAATATTTCAAATAGCTTGCCAATATTTGAGAGCATTGAGATGGGTCTAAAGTCCTCTATATGAGACGTATTCTGTTTTTTGGGTATAGGAATTAACTTCGCTATCTTCCATCTGCTAGGAAAGTAGCCGTTATTTATGCAGTTATTGAATAAAATAGCAAGTACTGAGTCTAGTTCTCTGGGAGATTTTCTTAGAATAAAATTTGAAATGTTGTCGAGGCCTGAAGATTTCTTCCTATTGATAACTACTTTTCTTGTATATTCTATCTGCTCGCTACTAAGAAAGGTATTCGCCTGAGAATTCGGATTAGTTGCCGGATTATGGGAACTGAAATTTGTTATGTGGGTGTTATTATTATCAAAGGAGAATTTTTCGACCGAATGAACAACTTCAGTATAGAGATTTGTATCAGATATGGGGTTTTTTTCATTATAAATATCTTTATAGAAGTCCTCGAAAGCTTTTAGTTTTTCATCAGTGTCAATCAATTTTTGATTTTTGAAAGTGAGCTCATCCTTTTCAATATTTGGGCCTAGTAACTTTCTTCCAGAAATCCTGTCAATTTCTTTAAAGCAGTGAGGAGATGGTTTGATTTTTTGCAATCTTTCTGAGTAGAACTTGTTCATTTCCACCGCTGTTCTATCTTTGATAATTTTACTGAGACAATGAATGCGACTACTTAGCTCCTTATAGTCGTTATTTGTTCTGTTGAGATTTCTGTGAAAAATTCTTTTTCGTTGTCTAAGCCAAGAGTTTCTAATCTTTATGAGTTTGATAGTAGTTTCGGAGATAAATTTATATCTAGATTTTGATAGGTCAACGTATCTAGAGTGTTTATTGACACACCTATCAATGACACCTTCAACATCTATAATAAGCTCATCAATTTCAGAGTTCAGCAGATTTCTGTCATGTGAGATTTCTATTTTATTGAGATCGCTGCTCATATCTTTATTGAAGTTAGCCCAATTAGTTTGTTCAAAAGTTCTGAACTTGGGAAGGTTTACTTTAAAAGGGTCGAAATACTGACAGGAGATTTCAAGAAGAATACCAAAATGGTCCGAAGCGGAAGGAATTGTTGAGCAGCTGCTTATATTGAAGTCGCCTGTTCCATCTCTTATAGAATTTGATACTATAAATAGATCTAGATATGAGGAACTTCTTGGAAAAGTTGGGCTGTTTGGAGGAATAACGTCCAAATCTAAATACGGTCCACTGAAAAGCCAAGAATGTAAAGCCTGTCCATTCAAATTACAGGTTGAATCGTTCCAAAAGCTGTGTCTAGAGTTCCAGTCTCCTCCAAGGATGCAGTAATCAAAATTCCTACTTAGGTTATAAATTTTATCTAAATCTCTCTTAAGGGCCTGACCAACGTTGCAGGGAACGTAGATAGCTCCGAAAAGCAAAGATTTCACAGTAGTGTATGTTTTGAATTTAATTTCTACCAAACACGCTGAAATAAATTGAAAATTTTCACTAATGATTTTGAATTTGATAGAATTTCTCAGGCAGATAGCCGTTCCCCTACCGTCATCTTTCCTAATAATATGAAAACCATCTATGGTCACTTTGTGTCTCGGTTTCAGGCAAGTTTCAGATATAAAACATGCCAGCGGGTCTAACCTTTTCAATTCATGCTCAAGACCTAATCTTTTATCATGTGACACTATTGAATTGACATTCTGAGCCACAATCCTAAGCTGTTTGTTTTGGTAGCAGGCACTACGGTAGTTCATACTACGATTGAAGTGAGGAATTGTAAGTAAGCTGTAATTTTTTCATCTCTTGAATTCAATTTCAAGTATTTTGGCCAAAATTGTCTAATTTCTTTAATTAGTTCAGAAAAAGGGCGGTTAAAAAGCGTATTAGCTTCTTCTAAGAAATTTTGAAATACGTTATTTCCCGAGCTAGTAGAGATTGAATTATCTCCGTCTTGGGTGTGATTAGACGACATTTTGATATTTTGTAGACCAGATTTAGCCATGTCTGCAAAAGAAATGTTACCTTTAACGTAATTGTTAACAGATTTATTAACAAAATGCTTTCTCACATTAATGACTTCCTTTGTTCTCTGTTTGAGTTGTTCCCTTTTCTTTGTATAATTGATGTATTTTGTACACCCCTTATAGCTAGCAGTGTGATTCTGACCACAATTAGCACAAGTTGGGATAATTTCAGTACCCTGTTCTTTTTTTTTCGCAACCTCAGGGCAATTTGCGAGATCATGCCTGCCGCTGCAGAGAACACAAATTATGGGGCTAGTGCAATAATCGCTACCATGCCCAAATCGTTGACAGCGATAGCACCTAGCTACTCCTTTCTTTCTTAGTTTTTCCCAAGAGACTCTTTGATAAAGAATATATCTAATTTTTGTTAATTTTTCTAGTTGCGCACTATTTTTTAAGTGAACAACGAATATATTTAGGGACTTGTTGTCTCTTTTGGATTTAGGGGTTGTGAAAGGGGACACCTTTACTATATCAATTTCTTTGTTGGTTTCAACCAAGAGTGCATCCAATATTTCCTCGGTGGAAAAATTGGAGTCAATACCTTTCAAGAGAATAGTTGCTTTTTTCACTTCCTTTGGTGCAAATGAATATGCTTCTGCTCCTAAATCTCTAAGCTCCAATATAAGTTTTTTATGGAAATCAATGTCGTTCACAAAGAGTTTGACTCGATTACCATTACAATTCACAAATTTTATTTTTAGGTTAGTAGGTAAGTTTTGAAAATGTTTTTGAATATCCTTTACACTAATTCCTGTAATGAATATTGGAGGGCAAAACGGTATATCCATATTTGATTTTTTTTTGTTAGTATTATTGTTAGTTATATTATTATCATTAATATTATTATCTACCTTACGCTTATTAACTACGTTATCGTTGTCATTGTCGCCTTCAGCCATCGGGGTTTCGTCATCTGATAATATCTCATATCTGTTATCGCTGTTGACCTGGGTCCGCAGTTTGTCAATTTCCTCCGTCATTTTTCTCTTTTTTGGCAGGTTACTTCGTCCGTCCTTTTTGTTGTTCTTTATTTTCGTCGCTAAGCCTTTGTTAAATATATTTTTTTTTTCTGCAATAAACATTGCATTGTCGTTTGTACTCACACCAGCATTTGGCATCGTAACTGATGTGTTTGAAAATTGATAATGGTAGGGTTTCCAAATAGCACCGTTTTCGTCGCTACCTGGACCTTCCATATTCGATGCTTGTATGTTAATTCCACTATTGTTGTTGTTTGTTTGTTTTATTTTTTTAAGAAAAACACTTTGTTCACGGGTATTTTTGGTTTTAAATTCAAAAACACGTCTTTACTGCTCAAAGGTTCAAACTGAACTCCAGAGAACCTTTATGTAGTATACGAGATCTGCATGTCTATATACGCATTGCCTATATACGTACTATATAATATTCGTATTCCTCATTATTGAACGAATGAACAAAATATATAAATAATAAATGAAAAATCAAATTTATACATTTTTGTTTTCAAGGATATTTTTTCTTCGAAGCAGGTATTTTCATTTCTGATTCTTAAGATTATATAACATAACAGATTATTGCGTATACGAGTATATAGCAAATAAAAATACACGTATAATATTATATAGTCATTGTCATAAAATAATCATTAGACATCGTTACCTTCCTTTAGGATACCTCTGTGATTTGCAATTTTGAACGAATCTCAAATATAACGATCATTGTATATAATATTACCGTAATATGAATGTAATGAATCCTTTAGCATAAAATTATATAAATTTGCAACATAAATATTTTATCAAAAAACCTAAGTAAGTAATCCAATCCAATCTAACTTAATGCGATACATTTCTTAAATATCATATTACAAAAATCGATTTTTTATTTACATACATATATCGAAATAATATTATTATTTAATTTATTATAATATCAATTTTCTTCAAAAATTACATTTTTAAAAATTTAATACTAATGTATCTAAATTAATTGGAATACAAAATATTCAATGTTAAAACAATATTTTTATAATTATAAATAACAAAATGTATAAATGTTATACAAACATTTTTTTGCTGGTTCTTTTTCATTTTATTTAATATTTTATTTAAAAATTGAATACACTTAGTTAATTGTTCATTAGCAGTGAAATTGTTCAATTATTATTAGAAATACACAAAAATATTCCTAATTATTATGAAATTTAATAAAAATCTCGTTTGATCCTTTTTTCTTTTAATTTAAAATTTTCATTTTAATATAAATTTATCAGAAATAACCAATATTCAAATTCTAATCATTGTAATAATAGATAATAGATCAGTTTAAGTCCTAATCACGTGTGAAAGCTTGCTTCCCTATCAACAACTCAGTGGTTCGCAATCTTAATCTTATAAGAATATTAATGTTTTCTGTCTTAACGCTTATTTATATTTTCATTATATACAACATACATATAGCATTATATATACACACATCTAATATACTCGTCTCGTTATTATAAGTATATTATGCATATGTAGCTACATACAATGTTTATAGATTTCATAAAATATGTATAATATGTTATTTACAAACATATACGATTGTAATATAATGATTTTGCAAAATATATTTTTCAAGATCGTTCACATTTTCACGGTAAAAATGTAATACCTTTATTTACATTATTTATATGTATGTATACATATAATAACATGGTATAATTTACAAAAATATATGTATATGAATACTACATATGCTTAATATTTTATACATACTTTTATATATGTACATCAACATACACATTTCATATTTATATCTCGTATGATTAATAAATATATTTTTTATGTGCGTACATATACATTTGTATAACAATGCACTTTATAAGGTCCTTCAATAAATGAATTGAATTGAATTAAAATAAAAAAATAAAAAATAATAATCTAAAACAAATATGTACATACATAGAAATACATACATTCAAATGTGTTTATTTATGCGTATATATCACTATCAAATATAGAATATGTAATGTATAATGTAAAGTAATGGAATGAAATTAATTCGTAACAATATATACATATAATTTTAAACATCATATATGTGACTAATATATGTATTTATATGTACATTGCATATCTCGTATAAATATGTATCACAATATGTACTCATGTTTACATGCACATGTTTACATATTACCTACTTTCATTCCTTTAGTAGGTAAGCAGGTATTTCATGAACGTATATCTTTAACTTTATACACATACATACATGGATATATCATTTGAATAAATAGGATAAAAGATAAAAGGATGTGGAGAAAGAATACAAAGAAAAAAAAATGACATCATCCCTTTAGTCATATTTTCTTACTATTGCTATGCGGTTTTAGAGGATGTTGGTGGCTATTAAAGTTTAGGGCATTTAGAAGTAGTGGTGAATCCATTTCAACGTTATGCGTAAGCGTAATGCGTAACAATATTAACATATACTTTTAAACATCATATATGTACATAATATATGTGACTAATATATGTATTTATATATACGTTGCATATCTCTTATAAATATGTATCACAATATGTACTCATGTTTACATGCACATGTTTACATATTACCTACTTTCATTCCTTTAGTAGGTAAGCAGGTATTTCATGAACGTATATCTTTAACTTTATACACATACATACATGGATATATCATTTGAATAAATAGGATAAAAGGATGTGGAGAAAGAATACAAAGAAAAAAAAATGACATCATCCCTGTAGTCATATTTTCTTACTATTGCTATGCGGTTTTAGAGGATGTTGGTGGCTATTAAAGTTTAGGGCATTTAGAAGTAGTGGTGAATCCATTTCAACGTTATGCGTAAGCGTAATGCGTAACAATATTAACATATACTTTTAAACATCATATATGTACATAATATATGTGACTAATATATGTATTTATATATACGTTGCATATCTCTTATAAATATGTATCACAATATGTACTCATGTTTACATGCACATGTTTACATATTACCTACTTTCATTCCTTTAGTAGGTAAGCAGGTATTTCATGAACGTATATCTTTAACTTTATACACATACATACATGGATATATCATTCGAATAAATAGGATAAAAGATAAAAGGATGTGGAGAAAGAATACAAAGAAAAAAAAATGACATCATCCCTTTAGTCAAAAAATGCGTAACAATATATACATATAATTTTAAACATCATATATGTGACTAATATATGTATGTATTTATATGTACATTGCATTTTGCATATCTCGTATAAATATGTATCACAATCAGTGCTGTCGTTTTGTTCTTTGCCATAGTAGTATATTTTAGTTAGCCAGGGTAGTATTTGAGGAAAGAGGGTAGTAAAATTGAAAATTGTGCTAAGTTAAAAAATTAGCATATATTTTTGAAGTCATATTTATTTAATTCATTAGATAACATTTTTACAAATCAAACAAAAAAAAACAAAGAAAATAAGTAATTAATTTAACGATTGAATGAAAAAATTCATGTTTTATAATGTAAAAAAAAACAAAAAAGAAAAAATAATATTAAGATTAACTGTTACATAGTGTATATTTGTATTATTTATTGTATACTATTTAGTGTTTAGTATATAATAACTTAGTGTTGGACAGCAAACTTATGATACTTGTTTATTAAAGTATTTGACGGTTCAAAACTCGTTGATGATGAATTTGAAATAAGCTTGATAGAAAATGGTTGTTGTTTTAAATCAAAACAAATCTCCCTCAGTCCTTCTTCGAAAATGATAGAATTAACAACTTCCGTCGCTTTTGTTCTACCAATTTTAAGATCTTTTACTAAAGTTGAATCTGAAGCGACGCATATTATTAAGTCAATTAATGAAGATATTAAAGTAAATGGCAAGTTGTTTTCAATTAAAAATAATATTATACGGATTTCTGCAATTTTAATTTTTTTAATTTTTGCTTCGAATTTATTTTGTTTTTCATCCAGTTTAATTTGGCCTTTTGAACTTTTTAAATTCTTTATATGGCTTTCACTTTTAGCGTGCCTTTCTAAATTACATTTGTTGTTCGCTAACTTAATATTACATATTTTGCAGTAAGATTTACCCGTATTTTCAATAAGCCAAAGAAAAGTATCTTGCCAAATTGTTCGAAACCTTTGTTCAACTTTTTTTTTCTTTTTGGGTACTAAATCCTCATTTATATTATCCTCAACTTCAGCAATCTGTTTTTGATCGGTAGACTCACACTGCTTAGAAGACGAAAGTTCTGATGAGTGATGTGATGGTGAGTTTCTGACATTTTTCATAAAATATCTGAAAATATGTTTACAAATAACGTTCCTGAAATCAGATATTCTTGAGTACTTACTTATCCATAGTTTGTTTTTAAGTTTAAAATGTAAATAGAGCAGAAAAAAATGCAATGATGATGATGACGATTGAAGATGATGATGGTATGATACTTTAATATCTAGATACACAAATAAATTGGTACACTTGTGCAGATATTGATTACTGATGCTATTAATATGTTGGTTGGTGTGCCTAAAAAAATAATACTTAATTAGTAAATATGTTTAAATTGAAATGTAATTTAAAACAAAGAAATAATACCTTTTTGGTTATGTACAACGAAGCACAACAGAACACAATGTAATGTAATGATTAATGAATGAAAAATTGAAAAACAATAAGATAAAAAGAATAAGAAAAGAACACGCGTATAAAGCGACATGGTGATGATGACAGTTTAATAAATAAGAAGAAATGTAGTAGAATTTGTAAAACTGTAGTAGTAAAATATAAGTGCATGTGGTATAAAAATTTAACTGAAAGTGTATTATTAACAAAAATGAAATTAAATTTTTTCAAAAGTTTTAAAAAGTAATATTCCAATCGGAAGTGGTCAGAGGGTAGTGTTTTTAGCAAAGAGGTAGTATAGTAGTACCGATAGCATGAGGGTAGTAGAAATACTACCATGGTAGTATCTTCGGCAGCTCTGATCACAATATGTACTCATGTTCATTCAGTTTTAATCGTTCGCGCAAGAAAGAAAGTCTGTTTTGCTATTATAGTAATTTATTTATTTTTTTTTTATTAAAAACAAATTTTAATTTAAATTTGTCATGAATTTCGTGGTAATTTTATATGTGTGTAATTAATAAAAATAGTTGAAAACAAAAAATAACATAATATAATTTTAAAATTATAATTAAATCACAAAAATTATAATTCTCTTCTTTTTATAAAAAATGTGCGGAAATTATGACGACTATTAAAAATGAGTATTAAATATTAATTTATATAAACGTTCATATAAGTACATACATATAATATGTAATACATACTTATGTATATATACAAGGTATACAACTAGTACAACAGTATAAAAAATTCGTGCAATGTTTTGTTTTTATTTTTTAATTTTTTATTTAAAATATATTGTTCATCTATATATAATCTTAAAACATAAATACATATAAAATGTACATGTATTTGTGTAGATAAAAATTTGAAAAATATTTTTAAACTTAATAAAATAAAATTTAATCAAACGAAAATATAAATTGAAAACTGAAAACGATTATTCAAAACATAGATTATATATAAAACAGCAAAAACAAAAAAAATAAAGAATAATATATATATGTATAAGAAAAAGAAATAAATAAAAAGTATTTTTAGTGCTATATATGATATCTATAGTATGTATATATCTATCAAAAATCTTATCAAATTTCTGATTAAAGAAAAATTGTTTGTTATTATTTTTTTTCTTTGTAAATATATTTTTGTAGACCAAATTTTTGATTATAAATTTGGAATATAATTTTTTTTTTTCAATTTTTGAAGAGAAAAAAGAAAAACACAAAAAGTGATGTTTATAATACATACCGATACTGATATACATACATACGTATACATACATACATAATGCGAGTGTATATTTTTTATTATTATAAAAAAACAAAAAGTGAATAATATAAAACAACTTATTTTCAATTTATCTATATCACCGGCGATTTAAAAAATTAATCGTGTATAACCGCAAATAATAAAAAAATTTGTCAACTCGCACAGTTTAAGGTTACATATTCAATCTGTTGGTTTATTATACATTACAAAAGTACATAAATTTATATATAGGTATACATAGATTTATGTATATGTATCATAAGTGTGTTTAATAGTGGATAAATAAAAAATATAAATTAAATTACATTACCTATATATACTTTTAAATTATAAAAAAAAGTGAAGTTAGAAATTAAATTGTAAATAATATAAGAAGATATACATAATTGAAAATATCATGTAATGTGTATTCCGTAATAGTGCAACATAATTTAGCAACATTTTCTTTTTGAAGGTTTTTTTTAATTTTGTATTTATAAACAAAAATTAATATACAAATAAATATGTAAATGGTTATACATATATATACGTATACATAATACATATATGTAATTCAATATATAATGCAATATGTATACATAAATAGATTAAAATGATATTTGAATGTATACCGATTAAAAAAAATAAAATAAAATCATTTTAGGTGAGTAAATTTTAAATCGTTTTTTTTTTCGAAAAAATTATTCTATATACGAACTAAATACTATTCTATACGAAGTGTTTCTTTTTAAGCTTGTTTAAATGAAAAGTGCGGAAAGGAATACCTGTACGTAATCAATAAATATTTTATTATATATATATACCTATAGCGATTCACTTTCATATATGTGTGGATAGGAACCTATATTTAATTATCGTATATATATTCAATTAATTTTATTATTAACAGTTAGTTTTCGTTTGTTAATTTACCTATACTTTTGTGTAATATAAATTATGAGATGACCCACCATAGTGTTTAGAAAATTAATCAAATGCATATATGTATATACATACAAAGTGTTAAATATATTTTTATAGAATTTTTATGAGGTGTTCCTATTGAAATTTGACTGTAATATCGGTACATACGGAAGTTACACTTTTGATATATATATTGATGATCTATGATATACCTGTAAATGTTATCTCATTAAATAAATCACCTTCTTCTGTATATATGTATATAATATATACCTATATAACATATGCATATATATATAACATACATATACATAAGAATATACAGTAATACATTATACTGCAGAGATCATTAAAATTTTTAGAATCTATATATATACATATAAGTATAGAAATGTAATAAGAACTCGCATCTTATATCGCGATGATATTTCATTATAAACCACCTGAGGCGTAATTTCATTTAATTTTTTGTTTTTCAATTATTCTCATTTCAAATCATTAGACTATTTGTCTTTAGTAAATTTCAATTTATAATAAAATTCCATTTCTCAATTTGAATATCATTATAATCATCAAATCAATGTACCTATATACATATATGCAACGCTGGCAGTAACTTATCCTAAATATGATAATATGAATACTCCAATAAGCGCATACACATTATGTCTGCGATGCGATCATAATGTACGAGCAGTACTTATTATACATATTGTATGATTGTACAGTATCATAACCATAATGTAATTTGCGTTCTTTTCTTCTATACATATTTACGGTCATATATACATATATCATAATCATGCAGACGCCAGTTTATTAATAAATATGTATATAAATGATCAATGTAAAATTATTATATATAGGAATATAACATACTTATACATACATACTTTTACATACGCACTAAAATATTACATTGAATTTGAAAAAAATAATATGCATAGATATACCAAACAGAATTAAAAACAATAAATTTTTAGTATTTACACGTAGTATACTCGTATAATATATATACGCGTACATTATACCTATATATACAAAATAATTTGATAGCAAGCTGATAATGATTTGGAGCTAAACAAAAATCCATATTCTCAACATCATTTAATATATCATACGTTATATTTTATACACAAAACATCATTTGATTGTATCTTGATTGTATCACATTGAAAACTTGATTGTATCACATGATTGTATTGTAATTGCATGATAATTGTATGATAATTATTTGATTGTATATACATTTTTGTATACCAGACCACTTAGAATTATAGTTTCTAAATTATATTTTCGTAGTTTCGTAGTTAATCTTTGACAATTCTTTGAAATAAAAATTGTCGTAGTTGGCATAGAAATTAAAATACATATAAGAAAATAAATTGCTAGGTTCATTTAGTAATCACGATTCACGACATTGCAGTGTTGCAGAAATGTTGCTTTTAATGTCACTATAAATAAGTAACATTAAAATTTTTGTGTTACGATTAAGTAACTGATGCATATTACGACGTTTTGACGTTTGTGTTAAAAAATTTAATTTTTTTAAAAATTTTTTCATTTTGAACAATTAACTTTGAAAAAAGAACTAAATTCAATATAATCAAACTTCAAAATTTTAATCTTAGTAGTCATCGCAACATCGAATTTTATGTTGCAAGTATTGTGTTATTGTTATGTTAGTCTCTAATGCAGTGTTAACTTTATGAACCCACCCAATAACAGATAAAATAAAAACAACTACGAAAAAGTTTTATCGTTCATTTCAACAGAACTACGAAACTTGAAAACTGAAATGAATCCCCTTAATATATTGAATTTGGACATATATTGGCGGCATATCATCGTCTGGCGGACAAGGTGGTTACGCAACAGATTTTAGTAATGGACTAAGTTACAGCTGTACTGATAGAGTTGACAACTCGATTTGTTGATAAGGAATTCTGCTAAGGAACTCAGAACGCAGGAGGATATGGCCATGTATTGTGATGTCAGACAATTGGTTACGTATGTGAAAGGAGCTCATGCTGGACCATTTAGACGAGTAGCAGTAAGCGGAATTTTGGCTGTTACACGAAGACCTAGTAAACACGTGTGATAAGGTATAAACTTAATGCCTTACCAAGCCTTACGTACATTACTTAATATTAATACTAATATGATTATTAAATGCAGACACGTTCTTCAGAGGAAATTGAAAGTTTGAACACTAGTCAACAAGAAGATAATCGAACTCAAGGAAAATTATTTCTCAAAAAACGTAGTACATCCTCAACTTGCACTGTAACAATAAATTTAAAGCAATCATGGGTATTAACAAATTAAATATAAATAAGTAATTTGTTTATTACGATAATGCCTACACTACTGCAAATCTATTCTCTTCATTAAACTAATAAATTAATTCGAATGCTTGGATCTGTTTTAGATGCTGATGGGGAAGCTCATAAAGTATACTTTTTAAATTACATTTCATTTTTACAGTAAATCGTAATATATTTCATCTACTTTTTCCAGGTTCAGTCCAGTTGTCTTTTTGATCTTCTGCTTAGTTTAGAAGACCCTTCACCAGATCCACTTAACATAGGTGAGGAGCTAGTGAAATGAATGAAAATGATAGATAGAATGAAAATGATTTCAAAATATAATTTTTATTTCTCCTCAGATTTTCATATCATTTGAGAATTTATGAGCAAAGCTTCAACTAGATCACAGGAATTGTTCGAGAAACGAGGCGGAGATTCAAAGTTAAGTTAACTTTTGGATGTTAAATGTCACATCAGGTTAACCAACGGACCAACGGCTGAACAAATAGTTTTAAGAATAACAAATAGTTTTAAGAATAACAAATGATATTAAGAATAACAAATAATATCTAAAAAAACGAAATATTCGTACGGGGTGTTAAATATGTGGAAACGCATATTGTTACTTTCCCCCGACTTGGCTGTGAAGTCCAGACTTTGCGGTCAGGTTTAATATTTAATTACAACTATTTATTATAGTATATATTATTATAGTAATAAATAGTTGATATAGTTTATATTACATGAATAATCAAAAAAATTTATATTTCTTTTACTTTAATCGTAAAGTTGTATGAAGTTCATAATAAAACATAAAGATAATTGCTCACATTTATATGTAAGTATAGATATTTGAGTCATATATGTACGAGTATACTGTAACTGTATGCATATGAAAAGAAAAAAAATAATTGATGAAAAAGATTACAAATTCTTAAGCATTATAAAATTATTATATTTTATTATTTATAATGGAATAAAAGATTTTTAGTACTATTAAAAAATCATTAATATTTGATTATGGCAAAAATATTATGGAACAACTTTATATATAGATAAATGAAAATATTTTGTCTACGATGCATACTTTTTTTACTGCATTCATATGCATATAATATATATACGAGTATATATATACATACGAATGACATTTATTTGTATGAAAATTTGTGTGCATTCACATGATAGATAAATTTAAGAAGAAATAAATTATTTTATTGAAGATTTTCAAAAAGTTTTTGAATAATTTCGAATTTATCTACATAAATCTAAATTTTTATATATTTTAATCGAATATTTGTGATTTATCATTTATGTAAATTTATATACTTATATACGAGTAGTTGATAAATACGTATTCAGATATGCATTTATCATAATAGTTCTTGTTCTTACGAATATATTATGCAGTATCAGTATATATGCAATGTTCACATAATAAAATATCTGTTTTCCAACTCATCATTTTACTTTTTTTTTTATTTTTTTATTTTTGTTCTTGTTGTATAATAAATATTACCTATTTACTTGTCATAGAAAAATACTTAGCTATTTTTGATTGTTATCAATGTGAAATGAATTATAAAAATCAAAATAAAAATAAAAACGAAAATAAAAATACATTTTGCATCTTAAATTTAAAATACTTATAGGTATTTGAAATAAATGTCACTATTTGTATATAAATGATTTTTGACCTTTTATTCTCTTTTCAGAAAATTTTGTAGCTACAGTATACATACTCGTAATTTACTTACATAATTTATTTGATCTTGAACTAAGCTAAATATGGATAATGGTTCTCACTCTTCCATTTTCTTTCTTTTTATTACAATACACATATTTTTAACTTTCTCTTCTATACATTGTCATCATAAATATAAAAAAAAAAAAATTAAAAATAGTATTTAAGAAAACTAAATAACGTAGAAAATAATAAGGAAAAATGAAAATTACATTTAAAAAATTTTTTTTCTATGAATACATTATGTATAGTTCACATAATAAAAAAGTACGTCTACTAGTTTGTATAGGTATACAGATTTATCTTATGTCTTTTTAACTAGTTTTTGAATCATATTTACTACTAAATTATACATTCAAATACAAAATTTATTAAAAAAAAAAAAAAAAAAAAAAACCAACACGAGATGAAACAAAAACAGATAGAAAAAGTAAAAAATACGAGTATTATACTGAATAAAAATTGGATCTTTTTTTTTAAGAAAATATCCTTTATCAAGATCCAAATTTTTTATTCAAATTTAAAATTCATTTAAATGTACAAATAAGTATAGGTATATCTATAGATTTATAGTTGTGGAACGTTAGAAGCAAATGAAAGTTCAACTAATTTAACATTATGTGAGTACGAACAACAAAACTAAAGAAAAATATTTTTTAAGAAGAATTTGAAGTTTTGTTAATTACTTTTAGTCACACAGTAAAAGCGAAGTAGAAGAAAAGAAAAGTAGGAAACTTTTGAACTTATTTTAGTAGTTTTGTGTTATTTTTTTTTCGTTTTTCTTTAGCCTTTTATTTAACCATTTATCTTATTATGAAAATAGCAATTAAGGAAAACAAAAGGATATTCAAAACATTTTTACAAAAAAAGAAAAAAAAATAATAATAAAAAAACAGAGAAAAAAACCAAAAATGAAATAAGAATAAAAGAAACATTTTCTACGTTTCGACCTTAATTTTTCGTCATCATTTTACGTAATTTCATTTTTGGCCTAATATGTCCTTTTATTATTAGACTTTTTTTTGTTGTTGTTGAACTTTCCTCTATTACTTATATTTAAGTAATTGTTTTGCTTAATTTTTTGTACATATTCATACCTGCTATGCGACTACCATGCGATTAATTTAAAGACTTGATTAATCTTTAAAACGGAAAATATATTTTCTAATTATACTTTTTCTGTTTTTCATTTTATGTTTCGTTTGTTTTATTTTAATCTTTCATCATTCATGATTCATTTAATAAATTAATTTGGCACCGCAAAAGCATCAAATATATAGTACTTTATTCGACCACCAGGATCATTATTAAAACAATATTATGTGTGTACACACTTGAAACGTGTATTGTTGAAATTTTGAATAAATTATTTTCAAATTTTACTAGGATAATTAATGTGAACATTAAATTGAATTGTGACCGCACAGAAATTTCAGCGCATCATCTAAATCTAAATTTTATTTAACGAGTTCAAATGTGCAAATACATATTAAATGCATGTACATAATATGGACTTGTATAATATGCATACGTCATGTCTGTCATATGCACAGATAAATATAAATATTGAAACATTACATATAGTATATGTGTATGTATAAGTATATATACACAGAATTTCTGCATACAACTGTATAATTATGACAAAAAAAATTTTTATTATCCTGTGAAATGTTTTGTACAGTATATCATTCATTGTACTTATAGACAGACTAAATGCAATTTTGGTTCATTAGTTTATGACTATAATGTGATTGAAATCGTATTGAAATGGCCGTTAGTTGTATTTGTTAAAACGGTAATTACACACCATCGAAATACTCAAAATAAACTGTTCATATTGGATTTTATTGAGGAAAAATTTCGTATATAAATTTTTCAAAAGTTCCGAATTAGAATATTTATTGAATTTATTTTTGATAAAAATTTCTAGTTAATTCTTGTTTTCTGTTGTAAATGTAAACGTTTGAATGGTTTTAATTTAAACACGATACATTCACTTTAGTCTATAGGCGCACGAAGAGAAATGGTTGTAATTGCAATTTTTAGAAGCCTTTAATATACATATGTTTTTTAATCTTTGTTTTTATCTTTCTTCTACTTTTATTTTAGCTCATTTATGGCGGATATCAATTAAAATTCCAATCAAAATACCATCGAAAACACATCTACTCAGATACATCATAAAAATTGTATACGCACATAAATAATGTACGCGATATGTCTACTACCTCATATTTTATACATTTACTGAAATTAATCAAACACAGATACCAAAAATACATAAAAATAAAGTAAATATTATGTATGGGTAGATAGAAGTTTGCATATACATAATCAATTGGTATGAGTTAATTTATGATGTTCATCATAATTTTCTGATCAACAGATTTTGATTAGTTTGTTACACAACGATGATCAGTAATTAAATAATCTACATTTAATTAAAAAGAATGGTGTAATAAATTTTATGTATACATATACATATATTATATGCCAAAATATATAATATTATGTAAATATGTACGTAAAAATGAAATCGCATGAACCAAAGAATAATTAAAAATAAAATCTTTTGTCTGTTTTATTTTAAAATAAAAGCAATAAAGGAAAAATCAAATTTTACTTCTATTTCGTATACATGGATATGAATATGAATACTTGTATGTGTAGTTGTGTACGTGTAAAGTATAATATATAAAAAGGGTATTTCAATTTACTAGAGACAGATTTATTAGATTCAATTTTTTATGTCTTTCATATTTCATTTCGCACAGGTTGTTGATGTAAATAATTTATCTTATTTCAAATCTAAAAATTGTACAATAAAAATTACATGTTTTACCTTTTGCTTTAAGTTTTTATAAATAATAGGCACGTATCTACATAATATACCAAAATGCTATATCAAAATATACGTATATGTATATTTTTTTAAATGCTAATTTATTTTTATTCCGTACTAAAAATTAGTACATTTTAATTTATAAATAAATTATTTTTTTTTACAAGTGCATTTGTATTGTATAATGCAGTATACATTATTCACATAATAAAACAGGATGCAGTTAATACATTTATACGAAGTATGCTATTCCTGTTGTTGATGTCAATACAAACATACTTACTTGTGTGTATACTAAATATTTTTGTACTACTTTTGAAAATTTTTTAATTCAGTTTTTAATTTATTTTTATTATTCTATCATACAAATTATTTCGTTTATTTATTTTTTTTTTTTTTTGTTTTGTGAAATTTCAGTTAATTTATTATTTTAAATTCATTAAATATGCATTAATTTATTAACTACATATATATATATATTTACGCGTATATGTATGCATACATATAATCATGCAATTTTTATTTGTTCATTTATTCTTTCGAGTAAAGATACAAAATTGATGAAGTTTATGAAATTTATAAACCCCACAAAAACACTGTACACATCATGTCCATATACATACACACATTTCAAATTATAAATGAAATGCAGAAAAAAATAATAAATTTATAAAATTGAAATGAAAAATGAAATTAATGAAAAAAGAAAAAAAAACGATGTGAAATGAATTGAATTTTTGAGTTGAATTTCATTTATAATTTTAATTTTTTTTTTATTTTTTTTTAAGTTATGAATTAGTATACATATACATACGTACATATATTAATCATATTATATGATATACGAGTAGCAATGTACTGTGATTTTTTATATTTACTATTGAATTCTTTCAATTTGGAAAAATAAATAAATAAATAAATTTAAAAGCAAAATCCAACACAAATATGAGCATAGATTGAATTTCAAATTATTTATAAAATGATGATGGAAATTCATTATAGTTTGAATTATTTTTTGATTTAAATACATACATATTAAAATGGTATAATTGCACTATTAGAATTACATTATATACAAACTTTCAGTTGAATTTTTTGATAATTTTATTTTTACAAAAGTATCTAAAGGATATTTATGTTTTTGTTTTTGTTTGTTTCAAAACTTTTAATTGCTACATGAAAGTCTTGCAGTCATAGAAATGCAGTAATTTTCTTATTATACGAAATTGTCTTTGACTTTGATTTTTTATTTTTATTTAATAATTCAAAGTAGTTAGTAAGCTTCATTTACAAATAAAATGTCAACATCATTACAGAAACTTTATAAATACAAAGGATATAATTATTATTTATTAATAATTTTTTTTTTATTTTTAATTTTTAAATTACTATTATTGTTTCGTGACAACTATAATTTTTGAATGTTTCCTTATCAATCACATATACATATGTGACATTTAAAAGTGAGAAAAGAAAACTTCAAAATCATTCATTAATTTTATTATCGACAATTTTTAATTCATCACCATCATGTTATTTCACCTACAATATACAATATTTACAGAAATCTATATACACACAGATATCATTGTACACATGTATATCATTGTACACACGTTTATCATTAAAAATTTAAAAGGAAATCTAATTACATACATTTATATATAATAGATAATAGTGTACATTATATTGTAGATTAAAAATGTTGGGTGGATAAAATTTATGTTTTACGTGACAAATAACATAAACGAACGATATGCATACATATGTATGTACATATATAAGTATTCAGTTAAGGTTCAAAAGTGAAAAGAAAAAGAATAAACGAATTTTAAATTTAAAAATTATTAGATGCAAAGCATAACAATGTATAATTATGGAATAAGGATGTAAGTAGAGTAATTATGTTTTTATAAATTTTCAAAAAGTAATCACATACTTACATATTATACCGACAAATCGAATTATAACTGTAGATAAAATATTCAATTTGTTTAAAATTTATTGAGATTATTGAAATTCTTTTTTTTTTAACGTGAATGAGCACATTTAGATAATTTATTTTTAATTTGCGTAATAACATGAAAAACATCCTTTAGAGAATTTTTCTTATTATCTAAATTCATAAATTAATTAATCAATTTATAGATTACTTTCTCATATCATCAAACAAAATTGAAAAAAGAAAATTATTTTCCTGAATTTCCTTTTCCATAACTAATTATGTATATCTATATATATATATACCTGTACATACATTATATACAAAAATACGTAATTATACACCCACTTTACCACATAAATTTTTCCTTTCATTATACATACAATATAATTTCAACTCTTTTCACATTTACATTTGTTTATTGTATCCATATATGATGAACCTACCTATACATACGTATATGTGTACCATTATAATATTGAAAAATAACATAACAAACATTTTATTATTCATAAATTTTATTACAAAATTACATACATAAAAATTCAATATGCATATGTATAGATTTAACTACATATGCAAATTCTATTGTGTGCCAGTGAGAAACGAAAATTATTTTCAATTTTTGTAACAAAACAAAAACAAAATCAAACAACGAAAATAAATATTTTCTAATTACATTGTTGGCATAATAATTAGAAACACACACACATACATACATAACATACTCCACACCTAATATTTGTTTCGTGGTGCTCTTATACATACATACATATTAGTATATTGCATTGTACTCATACAATGTACACATAGATATACGTAAGTATGTATTTACAAGTTTTATGTGAATTCATGTACATATATAAAAGGTGTCTACCGCATATTTTAAATTATATGAAAAATATTTTACGTGTATAACTTTTACGAAAAAGAAAAATAAAAAACAAAAGTATAAAAAATATATAAAACGTTATAAAGGAAACGGAAATTCACCTTCATACAGCACATGAATGAAAATAAAATAATGTATCATAAAGACCTAAAATTTTGTCTTAGTAATAACAACTTCTCTTTAACTTCCTTTAAAACAAAACAAAACAAAATGAAACACAATTATTTTTCTTTTTTATTTTTTTTGGTTCTTTTTGTTGTTAATTTATTTTTCTTTCAGAGTAAAAGAAAACAAAAAATGTGAATTATGTAGAAAATATGTTTTTCGTCATCATTATACCATTATAATAGTCATCGCGTATATTTATATTATCTATGTCATGATTTAAATTTGTTATCTTCACATGTTTACTTTATTCTATTATTATTATATCAACCTAAATGTGACACGGAATTTTAAATGTTTTGTGACTTTATAATCATTTTTATTTTGGAATCATTTTTATTTTATAATCATTTTTATTTTCATGGTGCAATTATGAAAATTAATTTTGTAATTTATCAAATTTTTACAGAAAAACTGAAAATTGATTTAAAGAACATTTTTCGAAATTACTTAGAAGATAAAATCAAATTAAATATTCGACATCATTAATAACAAATTTTTAAACAAAAATTTTTTCAAGAATGACAACTTGCGTAATATACTTGTTTAAAAGATTAAATCAATATTAATTGATGTTATTAATTGCTCGTATGAACATTATATTATATTGACGAAAAAAATTGCAAAAAAAGTTTTAGAAATTCTAAAAGAATACAATTATTAATTAAAATTCATTTTTGGATTGAAATAAGTACGATAGAACACAATGAACACAAATGTTATGTCGACATACAAATGAATAAAAATTCAAAATAGAATTTTTCGTTTCTAAAACCCTAGACAAACATCTAGTATAAACGTGGTATTGAAACCAGCATGATTCGTCTATAGTATGAATCTAGTATTCACAAAATTTACTGAACGTAGTGCCATTTTAATGCTGCGGAAGTTATAGAAATTAGTTTTTACAGTAGTTTTAACATTATATTGAAAGTAATTAGTAGGCATAGTAGGCATTAAGTTGAAAGTAATAAATAATGTAAATATAAATTTTCTATATGACACCACAACAAAATTCACAAGATATGTCAAATGATAATAGGTTTATACTAGATTACATGTGTGTCATCATGCTGGTATTATTCATACCATGGTATGAATACTATGGTATCGATACTAGATGTCTGTCTGTAGCATAACTTTTAAATTTAATAAAAAAAAAACAAACATACTACACGTGAAACCACAAAAATTAGTCACAAAACAAAAATTTAGAATTTTACATTGTTTTTTTCTTTTTTCTTTTCTATCAATGTCTTAAACATATTTCGATTCGTATATATTTATGTACATTTAGTGAAATAACTTGATTTCATTTATAAAATTTGTATTTAAAGAAAAAAATTTTTAATGCGTACGATACACTTTATTCCTTCTTATTGCTGTTTGAATACTTGTTATACATTGTATCGGAATAACACACATAAGACATTGTGAAAATTCTTAACAAAAATTTTCTATTTAAATTTAAAATAATGAAATATTTTAAAATAGATACACACAAAAGAATTTTCCGAACAGATTTTGTATCTTACTATACTTATATATACACAAAATATATACATAACATAAAAATCAATATTTAATAAACAATGTAAGGAAACTATTGTTTCATTTTTGTTAAATTTTCTATTATAATTTCGATTAGAATTCTGAAGCAATGATGCATTCATTCATTTATTTTATGTATTGTATAGGGAAATACTGTGGCATATTATTTTACAAATGAGAGTACATATATAGTTATACACTTGTGTTTATACGTACTGGTATCGTATATTTACTTCTAATCGTGATAATATTCATTGTGTATTGTATGCATTCATACATTTATACGTATGTATATTTTATTTTTTATTTATTTTATTAACACAAGATTTTGTATAAAATTTAACAGAAAATTGCTATTTTACAATTGAATTTCCCATATGAAATCTTAAATAATAAAATGATATTACTATATATAGAGAAAGAATTAAATTTCTAAAACGTTCTTTTAGAAATTATACTCTCTTTTTTTTCTATGTATATACTTATGTACATGAATGTAAATGAAACAATTAATATTATATATAATGTAGTATATAGGTGTAGTAGAAAGGAACAAATTATATACATCTCAACTGTACATTCATTTAATAGCATAAACATATTTGCACTATATTACGTGCACTATAATAATATAAAACATATTATGTGAAAGTTTGCTTATGAAAAATATATATACACAGATGTATTTGGTATGTATTTACAAAAATTAAATTTAACAATAAATTTAAAATAGGCAAATATACGAGATTGCATGGTAGGTACTTATTGCACGTAAAATGTACTATATGATGTAATTTATTCGACACGATATCGATATTTTAACGAAAATTTATTTGTAAGAATACGAATAGCTGTTTTATAAATGAATGATTGAAAATATATGTATACGAGTAATTTTATCGAAACGGTTTATTTCTAAAGGTTAATTTATACTTTATATGGTAGTTTAAGTATTGTACAAATGTTCAGGATATATGTACATATAACATTTACTTATGTATAACAATACTATAGTGTATACAACGAAATTTTCACATTTGATTTCGGGAAATATTAAAATGAACCAAATTTTGAAAATAGTATTCTAAATATTCACATACATACATATGTATACTCGTATAATTGCACGTATAGACAACTTTTGCATGTCATGTATGTATATTCGAAATAATATACTTATATAGTGTGTGCTATGTGCTATCTTGGTTTATAGATACATGCATACAAATATGTATACATATATGCATATTTTTATCCAACTCTCTTTATTGATTATAATTCTAAAAATTAACTAATGAATTTAAAAAATTTTAATTTTTGTTATTCGTTACACGTAAACGGAAATGCATACATATGCAACATAATACATAATTGATAATATAATGTATTACATGCAAATAAAATAATAAAAAAATGTAAATTCAAATATTCGATATTCATTTTTAATTAAAATTCACGTACTATACAACAATATGCTCATATGTGTACCGTACGTATACATATTTTGGTATATGTGTTACATATTATACATATGTTTAAATTTGTATACAAATGTATTTGTATGTGTACGAGTATATATAATGTAAAAAATACGAATCTATATAATTTTCATAATTATTGCAAAAGATAATTAGGGATAACGAAATTACAGTCAAAGAAAATAATAAACATAATGACAAAAACAGATATTATGTACATAATGTACTCGTATATACACAGTTACTGTTACTATTATTACTACTGTTAAATTCTACTTTTACAGTATGAGATGAGGATTTGTTTATTTATTTTTTTCTTTTTTTGTTCACCAATTTATTTGAATGCAATGCAGTCAATATAAAATATGATACAATTTATGTTTTTCATGTATAGAATATATACATGCATGTACGTTAAAGTGAATATTTGTATGTTATGCATGTGTACATTTCAACGTTAAATTATTGAACTAATCGAATACTAATTTTAAATTTCGTTTTGTTTGATATAATTGCTATACTATTGCGGAAATTATAACCTCTTTCGAATGATTTATGTGCTAATTTAACTTTAAATTTAACGTTTCTGCTCATTTTCTATGCTGCTATTACGATTACTACTACTACCACTACTACTTACTGCTATTACTACTACTACCATCTATCACTAATTCTGTATGCTCTAATGCACATTATGTATACAATTTTTAATTTCTTTTATATTCATACACATCGTTCACACACATATTTATACACACGTATACATTTACATAAATAATTCTATATTCTATGCACACACATAACGTGAATATTGTACATACATATGTGATACTTATAGTGTTATATAGTGCACCTTAAATTGAGGTGTAATAAGCGAAAAATTTTCATAATCACAAAATTTAAATTAAAAAAGATAAAATAATAAAATTAAATTAAAAAAATAAAACTTTAATTCGTAATTTACATACACATACGTACATCTACATATATTCACATATCTACATACATACACATTTACATACATACATACATATATAAATTTTGAATATTTCATTAAAATAAAATTTACATGCAAAATTTTCATTATAATAAAATGCAAACAGATTAATTAACACATAGTGTAATAAAATTTTATTAATAATTTATTTGCGTTATAAATACGAAAAAAAAAAACTAACAACTGCACTATTTATAGTGGTTGTAGCTAATAAAAAGATTATCATAAAATTTCAAAGCAAATTTTATGCTCACATAGTACGTAGCTATATACGAGTATATTATAAAAATTCACAATATCCATAAATAGATAACACACATACTTAAATGTGTGACTTTTAGTTTTGTAACAGGGATTTTAGAACAGCCAAAAACTATAGAATTAGTAGTAGAAAAAAAAACATTCATCCAAATCCAAACTCTCAATATTATACACTACAACTACGATATGTATGACTATACGAGTATGTACAGTACAACGACCATATACTTACTTACGTGATGTGTGATTTAACGATTAAATATGTGTGCTATATGTGCATGAAGAATATTGTTTTATCTACAAATAAATTAAGAACAATTAAATTTTAAATTTGGAACAACAAAAAAAATTTTGTAAATTTTGTTCTTTTTTTTTTCGTTTTCGTTTTTGGAAACCATTTTTAGGTATAATCACCATAGAAGATAAGTATAAATAGTTAATGTAATTAGGCAATCTAACAAAATGAACGCATAGCATGCGGATTCACGAATAAAGTATACACCATATTCGTACATACGATGAGTAAATAATATGTAATTTTGTTGTGATGATGGTACTTGATTCTGAAAGTAGAACAAATTGCAATTATATTAATTTAATTTTTTTTTTTTTTTTGTAAAAAAATATTTACTGCTTTTAAAACTAAGTAGATATCTACGAGTATAAAAACTAAAATTAAATTCTTACATACTGTACATGTGTAAATGTGTACGATTTATTTTACATTTATTTTACATATTAGACATAAAAAACGACATATTATCCAATTTTTTTTTATTTTGTATGTTTTAATTCTTCAAAAATTTTCAACTTAGATCAGTCCTCTAATTATATATGCACAACGATGTATTTATGTAGAACACAGTCACTCATCTCATTATTCAGTTTAGTGATCTACATAGATACTATAAATAATTCAAATTTAATTTACGTTGAATTACAGAAGATAATAGTATCATTCAAATATACTATACAGTGGACGTCAAAAGTGCTTGTACATCTCCAAATTTTTGTAAAATACACTCTGTTCCTAATAAGCTCTTGACAATTGAAGACGTATTTTACATTAATGTAGTGGAACATTTTATTGTTCTTCAAAATATATATATAATATATATAATTGGTTTCACTATGTTAACATTATAAGTAATGAGAAAAAGTTGATATCAAAATGCATTTAGATGAAATTTTTGTGAACCGAGAAAGATAGAGTCATAAATTAAATTGCATATGAAAGGCCAAATTCTCTTCCTTACTATGCTAATTATCATCAAATTCTGGAAAATAGTTTGTACAAAAAAGAGATTATAATATTACCCAGAAAAACCTAAAAAAAAATTATAAGGGATTATATGGGTCTACAAACACTTGTCAATCTTAATTTTGAGACTAGTTTTAATTATTTTCCTATACAACTTAGGAATGAACGGAATTATAAAAATGAAATCCTGGAATAATATTACGAACATATCAGGATTTCATTTGTGCAAAAACGGAAAGATGTCTTCATTTGATTTGACTTACAGGTATCCAAAGTTTAAATTTGGAGATGAACAAAGACTATTGATGCCCACTGTTTATGCATATTTATTCTTGATATTCTTAGGCATGTATAGGCATGTATAATGTAAGTTAATTAAAATGCGTGTCGTATGAAAAAAAGAAAATACATTTTCTAAAATGTATGTTATCTACAATATGTTTATTGCGCACTTAATTTCATTCTATATGGAATAGGAACTAAGTGTTGTACAAATAAATTTAAGAAAAAAAATTAAATAAAGAATTGCAAAAAAAAAAAAAAAACCTTAATTACAATGAAAACAAAATTTATGATTTTTTGAAATAGAATTTTCAAAAGTAAAGTACAAAATTTTCATTCTATGCTTAGATGTAATTTCATGAAAAAAATCATCATCAGCTATTAATTATTTTCATAAATAAATTTTCTACGGGTAATTGTGTTAGTATTGTTTAGTATTGTTTATTGCCTTAACATCTTATTGTTTATTATTTTTTTATAATTACAAATATGTATATGTAAGTATCTGAAAATATTACCTCTATTTTCTTGTAAGAAATAAATTTTAAATTTAACAACAACAAAAATATAATTATTTAAAAATATATTCATAATTTAAGATTTATGAATGTAATTTAAATTTACATAAAAATATATACATTTATATATAGTTGGTACATTATGTATGGATGTATTTGTCTGGTAACAAGGCTAAAAATATAATATTTATATTTATTATTTGATATGGACAAAAATATGAGTATATAGTCGCCAAAAATATGTTACGAAACGAGTAAAAATTATATTGTTATAATTGTAAATATGGTTAAAATTTCTGAAACATATTCTGCATAATTAATCATAAATTTATAATTTTGGTTTTACTCTTAAACTCGAATACCGAATTGAAATTTTTTTTTCACTTCATGTGATACACAGTTATACATACAATGTACTAATTGTGTACATGTACATGAATTCTATTAAAATTGAAAAACTGGAAACAAATTTCGAATATACTTATATTACTATACATGATAATAAATCTATAAGTATTTGTCCATAAAGAACTAAAATGCTAAAATGTTGAATGCCAAAAAATCATAAAAAAAAATTAAATAAATAAAAAAGAAAAAGTTTGGTTTAGTTTCTATTATATGGTTAAAGGATAATTTAGGAACTAACAAAGTACTATAATATACATATGTACTTTTTACTTTTTACTTTTTAGTTATCATAATGACCATAAATAAATATAATTTTATGTGCACTCAAACATGTACACTTATTACACTCTTAGTATATGCGTATACATGCAATTAATATGTAGTATTATATCAAACAAAATATGTAAAAGAGAAATTTGTCGATCAATAAAAAAAAAACAAAAAGAAACAAACAGTATGCTGTATAACCAGAGAAAATAAAGTATAGAAAAATGTTTGTACCGAAAACTTATAAAAGAAGTTTTTTGGTAAATGAACGAATAAATAAAAAGGACAATAAATCTGATTTTGATTCTGTTTAACTTTTACTTGTATGTATGTATATCTATACATAATGCTTCTGGCATGTGTTTATATGTGCGTATGCGAACAAATGTATTTATTTTATTTAAAGATTTTAGTTTGTATTTGTTTATTAATTTTTGATTCTAAGATTCATATTTTAAATAAATTTTGTGACATATGCTTGTTCATTTTAATTCTTCTTTATAATCCCATCGGGTTCTACACTTCAATTTGTGTTTAAGTATATATTTTTGTATTGTAAATCTTCTACACAAAAGCAGAATATTTGATTTATACGAGTATTTGTTTTAAAATAACAATAATGGTATATGTAAATTTTTTTAAAGAAATTTTCAACTATAACTTTGAAAGTTTTTTACACACATACATAGACAATTATATAATATTTTATGCGAACAATGATGAATGAATATCGAATGTATATTTTTTGGGTCATTATTTGAATATAAAATATATATTTATATATATATTTATTATATATATATTTATATATTTATATATTTTACATACATTATGTATGTATATACGTGTGCTTATATATAACAGTAATAAATTAATCTCATCAAAACTATTTAATACTTGAATTGACAATATAAAGTTTTGTTTTTATACTACATATTATATAGTTTATTGTTTTTACAAAATATATTTCATTTACAAAAATACATACATAATTTGAATGTGAACACATAACCTTATATACTTTTGATATTATATGTAAATTTTTGAAACTTTTATCTATATATGTACGAGTATATATTATATTGAAAAATTGTTCCTTTTTCAAAGAATAAATATAACATCTATGTACATTCAACACATACATATATTCTGCTTTTTTATGTAAGTATATATGTATATATAAATATTAAGAAAAATAATATGTATAAAATTAAATACATATAATGTATGAATGTATCAAAAACTTGTAATATTTAATAATTTAAATATTATAATAATTTATAATATTACTTTATTTATTTAATTTTATATAAAAATCATACAAAAAATATTCGAAAACTTTTTATAAAGATTTTTACAAATTGATCCCGACAGTATATACTGTTTGTTTTTTTTTTTTTTTTTTTTGTCAAATTTAATATAGAAAATGCAAAAGAGAAGGAAAAATAAATTGAAAAAAAAATTATGACCAAAATTTCCTTGAAAAGTTTATGTACAAATAACTCAACATATAGTATGTATAAATATAATTATAAATATGTATGTATATAAAATAAATTTTGACATGTGCATTACTGATCTCATGTATAATTAAATATTTATGATGAATGAATTCAAGTTGAAACGATGAATAATTAATAAAAAAAAAATTCCATTTATATAGAAAGTAAGAAACCAGCGAACGAAAACAACAACAACAAATACTACTACTACTACTTTATTTTGCCTTTCATTTCATATACTTTGTGGTTTTGTATACGTATAATATCCTTGAAAATATTTGAATTCTAAAGCAAGCGCACAGAATTTATTTACATACATATAATGTATATGCACATATTTAAGTGATAAATTAATAAATAATAAGTTTTTATCTTTTCTTTAATTTTATTTTTTTATGTTGTAATTATTATTATAATGATTTTGTATATTTTTTGTTAATTTTCAAATAAAAGTTATATATGAACGTATAATCACAACAGTATGTTTATATAGGTATTAGAGGATCAAAAGAGAGAAACGAATAATTATAATGAATGATATTTTACCAGTAAAAATGAGAAAGGTAAAACAAAATATAAAAATCTAAAACAAAAGTAATAGAAAAGATTTTTTATTGAATTAAAATAATTCAATTACGATAATGATGATGAAATGAAGTAATTTATTATCGTTGACTTAACATTCCCACAACAAATATAATGAATTTGAAAATGAAAATAATGTATTTTTCTTGATATATCTACTATACCATTTTTATATCATATTTAGAGCATTTAAAATCCTTTTCAGTTTACAAATCCATTTACATTGCATACAATTTCTTTCAAACGATAGATAATTTACTTTCTTATATTGAATAAATTTCGATTTAAATTCGAATTCCAAAGAAAACTGATTTTTATAGTCATATTGCGTCTTGAAATGTAGTAATTCATTTAATAGAGAACTAACAGAGTTATATAAATCCAACAAAGGACTGTTATTTTTACCATAATGGTGATAATGATAGAATTTAAATTTTATTATTTTTGTTCTATAAATATGTATTTATTTTTTTTTTTTTTAAATCTTAAAACTTTTTTGATAAAAGTTTAATGAAAAGTTTGAAGAAAAATTGTTAAAAATTGTGAAAATTCCGCAAATATATATATTTTAAAAAAATTTAAAATTCTTACTTTAAAAAAATATTGATAAAAAATATACCTGATACTCATTTAAGGATATAGAACACAAATTAAGGATTACAGTGATTAATTCAAGAGAACAAAAAAAAAACCCGCTAAAGTGACAGTAAATTATGATAGAGAAATAGTTGTACCAAATATAAATACAGCTAATAACGAGTTCTACAGATATTATCCGAAATGCAAGTATTCTGATATCAAAATGAAAAGCAGTTAAGATTAAATTAAGTATCTATTTCAAATAGTCTATATATACTCGTATAAATGTTATCCATGCATACATAGATAATTATTGTAAATCATTAAATTAAATCACAAACTCATTAAAATTTATAACTTGTTGTCGTTTCGATTCATCATCATTCAAATATTTTCAGTAGCATTAAATACTTAGATGTAGAAATAAAAACTTTGAGAAAATAAAACAGCAAACAAAAATGTATGTATGTATGTATTAAGTACATATTTTTAAAAGTCTACATACAATGATGTACATGCTATATACCTCTTCTCTGCAAGCAAATGATGTAAACTAATGTACGTACCTATAGTACATACGAATGAGTATTATTAAATTACTTAATTTTCAGAATCAAAAAAAGAGAAAAAAAAAAAAAAATTCAAAATCATTTGTTTTTTCTTCATTTCAAATTCAATTTAACAAAAAAAAACATAAAAATAAAATTTTCTATTAATTTAATTATAACTAACAAACTGTACATATATTATTTTTAATATATAGTATATGTACATTTACACAAATATTCTATTTATATATTTACTTTTGTTATACATACATATTATATAGAATAAAATTTAAATGTAAATATAAAAAATACATAGAAAAAAATTATATACTTATTTGCTTTTTTTTGTAAATTTATTCACTACCACAACCTTTTACCACAACAATTTATTGCTCATAGTGTTATATATCTGTGTAAGTGTAACATGTACATATGGATATATAAATACGTAGTATATAAATGTGTTGTTTTATCAATATATAAATTGCAAATAATGTTATGTTGTATATGTGTGTTTTGTGTATAGCTTGAATACATTTAACATTTATTTTCATTTTAATTTTATATAAATAAATAAAAATTTATTTTTATTTTAATCCTTTTTTTTTCATTTATTTTTTTCTACTGTACATATACATTTTTTTTGATTTTTTTTTTTTGTGTATATGTATACCAATATAAACTTAATATTTTATAGGTATGTACATAACATATACGAGTATATAAATTAAAAGTTTTTAAAATAAATTTGTCGTATTCAAATCATTATTAAAGTGGTGAAAATAAAAAATATATAAATTTACATACTTACCAAATACTGTACACGCACATAATATCTGAATGAAAAAAAAAATTGAATTCAAAAAAAAAAAAATAATAATAATATTGTATACGTAATTTATATTTATGTACACATTTATGTATGTACGTGTATGTAATGAAAATAGAATGAAATGAAGCGAATCAAAACAGAGTTTTCTATCATTTTTGCGTTTTTTTTTTTCTGTTTTTTTACATATAGTTGACATATACATAGTTGACTCTTAATTTATGCCATTTACTTTGTAATCGTATGGATAAAATACAAATTTTTTAGATTACATTCACATAAAAGAGAAATAAATTAAATAAAAAAAAAATGAAATAAAATGGAAAAAATCACAAAAAAAAAAAAATTGAATGAAAAATAAAAATTTCGATACTCATTTATTGTTTGTTTGTTTTTAAATTTTATTTATTTATTTTTTTTATTTTTATTTTGTCGTTGATGCTCCTGCTGCTGCTTACTATTACTGCTACTATTACGTTAACAACACCGCACGCTATACATATCTACATATTTTGCTCTATCTGGATTGGGGTTATTTTCATTTAATTTTTTTTGTCATTTTATTGTAACTTTTTATTTTTATTTTTACATAATATATATGTACATATATGTATGTACATAATGTACATATTTTTTTTTTTTTTTCGTAATCGAATTTAGTTAACAGTTTGTCCTAATTTTTTATGAATAAAAAATGTTCATTTATTTATTTAATCTATGAATGTAGTATAAATACACATGGAGTATACGTACATGTATTATAAATTTACACTACTATACTACACATAAATATGCATTAGAACCACATATGTATTCACATACATATATACATTACTTGTATTTTTATAGTGTATTATTTTGAATTAAAAAAAAAAAAGTTAAATGTGCGTAACGACTGCCAAGGGAATTAAAACAAAAACATGATGGATATGATTCTAGATATGGAAAATATCAAATTTTGTCAAAAAAAAAAAAAAAAAAGAAACAAAAACAAGGACAAAAAAACTAAATTCATAAAAACAAAAATCCATACACAAAAAAATTGTAAAGTTTATATTTTTATAATAATATCAACTTTTATAAATATGTGGGTGTGTATGTATGCACATTGTATACTCGTACAGTTTACTGTATTTATGTATCTACATGTACATATATGTATCTACATGTCTCTAAAATGTACATATGTACATATACATATTCAAAAACAAGAACAAACAATTTTTTAAAGCTTCACTTTCGGGATATATTCGAAATTTTTCGCTGCAGGTATTACATAAAAATACATACATATATATATTATTTCAATTCTGAGAAATTTCCGAGAGAAGAAAAAATACATTTATATTAATTTATCATAATTAAAATTTTTTTTTTTTTAATATTTTATCTTGTAATTGAAAAATAAAAGAAAAATATCCTATAATGTTGTGTTCGTTTTCATGTGTGTGTGTGTGTGTGTGTATTTTAATAAATATTTTGTTTTTGTTTCATTTTTTTCTCGCTGATACAAGAAATAATTTTCAAGCTAAAAAATTGCATACAAATTATTTTATGGTAGCAACAAATTTACGTACAGATGATTATATATACGTACTCGTACAAATATACATATTACGTATATATTAGCTGTATGTATGTATTTTTATTTAGATGTATTTTACATAATATGTAGGTATTCATTTTTATTTTTGGATTTCTTTAAATAATACTTGAAGAGAATCTTTGTTTTTTTTTGTTTCCCAAAAAGAAAATATTTACGAATCCTTATTTCAATTTCTTCACTCATGTGAAACAAATCAACAAAACGAAAAAAAAAAAAAAAAAAACCCCAAAAAATGAAACTAAATAAATAAAATGAAGAAAAAAAAAAATAACAAGAAAAAATATAAATTCTTTCCACATGAACTTTTCAATATACTGTCACTTTTAATTCACTGTTTTTTTTTTTCTTTATACGGTACATTACATACATATACATATTTACAAAACATATCAAAGCACACATATACATAATATAGACTTGTATGATGTTTGAGTATTTTATTTATAAAAGTTGTATATACATATTTATATACAAAATAATATCATCTAGATTAACAGGATCATGTTAACGCATGAATAAAATTTATAAAAAAAAATTATACATATTACATATTACATATATTCTTTTTTCTTTTTCATTTTCTTCGTTTTTATCTTTTTCATCATGTTTTTTTTCTTCCATTTAATGTTATATCTAAGCATATATATTTATATATACATATAAAACTATAACCACACATAAAATTTTTTATGAATATTGTATATATTATTGTATTGGATCACAAAAAAACAAATATGTACCAAATTTTTCTTCCGCATCAATTAGGATTTTTAATAGAATTTTCAAAATGTACATTTATTCATATAAATATTATATATAACTTACATGTATGTGTATACATGTGCTTAAATACATTATTAATAATGAAAAAAAAAAAAAAAATTCAAAAATTTTGATACTTAAAAATATAAAAAATGATCAGATTATTATTACCGTATATTTCATACACATTCAGTGACACTTCATAGCACATGCTTATACCGTAGAAAAATAAGTGCTACATATACATACTAATACCTACAGGTACTTATGTATTTACATATTTAAATTTAATTTTATACAAAAAGGAAAAAAAAAAACTTTTAATATGAAAAAAAATTGTTTTTGGTAACTTTAAATTGAAATTTTTTAAAGGATTTAAAAATATTTTTCATTAAATAAAAATTAATACAAAACGAAAAAAAAAAAAATAAAAGAAAAATAATCATATTACACTTTTATGTAACTTTTGTTTATTTAAAAACAGATTAACAATGTAAAAGTAACAGAACAAAAATACATAAATTAAATTAAGTATACTTCTAAACACATGTTACAAACATATATGTACATTTATACGAGTATTATATGTATGTATATATTTTTTGTTTTTTTTTTTTACCTTGTTAAAAGTCGAGTTAAGGTTTGATTATTTAAAATGAAAAAATTTCAAAACAAAAAACGAAAATTAATGCAAAACTTGTAGTCTTACAGTCTATACAAAATTGATAGGAGCGAAAATAAAATAAAAGACAAAAGTAATAAACACTAATACACTTAAAACTTTAGAATATATGCATATATATGATATATATGTATATACAGGGTATCCGGCTTTAGGTGGTCAACCCGCAAACCCTGTATATTATCATTTAACGCCGTGCATAATTTTGAAATAAAAATATATTAAATTTTAAATATAGCAATACAATGACCGCATTTTGTATATAGGGCGACCTTTATATTTAAAAATTACTATTATTACATAACCACAGTGGAACCATAGAATATAGAATAATACCTAGTCTATATGGTATAACATTTAACGGATACAACAAAGTTATAGCTTTATTCTTATACAAACATAAAATACACATTTGAAAAACAAAAAAAAAATAAAAGGAAGTAAATAAGAATATTTACTCCTAAATTTACTGTCAGAAATCATCCTCTAATTAAACGTTTATGTACTGCACAAAATTATTTTGAGATTTAATTAAAAATTCTTAAAATTTTAATTAATTATACATTATACATACAATTTACAAGTCACACATTTTTGTATTCAGATCAAAATGTTCATAATAAAAATAATCTTAGGATTTTTGGATAAAAATAGTATGATCATAATTTATTTACGTATTTAATATTGTATGGTATTCGAGTTGGTATGAGTGTTATTGGGCAAATAATTTCTTTCTCTTAGCTATTGCTCTCTACATCCTATTTTCTACGTAACTCTATTCTCTATTACTTACGCGATTCATATATTTGTCACATTCTCACGCTTTTATCTTTTACCTTTCTTGTTAATACAACATTAAACTCTTTTACATTATTTTCAATCATTATAATCTTTCACATACTGTGTTTATTTTTTTAAATTTTGTCATGTATATTTTGCCTATCATGTATGCCCCCCCACAGTTTAAAATGAATTGTGAACCACCGAATTGTTAGTAGAGGAACGCAAACTTAACAACTTGCTATCGACAATTAGACTCGAACCAGCATTTCCAAACTCACTTGTTAAGCAGTGTGTGGTACTGGTTCAAAGCCTAAAATCATTGTTTTCTTATTTTTAATTCATACAAAAATTGAA
Source organism: Villa cingulata (assembly GCA_951394055.1). Lineage (NCBI taxonomy): Eukaryota > Metazoa > Arthropoda > Insecta > Diptera > Bombyliidae > Villa > Villa cingulata. Next base: position 5,560,982 of record OX596020.1, on the reverse strand, counting down.
ACTTAGACTTCGTGATTAGTATACCAAACCCAAATCCATGAACTATCAAACCCCTCTCTATTCATTATTCGTTAGCAATTTTTATTAATCTCATATTACGATCCTAAATATTAATCAAATTCATGAACTTACATTGTGGAAAAAATAAAACAATTTTTTTTTTATAAAAAAAAGAATAAAAATTAAAAAATAAATCCAAGTAAGTAATTTGTAAAGACAGAAGATACTATTACCATTTACAATTATTTCAAAGTCAAAGTAAAATTAAATTTACATCATTTTTCACAATCTCTCCAAAAATGTAATGTAATCGGATTTTTTGTTCTCTTTTTTCGTGACTTTGTTCTTGTTGTTTTTTATTATCATTTGCTTTTTATGTTTTTTGTTTTTTATAAATTTAATTAAATTTAACTTTTTCGTTGATTGATAAAAAACAAGATTTTTTTTTCATCAAAAAATAAAAAAACGAAAACAAACTATACATTTGCATATGTACATATGTATGTAATTAAAATTATAATACGAACACAAAGAGTAAAGAATAAAAGGATAAATAAAAATCAAAGAAAAAAAATTAATAAATTAAAATAAAAAAAAATTGTAATTATAATGACAGCAACAACATCTCATGAAGAAAACCCAATTTATCCCCGTTGTATCGATTTTAATTGCTTTGTTCTAATTGAAATGGTCTCATACTTATATCCTACCAAAAAAAATTTTATTGTAGTTATTGTTGTTATTTTTTTGGTTGTTACTAATTTCATTTTCATCGTTATTTTCATTCGATAGATGAATGTAATTCGGATTGAGTTATTGTTTATTCATCTGTAAAAGACGATGAATCTATAAACCTACATATGTAATACTTGTACATATTCACATGTACATACATACGTAAACATGAATGTATTTACTTGTACCAGTCATCAAATATAGTATACTAGTAATATCGAACAAAATTTTTTAATCAAAGATCGTACATGACTTAACTTTAAAAGGACATTAAAAATTTATGTGTGTACCTTCATAGCATCCCAGCAATAAGGATATATTCTTTTTCAAATATGGATATCCTCAATAGATTTTTTAATTTTTGTTTTAAATTCATATTCAAATTGTTCCTTTCAAGAGTAAATTTCATTTCATGTTGTTTCTGTTTCATAATTCAAATATAAAATTAAAGAGATTTAGAGATTTGCGAAATACACAATAAAAATTCGAAATTTATTCATCTTTTTTTTTTGTGGAGAAAATGAAACGTGAAAAATTTTCCAGACCGGTATTCGAATTTTTTCAGAAATACCAACCACACCCTCAAAATACATTTTTCATTTATCAAATGACTACTCTTACTGTAAGGATATTAAATCACATTTTACTCTTAAGTTAGCTGCTGGCTAAATACAAAAAGGGAGAGTAATTTTTATAGTACAACATGGTATAACATAACGGTGTGTAATGATTTAACTACATGAAATAAAATATGTATCCTGTGCTGTAACTGAAAATTTTTTAACGGTATTTTTTATATTTTTCCCTTTAAAAGAACGTCAAGAACGTAGTGAAAAGCTTACTAATTGCGACAAAAAATTTCCTAAATCAACACAAAAATGGTATGCAACAAAGATAATTCAGCTATTAGATATAAAATAAAAATTTGGTTTCATTATTTTTGTGTGTAGATAATGTAGGTTAATCCAAATTTCTTTTTTACACTCAATTTTTAAATTCCAAACAGTTTTGCAAAGCAAAGATAATGGAGTGCTTCTCAACTGAAAACAGAAATGAAACTACATTGTCTTTGCAGTTCTATCAGTTTAGGATTACAATCTTCCTCCTCTTCTTCTTCTTCTTCTTCTTCTTCTTCTTCTTCTGAGCTCTACAGTTTAGCGTGACCTCCAATTTTCTTGGTTTTCCACTTTGCGTCTCCAGTTCTGGTATGCTAATATTTTCTTGTCGTCTAATCAACCTTGTCTTCTATCGTTATTAAATATGATCCGGTGGTCTTTTACTGGATTCAAGATCTTGTCTAACAGACGACAGACAAATTTTGGGATTACATGGTATATATGGTATCCCAAAATACAGGAACAAAACTTCACATAATACATACATATATGTCCAATAATATGATACATTTTCGACTGAAAAACGTTGTTTCCAGAAGCAATTCTTTATCGAATTACCATTAATTTGTTATAAAATTACAAATAAAATATTAATTTTTGTATTTTTATTGATAAATTCGAATTTGCATTATACATTATACATAAAATCACATTATAATCTACCTACATAATAGCATTATTAGTTATCTCGCAATAATAATAATTGTATTAAATATAATATTAAAAGGATTTGGGATATGATGTTCCTCGAAGTTATTGTTTTATAGTGCATTACAATACTTAATTTATCTGAGCAGTATATTGTGATAAATATCAAAAAATAAATCGTAATTGATCTATCTACATTTTGTATACGGATTTTGAAAAAATATATCAAGAATATAAAACTGTAAAAGTTAAAATTTAATCTGGAATGAAAAAAAAAGTTACAACACAGCAAATATTGATCGATATCAAAGAAATACTGGGTTTGGATAATGCGTTTAAAGTTTAAATCATTATGTCACAAATGATGTTATCATGAATATCTGAAGGATGGTTAGGAATTTTTTCGTTACCATGGGTATATGTACTATATGCATATATAAAAATTTTACAAAATTTAGATAATAATTAAATTTTAAATTATTTTTTTTTATTCATTTCATATACATTTTATATTTGATTTGATTTTATTGTATTTATTTATTTGTTTATATTTCTATTTATATATTTATATGTATAACTAATAAATTATCAAATATAAATAACAATTTTGAACAAAATATACACATTATTTTTTTTTTTTTTTGCTTTTATCATATTATTACATCATTATATCATCATCATAATATTATTAATAATTATCATCATTATCATCATTATTATCATTATCCTTAGTTTATAAATAATTATTGTTATTATTATTATTATTATTATTATTATTATTTATTTTAATTACCTATACATAATATTTATTTTATCTAACGAAAAAAAAAATCATATCTTCATTATCTTCTTATTTTTACATTATATAATTTCATTTCATTTTTTTTTTTTGTGTTCTTTCTTTTAAATATGTATTTATACATTTAATGCATGAATATATGTATATATGTGTAATATACGAGTAGTATGTATATTAACAAGACTAAACATATTATAATTATTTATATTACATTACATTACATATACTATACATATACAGATACATATATATATATACAAGTATATATATGTATATATATATAATACAAATACTTACTAGCTTCATATTTATTTTATTTATATTTTTCTATTTATTTTATTTATTATTTCTTTTTTTTGCATTTTTTCAATATAACGCATGTATGAATTTGCACTGAGTACCTATATATTCATTTTCATTACTATATCTTCATATAGATAACAAAAAAATCAAATACATACACACGTACAAACATATGTTAATTATGTATTAATAAAATTAATCATTTTTACATGTTTTTTATTATTTATTTATTTTTTTATTCTTCATTCATTTATTTATCTTTTTTCTTTCATATTTTTTTTTTTTTTTTTTGAATTATTGTTATTATTTTTTTACTAATAAGTATTATTACTCAATATTTATAATTTTATAAATAAATAAATTTATCTACATACATATATAATTTAATTATAAAGTAAATTATTTAAGCATATTTATTAATTTTTTGAGTATTATAAACATATACATTAAAATATAATATACATTTTTATACATACATATTATGTATACAATTATATTATATACATACATATATAATGAGTGTAATTCAACATAAAAAAAAGATAAAAAAATAAAAATTATTGTATTAATAAAAATACTAATGATAAATATTCTCATCATTCTTAAATACATTTAAAGAACATTATATGTTGTTTTTTTTTTTTTTTTTTTTTTTGTATTTAATAAATTTTGATAATTTTTTAACCTTTTAAATTTAAAACAATTTTTATATATAAAATTTAACTGATGATATTAAAATAAAATTAACAAATAAATAATTATAACAAATTGAATTTATGTATATGTGGTATTATTCATAATATATTACAGCACTATATGTATACATGTAGATTTTTTTTTTTATTTTTTAAACGTAATAAATTTTTTATTATTTTTTTTAATTTTAAAATTAGTTTAAAAAATATATGTATTATATCAATTATATATATATAAAAAATGCTAAAATACAAATAAAATATTTTTATATTCTTTATTCAAATTTGTTATTGAAAATATTTTTGATATAATCTTATATGTATGTAGAAAATTTTCAAATTTTCTCAATTATTTTTCATTATAATACATATTTATATTGTATTATATTATTTCAAATATTATTTATCATTCAATTTTTTTTTAAATGTTTTTATCAGCATTTTAAATATTTTGATACATGTATTGTGTAATTTTAATGAAATTTTAATGTGTTTAACCAGTTTAACTCACATTTAAATTATACTCAAATTCTATAATTTATTTATAATGGAATCATTATATAGATATAAAGATATATATAATCATTACAATATTAGCATTTATATGCAGATAGGTATATATATTATAATTGTATATGTATAAATACTTATAATAAATATTTTAATAAATGAAAATGCATTTTATTTAATTTTTTTTTTTATTGTTGTTTTTGATGTTATATATTTTGTTTTTCAGTTTTATTTATTTAATTATTTTGTTTTAGATTATGATAAGTATAAAAGAATTGTATTTAAAATAAATATTATGCACACATGTGTTATTATATTAATATTCAAATAATAGTCACATAATATGTACATGTACATATATTCAATTTAAAATTCATAAAATAATTTTAAAAATAGAATAGAATATATAATGTCTTTTCATTAAAAAAAATAAATAAAAAATATATACATATACATTCATTTATGATCTCTATTTTTCTATTGCTCTCTCTCTCTCTGTCTTCCATCTTTTTTAAATTTTATGAACTCATTTATTGTACATGAATTCTACAAATATTATACATACATACATTAAAGTCACGTAAGCATATATCAAATATTTACATATATAAGTAGTATACTTTTATTTCGTTTGTTTTATAAACTCAATCATATTCTGAAGGTTGTATTGTTTAAAGTAAACAGATAAATTAAACAGACTAAACAAATAAAATTGAATCATATTCAAACATTGAAAATAAATAAAACGAAAAAATTTAATTGAATTTAAATTGTTATAATTTCAAAACAATAGAAAATTATTTAAAAAACAATTAAAAACATTTTCTTATTGTTTTTTTACTTTATGTTGTCAATTGATCGATTTACTAATCGTGATTTTACTTTTTATTAGCAGCAGAATTTCAAAAAGATTGCAATAATTTAAGTATTTTATCATATATGTGATAGGATGATGTAGCAACAACAATAATAAATTGTCTTTAAACATCAATATTCTGTGTAGTTGAATTGAATATTGACGAAGGTGTTGAAATGAAATATATACTGCTAGGTGTTGTGATATCGTCATTTTGTTGCTGCTGTTGTTGTTGCTGCTGCGTAACGGATGCTAATGTTGCTATGACAGTACTCAGAATGGCTGGTACTGTTGACACGGTACTGGACAAAGTACCAAATATTGTAGTTGCTACTGTAGATATTGTAGTCGTGGTTGGTGTTGTTGACACTGTTGCTGTTGTTGTTCGTGCTAATGCAGTCGAAAGTGTAACTATTGATGGTTCTGTAGTTGTAGTAGTTGTTGTTGTTGTTGTAGTAAAATTCAATAAATTTTGACTATTCGCATAATTTCCTTGACTCACAACTGACGGCTGTAGATATGGATTTGTCGGACAAGGATTTTGAATTTGTGAACCTAGCATCGATTCAAAAACGTAACCGATCAATGACCCAGCTGTTAATCCCACATTATAAGATAAAGTCATCATATTTCCAGTTACTTCTTTTAAGGTAGCTGGAACTTTGGCCGGAGCGAGCATCATTGGTAAACTACCAGCTAATCCGTTAGTTACTCCAAATGCAATTGTAAATATGAAAGATGAAGTTTCGCCTGCAATAACTGGATGTGCCCTTGGCGCCGCACAAAGTAATAGCAACGGTACCAAAGTTATTCGTAATCCTGATAATAAAATCAATTGCCTTCGAGACCATGAATATGGAACGGCAGCAAGTATTTTACCGATCACATCACTCGTGTTAAATGTAAACATTAAGAGGACAGGCATCCATGTTCCCAAATTACATGAAACAATTTCAGATTCAATTCCAGGATAGAGTGATAACGTTACACAGTACGCCAAAGCTATACAAACCATATAAGGATAAATAGCATGTGCAACTCTCCAACGTGATTCTAGACCACTTTTTAAATCACCAAAACGTCCAGGATTGCAACTTCCTGGTGTCAAAATATGCTCCACTTTAAATGCAACATTCGGTGTTTCTTGTGGGCTCTGAGGAACTTCTGGTAAATTATTTAGGCCCTCTATTACACTTTCTCCTGCAGTTGGATTTGATAATTCATACACAGGATTACTGAAGACGAATCAATTACGTTATGCACGAGCAAAAAATGTTAATAATTAAAAATCTATTTACCTGAAACTCAGAGCAGTCGGTGCATTTGTACTTTGAGTTGGAGGACTAGCATCTAATGCAAGAACTCCATATTTCGCTGAAGAAACATCTGCATCAAGAGTATCATTCTGTGAAAAAAATTTAAAAAAATTTATTAGTTGCACTTTATTCATTGTTCATTCACATTATAAAAATCTCACCAATCGATCTTCATCTGGCCTTAAAACAATTTTGGCACAAGCCTTCATATGATATCTTACGAATGGGGAATGTATCGTCATGGTATGTAAAGCATAACTAAATGCAACATAAACTGTTGATGTCAAAAAGAAAATGACTGTTGAAACTCTATCACTGTGTATTAATAATTTTGTAACGACACGATTTGATGATACTAAAAATCCTGCCAAACTTTCACCAGCCATAACCGCTTGAGTGTATTGTTTTGGAAGCATACTGGCAAATCCATAAAAACTAGATTGTTTAACTACAAATTTAAAATAACAAAAAACATAATTTTTCATAATTTTTTAGAAATTAAAAAGAAACAATAACAACAACAAAAAATAAATTAAAAATAAAAACTATCATTATAATATCCACAATTCAAAAGCAGATAATAACCGAATTTAATCAGTTTTTACCTGTACATCCTATTGCTACTAATGAAATTGCAGCCAAATTAACTGAATATGCAGTATTCGCTGAGAACATATGCCATGCTACTTCACATAATGCAACAAAAATTAATGTCGTGAATGATACAACATAACCGAATGCGATTCTAACGCGAAACGGTGCCAACGATAAAAATACATTATTCAATAATACAGTGCCAAATGCGACTATTATATATGTCATAGACATGTCAAGTGCAACAGATCGTCCTGGAAATCTTGATTGCCAATAATCAGCTGCAATTATAAAACTAAAAATACAAATATCGTTATATTGAATACTTTTATTATAATCGTATATGTGTGTGTGTGTGAGTATGGTAGTGTAAGTAAGTAATAGTAGATAGTATATAGTATATTTAAGTATACATATAGTAGCCCTAGCCACAACACTTGAACATTCGTATAAGATAATGATGATCTTTAATAATTTTGTTCAAGTAATATTACATATATACATAAGTGTATGATGCAAAGCCTTTCTTTACTAATATCTAAGTATGTGTAGCATGTATATATGAACACCATAATCATTAAGTGTCATTCATTTTTAAAACGTGCTATAAAGAAATGTAAAGAACTAACGTGTACATGTACATAATAAGCAAAAGATATGTTCAATGTAAGTATGTACATACATATATACATTTTTATACTTAAATTCGATTTTCAATAATTATGTATTTTTGAAGGAAACAAGAAATTTACTTTTAGGTATATACTATCTAAATTAAATTATATTAATTAAAAATTGAATAGATTACACAACTTATGGGTTCTATTATGCATTTTATCTTTTCAAATCTACTCATACAATACTTATACGAGTATACACTTATGTATATAATATATGATTGTGCTATATGTTAATCTTTTAGATAGCTTAAGAAATTAAATAAATAGAAAAACAATAATCTGTACATATTTAATTCAAAATATTTACATACATATAAATGCACCTATATATTTATACATACTTATGAACATATAACAACGAATGTACATTTAAATTTTTACTCGTGTATTAAAGCAAATATATTTTTAGAGTATGTACATTTGTGCATATTATAAATGCACTTTAAAATATTTACAAATTTGATTTCTATATATAAAGTCCAACATATTCTCGTGCATGTACACATAAGTCCATCAGTCTTAATACAAATGCAATATACATTATATACGTATTCATATATATATATATATATATACTTAATATCGATTTTGATAGGATATGATGTAGTCATCATTTATAAAATTACTCATATATTTTTGATACATATACCAATAAGTATATTTTTAAAATTTTATTCATAGTGTTATACATTATTATGTACATAGATGTACATTATTATGTATACTATAATATGTAGATAATATAATAAGTAGATATGTGTATTATATGTACTATATGGAATGATCGAAAATTTATATGTTGTAATAAATAAAATATGCTTAATTGAAATTTATTAATTTATATGTATACCTGTTGTATGGTAAAACGAAACCAATACCAGCTGTTAATAATGCCAAATAAACGATATGCCTTCGATCTTTTGGTGGACCGGTATCAATTTCAGGACTATCTGTTGGTTCTGGATTTCTTCTACCCTCTAATGGTTCATATGTTGTCGCTTGTATTCCTTCCATTTGCATATAATTATTTATTTACGTTTATATGTAATATTTATGAATTTTGATAGTATAATAATTATTCGTATTTTTATTACTTTTATATTTCAATTTATATATATGTATATATATTTTTTATTTGATTTTACAAATAAAAAAACGAATTTTAAAGAATAAAAGAACATAAAATGAAATAAAATCAAAATAATAAAACAAAATTATTTAATTTATAAATTTGAAACATATACATATATGTATATCTTATATATTTACATATATACGAGTACTATAAATTTACAATTATTTTTTTCTTTTATTTTTTATTTTATTCTATTATTTTCTTTTTATGCAGCAGCTATTTTTAAGTTCAATAATTCTGGATCCTTTCATTTGATCGTTTGTATTTTATTTTATTGTTTTTGTTTTTACAATTTTTTTTTCTTTTCATAAATAAAATATCTGATACATTTTTATATAGTAGATATATACAAGGAAATACATTTATTCAATTCAACCAAAAACAGAAAAAAAAAAAAAAACAATAAAAATTAACAAAAAATTTGTAATTAATGGATAAGAGATAAAAAAAAAATGAAATAAGGAAGAAAAGAATTTATTTTTTATTTTCCTTTCAAAACTTATGAAACATTTAGGTATTCACTATAGAAATTTTACTTTCACATTTTCTTCCTTAAAACTATGTATATATAATTTTTTGATAATTTTCCATAAGGAATTTATTTTTAAAATTATAAAATATATTTATAAAATTTTATTCTTGAGACGACACAAATTCACACAGCTTTTATTTCATATTTTGTATATAGGTATTTTAAATTTTCTTAACAATTTTATACACGAAACATGTCTGCAAAAAATTTCTGATTATAGTTCTAACTATATACATTTAGATATATGAATATTTATATACGTATGTACATACTTTATTTATGTTTTTAATGCATTATGTATATATGTATGTATACAAAGTGTGAACTTTATTACCTACATATCATAGAATTTCGTTTGCGCATATACAGAAAAATTTATGTTATATCTTCTTCTTCATATATTTTTGTATTATAAATTTGATGAAGGCACAACAATATATTTAATTTGAATTAAATATCGATTGAAGAAAGAAAATATAAAGAAAATATGTAATGTATGTACGTTAATTCCGTTAATTTTTTTTTTTTTTTTTTGAATTATTAATAAAATAATAAAGAAATATAAAATAATAAAACTGAAATTTTTTCAAAAATCTTTTTAATTCAAAATAGATATTTTACAATTACATATATTGTAATTGGAACATGCTGTATTCAAATAAAATTGTATCTATATACATAAAATTAATGTATTAGAAACATTTTTGTAAATAAAATATTTTAATAACAATTTAGGGTCTCATAACATGATTGATATGCAAGTTTTTAATTTCTGGAATATTCAGTGCTTTAGCTAACTCATTTACTTCACAACAGTAAGTATATCCTTTTGCAAATATTTGGTAAGCAGAATTTGACCAACCATATTTACTGCAAACATCGTGACATAGATATTCTGCGTTTTTAACATAGGGATTATTCATTGTTACAAAAGCAATTCCCTCATCGTTATGCTTGAGTACTTTCCAAAAGAATTCAGGTACAGGTATTTTTCTGTTTAATTGTAAAGTGATTTTGACATCTTTGTGCGCCTTATCTGGTAATCTCAAGATTCCATGTACACCAGTATATACTTCTAAATCAGTATTCAATTTTCCGGCTTTAGTACGAGCGACATTTTCAATTCGAATCCAGTTGGCGCTATTGATCAATTGCCATTCTGGTGCTACATTAAGGAAGAAATATGTTGCATATTGCCAAGTTTTGAAAATACCATCGTTGTCGGGTACTAAATGTCCACGGGCTAAATAATCTGTACTCAGGAATTTCACTCCTTCACCATCACCTAAAAGTGCATTAAACACTGACAGCTGCTTAACTTTTTTGTATGCCTCTAGAGGTTTTGCACCACTTGGTATTCCAACTGTTTTAAATGTACGTGGTCTATCTTCATTCACAACTGAATCTGAAAATGAAAATGTAATATAAATATATATAATCAAAATAATGTATAATCGATTCAATATTATTTATAGTCACATGAGTTGGTATTGTGTACTTACATTTTATTGCTTTTCCCCTTATCATGTGATATGTATATAAAACACCAGCCCAATTCATATCAAAACAAACATCAAAATAAGAAATAAATCCTAAATCATGAGCATCGAATCCAATATGTTTTATTACACCACCATGTCCACATGATTTTGAAGTTTCTTGCAAATCACCGGTTATTTTATTATGACATGACAAAGTCCTAATATCAATATCTTGACCGTTAATTTTCAGTTTATCACCGTCACAAGCAATAGTTATATATTTCATTGATTTATCTTTAGAATAATGTACATATTTATAAAACAAAAATTTTCGTAATTAGTTTCAGATTGATGCAAATTGTAAGTATTTGAAAAATATATAGAAAACTTCAATTATTACATACTAGCACCATCAAAATAATTTCTGGGTCCAGTACAAACTGCATAAGCTACCTCCTTGTTTGGTAATTTTAGTTCTGGACCATCCGGTACCAATAATTCCTTTTTATGAGTCAAAAGTAATGGGTCCTTTTTTGATAAAGCATTAAATTTAACATGACAATCTATGAGTATATATTATATTGAAATAATAATTAATGCAAAGTAACAAAAAATAATTCAAAATTTAAACTTTGAAAAGAAAATAAAATATAAAAGAATTTAATTAAATAAATATTGTAAAATAAATTATTTTTTTCTAATTTTTAAAAATACCAGCATATAAGGATTGTATGCTAAACCCTAAAATTGTTATAAAAACTATATAATAAAACATTTTTTAATTAAAATGAATTTGAAACTGAAATTTATTCGAAATAATTACCATTTAAATAGGGAAAAAGATCTTATTTAATAAAATAAATTTCTATAAATTAATATTTGAACAAATGTTTTACTATAGAACACAATTAAAAACTCTTCTTGAATATTGAATAAATCGAAATCATATAATTTGTTTATTTTGATCTGTTACTATTTGCTAATATTTGAAACTTCTTATAATGTTAATACACATATAAATCTAAATCAGAACAGAAACGAAAATCTACATGTTTTAACTATGTTTATAATTGTTGTTAAATCACTATTTCACAAATTCATATAACATAGAACGGTTTATAATTATATAAACACTTAAACATAAAACTTAATTGTATATAAACACTTGATAAACAATCAAACACTTTTCATATCGATTTAAATCGTTCGAATCGGTTTTACAAAAGTCGATAAATGAACCCTCTGTATTAAAATCTTTATATTGATATAAAAATGAGTATAAACGGTTCATGCCGCTTCAACAAAACATGGTGACAACTTTTCTTTTGTTGATTAATCTGTTTTATAAAACGATTTATCTTAAATCGATATTGGGATTGGATGAAGTGAATAAAAACAAGTAAAACCTTTTACTTATGAAACTTTAAGTATCTACTTACACTGAACTGAATAAAAAATAGTTTTTACTAAAGAAAACAGGATTTACTTTTTTCGTTAGTATCTTCTGAAATTTTCCAGCAAATACTTAAAAATATGTGAATAATAACATGAAGTTGTAGTAAATACTTACAAATTTTCAAGGTAGGTAGGAAGATGACTTAAATTTTCGTATAATAGACTTGAAGTCCTAAAATTTATAATTCGCGGACTGAAATTGATTCACATAAAACAAAAAGGCTTTTACGATTTGATCCTGAAAGTGTGAAGTATGAAGTATGCCAACATTTTTTATGTTAAAAAAAAAATAACTGCGTCTATCCAAATTGTTCTCACTATAATTTAAATTATTTGTATTAACTATTTTTCATTTAAATTTCCGTATTTTATAAGATTGAATAGGATTACGATGTAATTTTTGGTAAATGCAATCATTATTTTTAAGCTCAATAATTTTGTATTCTTTCATTTAATCGTGTTTTATTGTACTGTTTTTGTCTTTGCAGATTTTTCCTTCATAAATATAATATTCGATACATTTACACAATATGTATATATATTTATGGGAAAATTCATTTATTTATTCAATCAAAATAAAACTACCAAAAATTTTATGATTAATGATATTCAGATGGAAAATGAATTAAGAAAAAAAAGATTTTTTTTTTATTTTTTATGGTTTTAGTTCCTTTTAAAGCATAAGAGTTTCCTGAAATATGAAAATTTATTTAGGCTACAGTAACATTCAAATATTATCCATAATGCAGCAGGAAGGGAAAATGAAGAAAATATTCATATACGTTACAAAAAATAATATTTGAAATTTTTTTTAAAAATAATCTTTTTAATTCAAAATAGATATTTTACAATTACATATATGTATTGTAATTGGAACATGCTGTATTCAAATAAAATTTTATCTATATACATAAAATTAATGTATTAGAAACATTTTTGTAAATAAAATATTTTAATAACAATTTAGCGTCTCATAACATGATTGATATGCAAGTTTTTAAGTTCTGGAATATTCAATGCTTTAGCTAACTCATTTACTTCACAACAGTAAGTATATCCTTTTCCAAACTTTTGGTAAGCAGAATTTGACCAACCATGTTCACTGCAAACATCACGACATAAATGAGCTGCTTTTTTAGCATAGGGATTATTCATTGTTACAAAAGCAATTCCCTCATCGTTATGCTTGAGCACTTTCCAAAAGAATTCAGGTACAGGTATTTTTTTATTTGATTGTAAAGTAATTTTGACATCTTTGTGCGCCTTATCTGGTAATCTCAAGATTCCATGTACACCAGTATATACTTCTAAATCAGTATTCAATTTTCCGGCTTTAGTACGAGCGACATTTTCAATTCGAATCCAGTTGGCGCTATTGATCAATTGCCATTCTGGTGCTACATTAACGAAGAAATATGTTGCATATTGCCAAGTTTTGAAAATACCATCGTTGTCCGGTACTAAATGTCCACCGGCTAAATAATCCTCACTCAGGAATTTTACTCCTTCACCATCACCTAAAAGTGCATTCAACACTGACAGCTGCTTAACTTTTTTGTATGCGTCTAGAGGTATTACACCACTTGGCATTCCAACAGTTTTAAATGTAGGTCTATCTTCATTCACAACTGAATCTGAAAATTAATAATGAAAAATATTCATAGATGAAAGTAACAAAATTACTGTGCAATCGATTTAATGTTATTAATAGATGCGTGTTTTGTATTATATAGGTAGGTACTTACATTTTATTGCTTTTCCTCTTATCATATGATATGTAAATAAAACACTAGCCCTATTCATATCAAAACAAACATCGATGTAAGGAATAAACCCTAAATCATGAGCATCGAATCCAATATGTTTTATTACACCACCATGTCCACATGATTTTGAAGTTTCTTGCAAATCACCGGTTATTTTATTATGACATGACAAAGTCCTAATATCAATATCTTGACCGTTAATTTTCAGTTTATCACCGTCACAAGCAACAGTTACATAAACTGGCTTGGTTTTTGAAGAAACTATATATGTATTTAAACACAAAAATATGTTCGTAATTAATTTCAAATTAATGCAAATTGTATTTGAAAAATATATAGAAAACTTCAATTGTTACATACTAGCACCATCAAAATAATTTCTGGGTCCAGTACAAACTGCATAAGCTACCTCCTTGTTTGGTAATTTTAGTTCTGGACCATCCGGTACCCATAATTCCTTATTATGAGTCAAAAGTAATGGATAATTTTTGGATAATGCATTAAATTTGAAATGACAATCTACGAGTATATATTATATTGAAATAATAATTAATGCAAAGTAACAAAAAATAATTCAAAATTTAAACTTTGAAAAGAAAATAAAATATAAAAGAATTTAATTAAATAAATATTGTAAAATAAATTATTTTTTTTCTAATTTTTAAAAATACCAGCATATAAGGATTGTATGCTAAACCCTAAAATTGTTATAAAAACTATATAATAAAACATTTTTTAATTAAAATGAATTTGAAACTGAAATTTATTCGAAATAATTACCATTTAAATAGTGAAAAAGATCTTATTTAATAAAATAAATTTCTATAAATTAATATTTGAACAAATGTTTTACTATAGAACACAATTAAAAATTCTTCTTGAATATCGAATAAATCGAAAGCATATAATTTGTTTATTTTGATCTGTTACTATTTGCTAATATTTGAAACTTCTTATAATGGTAATATACATAAATCTAAATCAGGAGAACAGAAACGATATACATACATAAATGTGATTGACTCATTAACTTATTACGTTTTCTATTATTATACCGACTTGAATTGGTTGCAGAACAAAAATAAAAAACAAATATGAAATTCTTAAAATATTAAGATATATAACAAATTGCGCTATTTGTTCTCACACCCATGCGAAATTTATTAATTAACAATGTAATTACTTGAAAATAGAACAGTATAATGTATATAAACCGAAAAAATGTCTGCTAGTCTCGAACCGGATCTTACTAACCTTCTACAACTATTTGAAAATTTTTTACATATACATCGAAAATACTCTTTTAACGATATATTTTGTCGTTTTTAATAACGTTTATTAACGAATTCAATAATAATTTCTTGTTTATGCTATCGTCATCTATATTCGAGTTAGATCACTATTTTTAACTCAATCGAATCGTATATAACTTACTAATAAATACATACATCATATGAATGAGTAAAACAGCTGACAAACTGATGACTCAGTTTTTTTTTTGATTTATTTGACACTTTCTAATATTTCACAATCAAAATTCAAAAAAAAAGTAAAAGGGGAAAAAAGAAAATTAGAAAATTCTGTAAAATCTATTGCTATTCGATCTGGCTGGAAGTTCAATTGTGTTTTTCAATTCAAATTTTAAAATTCAGAAAAATTTTCAAGCATTCAAACATTTAAAGTATCTGGAGAAAAATTAAAATAAGAAATGTCTTTGAATACGGCTCATGCAAATAATGGTGTTTTATTGCACCAGGGAGAAATGTAAGTTTTTATCTGTATACATTCATTCTTTTTTGTTTTTTCTTAAATTTGTGATTCATTAATTTATTGACTAATTAATTACGTTTCAATTTTTTTTTTTTTTTGTAATTTTTATATATATATTGAGACCATTTTTTATATTTTTCAACTTTTTAGGCTTCAGTTTAAATTTTTAATATAATGTTTTTAATTAAAAATTTTTTATTTTAATTTTTTTCTTATTTTACAGAATTTTATTATTTAGCGATAAGGTAACAGCGGAATTCTTTGGACAAGATAATCCAATATTCAGAGGAGTCAAACAAGGTCGAATGTATTTAACTACACACAGAATGATATTCAATAATAAAAATAATAGTGAAGCGTTGCAATCATTTAGTTTTCCATTTGTTACATTGAACGATGTAAGTTAAATAGAAATTAGTATAGTATGAAATGGTAGAATTTTAGTCTATATTTACGTATATTCCAAGGTCGATATTGAACAGCCAGTATTTGGAGCGAATTACATTAGAGGAAAAGTTCGTGCTCAACCAAATGGTAATTGGACAGGTGAAGCAAAATTCAAATTAATTTTCAAAGGTGGTGGAGCTATTGAATTCGGTACTGCTATGCTACATGCATCTCGTTTAGCTCAGAGAAATATGCATTCAGATGTTCCGCCACCATACACTCCACCATCTGGATCTTGGTATGAGGCACCACCACCAGCCTACCAACCGCCACCAGGTTACTACGGTTGGCTACCACAAACTGAAGCTTTTGCTAATGGACCACCACCAAATACCGTTTTTATGAGTAACAATCCTCCACCATATCCAGGAATATCAGGTATTATTTGCATAAATTTAAAAATTCCATTTCTTTTTTTCATTTTTTATATTAAGTTGTTCTCGGCAAGTTATAAAGTAATGTAATGAATGATTTTACTGTTATTTAGTACCACAAAATGGTCCTCCTCAACCAGGATATCCAGGTGCCGGTTACCAAGCAGGATATGCAGGTGGTTTCCAAAGTCCACATGGTGGTTATCCTTCGGGACCTGCACCTGGTTATCCGGGAGCATCTGGATATCAAGGATATCCTGGTGCTCCACCACCAGGAAGTAACTATAGTTATCCTCCACAAAATGGATATCCGGGAGGTGCTGCCTCAGCTCCAGCCACAAATATGGGATTCACTGCTGGTCCTCCACAGAGTAAGTTCTCAATTATCAAAATCTGTTCGGAAATATTTTTCTGACAACAATCTGAACATTCTAACACTCAGTTTATTATACATCTTACAGTCTAAACATGAGTGACAATAAATTATTTTGGGTAAATTTAAAACGAATAATAATGTGATCAATATACATATTTTCGAATATACAACATTATTTCATTGAAATAACCGCGCGCGATAAAAAATTTTTTTTAAAAATGATCGATGCAACAAAATATAACATGCCGAGAAGAACAATTTTTTTGTTTCATTTATTTATTTTTTATTATTTAATCAATTTAAATTTTTTTTTTGTTTTTCTGTTTATTTATTTTTAAAACAACAACAAAAACAAAATTTTTATTTCAGGCTGTTATCGTCGACGTCGTTGTTTCTACTTTATTCCGATTCCGGTTTTTTATTTTTAAAATTTTTATTAAATAATATCAATACAAAACAAACGTAAGAAAATACATTACTTCAAATTTCTATCTTCTTTCCCCATGATACACTATAAAATTGAAATAATTTTTTTTTTTTTTGTTAATGTTTTTTCTTTTCGCTTTTATATAAAACAATTCACATGCATAATTATTTGGATACAAACAAATTTCATGATGGAAAGAACAATTTTTATTTTTTTTAATTTCATCATAAATTAATTAGTGTTGATTTAAAAATTTGAAGTTAAAAATTATAAATAAAATTCATTAATTTATTATACGTTATGGTATAGTGACTCTATGAAAACTAGTAGATCAATCTATATAATTGTAATTAATTCTAATAATAACAATTGATAGTTTAATAAAAGTTTAATGGCATTTAACACGACTAAAATAAGTACATATTTTACAATTTTCACAAAATAAAATTTTTTCTTCTAAATATTCACAAATTAAATAATGAAAAACTGTGTGGTATATATTTAGGCTCTAGAAGTTATAAAAATGGATTTAATTTCAATTCAATATTCAATAAGAAACTGAAGAGAAAATAAAATAAAGAAAATATTCAAAGGTACCATATATAGAATGGAAATATCTTTTATGTAATCTGTAACTAAAAATGTTATATGAACATTTCACAAATTAATTTGCATTCAATATTACTACTTTAAAAAAAAATTTTTTTTTTTTTGTGTAAAACAATAATTCTCTAATTTATATAAACTTTATAAATAAATAGACTTTTAATTTCTATGTATTTTATTAAAAATGTTGGTTTATTTTCTAGATTCAAAAGAAGCTGAAGCTGCTCAAAGCGCATATTATGATCCAAATGCACCACAAACAGCTTATGTGCCTCCACCTGCATATTACGTAAGTGAAAAATATAATATTTTCATTTTTTAATTTCAATTCATAATATCCAAAATAATGTTGTACATATTTTGTTGGCATTTTTTTTTTTTTTGCTACTTTCAGGAACCACCACCAAGCTATAATTCAGTTGCAAATAAAAAAACTCAATAAATCTACATCTATATTATCTATGCTATATATGTACTATACAATGAATTTTCTATATCTAAACATAAATAATAAGAGAAAAAAAAAATGATTTTGCTATAACAGCTATATTTGTAATTAAAAAATATCAAAAATTGTACATACAAATTGTAATATGATTGAATTGAAAACAAATTTCTTAAATATTTTAAAATTTTCAATAATTTTTCTTAGTTTTCTTTTTTTAGTCAACAGTTTTAAGCATTAACATTCCTATAAATTACTCGTTTCTATTGTTTTTCCAAATTATTCTTGTAATAGTAAAATCAGAAGTAGGATATAAAAATAAATACACAAAAATATAAGAAATTATAAAAAAAAAATATTTATTATTAAAACTACATTATTTTTCTTGTTGTGTTATGTGTTATAATTTTAGATTAGAAGAAAGATCACAAATTAACTTTAAAAATATAATTTTTGCTTCCTCTTAGTTTTTTTTTAAGATTTAATAACATTTATTTTATTTTGTATAAATAATGATAAAAGAATTGATGTTAAATGGAATGGAAAGATTCATTTCGATGAGCATCATTTTTAATGTTATTAAAGCCTTAACTTAAACATAAATAATTGTATTAAAAATATGATCATTTTTTCTTATTTTAAAAATAATATTTGTTGAACAAATAAAAATACATATTATACTTATGAAATGCAAAATAATAAATTATGTATATACATATATATTTTAGATTTTTATTTATGATCCACAGGAAGCACATACATAAATCAAAAATATCAATTTTTATAATTTAGACCTAGATTTAAAAAAAAAAAAAAAAAGAAAAGAAAAAAATAATACGAAATTGATTTATGAAAAAATTAAAATTACAAAATTTATTTTTAAAAACAAATAAAATTACTACATGAATAACAGAAAACACAAAAAAAAAGGTTATCTATCTGTACAATTTATTAACAGGAACTCTTAACTCTATGTATAATATATCACGACATCATATAAATTAACAATCCGTAAAATTGATATCACTGTAGGAGTAAGAGTAACCATCATTAAAACTTTCCGTTTTTTTACAGCAAATAAATTTTTTGGTAAATTTTTGGAAAATATTCATTTTAGAAATTTTCTTTTTCGATAATTTCTTCCTTTTTGTAACATTAATATATCCAAATTTATTTCGTAATAATATATTTTTTTCTGGTGAATTATCCTTGTCATCATCGTAATCATCATCATCTTCATCATTGGTTGTATCAATTTCTGAATCAGATTTTAAATTATTTCTAACTTTATTCTTGTAATTACTCTTAAGATTGGATGCTGAATCGCTTGTTGCTGTTGTAGATATATTACTACGAATATCACCATGATCGATAACATCATCATCATCATCAAAGCCACAATTTGAAGATTTGTTCGAATGTCCACTTCGACGACGTATTGAACTACTTTCGGAATTTGTTTCATCGTTCTCTTTTTTCAAGAGAATTTCTGCAAATTCATGGTTTTCAGCATGGTAAACAGGTGACATGGAAATTGATCTGATTTGATCATCAGCATCATCATCTGGACAACCTTCAATTGTTTGAGTTGCAATCGAATTTTTCGAACTAATTATTTCAGTTTCACGATTTTGGTAATACTGATAATTTATGAATCCTGGTAATGAACTTCTACCCGGAATATTTCTAATACCATTCATACGATTCATCAAAATACCATTAGGACTGTAATTTAAATTATTGTAGTCATATGATGATCGTCGTTCCTTATCTTTGATGCGTAACAACTCGAATCGCATTGTATCAGCATTTGATCTCATTGTGGCTAATTGAATAGATCTCTCCTTAAGATTCTCTTGCATATGTTCATTTAATGATTTCAATTTTTCTATTTCCTCTTGCAAATGTTCAATTTTCTCTTCTTTATTCTGTAGAATTTTTATTAAATTTTCTGGATTTGTTTTATTTACATCATTCATAATTGTATCAGCTCTATCAAGATTATTACCGTCAATGTTATTTTGTGAAAATTTACTGAAATGACTTAGATTTTCTGGTAACGATCTATGATACATTGATTTTCTAGATTTAATGAGCGCATCTTCTGCTTGCAATTCGGCTATATACTGTTTAACTTTACTTTTAACATGTTGATATCGTTTTCTAGTTGCTTTCGAATGTAAATCTTGAAATGATTGCGCCTTAAGTGGTGAATTTGAATTATGGTTACGAAGATTTTTTGAATTTTTCAATTTATTTTCTTTCGATAATGATTTTTCCTGATTACTACTGGCACCAGAATCTGTGCTAGTCTGATTATCGACAGGAGCTGGAGATGATGATGTATTCAACGTTTTATTGCTGTTATCATTATCACCATTATCGTTATCATGATTACCATCATCGAACGAATTCACGAAATTTTCTTTAAATAATATTGTACTCGTCTCAAAGTTACTACTTTTGTCACTAATCATTATTTTTTTTTCTAAATTTATTTTTAAATAAAATATATTTACAATAACAAATTTATTCCACAAAATTAAAACAAAAAATAAAATAAAAATGATGCACGCAACGCAATTTGATTAATCAAGATCTGCCATGCCATCTTCGACTTCAAATTGAGTTTCTTTAGTTTAGAATTAGACCAGACAATACAATTACATTGCAATTTGCTGCATGCATATTGTATTTATATTTTTTATATAAAATTGTAAACGAAAATAAAAAAATTTCAATTTCAAATCAATTTCAAATAACGAGTAATGTAACGGATTCAAATATTTTTATTGTTTTTTTTTCTTTTCTGATAATTTAGAAAAATAATTTTAGAGTAAAATCGGGTAAAATGTTCAAATAGTGAATACTGAGAATAGTGGTAGAGAAAAATAGTGGAATAGTCTAGTCTACACACACAGACAGTACAGGAACAGTTCACAGTAGTCATCTCTGATCGTGAATCATTATTTAAATAATAATAAATAAAATAATTTTAAATAACTTATCATCAGTAAACAGTAACAGTAACAATTTGTATTTTTATGTACATATGTAATGTACATCCATATATACGCAAAAGCAACAGCATCAGGATCAGCAAGCAAAATATTAAATCTTAAAATTTTATAAAGTACATATACTTTAGTTTCTTTTTTTCTATTTATTCTGATATACGAGAAATTTGTGTAATAGAAACATTTTATTAATTGTTAGAAATGGATATTACACTTATAATTGAAAAAAATGCTTGTGTGGATAATTTTATGAAAAATTTAAATGCACAACGAAATAATAAACAATTTTGTGATATAACGCTAAAGTCAAATGATGGTCAGACATTTTTGGTTCATAAAATTGTTATATGTGCTTCAAGTTCATTTTTTAAAACACTATTTAATTCAAATTTTTGTGACAAAGAATCTGATATAATACAACTTTCAAAAATTCCTTCAGATGTATTGAAAATATTGATAGAATTCATGTATGGAGAAAAGATAATTATTCAGAAGATAAAAATTCGTAATGTACTGGATGGTGCACTATTTTTGGGGCTATATAATTTAGTCGATAATTGTACACAAGCATTAATAAAAACAATTGACAAGACAAACAAATTTGAACTAATAAATTATGCTGAAACGTATATAAATATTCATGGTGAAAAATTATTAAAAGAATGTTTAAAATTTATTTTGAATGCTGATGATTTTCAAACAGTAATAAAATCAGAAGATTTTCTTCAATCATCTTTTGATGCAATAAGAATTTTAGTTTCAATTGAACGAAATGATTCTATTAATGAAGAGGATTTATATTTATCGTTAATTGAATGGATTTCTTTTGATATTGTAAATCGAGAACAATATCTTAACTCACTCATAAATGAAATACATTTTGATCAAATAAGTAATGCATTTTTATTAAAAATTTATAAAACTTATGATAATCTGCGTAACAATAATGATTTTCTTAAAAAAATGCTGGCAATAACTTCATTCCTGAACTGCAATAAAACAGAATCTTTATTACTACAAAAGGATAAAACCAATAAAACAAAATATTTTAATTTATCACCTATTAATGGTAACATATATGCAGTGTTTGATAATGAAATAGTCATTTTAGATTTTGACACAATGGATTTCTCTAGATTTATCGCTACTATCGATTGTGAAAATTTTGGTTATACAAATTTTAAAAATCAAGGAATTTTTTTATGTGGAGGAGGACTAAATGATGCAGTCAGTTCAAAAAGCTGTAAATATTTTTCTTTTCATACGAATCAATTTCATGAATTGATACCAATGCAATATACTAGATTTGGTCATGGGGCAATTACATTAAATGATCAAATTTATGTTTGTGGAGGTGATGAGAATAAGATTTCAACCGAAATATTTGATTTAAATGCTATTTATTGGCGAAATGGATGCAGTTTGAACAAAAATTACTCGAATTTTGGTCTATGTACTCTTGATGGCTCTATTTATGCCACTAAATCTTATTATTTAGAACGTTTCGATCCTAGAGAATCACATTGGACTATATTATCTGAGAATGATTATCAATCTGGTTACTGCGTTGCTGTAGGCTATAATAATTCCATTTATAAATTTAATGAATTTGGCTGTAGCAAGTTTGATTTGAGACAAAATAAATGGATATATAGCGCTATAAAAAGTATTGGTGGTGATATTCGACATATTTGTTTAGTAAATAATGAAATTTATGCTTTAGATTCGGCTTGTAATCTGCTTCGTTTAAATTGTGAAAATGATTCATTTATAAAAAAATATAAAATAACAAGACGTCCACAATTTATTTCACATGCTTTATTATTTGTCAATTAGATTTCACATCTGAATTTATATTCATTCATTATTACTATTTGATGTTTTTTCTATTTTTTTTTCTTGTATTTTAAAAAATATTTTATATGTAATTTTTTTTTTCCGTAAAATTCAAATATATCAATATTCATTATTCATTGTACTATTATAATTAATTCATAATTTTATGTATGTATTTTAAAAATAAATAAATTACTCATTCGAATATTAAAATGTAATGTAGTTTAATTTTAAATTTATCAACATCTCATATTTTACCAGTAAAAGTATTGTAGTACTGTAGTAAAGACTTTAGAACCATTTAAGATGTACCAAGTTTATAACAATCGAGAAAAGAGCTTGACGACCATAATAGTCTTTGACTGTAATTTGTCTCTGTAGAAATGTTATTGTTTTTTTTTTCATTCACCATTTTGGATCTGAATCTGATACAGATCAGATGATCAGATGTAAATGTAACTACCAATTCAAATGTATAATTATTCACTTCCACTTGTACTGTACCAGCACCAGCAGACCATTACTGTACAATGTACATTAATTTAAATTAACGCAAGTATCGTACGTAAGCATACATATAATATGCATAAACACTTAACATTTAATCAAATCAATAAAAGGAATAAAGTAAGTAATGCATACACAAAATTAATTTTTCAATTTTATTTTATTTATTAGTTTTTGATTCATTCTCCTTATAATTTTCCCATTCAACTGTTTGATATGATAATTCGTTTTTATCATTCAAATATGCAAATACACAATGTTTATTTACCATAACTGATAGCCGACATTTACTTATGATATCTAGTGGATTTATTGTTGGATCATCTAAGACTATGATAATATGTGATGCATGAAACATAAGTGGATCACCAGGATATACAATAAAATCAGCACCGAAAGCTTCTCCAGACGTTATGTATTTACCTTTTTCCCAAATATCTTTGAATACTCGATACCGTATGGAATTATCGATTGGTAATCTTGTAATTACACCTCCTAAAAGAATTATTGACAATTGAATGTTGACATCTTATATCAAAATATTAAATTGTATAAATTTACTATGTTCCCAATTGTGTTCACGTGGTATTTCCAGCAAGGCATTCTCCCTTTTAAATTCAAAATTTTTTAATATTTCTTCTAAAATATCACTTTCTGTTATTTTAATATCTAGAAAGAAATACATATATACAATTAAATTTTCTAAACATTTAAAATTAAAATATATGTATGTAGCTACATACTTTGTCGAGGGACTCCAGATTGTATTAGTTTATTTACTTTTCCTTCTAAAATTTTTGTAATATTATTTTTGGATTTTTGAATTTTTCCATTTCGTAAAGTGACTATTTGTTCTTCAATCATTCTCTTAAGTTGTTCTTTGTATTCTTTTATTTTTTCTAAATCTGGTGGTTCTGTCAAACTATCATTTTTATTCAAAAGAATAGCGTATTTTTTTTCTAAAAGTAATTGAGTTTCGTATTGATTTAATTCAGCTGGAAGACCTACATAAATTTTCATTTAATGATTTGAAGTGGTTTTGCTAATTATAATTATAACAACTAACTATTAAGTCCAGGAGTCCATCCGTGCACATTAAACACACCCACAAGTCCACCAATTATTCTATATTCCATTCTTATTTTCTGATAATCTAGAAAATATCTTATCAAACAATTTGAAAAAGCCAAAATAATCATAGATATAAATTTTTACCATCAGCATTGAATATGTATCCTGTTCCATTTAGATATGTTAATTTAATAATATTATCGTTTATGATATCCATTATTTGCGATTAGCAAATTAATATTTTTCACAAAACTTTAAAATTTAGTTTTTGATATTTTTTTTACTTTATTCTAATACAATTTATTATCAAGACAAGACAATTTGAGATTTCTTTTAAAAAAAAAATAATTGAATCTGTTTGTAATCTGCACTGGGCTGGGGCTCTGGCTATTTGTTTTGGTTGTGTTTATATCATGATTTGTTTTGGTTTGCGGCTTTTTTTTTGATTTGATATTCCATTTTCATGATTCCATCACATGGCACATGCAACACATGGTTTGGTTATGCTTTGCTTATTGTTTAGTTTCCATTCCATTTTATTCCGTCTCCGCGTCAACTTTAGGGCTTTAGTTATTTGAAAATATTTTCGAGACTCGATACTTTTATATAAAATTTGTAAACATAATAAATTTATAAAGCTTTTAGTTGAGATTTGTTTATAAGCAATCTAGATAGAATCAATCTTGATTAATTTTAATTTTTATCATCAATTTTTATTCAAATCGAATACTGAATTTACTGAAAATGATTTAAATAATATTTTAATAAATAATTCAAAGTTACACAATTGGGTTTTATGGGAGATAATTTGAAACCAATAACAAAAGAAAAAATAAATATTGAATATGCTTTGCAACAAATAACGTTCATTATGAAAATCAAAAACAAGATACAATCAATCTACTATAGCTACATGTACCTATACATAATTTTATTTTTGTTTACAAAATGTGATTGTGAATTTAGCGGGCAATATTTTATTTCAATTCCAAAGCAAGCAATTCCACATGGTAATATTGGTTCTCGTAATTAATGAAAATTTTTTTTAAAATTATATACATATTGTAAGTATATTTACAATGATTGAAAACATAAAATCTCATAAAATAAAATTTCAGATAACATGAGATAAACTTTGAAAGCTAATAAAAAAATAAAAAAAATTGTTGTTGTATTGTACGTATTATAGTATTGTTAAACAAGTTTTTCATTTATAAAATAAATTTTTGACGACATACATGTAAATATGTACATACGAGTACTTACATGTGTGTACAAACAGTATATTTGAATTGTATACTATTGATAATTTGATATCATTATAGAATATAGATAGATACAAAGATTGTGTTATTTCATATATTTACATATCACACAATACCTATAAATAAGCACACATACATATATATAAAATAATGAAATATATATAAATCCAAAAGATATATATTAATTATTATAAGTGATCTCTGTATTACTCAAACTATAAAATCTTAGCTTACCTGAGCCATAGAGATTGCGGCTGTTGTTTGATATTGAGATTATCTGACTGTGACTATAGAAATGGACCAACATCATCAGTCAGTTATAAACCATACAATGAATCTGATCTGAAAACGATTTAAAAAAAAAAATAATTAATATTTAATCGATTTTTATTTTATTTAAATTTTTTTTTTAATTTTTCGCTAAATACACATCAGAAGAAAAAAAACAACGTTATTTTAATAATAAATTTGTGTTTTTTAAGACACGTAATTAAATTTTTTTTTTAATTTTTCATTTCATTTTGTTTTGGTTTTATTTTTTTCGCAATTTTAATTTTTCATATGTACTTATCTACATTTTTGGTTTTATACGACGTGTAATTGTGTGCTGTTAAACATCATATACGTACATACATGTATGTGATAATAAAGAGCTTTTACTTTTTAATTAAATAAGAAGAAATGAAGAAAAATAATAATATTAGGAAAAAAAAGATATAACAAAATAACAGTGAAAAAGTATGCATATATATATTTTTAATTTACACATACGAGCATAGTATGTATAGCAGGTACCTACATGAAAATATTATTATTTATAACGTAAAAACGGAAAAAAAAACGAAAAAAAAAAACGCATATTGATTAAGAAATTTCGCAATGTATAAAACAGTGGTTCATTCAATCAGTCATGGATGATTTTCATTTTCATTTTAATTATATATTGATTGATCTTATAATAATTTTTTACTCAATTGTGAATTTATATTTTTATTTTTTTTTTTTTGGTTTTTGTTTTTAATATAGGCATTTATATATTACTTATTTTAAACGAGATAGAGCTTTATAATGTTGCTTAATCTTATAATTAATATGAGAAAAATAGATTCTTTTCATTTAATGCTCGCAATTATAATATTTATCATTAAAAAATGTATCTACACAATTCGTACATACATATATGTATGTATATCTTATTATATGCAGTTTTAAAATTGAATTTAATTAAATACATAAATGTATACTTTTATGAATTGTAAAAAAATAAAAATAAAAAAATAAATAAAATTATTTGAATAATACGAATAGAATAAAATTTTCTTATACACATTCATGTTATGTACATAATGTACATAGTACATAATATCTCATTATATACTATAAGATACAAAATAGAAATTTAATTAAACTTTTGAATGTTGTTGACTTTTTTTTTTTTTGTTTTTCAATAAGATAACAAAAGATAAATGAGATATCGTGCTTTAAAAATTTTCGCAAATTTTCATCGTGACATAATTTTATACACACTCATAACTCATACAAAATTTACGTTTACTTTAAGATAAATTTTGCTTTTTCAATTTTTTTTTTATTGTTTTTATTTTAATGAAAATGAAAATTTGTGTAATCACTTAAAAGTAAATATTAAAATCATTATGATAAAATATTTTATATAAAACATGTGCGGTTGTTATTGTTAATGTTTTATAAATTTGTGATATTTATTTCAGAAATTTTTAAAAGATATTTTTTTTTTATAATTATTCATACATATATGGCTATACGGCTATACCCTACAAAATAATATCTACCAAAAAATAATTGAAAGAAATCATTATACCTATATAAGTACGATTATTATAGTAATTAAGGTATAAATTTCTTTGCGTTATTAGTAGATTTATCGCGGAACTTTTTCTTTTATTTTACGTTTTGCTTGGTTTTTCTACTTTTTGTTTTTGTCTTATACAAATGTTTAAATAACTATATGTATATAATTAATGTTTCGAAAATTTTTAGTATTTTACTGTATTTGAATTTTATTTTTCATTTTGTCTTATATGTTATTATATACGTCGAGTACAAGATTATTGACACGATATAATTATAATAATTACTATATATAAAACATGAAAAAAGTTTTAAAAATAAAAATGAAAGTTAAGAAAAATGTTTTTAACAGACACAAATAATACTCTGCCTCTTATACGTATTTGTTTTAGTGAAAACATTTTTGTGAAAGGTGCAAAAGATATTATGTAGATACAATAAATTTTATTATTTCTTCTATATTTTACATTTATATTTCTTTAAAAATTACATTTGAAAAATAATAAAATTATAAAATTGCATTCATTTCATATATGTATATATATATAAGCCAGTAAATCAATGTATGTATCAGTATATGTAATGTAATGCAAATTTTATTAATTATTGTTCAAATTGCATGTAGGTACATAATGTACGTAATATGTGGGTAAAACGTAAAACCTATTATATATTATATAAAAGATGAGGAGCATGTTATTTGTGTATAAGTATAATATAATCGTATTCAATAGACCGCATATTTTGTATGTAGCTCATATATGTATATGTAAGAACAACATAAAAAGGTCAACAGCTAGATAAACTGGTTCTGCAATATTTATATATGTATGTTATGTAGCTGCGCTGCAATATATATTTTTGAAAAAAAAAAAAAAAAAATCCATTTTTTTGATTACATTTAAATGCACAATATAACATATACACAGATTTGTTCAAATAAATGTAAATGTAATCATACAATATTCACTGTTATTACAAATTTTTTTTATAAACAAAATTTATTTATACAATCTGATACACGATTTCGTGCATTATTATGTTATGATCGCTGACTCGATTACAGACATATAATACACACTTAAATAATTTATATTTTTGTACTTAACGTACCAATACATATGATGAAGATGATAGCATCAAAATGATAGTGAAAGTATCATCAGAATTGTATGCATTATGTATATAACAAATAACAAATCAAAATACATACACATATGTACATGTGTAAATATATGCAATACAAATCACAATAGTGTTACGTATATAAAATCTTTAACTGGAATTTATACGTACACATATTATATGAAAAGTCTATACTCTATAGGTTTTATTTTTATTCGAATTTCGGATAAAAATAAAAATCTTTGAAAATGTAAATTTTTTCTTATTTTTATTGTTAAAAAATTGTAAAAAAAAATTGTATGCCCACACGTCCAACTATATTTATGTACATTATTGTATTTTACATACAGTTGAAAAGAGAAAATTTTATTAATTACCTACATATACATATGTATGTATTTTTTTCATTTTTAACAAAATAAACGAAAAAGTAATAATGAACAAGAAAAAAATGATTTGATTTGTATGTACATACATATACATATATACATATGTATACATATGAAATTTAGAAAAATATAATAAATTATTTATACAATATTAAAAGTGACTTGAAACTATTTCTGTGACTCTGAGATCTGAGTATTATTAAAGTATTTTTAAAGAATATAAGTTATAGGTATATGAGAAATCGAATAAGATTTAAAATTTAAAAATTTCATTTACACTATAAATTTCATTCTTATTTAATTATTTTTCTTTGTATCTATTTTGTAAATTTTGTTTAATTATAAAAATTATTTTTACATAGATATACGCAATATTTTATTTCATGAATTTTATTTTAAATTAATTTGTTTTTAATTTACCTATATATAAACGTATATATTATAATAATATCAGAAATGATTGTACCGCCGCGTAACCTTCATTATATCTTAAAAACAAACAAACGAATAAACAAAAAAAACCCCTGAAAAAATACAAAAAATACCCAATCAGTGAAATTTTATTTGCATTAAAAATAATAATGTTAATTGTTTTCCTTTTGTATGTAAATAAGTGTTATATACGCACATAGATATAAAAGCTAATAAATAAATGTTCAAAACTTCTTCGAGTAAGTATATACGGGTATATACACATAATGCAACCTATTTTCCATATTATCGAAATATTTTTAATATATACTACCATACTACTTACATATGTATACATATATACATAAGAAGTGTACTAAATTAAGTATCTATTTAGAACATATACAAGAAATAATTAAAGAAAATTGTTATTATTTGCTATACATATGTAAATAAATTCATATCTGAAATGTACAAAAAAGTGTTAATTTAAGTTTACACATATATACATAGATACGAGTATGTATTTATATACTAAAAATGTATATACATTACTACATTTATGAATAAATATATGTATGTTTACTAAATAAAAGTTATATAAGTATATGTATATATGTATACATATTAAATTATTTTAATTAAGGTGATTTATGCGTGTGTTTGTGTGTGTTTATGTGTTTCGTATTTACCATATCTGTCACATTTATTAATATCGTACATAAATTATGGATTTTTTTTTAAAAAAATCAAAAACACGTAATACTTCTGCCATTATCACTGATAAAACGAATACAATTGAAAATTTAGATCGTTTCAAAAATATCAATTATACGATATTGCAAGAAAATAAAATCGAACAAGATAATAATAGTCATCGTAATTATCAGAACATTAACAAATTATCATCAATTGAAGAAAGTGCAAATAGTTCCAGTGAAGAGGAAAAATTTAATTCTAGCAATATGGTTAAAGGTGAATACAATATGAGACAAGAATTTGAGAAAAGTTATGAGGTGAGTAAAAAAAAAAAAAAATTGAAAATTAAATAAAAAAATAATTTCAAATAATTTTTATATGTATTTTTTTTTTTTTAGCTCTAAGAAATTTTTAATTAAAACTATAACATATTCTATATGAAATATGTGTTTTTGAGAATTTTTTCTGTGTATATTCTGCATTATGTACATAAGTATAGGTATACGAGTCTACTTTTACATACTTGTACATTTTTGTACTTATGTATACATTATAATATAAGTATTTTAATTCACTTTATATAGACAAGTTAATGAAATGAAGGTGCTTTTAAAATTTGTCTTCCTTTAGTTTTTATAATAAATGTAATAGGATTTTCAGGATTATATATACATATAAGTAAGAGTACATATACATATATGCAACTCATATATATATACATACATACATATATATATATGTATATAGCATAAAATGTGAATTATATTCTTAAACAAAAAAAAAATCATGATGAACACATATGAAGTATTTGTGCATGCTGAATATTAGAAAATTTATCTACATTAACCTTAAGGCATACTCGTATTATATATGTATATGTATGCTTTTTTTTACATATACATATCACATAATTGTATATATACTTATAAAAAGATTTTAGTATTATGTATAATAGTGTGTGTTTGTGTGTATAAAGTAGATGATATATACATATACATATAGGTAAAAGTAAAATAAAATATAAAGAATTTTCATAAAATCTATTGTTTTCAAACGTTTGCACATTAAATCTAATTGAAAATGCTTCCAGGTAAGCTAATTCTTATTATGTAAAAGGAAAATGATGAAAATAAAGTGAATGAATATTTGATATTCCTATATATATAACTAGGTATATGCAAATGCATATGTCATTTTATTTGTATATTGTACGATCTCATATAAAAAAAATATTTTTTTTTATTATTAAATTATTCATTAAAAATTTAAGCCATTTCTTCTTAATATTCTTACAAGATGAAATTACAATTACAATTAATATTAATTTTTGATAGTTTTATTTTTTTTTTTTTGAAATTTTATTTGATTAAAATTCATGTAAATTTCTTTATATATACATATGATGCGAATACATTATAAATGACGAATATACTCACATATCCTCATATAAAGCATTATTAGATATTATACATATATAATACCATAATCCATAAAATAATACCATTAAAAATATCACATACATACATATAATGTACCAACATAATGTATATAACTTTCATTTCTTGCGTGATTGACAATACCATACTATACGATTACAAAGGTACCAGCATTATTTTATAAATTTGTCAATGAAATTTCACAGTAAAATTACGATTCGATTGATTTATTTCATATTATATACGTAATTAACTTTGAATAAAAATTTGAAAATATGCAAAAATTATAAAAGTTGTTATACTTATAATGCTATAGTATAAGTAAATATTTTTTGTGTTTAGAAAAATAAAAGATAACTTTGATATTTATACGTACCTAATAGGAATACGTACCTAATTTTAAAGAATTTTTTGCTTTCAAAACTAAACTTTTTTTTTTTTGTTAAAAAAAATACCAATTATCTAAATTAATAAAAATTTCCTTTGGAATTTAATTTTAAAGAATTTTTTGCTTTCAAAACTAAACTTTTTTTTTTTTGTTAAAAAAAATACCAATTATCTAAATTAATAAAAATTTCCTTTGGAATTTTTAACACCATATGTCCATATTGTATATGAAGGATTATATGAGATAATATTCGTCTTTTCTTATAATATATGTACATATATAATTTTTCCACTAAACTTTCTATAGTCTTTCTCGTAAAGCCATGCTACAAAATATTAGAACCAAAAAAAATAAAAAAAAAATTTAAATAAAAATTTTACACTCGAAAAGTTTTTGATATAAAAAATGTATATGTACATACATACATTTATATATTCATTCGTACATATGTACATATTATAACATAGAAATATAGATTTGTTAAAATTGAATTCGACAAGAAGTTTATAGACCAACATATCGACATAGTTCATCAACGATATTGGCAACTAAAAAATACAAATAAAATCTTATTTTTTGCTGTTGTTTGATTCGTACACTCAGAGTATATTACAAAAACACACATACACATAATATCATTAGAATATGAACAAATAAACAGAATAAAAAATATATACAAAAACTAATTTGAATTTGTAAACATATTTATATAAAAATAATCCTTTTTTAAAACAAAAATAATGATATGGTTTGGTTATAATATAATCATTGTAATTAAGTATGTGAATCATAATGTATGCATAAATTATTTGTATATATACATACATCATACATGATATGTCGATGTACTTACAAACATTATATATTATAGAAATTTTCCAGTGTCTAAAAAGAATAAAAATAATTTTTGTTATTTTTTCATTGGTAATATCTAATGAAAACCAAAAAGCCACCACAACATCTTTCCATCTACTTATCTATCTCTATGCATAAGTAGCAATGTATATATGTATATATAATCGTATGTACATACATAGTAAATATGAAAAGCACAGTTTTTTTTTTCATAAAATTTTAAGTTAACTGCACATTTAATAATAATATGCAAATGTTTCGTCTTCAATTTTATATACATAATTATAACATATACATGTATATTTCAACTATATATACTTATATTTATGTACTTATTATATGTCGTGTAGTCATATAGATATATACATTCATATACTCATATATACTTATGTACATTTATTTTTAAATTTTATTTTCTTTTAATAATTTTCTTCTTATTATCTTTTTCTTATTTCTTCTACAAATACTTGTCGGTTATTTCTTATCGTTATATACATACATATATTCGACTCGTCTCTATAATGTATCTTCAATTACAATTTACTTTTTGTCTTCTTGATTTATTATATGAACAAAGAACAAAAAAAAAAAAAGAATCTAAAAAATACTATCTTAGATATCTACATAAATGATCGTTCAAAAATAAAATAAAAAATTAAATTCAAATAAAAAAAAATGCCTACAATATATACTGTATGTATGTGTATATAAATGTAGTACAAGCCCAACAGATTAAACAGATATACATACTTACTATATTATATCAAATGTGAAATTAAGAGAAATGCAGGGAGTTTATTGAAAATGTGAAAAATTCATCGTTTGATATAAAAAATATATTTATCGCAGTTAACAAAAAAATCTTGTTTTCCTTTATTTATAATCTTAATTCAGTTTCTTAATCTAATTTATACAAAAACAAAAAAAAAATAAAAATAAAAGTGCAGCAAGCAAAAAAAATTTACTACAATTCACCTTAATGAAAACAAAACAAAAAATACCGAGTACATTTATAATGATGATAATGAAAAAGTTAAAATACATCATATACCATCATACTCATCTTTATATACGTATATGTACATATAAATCTACTTGAGTACGTATACATATATATAAAAATATATATTTTTTAAAGCTTTTTTTACCTTTCGATGTTGATAGTTTGGTTGGTTTGGTCTTTGGTACAGAATAGGGAATCAGAACATATAAAGATTAGAAAAAATAAAAAATAAATTTTTCTTTGCACATCACTTTCATAAAGCCTCGAAGGATATTATTCTTTTTAATACATATCTATGCATATTACTCAAACATACAATAATATGAGTATTATATGAAATTGTATTCAAACGGGGTGTTTCATTTCTAATTAAACTATCAATTTTTTTTTCAAATGAAAATAATGTTGAAATTTTTTATTTTCAGTTTATCTACTTTCATAAACGTATAGAACGTTTTCGGCAATTCATATCTTTTCTAACTTTCTATACAGCTCTGTAATTTTGACACTGAAAAAAATATCGTATGCAAACTTATAATTTAAAAACGCTCAGATCTTTTAGTATTTTTTTTTTCGAATTTTTTCAATAGTATTTCAATGATTTATTATTTACACGAATTTTGTTATATGGAACCAAAATATCAACCCTGTTTTGTTTTCAAATAAAAATTTTGTTATTTAAACCGAATTTTTAATATGTATAGAGCATGAAAGTGTA
This sequence comes from Villa cingulata, assembly GCA_951394055.1. Classification (NCBI taxonomy): domain Eukaryota; kingdom Metazoa; phylum Arthropoda; class Insecta; order Diptera; family Bombyliidae; genus Villa; species Villa cingulata. The sequence goes on along the minus strand of OX596020.1, from coordinate 5,525,586 downwards.
TTATGTTATTATACTTACATTGAAAGTGTTTTTGTTCATTCGGAAATGGCCATAAAAAATGTCATCCTGATATTGTTTACTTTTATTAAAAAATTATTCCATCTTTGGTATTTTTCATCTTTTTCTTTTGTCACAAAATTACAGAAATACATTTCTTATGTGTTTTACTTTTTTCATTATCTTATAGAAATAAGCTGGAGTAAAGTATTTTAATTTAGTGTAAAAAATGAATTAATTAAATTATATTTAAAATTATATGTACTGCAGAAGGCGATCAATTTTTCTTGTTGTCAATACAAAGCAACAAATTCGTTTCAAAACGTCAAAGTTATATAGAACTGCAATATCGATTCGATGCATCATAGTGTTATGTTTTAAAAATGTACATCACGGCTATTCTGATTCCGCATCATAACACATTTTTGAGGAGTTTTGAAATTCATCCTACATAAATTATCGATCATTTCCTATTAATAATAATTAACTACTTTGTATGCGAATCATTCACATAAACATAATAATCACCCTGTTTTTTTTTTTTTTTAATATTTATATAAATTGTACAATTGTATGTGATAAAAAACTCCCACTATATTTTTATGAGTACATACACATATATTTTATTATAACGTGTACGTATTTATAAGTATATTCAATTTTTATATTTCATTCAGTACAATTTCATCAGATTTCCATATATAAAAGTAGCTGCTAATACGGCCATTCATATAATATTATGTACATATGTATGAATATAAATTCATTCAAATATTTTATATATACATATATATTTTTGTGCACACATAAAACTAAAAAATTTTCGTTTTCATTTATACACCATCATATCATACATATACATATGTAATGTACTTATAAATAATACTCTTGTCAATAAGTTTCATTTTCATATGCAGCACTAGCACATTTATGTACATACTCGACTCGTATGTACAATGTCATGTCAGTATATGTAATTTGGTATGTATGTATATACATACTCGTACATGTATTGAAGATTTTATAATACTCGTCGTCGTATATATGAATGAATTCATGTGTGTCGACAGTATATAAAATTTTGTTTTTATTCAGATTATATCTGCATCTAAATAAACACAAACATATAGCTATTTGAGTACATTTTTTTATTTTTGTATATTAGTTATTTCTGGTATGTATATTATAGTTTTTTAGTAGTGTACTTTTTTAGTACTTCTTTCTTATACACTTAGTTATATGGTTTTAGTCAGTTAGTTTAGTTAGTTAGTTTAGTTTCTGTTTAAACTTCGTTACATTTACATGAAAAGAAAAAAATAATAATTCAATTTCATATAAAATAATTTGAAATATTTTCAATTATCATGGGCTATAATATTTGAAAAAAAAAAAAAACTATAAATAAATTTTCAATTATTTGAAAAAAAAAAAAAAAAGTAAAAGAAAGTGTAAAGTGTTTTTCTTTATTTTTAATATATTTTTGAATTATTGTTGATAGTTTTAATTCGATTTGTGTTTTCTTCTTCTATGCTTTTAAGTGAATTAATTGAAAATAAATATGCATATGACTAACGAATATAATTTTAAATTAATTTAAACTTTATTTTACATTCATTTATCTCCATTGTGTACGTATTTTTGTAAAATATCGTTATTTTATAAAATTTCTAAACAAATATTATAGGTACTTTTTAAATACATATTATAAAATTTAAAAGTATAAGTATGTATACAGTGTAAATTTTTCAAAAATAATCGTATTTACGTACTTATAGGGTATTCGTTTGTTATAGTTTATTTATGAAAAAAACAATAATAATATACGATTAAAACAATATACTCGTATGTAATAATGTTTTTTTTTTTTCTGAAATATTGAATTTAATTAAGATATCATTGTTCTTACATATAATAATCATTGTTATGATTTATTCAAATATTATTTAAAAAAAAAAAAAAAGGAGAGCTACAAGATATTATACATCACTCAGTGAATATATGTGTGTATATGCATATTTTTTCGTCTACATTGAGTATTTAGTATGTATTACATTAGTTCGTTTTAACTTTTAACAATTCAACATACATTATACTCGTACTCGTACATATAAATATTGTTGTATTATTGTTTGTTTAAAAAATATAATAAAATAAATTCAAATTACTTTCTAAAGTACCGCGACATTGTCATATATGTAGTATACATACTTATAAAAAGAGTGGAGTATATATGTAGAGTTGTGCGTGTGTATATAGTATTATACAATTGAAATACATATACCTATACATACATCAATAATAAAAATTTTACTTCGATATATAAATGCGAAAGATATTCAGTATAGTAGAGCAAGCAATACCAATATAATGTACTAAAATCCGTACATGTAATATAAGACAGAATTAATTTATAGAATAGTTCGTTAATAGTATGTACATGTTGTATAACAAGGAATCGTTTTTTTTGTTTTTTTGTTTTCAAAAATAAACAAACAAAAAAACAGTGAATTTTATCTGTTCGTATATAATATATGTATATGTAACACCCGTATATGTAAATTACATACATATATGTAAATGTATGTAAGTAACAAACAGACATACATCACTCTACTCTCTATAATACAATACACATAATTCTTAATAATAAAATGCATTATAAATATATATATATACATATGTATATGTAAGTATAATAACATTGTCGTTATCATTCAGATCTGAAAAGAAATAATAATAAGTTGACAGAGAAATTGTGTATCATTATAATATAAAATCGCGAATAAATACATATATAAGTATTTGTATTGTATATAAAACATATAAATACATATTACATTTTTTATATAATAATACAATTATTATTATATTGTTATAATAAATTAGTGTTGACATTATTTCATCGTTTTTGATTAAAAGTGAGTGAACGAACATATTCAATATTGTGAATTTAAATTAATATTACTTAATTGAATTATCGCTTGTTAAAATATACATATATACATACGTAATTTTACATATTTGATTTAATTTTATTTGTGTGTATAAATATTTTGTTTTATTTTATTTATTTTTTTTTTTATTTCAATTTTTTTTTTTTTAAGTAGTATTATTGTTGTTTAATTTAACTTATATACTTAGAATAATAAATGAAATAAAATATAAAATTTTTTTCATAAAAATATAGATACTTATATATAATAAGAAATATAGTGGTATTCTAAAAATTTTTCATTCTTCTTCTTTTTTTTTATAAAAAAAAAATTAATAACTATAGATATTATTATAAAAAATTATATAAAAAACATTTTTTTTTGTGCACGCGTTTTTTTCCAATTTGTAAATTAGAGTATAGGTATATATATACATAATAGTTAAAATTGTATATATGGTACATGCAACTGCAAATAATGTGTATGATATTATATTAAATTTTTATAATTAGTGCACTAATTAGGGGTTAAATAAAATTTAAAGTTTTTAGTTTGATTTTTTTTATCACAATTTTTAAAATTGTTTTTTTATTCTTTTTTTGTCAATTTATTTGTTTTTGTTGTTGAAATTGAAATGTATACGTATGTATATTCAAGGCTTTTGCATGCTACATTTTAAATATTAAATATTTAGTTTCGAAACAAATACTAAAATATTGTATTTAAATATAAGTATACATATATATATGTATATGTATTAGATTGTATTTTTAGATAAAAATTTGCAATAATTTTTTTTCAATCGTAATTATGAAAAATAATTTTTCTTTTTTTTCTTCGTCTTCTTTTTCTTTTCTTGTTATATTCCAATCGGCGGTTATCGAAAAGAAATAATTTTATTAGATTAAGTTTATAATATATACATATAGCTTCAAATGTAATTTAGCAATTAATTAAAATTCATAAATTCAACAAGTTCACTGGGGGTGGGTCTCCAGAAAGAGATTTAAGAAATTATTTTGTTAAATTTGAAATTATGATGAAGTTGTATAGGTATAAACCGAATACAAATTTTCATATACTCGTATACGAGTATACATGAAATGTCTATAATGTCATCCACATATATGTATGTATGTGCTTGCATTTATTATCTAATTATAAGTTATATACATTCAAATTTAAATGTTTTACTCTGTCTTGAGAAAAAACAATTTTTTTTTTTAATTTTTTGTCTTTAACTTAATTACAAAAAAATTTCATTCGTGACTGTAAATATTACTATGTAGATATTTTACGTATATTGCATTGCAGTGTATAAATTACTTTCTTTTTATCAGTATAGGTGAAAAATAAAAGTATAATACAACAACAACAAAAATAAATAAATAATAGAAGAAAATTTAAAAAATAATACCATTGATAATCATTAATTACACGCTTATAAAGATAAAAATTCTAAATATTGTGCATAAAAATGAAAACTTTGTCGTTAATTATATATTTTTGTTTTGAGTTAAAATTTTTCAAATTCAATTAACAAAAATATGAATGTACATAATGTAAAGTTCATATAAAATACTATTCAATTTGTACATAATAACGAGTATACTTGTATTTTATACGTAGACGTACATTTATGTATATTATTGCATTCAAATTAAAATTAGAAAAAATTTATTGCACACTTGATAATATTTATGTTCACATGTATTTATGTATGTATGGAGGTATATATACATAGTATGTATTTTTAATATGAAGATAATAAATTTAATAATGATTATTATTGATTGTTATTTATTTGTATGTTAGTATATTTATATGTACGTATGTACAAAATATGCATTTTTATTGAAATATAAAAATATTTGAATTTATATGAATTATATTAGTAAAATACAGCGATTATTTTAATTTTTTCTTTCTTTCTTTTTTTTTCAATTGATTTTCAAACTGATAACCCCTATGTCAAATTGGAAATACTTTTTCTAAAAAATTAATAAAAAAAAATAATAACAAATGCATAAGAACAAAATAAATATTTAAAAAAATAAGAATTATACATGTAAATATTTTGTACATAATTATAGCACATTATATGCGGTGTATTTGAATATAAATATAATGAATCAGGCGAAAAACAGAAAAACACTGAACAAAAATATTTGTATTTGCCACGTAATTTTTTACAATTATTATTATTTTAATAGTCGTTATTAAAACAAATTAAAATTACCATAAATTTTATTTTATTATTTACTATTAATTCGTAGTAATATTATTTTTATTTATTGTATACTTTTTTTTTGCGTCCATATCATTTAGATTGCAATAAAATTTTTATATAATTTATCGTTAATTTTCATAATCTTAAATATACTTAATTTTATTATATTGATAATAATCGTACATACACAGGCGTGAAAAAATTATTGAACAAGAATAATTTTAATAAAAAAAAAAAAAAATACTCTAAAACGTAAACATATATTATAAAAAAAATTATAAAATTTTTGAAATTACGTTAGTCAAAATAAATTCAAAAAGAAAAATTACATATACCAAAACTATACTGCGTGAATGAATCATATAGAATATACATATATGTATTTTAGTACAGAAAATTATTAAAATTTATATGAGAATATGAATTCAATAATTTGTTTGATAACCATTACGTCTAAAGATCTTTTCTAATTGTTTTGGGATTAACTTCATTTTACTCAATTTTTTTTTTCTATTTTATTCTATTCTACATTTTTTCAATTTTTTTTTTTTTTTTCTAAAAATGACCAAATAATGACTCATATATCGTCACATTTATAAGAATAAACAGACTTAGATAGATTATGGTCATGTAAATAGGATGATATGGGTACCGAACCATGCAAAAGATTGTTACTAGGCAACTTTAACGGAATAACAGATAAAACCCCGAGAAAGATTTAGAAGCAGATAGTGGTATGTGCAGTACAAAAAGACTTACAGATAAACTTTAGATAAATAGTTGAAAGGAAAACACAAGTAGCATAATAGATTCGAGAAAAATTCTCTCAGAGGCCAAACACTATAAGGACTTTAGTGCCATCATATAATAATAAGAAGAAGATGATGAAGAAAAAGAAAAATGACGAAAGATGCTTGATGATCATTAAATGAGGGCAATTATAGGTTTTACTTACTTTTTTATCTGTGGTAAATTATTAAAGATCGTGTCAGTATGTATATATGTCATTACATTTTTCTACAGATCAAAAATTATGCTTGTCTTGTCCCATAATTTTTCCACGCCATTGTATATTCATATTTAGGGGTATTTTTAAATTATTTTTTTGTTTCATATATTATTTATTTAATTAATTAATTTTTATATATATATATATATTTTTAAAAAAACTCCATATTCATTATGTACATATAGACGAAGAAATGATTTAAATTTTTTTTGGTTTATAAATTTAAATTCATTCATTCATTTATACATTTAAATTATATTTTTGAATAGAAATTTTTCCAATTAATTTCAATGAAATTAAATGAAATTAATCAATTTAATTAACATCATATTCATGCACATACTTAGACTATTTTTCAATTTTTTCCATTGAATTTGAATTTGAAAAAAAAAAGAAATAACAAATAAAATAAATAAATATATATAAATCAAATTATTTAATTTAACTACATTTGAAAATATACATATATGTATGTAGCAAATTAAACTGTAGAATAGGAATTGAATTGAAAGGATACGAATACAGTGTAATCTCTTTTTGTACGCATACGATAAAAATTCGAAGTATACGAGCGCATCCAAATATCGTATATGAAACATTCAAGGAATTATATACTATTCGTGTATATATAATGCAAATATTTCTGTTTCAAATTAATTATTGCTCGTACATTTTTGTTATTCATATTAGACTAAATAAGTATTTCAGCTATATATGGTGTATTATTCATTTCATTGCACTTTTATTGTTTTTTTTTTTTTAATTTATGATTTTATTATTGCTAAATAATCTACTAAGTAATTTATTAAATCATTTTATATATACAATTAGTGAATTACATTATTACCTTAAAATATAATAATTTACTGTAATACTTCAGTTATACATATATTAGCTAATTATTATGTTGTAAAATTTAATCAGCTAATTAAAAGTAAAATCAAATGAAAAACTTTTTTCTTTTGTTTTAAAAAGAAATATAATTTTGTAGTACATATATACTATATAGAGGCGCATTGTATGTGGAACTATTCAAAACTAATCCAAGTGTATTTTTATACGAATATTCACATATATTATACATTTTTGTACGAATATGTACATGTATGAGTATGTACATTTGTATGAGTATATATGTATTTTATGTATTGTATTGTATGTATTGTATGTACATATGAGTATATATGTACATGAGTATATACAATTCGAATATGTATAAATACAAATTTTATAATTCTCAGTCGGTATATACTCGTACATAAATGAAATTTTCAATTAAAAAAAAAAATTCATTTAAACTTGAAACTTGAAACCTTTTTAACCCATTTTTCGCAATAAACTCATATAATGTAGGTATGTAATGTACGAGTATATATATGTATTTGTATAGGAACATATGCATATTTCTGGTGAGTAAAGAATTTTTTCAAAAAATTTTTAAAAACGCACAAATAATAATTAAAAAATTGGTATACTATATGTGCCTACATGAAAAAAATAGAAGAAACAAAAAATGAACGCATACATTATTGTGTATGTACTGTGGTATATGAAGGGTATATGAAGAGTAGGAAGGTACGAGCGTACGAGCGCGTATACGAATTCATATTCTCTTTGTACTTTACGAGTATAGTTCTTCTTCTTTATATACAATACAAATATTGTTTAACTAAATTTTTAATTTTCTTCATTACCATATTACATGAATATTTGTATAATACGTTCAAAATGTAACGCATATACACATACATATACATATATGTATGTACATATATGTGTACATATAAAAAGAACAATAACATAATGCATACGTTAGCATTATATCATATTTTCCAATGGGATCATGTATGTAAAAATATCCACTTGACAAAATTCATAAAATTTTATTTAATGCATTTCGCATCTGTATAGTAGTATGAATGCATGTACGACATACAAATTTTACTATACATATATACATATAGTACATTCTATTACATTATATTGTATTCCGATTAATATGAAATATATGTACTATGTAGCTGTACAATAAAATGCATTTTCATATACATACATATGTAAGTATGTATTTGATATATAATTTTTATGTGCATATGTACATATTATGCATTCTCTACATGTACATGTAGTATTGTTGTTTTATTTATTTTTATTTTTATTTTATTTTTTTTTTGTATGCACAAGTAGATACATATGCATGCTTCTGTACCAACATACATATATAATTTATTTCAATTCGTAACATATACACACAAAAAGCAAAACTGATCTCTTCAATTTCAAATGCTCATGTTAAGGATACAAAAGATGAAAAAAAAAAATAAATTATTTTCAAATAAATGAATATAATTTTTGCAAAAAAAAAAAAAACAAAAAAACGAAATATATGAAGTCAAAAACATGTATGTATACATATTTTCAAACAAACGAATAAACTTTTCTTTGTATTTCAAACAAAAAAAAAACAGCAAAATAAATTTAAAAAAAAAAAAAACAACTAAAAATTGATCCTTTATTTTATTTTATTTTTCCTTTTTTTTAATTTTCTATGATTTCATTTTTTCATTAAAAGAAAAAAACTTTAACCTATTATCAAAAACAACAACAACAACAACAAATGCATTTTCTAACCTTGACATATAATTTTTGGACAAAACTTTTTTTTTTGTTACTTTTTTTTATATTTTTTTTTTTTTGCAATTTTGCAATATGCTCCGTATTATTTGTGTACATTTTAAATAAATAGTTATTTGATATCCTTTTTTGTGTATTTTCATTTTGCCTCTACATGTTCCAATAATAATAAATAAATACACTGTATACGAGTATATGTACAAGAAATATTTTTTAGTATTTTTTTTTTTTTTTTTTAAATTCCTTTTGCTTTTTATAATAATATGTTTATTATTGAACATTATGTACATGCACTACATTGTACATACATATAAGTTTTTACAAATTGTATGCTCCATCATAATGCATTGTATTTTTGATATTATTATGTCTATATTTGTACAAATTTTCAATACTCCTTCGTATAGAAAAAAAATTCGAAAAAAAAAAAAATTTCAAAATATGTATTAAAAAATAAAAGTATAACATCCACCACAAAAGAATTATAATATCATGAATGAACAATATGGACCAAAAAACGATTTTACCTCTGTCCGTTCGTCTCACTATATATATAATACTTCATATTAATATGTACTATCTGCTCATAAAGTGCATACAATCGAATGAACTCTTTTCAAATACAAACAAAATTTTATTTTTAATGATACTATATACTTTGTTTTTCGTGTTGTTTCAGAAAAATCATATTGAAAACTGATTTTCAGGGCTCTATGCCAAAAAAATATATACATACATAAGTATTATATTCGACTATATTTAATAGCTGTGTGTTTATATACATACGTATACTATGTATTAGTACATAAAGTGTATACTTTTTTTTTATTTTAATATTTTTTTAATGTATTCTATTCAAAACTTATTATTTTTGATACATAAAATGCATTAGATAAAGATTTAAAAAAAAATGTTCTTTTTTGGTTTTTTTTTTTTTAAACGAAAATAAATATCTACTAAGTAAATACTTAAAAATAAATAATTTAAAATACATACGAGTATGTAGTATTTACTTACGAAAGAGTATGTCCATGTATGTATGTAATTTTATGGATATATACATAAATTTTAATAAACATTATTATACATTTATGAATACTTTAAATTTTATTTATTTTTATTCTCTTTGAAATAATTAAATTAAATTTCCTTATGATCATCAATTGGAAAATACAATGAAAATAAAATAAGTGTACTATATTGTTACCAATTCACAGTATTAAATAAATTGTCGTAATAGCACATAATGTACTTTTTTTTTATGTAATGTACAGCAGAGCTAAAGTACGATCGGTATTATTATATGCATCATTTACTTAGTTACTTTGAATTTGAACATAAAAAAAAAAAAATTCATCAAATTTAAAATAAATTTATTACTTAATTTCTTCCTATCCGCATATTTATGCCAAAACTGTTCCTCTAAACCATAAAAATTATGATATTTTTCACAATTTAAATTTAGACTTGATCTGATTCTCATGCAACAACGATCTATACAATGATTAATCACTTACACATTTTAGACATAAAAAAATTATGGAACAAACATAACTTTTAGAAATAAAGTCCTCTAAAAAATAATAGAATACAATAAAAACTAAGTATATAGAAATATTTTTAATTTCGTTATTCAAAAAGCAAACTACTATATGAAAAAATCATAGTACATACGTAGAAAAAAAAAATAATTATTAAAATTTACTTAAATAAAAAAATAAATTCTATATTTTGTGTGTCAAATTTTTTACGTCTATAGAATTCCTCTAATTGTCTAAGCATTGATCACACAATGTTTAATCGTATTTCATTTTTCTTGTAATAATATTTTTTAGTTTAGTTACTTACTTATGGTAACATTGCTTTCAAATTTTTTTTTTCTAAAAATGACCAAATGTGTTCAATGGAATTTATATGTCAGGGTCAGGGCTTTGTAGAAGAGTTTTCTTCCTTTACATAAATTTATTTATTTCAGCTTAGTTCAAGCAAATTATAAAAAGCAGAAATTGTTACAATTATAAGGGTAATTAATTATATAGTATATTTTTCCCCTTTTTGTCTGTGGTAAATCACTAAAGATCGTTTATTTATATCAGTATGATGATTATGTTCTCTACTAATCAAAAATTATGCTTGTTAAAATTTGTTCACGACTGTGTGTAATTTTTCTTGTAATTTTGCAATTTTTGCATATTTTTCATATATCTCCAAAAATTTTATAACATTCAAATTTATTATCCTTCTAAGAAATTGTTCTATATTAATTATAATGTTTCAATGCTAATACGCTGTTCAAAAAATTTAATATTAGACAATAAAATTTTAATTATGTCATGAGGCAAAAGAATTTATAGACTTTTTTCATATTTTCTTATTTATAATATAGGTCATGTGGATAAAAAATGATAATTAATACACGTGTTTTCAATAAATTTTGTATACAATATTGTATACATTCAATATATAGATAAAATAAAAATTAAAAGATTCATGTTGTACTTATAAATGTTATACATATTATGTATACTCGTTTAGCAGAATACATATGTATTTACACACATATACAATTTTGTCTATTTTCATGAATGACTTGTTAAGTACGTATACGTTATATGCAACAATAAAAAGAATATCATTTTCTTTTGTAAGTATTTAAGTATGCAATAAATTTTAATAAAAATTTCTATTTTATATTTGCATAGATATTATGTAAGTACTATGTATTTTTGGGCATGAATTAAATTTGTGCTCATCTCATATAATCGTATATACATTTTTTAAATATATATCTACATATTATTATATGTATGTATTTTTTTATGAATCTATTCAATTATTATTTAACGTATACCTATACGAATATTACATTTAAAACTCTACTAATACTGTTTTATATGGTGATTCGTAATAAAGTGTTCCAACATATACTAATCGATTCCTTGCAGTGTTGCAGAGTTGTGATCAGGGTTTAACTTTTGTTCGAAACACTATAGAAGGACAAAAATGGTTTCGATAAAAAATATGCCCCTATGAACTTTTAAACAGTATCTTAAATTTTGAAAAATGTTGGTCAAAAATTGGCCACCTTTTTATCGTTCGTCCTTAAAAATTTCCTTAATAAGGATATGATTTTTTTCAAATATCTTTTAAGATATCTTTCAAATAAAAAAAAATCATAAAGAAAAATCATCTTTAGTCTTTCAAAAGTTATTAACATTTTTGATGAGTCAAAAGAACATAAAACTGGAAAAAAATGTCTGTTCAAGGAATCGATTGATACATGTCGGAACACTTTATTATGTATCACCCTGTCTGTATATCAGCAATATATTGTGCACATAATGTAATGAACGGATATATAAGAGTTTATTGTATATGAGTAAAATGTTCATGTGTTGAATACGAAAAGATGTACAAAAGTTATACATTTATATGTATCCGTATAAATTTTTATTTATTAATTTTGAATTTTATGTAGCAGATATTATCTATACCTATACTTACATAGTATTAAAATAAAATACACAAACATATTTTATTTTATTGTATATAATACAGTGTACGAGTATAACTACATATCGGCATTATAATGTTTATTATTATTATGTTATTATTTAGTATGGCGTCCTTTATGATGTACACTACATTATGTCAAAAAAAGAGAAAAAAATAAAATGAAATTATATAGCAAACAAATTGATTTATTTATAAAATTATGTATGTATTTTTAAGTTGTAAATGCATGTATACGTCCGTAAATACATAAAATGGATAATAAAATTTTAATTTTATATCATTTTTTTTTTTTTTGGATTGTTAATATTTTATTTTTTTTTTGTTTTTATTCAAATTAAATTGTTCATAGTGTAACATTTTAATATTTTTCATATGAATGCATAATAATGTGCATAAGAATCGAGTATGTAAATTATACAATCACATTCTATATTATATAAAATTTAAAATACCACTCGTTCATTGTCAGCGTAATTAAAATTTACGAGCGAAGAATTACTTTTTATAGAATATTTTTGTTTCAGATCAGAAAAATATTTTTGCCTATGTATTTCAATATAACACATAAAACATCACATTATAAGTATCTACATGCATACATAACCTAACTCATAAATGCATAAAAATGGATAGGTGGTAATGATAATAAATATATAATTTAAAAGGAATTTTTCGTTTAATAAAATTTACTTGTTCGTTCTCTACAACAGTTCTAAATTTATATTCCACATATATGTATATGTACATACATCACATAGTATATTATAGGATTTTACCTCTGTAAGGAATATGAATGATAAAGAAAATTAACAGTAGATATATTTCATTTATGAGCATATAACGTAAGGAAGGTAGGTAATCAAAAGTTTAGTTATGTGTTTTGTGATTCATTTTTATATACATTTCTTGGAAATAATACATACATACATACATACATATATAGGTGTATTCTGTAAATAAATTTTCAATTAATGCTCGTTTTTGAAAGGCAATATTCACAATTCAACACGTCTGTGCAAGGCATATAAGAACAAATGACTTCAAAAAAAATGAGAAAATAGAAAAATTTTATTCAAATGTTCAATGAAAATTTGAAAAATAAAAAATTAAAGTTACTTATAAATATACCTACATATATACTGTATGTACTCGTACATGGGCAATTTAATCCTGGCATATGAATATACTATGTACACACCATTTCGTATACACAAATATGGAATAAACTTTATACTACTTGTATATAGAAAGAAGTTATTATTTTCTGAAATAAAGTAAACAAACTGTTGATGAATATTTCTATACTATTTTTCTGAGATTTTTTTTTTTGTTTTAAATCCTTTATAATGAAGATTTTTTTTCATATTTCTTTTGCAGTTTTTTATTTTTTCATATACATACATATGATGTTACATAATACATACATATATTTATGTTTTGTTCGCTTTTTTTTTTGCTGCATATATAGAATACAAAAGAAGTGTATTATACAACTTCTATACAGAGTTTTTTTGTATACATGTACAAACATAACATATATATACACATACATATGTGTGTATGTGTTCTAATTCTAATTAAAAAAGTAAAAGAAATGTAAGAGATGAGATGAGATACAAAAAAAATTCATCGTGCGTATATAAAGTATTTTATTTATTCATAAAATTTATTTATTTATTTATTTTTTTTTTGTAATTTTTATACGCATATATACATACAAATGCACGTATTTACATATACATATATATTTTTAATTAAAACCCTGTGTATATGTATAGTAAACAAAAACGAACGAAAATATACATTTCGCATATAAGTATATGCGATATTCACTGGTATACATCAGTTAGTTTCATTACATATACAGATATATGTACCTGAATGTGCGATTTACCCTAAAACAAAGAAGAGGATTCAACTTGTTAACTATGTGGCTAAATTAGAAAGAAAAGAAGCATTCAAAATGATGAAAAAAAAATTAAAAGCTTTAAAAAAAATTCTAGAATTTCTGTCCTATTTTTTGAAGGCACTCAATTATCAAACAGATCGTAAAGTAAAGAAAAAAATAACCCTCAATTCTGTCAATTTAAAAATTATTAGCCACAGTCATAACTATTATCTATTAGGTACATATACATATGCATATCTTTGGATTATTTGTATTTATTTTGTTTCCTTTACAACTCCTTTCTTTTTTACCTTGTGTTTGTGTTTGTATATTACATAAAATGAAAAAGAAATCATCTAATTTCCTACATACCAAACACATACATATACTCATATTAAAACGAATATACTATCATCCCATAGTGCTATCACAGTGTCATCATCATCATCATCAGATGAGATACATGTATGGTACATAGTATAGATAAATAATAGAAAATTACTGAAATCTAAGGTAATAACTATAAGCTTTAAATGCAGTGGTATACATGAATGCAGTTATGATGAATTTTCTTTACTTTTTTTATTTTTTAGTTTTGATTTTCTTGTGTTTACAATTTATATCTTCTTTTATTTCTTTTCTCAATTTTCCGCATATACAATGGAAGATGCACAGAGTTTCAGATCAAAATTGTTGCAGTATAGAACAATATACACACCTGTAGTATATGATGTCTGCATCTTATGATTTAAAAACAAAACAAAAAAAGGAATCAAATAAATAATAAGAAAAATGAAAATTATAAATCAAACCTTCAAATTGTTTTTTATTTTATTTTAAATTATATACATATTTGTTGTTAGTTTCTATACTTTGTTCATAAAGTTTATTCAGTACGGAGGCTTATGGGGATATATTTTCTCTATTCTAACTTGGTAAATTCGTATAAATGTGTTTCTGTTTAACACCTCTGAAAGTGTTGCCCCTTTAATTCAAATTTTCTATGTAAAATCGGATGAAATTTTTATAAGTGCTGCCGTTTTACCTTGATTTTCAAAATTAAATTGATTTTCAAAGTTATGCTCCTATCACAAATCCCAAAAATACTTGCCACCTTTTCATTCGACCTACCTACACTTTTATTTTCTTTATAAAATATATTAAATGTGGAGTAAATTTGCTTTTTTTTCTCCACACTTAATTTTTTTCTTTCTTCCACTGCACTCATTTAAAAAAAATCTGTATTATATACTTTAATTAATTTATTAAATTTTAATTTTTTTAACTATTTTTTTATCAGCAATCTTCACTTCACAAATCACAGCAAATATCAACTAAAGAACGAAAATAATCTCTATTTTCATGCAACAAAAAATGTAACGAAAAACTAACTGTTCTGCAACAGTAATACATTTACAACACAACGTAAAAGCAAAAATTTTTTTTCATGACATAAATATTTATTATAGAATATATATTTACTATACATATCTATTAATTAATAATAATATATAAATAAATTGCATCATAGAATATATGTAATATATAATTAATAATAATATATGACAAAAAGTCATATAAATGAAAATTTTTGATTTTCAAAAACGGCAATACTTAATTTGAGTATTATGACTACACGGCAGCACTAAGTCATCATTCAATCTATTGTTCTTCCACATCTCGATTAGCCGAATCAAGCAACTTTTTCCTCATTAAGCGACAATCGTGTGCGCATATGAATTCCTTCGTCATACTTCGTTTTCTTCGCATATGATAAATTTTTTTCAATTTATAGTTTTTGTTTGTGCAATCCAGTGAATATGGTTGATGAATAATGGACGACAAGAAATAATAATCAGTCACCGTATGGTTGCGGTGATGGTAATATGAAATTAATTGGTGCTGTTGTTTTTTTCTCTTTTACAGCGTCTCATTACATATAAAATAGATGGGGGTATGAGTAATTTGATATATTCCTCTTAAAAGTAACGCTACTGAGCTCTTCCATAAGCCGTGTACTGAACGAATTTTATGAACAGAGTATACATATTTTTCCTATACGTATAGACATTTACGACTACGAGCATTATACGAGTATATGATATGCCTATAGGTCTAGGTCAAAAAAAAAAAAAAAAAAAAAAAAAATAAAGAAAGAAATCTATACTATGCAGCATTCAAAATATGTATGTACTCGTATAATTTTTTTAAATGAAAATATTTACATACAGTGTACTATATAATGTGCATTTCAAAAAATATACATATTATAGGATGCACAGATCTATGCAACCGTATACACATATGTATTATTGTGTTTATTCGTATACAGAGTGTGTACATTCATATGTTGTCTACAATCTAAAAGATTATAAGGATGGTAGCCTTTACCTTAATTTTTGACGAGGATATGTACATTATGTATGTATTTACATATAAAAAATTTTTTTTAAAGAAGTATAATTTTTTCTCCGTTGTTATATATTAATATTTTTATGCATATAAATTTGTTTTCATTTTTTTTTTCAATTTTATTCTAGTGTATGAAAATGTAAATGGAAAAATCAAAAAAAAGAAAAAAAAATAATTAAAAAATGATAAACATTTCAATTTCAATTGAATATATTTAAGGTAGTAGCTAAATATTCAAAAAAAAAATTATTTTAAGTTAAAAAAAGAATGAAGTAACGAACTTTTATACCTTTCTTTTCTGTGTATCTAAATATATCGTTTAAGTAAACAATGAAGAAAATATGTAGTACTTCGCATAAATGAAGATGCAAATCTATTTATTTCTTATTATTATTTTTTTTTGTTCTGTTTTTAATTCTGCAGGTTTTTTTTTTATTCAAATACAAAAAAAGAGTATAACAGAAAGGAAAAATTAAAGAAAAAAAAAAAACAAAAGAAATACAAAATGCAAACAATTAAATTACAATTTCATAAATACATGACATGTTACATACTTGATGATGATAATGCACATGATGCAGAATTTTTATCTTATATATCTGAAATCTAAAAAATAATGAGATTTGGTTTTTGATAAAAATATACATATCTCTGCATCATCATCATCATCATCATCATAATCAGTGCAATGGTAATGTGTAATGCAATGGGAGAAATGACATGACGATATAAAAATGAAAACAATTCGACATCAGTCACAAATACTCGTATTTAATTTGCATATATTGCTCTATATGTGCTGTGATGTTGTGTCATTGTATTGTTTTAAGTATTATGAAATTTTTTTTTTTTGTGCATTTTATATAATATACATACATACATGATATTTACTACTTACTTACATAAACCAGAGTCAAAAGTATTAGAGAATAATTTATAAAATTTCCTTTTGTTTTCTGTTTTTTTTTTTGTGATTTTAGGACAAAAGAAATATTCGTATTTTTTTTTTTTTATTCCGAAATTTATTAAAAAACTAAAACTTGGAGAAAAAAGAAAACTATCAAAAAATTTAAATTTTTTTTCTAGGATAAGAATTTGAATTGAAAAAAAAAAAAATAAAATAAAATGAAAACACACACAATATAAATAGAATCTATAGTATACAATATTTTTAAAGGAATGCAAAAACCTTTTGATATACATGCAAAAATTTTAAATGAGAAATGATTATTTTGTTGTTGTTTTTTTGTTTTAGAATTTTCGATTTAAATTTAATTTATATTCTTTTTACAAGAACTATAATTATATAGAAATTATTTTGTTTATAGTTTTGAATGTGATTTGAATGAATTACTATTTAGTAACAAACTAAAATAAAAGCATTGATTTATAATTTGAATAAAAAATATATATAATACTTATATATACACAAACATATATTTATGATAGATAAAATAATTGGAATAAAAATATCAAAAAAAAATAATATTAAAAAAATGGAGGACACGAATGCAAATAATTCCATGCAAATGGGTAAAAGTGATCAGGTAATGTAATATTCACATTATTATTTATACTAATTGAACTTTTAATTTACAATTTTTTTTTTATACATTTTATTTTAATTGTTTGTCGAATTAAGGACATTCTTATTAAAACTTTCATTTTCATTTTGCATATATGAAATCATGTTGTGTTTGTGTTATACATTCTAAATATGCAAATACCCATAATATTTTGAAAATTTATAACGACGACGTTAAACACTTCCAGATTGCAAGAAATAATCAAATCAATCTTAGAATAAGTGGAAAATATTTTGCCTTTGATTGAATTCATTCATTAGAAAAAGAAAACTCGCTACAATTTTGTATATATAACACATGAATCAATAAATTCCTTGATTAACTACCAAAACAATAGATTTTTGAAGAAATTTTTCTTTAGTCATTAACATAGTCTCCTACAAGTGCAAAATATATTCATGAAACGGTTTTTCAACTTTTTCATATCTTTTTTCTATCATCATCATCATCATCAATGGCGCTGCGACCCATATCGAGTCTTCGCCTCCTGCAGAAGTAGTCCCCACTCTTCTCTTTGTTGCGCTGCACCCTTCCAGTGCCTAATTTCAAGCGCCTTTGCCAACCGGCCTTTTACCTTGTATTTTGCTTTCCAGCATCTTGTATGGTATTTTTTGGGGGCTCATTCTCGCAACACATATCCGACTCATTGTAATCGTTTGAGTTTTATTAATTCGAGTATGAGTGGATCGTCATAAATTTGGTACAACTCTGAGTTGTATCTCATTCTTTAAGCCCCTCGTTTTCTTGTACTGGACCGAAAATTGTTCGTAGTATTTTTCTTTCAAAGACACTTAGTTGTCTTCCCATTTCGGTTTTTAGCACCTATGTTTCGCTACCATATAATAGTACGGGCCTATAACTTTTGACTTTTGGTTATAAAATTTTGTGATATGACTCGCAGAAGAAAAATATTGATAAATAAAGAAAAAATAAATCCAAAAACAAAATCGTTGTTTTGATAGCTTGTTACGGGACTTATTGATTCATGTAATATGTAAATCCTAATTAAATTTTTACATCTTTTTAAAAATTATTGCCCTTCATTCGGTTGGCATGCATAATAAAATAGTGCGAAGTAAAGTGTCATTGTCTTCGTAATTTATTCTTATGTTAAGTGTAATATACGTTACACATACATATGTATGTATGCACGTACAGTAAACGAAAACAAAACGTAAATCCTATATAAAGGAAATAAAATAAATAATTAGAATTTTATGTAAATATGGGTGTGTTAAATGAAAGGTGAATCATTACCAGAATACATGTTGCAATGTCATACCACATTTATAATGTATCAAATAAAGCTTGTGCATGTACATACATGTACAAATACAATATCAGGATATACATTATATACATATTTGTATGCATAGATTTATTTAATATTCAAGCTGACTATATAGTGATATGATATACTATCACTAGTGAAAAATTTGAATTACAAATTTTACACGCTTCTAAGGATTTCATGTCGATGTTTACATTGTTCTTGTTTCTATATTTCTGTTGTTTTGATGGTTTAAATTTTTGGTATTTTCAAGGTTTAGCTATATTCTCAATTTTTTTATCCTTGCAGCAAATTCATTATTTAATTTTCTTGTTATTTTATTTTACATTTGTTACTCTTTGGTTTTATTATTTCTGTGCAGCACACATCTTATGCATATACAATATGCACTGCACTTACACAGGCAGATAAATTTTCCAAACAGTATAATTACAAAAAAAAAATTTTTTTTAATATAATTTTTTGCATTATTACTGTTATTTGCCTATCGCACCTTCATAACGAATATCCTTAAAATATTCAAGTTTATCGATGTGTTTACACCTATGCTTTCTACTCTATCAAAACAAAACAAAAAAAAGGAAAGAAAAAGAGAACAGGTAAATATTATACTGTAGAAATATGTGTTATTGGTAAAATAAAAAATTGGAAATAATCCAAAAACCAAAAGAAAAAACAAATCAAAATAAATGAAATGAGAAACAAAACTGTAATTTTGATTTTTTCATATTTACTTACACACGTATAATGTTAGGTTATGCACGAATATACTCGTATTATGAAATTTTTTTATGCCTTTCCTTTTGTTTGATGTCTGAATTTTCATATATAAAATGCAATATTCATGTGTTACATCATATTAAATAATACAAACCGTATAATAACGTGGTATACTGCACCTTTCTTCATTACATAAAAATAAAAATAAGGAATCACTAAGAAAAAAACAGACAAACCTATAAAATAAAAATTTAATAATATACATATTATTAGAAATCCTTTCAATATTTAATATCAATAATAATAAGATTTTTCATTTTCTCAGACAAAAAAAAACTAAAAGGATATATTTTTTTGTTTGTTTAAAATGGAAAATTGATAATAAATGGGAAAATTTTTTTTTTACGAAAAAAGGAAAACCAAAGAGAAAAACAATAAAAAGAGTACAATGCACAAACATGAGAAAAAATATAATGAAAATTTTTAGTATAAAAAAACACTTTTAACAAACTCATCATTGAACTTCAAGGTACACACTGTATGAGTGTGAGTGTATAATAATAATACATATATAAAATGTTTACATTAAATTCTCTACTACTACTACTTAATATATAAATAATGTGTCGGTGACAGATAGAGGAAAATAAAAAGGTTTTTTTCTTGATTTTTGTATAGATAATTTAATTCGACCTAAATTTCTCCAACAAAGTATAGACAATAAAGTAAAAAACTAACAAAAAAAATGTTTCTTTCTTTTTGATTTGATTTTTCTTCATTTTGGTATGCAAATATTACATTTTAAAAATTTCTTTTATGCTCTTTTGTATATTATGCTTGAAAATTTGTATAAATGAAAGGACAATTAAATTAATTAGTATATAAGAATATTTATTTTGACAAAATTTATTATTTGGTTTTTTCTTTTTCAACCTCTTAAAAGTATAAGCAAATTGATATAAGGTTTTTCGAGTAGTTATACTAAAAAAACCATAGTATAGAGCACAGAATAAAATTGTCTGTGGTAATATACCTGCATTATAGAAGAGGACTCAAGTATATCATTTAAAAAAAAAAAAAAAATTGAATTTAAAATTCAAAAACCATTGACAAGTATGAGTGGTCTGTGTAGAGAATAATTAATGGGTATATATCTTCGACCATATGCATATATAATTTCAGATAATTTTTGTTTTAATTTCGTTCATAAACTATACATTATACCTATACGAGTATTTATAGCACACATATATTCTAGTATATTTTTCTGAAAGTTTATAACATAAAAAATGCATATGTATGTATGTAAATAATGAATTTTTATACAAATTATAAAGCAATTTTTTAACGAAGTTTCTTTATTTATTTATATTTTTTTCAATAGCTACCTACACTATCTGCTATTTTTAACTGCCTACCATGCTGTATGAATATACAATAAAAAAGTATATTATAGATTTTTCTATAATGTATCTGTTGTACTCCACACACACTAAACACTATAATTACAATCAATATATTTATCAATTTTAAAAATCACAAAACGAAATATGTAGACATACACATAAGTAATCGTTATTAATTATGTATTCATAAGATGATATATAATGTCGTGTATACAAACAAACAAAAAAAGTTAACTATATACGTTTGTTTTATTTTTATTTTATTTTTTTTTATAACACTTACATACGTATGTATACGAATATTTTATTCATTCACTGTATAATGAATGTGATTTGAATTTCTAAACAGCAGTCAACAAATTGTCTGTCCATAAATATACATATATGTAGTATTAAGACGATGATGTGTGTGACTTTCTTTTCATTTTTTAAAGTTTTTAAATTTTTGTATTTAATCTTTTCCTGATATGTATAAATAAGTAAAAGTTCAATCACTTATTGTACGATAAAACTTTTCTATGTAACTGTTTGTTTTTTTTTTGTTTTTTTCGTTTTCACATTATCTATTTTATTATCAATTTTATTTTGTTTTTTTAAATAGTTAAGTAATGAAAATATTTATGTATATACATGAAGCATTATATTCGGTATGTATGTATATAATAATAATGCAGTAAAAATAAATATAACATTTATCTAAAGTAATGATAAAAATTAGATAAGTTCCGAGACTAACTACCAAAACAATAGATTTTTGGAAAAAAATTTCTATATATTCATTCATTAAAATAGCCACCTTCAAATGCGATACATTCATGCAATGTTTTTCTAACTTTTCTATGACGGCCGTGAAGAGCTTCATTGCAAATGATCGAAACGTTAAAAAATTTTGAGATGTGACTCGCAGAATATTAATTAATGTTGATAAATATAAAGAAACATTTTTCCAAGAAATCGTTGGTTTCGTATATTTAGTCTCGGGATTTATTGATCCATATGTAACAAAAATGATAAGAAATTACAATATGTAATTTAATAATAAATGCAGATTATTGTATAAAATTGAAAGAAAAAAAAATGTCTTTAACACTTACATACATACATATGTGTACAGTAAATGTATATATGCTGCCGGTGAATGTATACATCATACACCACTCTATATATTTCATTTACTATAGCACCTATTATTATTCATTACACATACATACTTAGGCATTACATATTATGTAAAACACATACATATTATGTACTCGTATATTATGTAATTCGTTTAATTATTTAATTATATATTTATATGAGTACCTATACGTATATAAATACTCGTATATATACGTACACAAATGTACGAAAATGTATGCATAAATAACTTTCATTTAGATAGATACATAATTTAATTGTTTGAATTGAAGAAAATTTTCTTTCACATTATATTACTTATGTATGCATTTATACACATTCGTAAGTAGGTAAGTATATATATATATATATATATATATATATGTATATTCTTTTCACAATTCACATATCCTTCAAAAAAATACAGCAATAATATGTATATTCAATTAATTTTCGTTAATTGCGTTAATTTCATTTTCAATTTTAAGTGCTATGCCATATAATGATGAGATTCCTTTTAATTCTTCTCATCATTTAAAAATAAATTGAAAAATAGAAAACATATTTTAATTTCCTGTTTTTTTTTTTTCTGCTTTTTAATTTTTTCTTCTTCTTTTTCTTTTTTCTTATTTATTTATATATTCATTTAGGAATTAGTTGAATCGAGAGATCGTATGAAGAAATTTAAAATTTTTATAGTAGCAATAATTATAGCAGTCCTTGTGGCTGCAATAATATCTATAGCTGTGATATTATTAAATACTAGAGTAACGAAACCCACAGATAATCTAAATGGATTAGAATTAGATGATGTATTATACGGTAAATTACAGGCAAGACCATTTAATGGTACATGGTCATCAAATAATACCATAATTTACAAAGATATCGATAATGTAAGAAAGCATGAATACAAATAAAAATCAATAATTTATTTTTAATTCATTTTTATTTTATTTTTTTAAGGGTGGAATTTATGAATATGATGTAGCAACTAAGAAACGGCATAGTTTAGCAATTGCATCAGACGAAGTATAATCAAAAAAACATTTTAATTAAATTTTAATATTAATATACAAACCCTTAAATACTCGGTATATACAATTAAAATATTTTTCTTTATTCTGTGTTTTAAATTTCAGAGAATCATTAATGCTGTACAATATGAAAAATCTGCAGATGGTAAATACTTATTGATTTCGAGAAACTATAACATGGTAAGTGATTGTGTATTATATTATTTTGAGAATAAACTGAAAAATTATTTATACCGATCCGTTTCCTAATTTTGATATACATATACATATAAATTTATTTTTATAGATTTTTAGGCATAGTTTTACTGCATATTACGATGTGATTGATCTTCAAACCGGTGAAATAATTCCAGTTAAAGTTAAAGATACAGATGAACAGGTTGGTTACATAACAATAACGATATTATCTCTAATATATAAAAAGTCTTACATAAAACAAAAAAATATTTACATCTAACACAGGAACAACTTTTATTTGCCAAATGGAGTCCACAAGGAAATGCACTTCTTATTAATTTTGATAGAAATTTGTATTATAAAACTAGTGTAAAAGATTCAATTTTATATCAGTTAACGAATGATAAAGAATCAGCAATACTAAATGGGCATCCTGATTGGGTTTATGAAGGTATAAAATTTTTGAAAAATAATTAATTAATAAATAAATAAATTATCCTAATTATTGAAATTATTTTATACTTGAATAGAGGAAGTATTTGCCTCGAATATTGCTTTCGCTTTTAATCCTAGTGGTACAAAACTTGCTTACATTCAATTTGATGATAGTCCTGTTCATACAATGCCAATACCATTTTATGGTACACCAGGAAATGTTAATTATCAATATCCATTAACACGAACCATATCATATCCAAAAGCTGGAACACCAAATCCATTTGTTAAATTGATTCAAATTGATCTGAAAAGAGTTATGGTTGGTGATTTGACAAAAATTCTTGTACCTGTTCCTAGTGCCTTGAATACCGAAGCTCATTTAATAACTGCCATCGAATGGCTTACAGATGATATTTTACTGTCGGTATGGATGAATCGGATACAGAATCGAGCTTATATACAAACATCAACCGGATCAAGTCGCTCTGAAGTATTAATTTAAATAATATATATGTATAATGTATGCAATTAAATTTTAAAAACTAACAAACATTTATTATAGGTATTCAATGTAGAATCGATGACTGGATGGGTTGATTTATCAACGGCACCATTAAAAAATAAAAATGGTAGTCATATTGCTTTAGTACTACCACAAAGACAGGGTTCTGACGGTGATTATCGTCATTTGACATTAATTTCGACAAAGAATAGTCCAATAAATAAACCGATCGTATTAACGAATGGAAATTATGTGGTTCAAAAACCATTATTCTGGAATTATGATATGAATACAATTTTTTATATGGCCAATCAACCAAATAAATCGAACGTTAATCATTTGTATGCGATCAGAGCAGAAAAAGGAGATAAACCGAAATGTTTGACGTGCAATTTTCGTATAGACGGTAATGAAGAGAACAAAAAAAAAAATAATTTTCTTTTGAAACTATACCTAAATGTAAATAAATTTAAAAAAAAAAATTTTCAATATTCTGTAGGTGTTCCGCAAACTTTCTTTACAGCAGATTTCAGTACAAATGGCAAATTTATGGTTCTATCATCGTTGGGTCCGGGTATCCCAAGAAGTGAGGTGTATCAGGTGTCCTTTAATAACAGTAAGACTTCAATTGAAATCGAATCGAATTAAATTAATAAAATATACATATATAATTATTATTAATCTTCCATAAGATAACATTGATTTGTACTTGATAACCAGTTGGAATCTGAATAATCATATTCGAAAATATTTACTAAATAAACGTCTACCAGAAATTGAGCATCACAGTATCGATATTGGTAATGGTTTCACAGCAAAAGTTTCATTACAATTACCACCGAATATCGATAGGAGTGGTTACAATAAATATCCTGCGCTCGTTAATGTATATGGAGGTCCTGATGATCTATCGGTATAAATAAACTTCTTTCTGCATAATAAGGAATTGCATTATAATTTTTTTTTTTCATTTATTTTTTCTTTTTGTTCAAAGGTCAACGATAAATGGAATGTAGATTGGGGTACATATTTGTCATCAAATCGATCAATAATTTATATAAAAATTGATGGTCGTGGATCTGGTGCACAAGGAGATAAAATGTTACACTCGATCTATAAAAGATTAGGGACATATGAAGTTTATGATCAAATCAATGTTACAAGGTACACCATACAGTACAGTATTAATCAAATTAGATTTTAACTCAATTACATTTTTTTTTTTTTTTTTTTTGAAATTTTAGAATTCTTCAAAAACAATTCCCTTTCATCGATGCAAACAGAACTGGAATATGGGGTTGGAGTTATGGTGGATACGTTTCTGCAATGGCATTAGCACACGATAAATCGAATGTTTTCAAATGTGGAGTATCTGTAGCACCAGTTACTGATTGGACATATTATGGTGAAATTATAAAATTTTTCAAATTTATGTTACATATTTTAACATTGAATAATTTCGAATATTTTTTTATTCAATTTTATTTAATAGATTCAATTTATACTGAACGTTATATGGATTTACCACTAAATAATCCAACTGGTTATGTAAATTCACGTCTTAGTACTTTAGGACCAAAATTCAAAGGAAAAATGTTTCTTGTTGTCCATGGAACTTTAGATGATAATGTACATTATCAGCAAGCTATGATGCTAGTAAAAAATCTAGAACATAATGATATTTTATTTAAACAAATTGTAATTATATTTATGTTCATTTGTTTGTGTTGGTACAAAAATTTTAACATTTTATTTCTTGTCAATTTTTACAGAGTTATCCAGATGAAAATCATGCATTACATGGTGTATCACGACATCTGTATCATTCCTTAGATAGATTTTTTGATCAATGTTTTCAAATTAAAAAATAAAAATTTCAGAAAAAATATAATACATAGATAAATAAATAAAATAAAAAATTCAATTAAATGGCACAATTAATTAAGAAGAAAGAATATCAAGGAACTGATATAAAAAAATAATAATAATAATTCCAAATATTATGAATACGTGTACTTAATTTATTACATGAACTATCCATCAATTTTATTTTATTTTTAAGAAATACAAAAAATAAATTAAAAATATTTATCATTAAAATTAATTGTCATCATCTACATTAAATGCTTGTGCCAAAAATAAATTTTTTGTTTCATCATCATGATCATTTATTTATTTTTTTTTAAAAAAATACATTTACGCACTAATTTGAGACTAATGAAATGATGATGATGATGATGACATTAGAATTTCACCATAGCGACTAAATTTGAAATACATATAAATTTAATTTTCATTATTTTCATCTTCCTTGTAGTTTAAAATAAATACATTACCTGAAATAAGATTTTACATCACAATAATGAAAGCTTATCAAAATAAATATGTTGTATGTTAAAAAATAAAATTTAAAAAATTAAATAAATATGGTTGATTTTAAATTGTTGTTAGGTTAGCAATAAATTTATAATTTTATTCATCTGTTTTTGTTTTATATAAAATAAATAAATAATGTAAAAATAAAATGTTAAATTCAAAATAAATTACATTACAATTATAATGTATATTGATTGATTTTTATTTTAAACAAAAAATTTCCGCAACAAATTGCAATTATTGCAATACAGAATTGATCTGAATATGTATCGCATACTAAAGAAAAACACTTGCAAATTAGGCCGGAATCTAAAATGTCAAATGCAAAGACGTTGACGATTTTGGAATTGAAAATTCCAAAACATTGTAGTATACAAATTTCAAAAATTCTAATAATTTTTATAATGCTGCAATTGATCGTGAACCTTCTCATCGTGTTTGGTCATGGAAATACTTACATACTTAAGTACAAAAGTAGTGTGCATGGGTAATTTATGTCTGAGTTATTGTACGAAAAAAATTACTTTACACGAAGTGAGTGTGTAGTAATATCTATACAAATAATATAAAATATCTTTAAATAAGTAATATCAATTTTATTCAAGAAAATTTCTAAAATATATTTTATTTTAAAATTGACAACAAAAAAAAAAACTGATTTCTTCTCTTTATCTTTCATTTTGTTTTTCTTAAATCTTAGATTTTAAATTATCCTTCTCCTTAATTTCTAATTAAAATTTTAAATAATTTTCCGATATTTTATGTACATAATTAAATTTTTTTTTAATTTATTTAGCTTGATTGTTTTTTTTTTATACAATTTCAATAACATTATCAAATATTGGAAAATAATTTTGTTTTTGTTTCATTTTTACTTTATTTTTATTTTGTTTTATTCTTAATTTATATATTTTTTTCTTATTCATGTATTTATATTACAACTAATACACCAGTATGTAATTTTATTGCAATTATATAACTGAAAAGAAAAGCTTCATACTGATAATATAATTTATGTAAATGTATAATAGCTGCTTTCGATTTAACAATTTCAAATACTTGTGAGTAGATAACGTAAATTTCTGTGCTGAACCACATCTACTCGCAGCAACTCATGAAAAATTTTTCAAGCATCTGCAAGTAGTTACGAATAATTTTTGTGTCGTTCATTATAACAATTTATCCTAGACACATTTTTGTACTCGCAAGTACATGGAATTGCTAAATCGATATCAGATAATAATAATAATTGAAAAAAAAAAAATTAAATTAAAAAATCATTAAATTCATAATTAAGGATATTCATGTCACTTAGTATTTCTCTTCTAATTGTATTTTGACATAATAAGTATTTGGTTGATTGCGTGACGTTACCACAAAGCTTCGTCGTCTAGACGTCTATACTAGAGTATAGACGTTTCGTTTTGTTCATGTAGTAAATCAAATTGCTTACACGTAGACTGGCCACCTCCGCAAAATCGTCGAGGAGGGGTTTACCAAAAGCGTTTAGTCTGGTTTTGGTCAAGGCTGGACACCTGTAAATAGTAAAGGAGTTTCTTTCTCTGAGTTTTCCTTGCAGCTTCTGCAGTGTGTATTAAACGGTTTAGACTGGTTGCGTGTTCTCCCCTTTCGAGGTGAAAGAGACTGCTTTCAAAGCTCTGCTTGCCTTAAGCATCTCGGACTGAGACACTTCCAAAATCTAAGCGAAAAGATTTTGAGACACAGGGTGTGCTCATTAATTAAAATTGGTACTAAATAAAATAATGACATACACATATAATGTGTAAATATAATAAGGATATTTCGATTATATCAAACTATAAAATTTTACAATTTTCTATGCGTTAAACATTTCGATCATGAAAATATAATTGATTACCAACATGGCTGTTAGAAGAATTGGAATTGTAGAAGAACAAATTAAAATGCGTTTAATGTCTTTATGTTAAAAAAGCAAACTTATACTGCATCCCTAATATGATTTATGAAATGGTAACTTAATCAGCATATCTTCTTCTTCTTCTTTGATTTGCTGATCAATCAATTTTTAAAGTAATTGCACATACCATATCTATTTAATAAAAATAATGTTGTTTTAATGACAAAAATTAGCGCACTGTAAATCCAAAATTTTATGAATTCACTAGCCTTAAATCACTAAAATTTATACTAGCCTTATTTTACCATTTTAAATTCCTGTATCTTTAACACCTCTTATAGCTATCAAGATCAACTCCCACCCAACCAACATATAAATCTACCCATAATCGATTGCAATAGTTGCAACATTATTTCAAAATTTCAAAGCAATTGGTGAAAAAGTTTTAGAGATTTTTATTTGTATAAATAGATAGATGTAATATTGAAAACAATTAATATTGCGGAGAATACAAAGTAAGATGAATATCCTTAACATATTATATACTCCCAAAAGTATCTAATTCGACTTTATACTTCCGTTCCAGAATATTAGAATGACTCATGATAAAGAGACGATTGAAATTACATAATTATGAGTGCAGTCAAGGCGATTCCGAAAACTTTTTAGAAATGGAAACATCGAAGGAAGTGTCTTATTCAATCACATGATGAGAACTATTGTGACGGATACCACCAGTTCGATGATTGAAATGATGAAAAATAACACCAGCACGAATATATAAAGGCAGATTGGATACTTTTAGAATATTTAGAATAAACTTCGTGTTTTTTTTTTTTTTTTTTTTTTTTAAACTTAATATACTATAATATTTTTAAAAATTATTAATTTGTGTTTCGATATTATCTATATGTAGGTATATTTATATATTTTTTTATTTTTATAATTATGAATATTTTATTTTATACAATTATTATTTATTTCATTATTTATTTTTGTAGATTTTATTTTTTAAATTGAATTAAATTCATTTAATCATTTTAAAAGTCTACATTACATAATGTCCAAATATATAGCACATCTTCATTTTATACTTAATTGTTTTTAAATTGTATTTTTTTTTGTGTATTTTTTTTTTTTGTATATTTTTATTTAAAATAATAAAATAAAACAATAAAATAAAAAATAAAAAACTTTTCTTTGTGCTGTATATTCATTTATAAACTATACCATAGGCTTTTTGCTATTGAAATTTTGAATTTGATTTAATATACATATTTATGTACTATTGACACACTGCAGAGATAAACCATGGTATGGGTGACACATTTAAATTGAGATGAACTAGTTCATGTATTCATATGACACCTGTCGATATATGTAAATTCAAACACTAATTCTTTTTAGCTGAAATTTTGTTTAACAGTTTGTTTAAATATAATAAAAAAAAAAAAAAAATAACACAAACGTCAAAGATAACTGAGTTCGAACTTGGTTAACAAGATAACTGAGTTCTAGAAACTCAGTTAAATTAACCGAGTTCTGAAAGTCGGTTATTGCAAAGATAAATCAGAAAACTGAGATAACCATGGTTTATCTCTGCAGTGTCAATAGTCAATAGTATTATATTTTTTCTAAAATACATTTTACATAATTTCACTATTTTTTTTAGTTAATTAAATATTAAAAAAAAAAAAAACATTAATTAAGATTGAATTTCAAAAAACTCATTTAAATTTTTTTTTTTTGTTATAAAGTAATTAATATTTCTACTACATAACATACTAGTATACAATTAAATATTAGAAATTATAACTTTTTTTTTATTATATATTATGTACATATTTATATGTATTTAAAGTATTTATGTACTTTTAAATTAAATTTTATTTTTTTCATAATTATTTTATTATTACATATGTATGTAATGTATGTATATTTTTTAATGTTAAAAATTATGATTAAAATATTTTTATTTCATTTTATATTATCTACTTAATTCATTTTGTTTTCATATACATACATATTCTGTTTATATGTATGTACTTCATTATTTTATTATTATTATTGTATATAAATTCATTATTATTTTTATTATGTGTATAAATGTATGTATAATAATGTATGCGTATAGACTATTATTTTTTTTTTTTTTTGTCTAAATATATCTTTTATTTTATACATTTCCCATGTACATGTTTATATGCGTTTTTATATACATATGTATGTGTATTTATAATGTGGTTGCTTGTATGTTTGTTTGATTTTAATTTTTTAAATTTTTTGTTTATTTTTAAATCATCCATTATATCGACAAATGTATTAAATTTCAATTAAAATTCTTTTGTTACATAAATTATTAATAGTTGGATTTCAATGAATAATTATTATTAACAAAAAACAATTCAGACTATTTTCAATTTTTTTTTTTATATATAGAACTATATAATTGTTTATATTTTTGTACATAATTCTATAAAATTCAAACGTTTCATATCCCTAATTCAAATTATATAAACATTTTTTGTCATTTCTATTCTGTTATAAATAGTTTTCCCTTGCTTTGTACAGTGATAACATCAGCGACATTTTATTTTTCAATTATTGAAACCATTCATAATTTTTTTAAATCATTAATATTGAAGTTATCAACACTGTGAGTAGGGCGTTTTATTTATCTGTTTAATGTTCCAGAGTTTCTGTTTTGATTTGTTTTTTAAATAATAAATCTTCCAATATTCTATTAAATCAAATATTTGATAATTTTCTATCAATTAATTTCTTATGTAAAAAAAAAACATACATACATATATACAATACTTTATATATGTATGTGTTTTCTGTTTTGTATACATGTACATGTGGATTAATTATACATGGGTTTATTTATTATTTATTTATTTTTTTTAAATAATGATTTCTTTGTGTTCATTTGTAAATTTTGATTTTAATGTAAAAATCCTTACACACATAATATGCTATAATGTACTATTGTAATATATGAGTACGAAAGACTAATAATAAATGTTGATTTTATATATTTTCATGTAAAATTTAAATTAATAACATAAATATGTACAGTAAAACCTCGATATAATTGACCTCTATTTAATGGACAAAAATTCTGAGCAAATGTAAAAAAAAAAAAATTAAAAAACATTCTGTTAATACATGCTTAAATTCAATTGTCGCAGCATGTAAATAATTTTTAGCGGCCATGATAATCATGTCATATGTACGTCTAGCACTGGAATTTGAGACATAACGCCTTCCTGCTTGTAGATTGCACCTAGCCGGAACGATAATATATTAGGGAATTCATTGATATATTATAGCGTAGGTTTAGACTCAGTACACTCGTATTTACCATGCTAGCCGGGGATTCACGCGACTCTACAACAGTTCAATTTGTTTACTCGATTAGTACAGTGTATGTATTTAAAAAAAAAAAAAGTTTAGTTTTTTGATTTATTTTAAACCTAATTTTATATTATGGACTTTCGGCTTTAACGGACACCTCCTCTCTCCCCAATTAGTCCGTTATATCGCGGTTTTACTGTACTTAAATTAAAAAAAAAAAATTTTTTTTTTCATTATTTTTTGTTTATTTTGACTTTTTTTACTGCATTTTATTTATATTTAATTCATTCTTTTTTTTAATGTAGTAGTAGTATATCTACACTATTTAATCTGTTTCCAAGAAGTTTGAAGTACATCATCATTACGTATTATTGTTGCCTTTCAATATAAATACCTTCTTTACCAAAATGTTATGATTTTTTGGCTAAAATGAAGAGTAAAAATAAGAGATGAAAAAAAAAAAAAAGGATAGAAAGTAAAAATTATGTCATTTTAAGAGAATCTTTTGAATTTTCATTTTTATTTGAATTTTTATGTTCATTATTTAGGTAATTTATTTTTTTTTTTTTTTTATATCAAATTATAAAATAGATACTCTATAATATAATAATATTTTATTCTACAAAATTTTACTTGTGTTCTAATGTAATACTTAAATAAAATAAAAATAAAAAAAAAATCAAATTAAAAATAAAGTAAAATACAAAGTGAATATGTTTCAAATTCAATGTTTCTGTAAATTAATTTAATAATATTTAATTTAATTTAATATTAATTTACACAGATAATATACTTATAAAAATTTTTTTTTTTTTTTTTGTAAATAAAATGTAGAGAATAGTGATATTATTAATAACAGTGTAATATAATATTTAATTGATAGAATAATAATAAAATTGTAATGAAATAATAAAAAATAAAAAAAAAAATAAAATAAAATAAAATTAATAATATAATACATAAGTTGAAACGAGTTCCGAAACATATTGATACATATTTTTGCTGTAAAAATTTAGTATATGAATACAGTTTTCATACATGGTCTTCATATTCATGCTAACGACATGTATGTGTGTGTGTCAAAAATATTCAAATAAATTCCATAATTCGTTTCGATACTTGTAGCTTGTAGGATTTATACAAGTTATCAGTTACCACCAGTATTACACAATACGTTTCCGAACTCGTCCATATTTATCAATTTATTAATCACAATAATAATATAAAAATAATAACAATAATTTTAATATTATTTATGATAATAATAGAAATAATCTAATATGTGTTCTTCATTATTATATAAAATCATATTTATAAGTACATAAATTTAAAAGAAAAAATATTACATATAGTAGTATGTATGTATATATATATAGGTAAATAGAAATTATATAAAAAATAAATTTAAATACAAAGATATATTTATTATTTATGTATTTATAAAAGAAAAATTGCATTCAAAGTAAATCAAATATGTATTTATGTACATTGTAACTAAAACAAAAGAAAAAATAAATTTTCTAATTTACATTTTATTATTTTCAAAATTTTCAGTAAGTAGTATTCTTTTTTTTTTTTTTTGTTTTTTGATTTTCTATTTTGAATTTTTTTTTTTCGATTTATTTCTAAAGTGTATCATTTTGATTTGTTTTGTTTTTTATTGTCATTTGCATGTCGAATGTAATTTGTTGACGTTTTATTGCGTATAAAAGGTATTCGCCTATATAATAACAATAATAATAATATAAATTGATGAAAGCTTGTTAAAACAGATAAAATATATATATATATGTATATATAATATATAATATAATAATCATTATTGAAATATAGAAAAAAAAGTAAAACCTATTTATAACGAACTTAGCTGCCACAAAAAAATTGTTCGTTTTTATAGAGAAAATTTGCTATATAGAGAAAACATATGACAAATGTCACACATTTTTGTAAGCTTTTATGCGTTAGATTGCATCAGGTTGCATGCAAGTAAGCAATCAAAATCAATAAAATTTTATTAAATGAAAACACGTAAACACTTTTTAAATGCAAGATTTTATTGTTTTATTTTTATTGTTTTTATTTTAATTTTGATAAATTACATTTATCATTTTATATATAAAAGATTATTTTTTTTTTTTGTATTTATAAATATGTACATAAAATGAAAATTAAATTTAATTCAAATCCAATTTGGAACTAATTCGTGATAAAGAGATTGCTTTTCATAGAAAATTAAACTTTCTGTCAAAAATAGAGATCGTTAAAGGAAAGTTCGTTATACGGAAGCAAATTTTAAAGGAAATCTCATGTAAAAAAATTGGTCCTTTAAACATTTTTGTTCGTTATAAAGAGGTTTTATTATAGATAGTGGATAATAAATTAAGTATTTTGAACAAAAAAAAAAAAATAATAATAATAATTAAACATAACACGATACTACGATTAATTAAAAAATGTTTTGAAAGAATGAGTCCGAGAGTTAAAAGTAAAAATGATCCAATAGCTTCGATATTTTTTCCATGTAAAAATTAAATTAAAAAAAAAAAATTCAACTAAATATTGTATAAGAATTGATCATTTTTTCTCATAATTATTTTTATTATTTATTAAATTTAAAAGAATTATTTTTACTTTTAACGACTCAAACGATAATTATTATTAATCAACATTAATTCAATAACATATACACATACACACATTAACAACAAACACTTTAAATTTTTTAAAAGAAAATACAAAATAAAAGTTTATTGAAAAAATTGACAGAAAATCTTTTCAAAAGAAATATATATGTACATATATTTTTTTTCATAAACTAAATCTTGAAATAATACTTGTATAAATTACATTTCAATGTCATATTCTTTACATTAGCTAAAGTTCATTTTATAAAAAACAAAATAATTTTGTGATTTACTTTCATAAAATTCTGAAATTAAGTACCACCACAACATAAATCGATATACACAAATATTCTACGAAAATATAAATCTATATTTAGCATATATTTGAATTTGTTTCAATATAAATTTTATTACTTTCGCAGAGAAAAAAAACTCAAAATAAAATTAAGCGAAAAGCAAACGTAAACGTAGCGATTAACAATTAAAATTATTTACCTGATTTATGTTCCCCAGAGTCAATTGATGGCCAGTTGGTAACGTTTGTACATGAGCAATAGAGAGCGATGTTGTACCGTCAGTGTTTTCAGTTTGCGTTACGATCTGCTGTTGTCCTTGATTCGTAGTTATATTTCCTGATTGATCAATAATTGCTGTAGTCTGTTGTTGCTGATGCTGTAATTGTTGTTGCTGTTGTAGTTGTTGTCCTTGGCCGACAGTTAAAGTAACTGGTGTCACTGCCGATGAATTCATTGCGTCTGGATCCTTCTTAACTTGAACAGTCTGTAAAGTATGCAATGTTTGAACAGACTGAACAGTTGGTATCGTACTTGTAGAAACCGTTGTTGTATTCGTGCTTCCCGTTGAAGTTCCCGATGCCGATTTTTTCTGAGTTCCAACTATAATTAAATGAGTAAAACCAGAAAAATATTTTTAAAAAATTCAACAAATCATATAAATCGGTTCAGTACCTTTCCTTTCCTTTTTAGTTCCAGGTTTAGCGAAATGCCGTAATTCCAGATGACGTCTTAAGTTCCTCGATTGACGTATAACTGCGAAACAAATTGGACAAGTTGCGGGTTGTTCAGACTGAGATCTTGACCGGGGTTCTGTAAATAATTCAATATATTATCAACTAAAAATTTTCACTTAAATTATGGTGTTGATTCTTACTTTGCGCATTTGTAACATTTTTCGGGGTTTGGCTAGCAGTTGAAGAGTTTGCCGAAGCTGGAGTTCCTGTCGTGTCCGTGACTGTTATTACCGTTTCCGTATTCGCTGATTCCGATTTGCCTGATGGTGTTGAAATTGTTGCCGTTTCGCCATTTTCCGTTGCCGTAGTCGTCATAATTGTTTCCGTTCGAGCTATCTTGTTAGCATCTACAATTACACACGAAATTACCTTGTAGTAATCAAAAATTATTTTTCTGAATTATTAATGAGGCAATACCTCCTGGTTTTTTCACTGCACGCGTTTTTCGTTTCCTTGCAGGCAAAAACTGATTAATAACATCTTTAACCTCTTGTACAGCCGTAATCGTACCCGGATTTATATCTTCGACTACTTGTGTATGAACAGTAGCAGTTGGTTGTGGAGCTGCAATGGTAGCAATCAATTGTTCTTGGTCCTATTTAAATTACACAAAATTATCAGTTATAAAATTTGAAAATACATAATTATCTAGATGCATAATGTAAAAATGTATCTTACGTCAATAACAGCTTTAACGTGATGTTGAGGTATCATCGGATGCAATTGAATTTGAGTGGTATAGTCATCTTTTGCGACAGTTTGTGGAGCTAATCCCTGGATGTTTAGACAATGTGCAGCCTGAAGAAGAGATGGTAACTGTGAATGGTCCACACTCACTTCACCACGATAAACAAACTCAAGTAGAGCCTCTAAATCGTTAGCGTTAACTCCTGCCAGCATAACCACAGGATGTTTACATGGCGTATTCTGAATTAAAAAAAAATCATTTTATTAAAGTACACTTTAAAACTTTTTTGAAATTCATTCATTCAAACATCATCAAACAAAACAAAACAAAACAAAACAAAGGTTAAGGAATGTGAGTGAACCTGAAGAATTTCACATTGACAATTCACATATGTATTTTGTAAACAACTTTTTATAGAAGAAAACAAAAATTTGAGGAAAAAAATCTCTGTATAATTGATACTGACATTATGAGAATACTTTTCTCTATTTTAGGTAATGTGTAATGAATGAAATGAATAGATCCTCAATTTCTATTTCTTTTCATTGCATTATTCCCATTTAGTACCAAATACCAGTCAGTAATCACTAATCAGTGTATTCACTATTCAGAAGAATTCAGATTAAATATCGTGAGATCTAAGACCTCAATTATATTTTTAATTTTTTACTCATCAATCAGCATCTCTCATCCTCATTCATGGTCATGCAGACATCTTTTATTATCACTCTCACTTTCAAAATAAAAACAAACAAAAATAAATTCAATTCAAAGATTAGATTTATCACATCTTATCGAAATTTCAGAATTTTTCTTTTAATTAACACCCACCACAATCAAAAATTATGCATTTATGATTTATGTATTTAAAAATAATAATTTATTTTTATTTTATTAATCATTTTTTAATTATTTTTGATTCACCTTTAGTAGCTCTAAAAGAAAAGGACTTGCCGCGCATAAAACAATTTTATGAGCTGGAAAACTTCTGCCACCAGCCGCAAGAGTGCAGTCTACTAAATCGCCATGACAGCGAAGAAGTTGAATGGCCGATACAAGAGAAGTCCCATAATCACCCCAAGTTAATGAATATAAAGAGTTTATTGGCAAAGCCATCATCGGAAATATACGTAGTGCCTTGTGCTTGTATTACACACGGGCACTTAACAATTCATACGAAATTAATAAAAAAAAAAACAAAAAAAAAAAAAAACAACACAACCACTTCAAAATCGTCTTTTATATTTTTTTATTAGCACTACACAACACACCAATAAATTATGTTATTTGTAAAATTTAAAATCCGAAATTAAATTTTTTTTAAGATTATGAAAGAATTTTTTTACTTATTTATTCAAAAATTTTCCTTCATATATAAAAATAAATATAAACTTCACAATAATCACAATATGTAAAATTTAGAGTTTGAGCTCTAACATTTATAAGCAAAATTTTATTTCTCGTTTATTTTAATCTCGTCTGTCTCGAATTTCTCGATTTCGCTCCTACTTTTTTATAGCTCTGAAAAAATAGAGCTTGCTCGCTCGCAGAGAAAAAATTTTAAAAGAATCAAAACAAATTTCCGATTTATTTTTTCACTTTATTTATACACAAATTCATTCTACATAAATTAAATTTATAATTTTTATATTTTTTATAAATAAAATAATTAAATTTTGTAAGAAATTTTTAATATTTTATCCACACCCAAATCACACATCACACACTGTCAAACAACTTTGTCTTAAGTAAAAAAAAAATATGGCGGCAAAATCTATTTTTTTCCCTCATTTACCTAGAAATGTATAAATGTGTGCGTGTGTAATTCTCGAATTATCAAATCAACCTGCCAGATATACATACATTAATTTCAAATATTTACATTTACACTGCCCTCTATAAAATGAAATACAAAAAAAATTGATAATCGATAATTTTTCATTTTTATATCAAAATTAAGTAATTTAATTGAAAATATTTTATTTAAAAGTATAAAAAAATTATGATCTATTAATAGCAATGGTAATTAATCAATTGACAATTAGATTACCCTTGAAATTTTTAGAAATTACTTGTTTCATTTTTTTTTATAATAAATTTTATTTTATCCAAAAACTAGATTTCGCTAAAATGACATTAAAAATATATAACTAAAAATTCAAATATGAAAAATAATTTTCTTCAAAAAAATTTCTTTTATAAAAAATATTTATGTATTTATTAATCAAAATTATATTTATTTAATTTAAAATAATTTATAATCAACAAATTACATAAAATATTCACATTGAAAAAAAGCTTCTGCTGAAAATTCTTATTTTAAGCCATGCTTACGTTTTCTATTTAATATCATCATAGTTTGAGTTTCTCTCCAATTTTTGAAAAGGATACTGAATAAGGGCAAATTTTTGATGTAATTATATTATTAATTAAAAAAAAAAATATTCTTCTTTATAATTAGCCAGTCATTTTTACAAAAATAATTAAAATAAAACCTTCTCCACAAATGATTTTTTTTTTCTCTCAATAAACATTTGTAGATAATTAAAATTTTCATCTAGTATCTTATGTGGTGGAGTAGAATTCAGTTATTTATTTTTTTTTATTTTCTTTCATTTTTCTCATCTTGAATAATGGAGTATTTGATTCAAAATTCGTATTCTTTTACTGTGTGTCATAAATTTCATACCATTTCAGAATTTTTACATAGTGAAATTTTGAGTGAAATCATATTCAATCGTTGGAATAACCGTTTGAACAAATTTCAAAAATATTATTAAATACATATGAACTCCTAGTTCTCCTCCTCCTTCTTCAACAGTTTGAATAATTTTCTTCATAATATCCGCATGTCTAAAATCGAATCATTGATCAGTTAATTGAAATTAAATAAAATATATAAAATGATAAAGGTATTTAAATTTGCTTACTTGCATGGATGAACAGATGCCATATTTGGTCCTGGTAAATGTGGATGAGTTTCCATTGTAACTGTCTTTTTGGCATGATCTTGACTAACATCTTCGTACATTTGCTTAACGGTTAAAGGTTTTCTATTCTGTTGAATAATTAAAATTTAAGTAAGTTGAATTCTAGAGATGGTTTTTATTTTTGTTTGAGTACACATACTTCGTCATATCCTACAACCCATAAACGTGGTGTTTGGTAATATTTGTCGTATGTAATATGAAGATCATATGTTCTTGTATGAATCACAGAATCACCAGTATCACTATCACCTACTCCATCGTTTTTCTTTTCTTTTTCAACTTTACGTAATGTTGTGGCTGTCGCCTAATTAATTTAAACATTTTTTACATCAGATAGATTTAAAAAAATTAAAAATACTTACGGGATCTACTAATTCTAACAATCCACTTTCTTCAAATTCTTCCATATCGATTGCTTCATCATCCTCATCATCATTAGTATTATTTTTATCCTCTTCATCGGCTCTATATTCATCCAACTTCGAAATAAATAAAAATTCATCTTTAAAATATTTTTTACAGATTTTCGATACATCATAAATTAAACATTTTCATTTTACTAACCCTATTATTATCAAGGGTCATCTCACAAACTTTTTCTTCTATTTCAGCTGTTGTATCATCCTCATCATCATAATGATGAGTCTCTACCCAGCCACCATCTCCCGTTTCATCTTCTACAACAGTTTCTTCTCCTACATATTCCATTTGTTTACAACGACGATAACATGGAACATTTCTTGTGATAAGAAACTGCTTTTCTACACGACAAAAAGAAAAATGTAGTTATAATAAAACTCTAATCGTCATAGTCATATGATTGTTAATGTTTTTAATATTGATATAACCTTTTGATAAATACGATTTTATTTTGGCTTCATCTCCTGTTGCCCATTGCCACGTCGGACAATGATGTACTAGATGATCACCAGCAGCGACAAATTCTTCTGGAGTTAAAACCCCTGTCTCACGAAATTTACTTTCCTTAAAGAATTTAATATGAAAATAAAATTGTTAAATGTCATCAAATTAAATTTAAGAATCATAACATTATTATGTATGTAGGTATCTTCAGATCGGTCATCAACCTTCAATACTGGCGTTAAATACTCAGCAACTCCTAGAGCAGTTCCTTTTACTGAATTTATTACACTTTGCATTCTCGATTTTTTTCTTGAAAAATTTCTTTTTATCTTCCGATTCCGCTAATGAATATATTAAATTTTAAATGAGATGAGGATGAGATTCTTTTTTTTTTTGTTATTTTTCGTCCTTATCTTATATTTTATTTTATCTCTCTTACTGGCTGAGCTAAGGCTGCTGATACGAATGGGATGGCCGATGGGAAATGGGAGTGCAGTGCAATAACAAAACAAAAACCTCTTTATTCTGTAAATCTCTTTTTTTCTCTTCACACTATCCTATTATGTATATTAAAAACAAAAACTAAACTGTTTTTTGTGCTGATTCAGTAATTTCACAATTACATTCAATTGATTAAAATAAATTATTCAATATTATTATTATAATGAAGAACAGTGAAAGTTTAAGAACATTTTAATTATATTTCTTTAAATTTTCTTTACCATCTACTAGTTTAAAATAACTTTATAAATTGCAATCGAATCAGAAAAATATATACACGACACGAACAATTAAAACGAAATACAGTATACATACAGTAAAGTAAATGAAATGATAATTATTATAATTGATAAAATCAGACAGAATGTTGGAGTTGGTTGGTGTTGGATTGAATTTAAAATCTGTTAGCTTCAGCTTGTTCTTGTTACAACAAAAAGTTTATTTGACTTTTGATGTTTGATTTGAGTTTACGAAATCGACGAATTCGAAATGTCAAAAGAATGAATAGTCAATAGTGTTGCAATGTAACGATAATTGGTGAATAACTTTACTACCTATAATATTTTCTATAATTTACATTCCGGTTGAAATTATAAGGCTTTACTTATAGCGAAAACCCAATGTACGCGGTGCTTGCTTTGCTTGCTTTGCTTGCTTTACTTGCTTTGGTTGTCAAAGCAAGCAAAGTCATTGTCGCCCCCAATGTACGCTTTGCTTGCTTTGCTTTGAGAATAACAACATGAATAACAACTATATAAAATAATATGGCTGGAGTTCCGAAAAGGTGTCACCCCCGATCCTCTTGAAATTTTGCCCACAGAAGGCCCTTCCGGCCTAGATCACGGGATTTTTGTCTTTTTTGGCGCATCACCCTCTGTCGGCCTTAAATGACATTTTAATTTTTTTGCCAAAATTTTATTTTT
Organism: Villa cingulata; assembly: GCA_951394055.1. NCBI lineage: Eukaryota > Metazoa > Arthropoda > Insecta > Diptera > Bombyliidae > Villa > Villa cingulata. The sequence continues at coordinate 5,483,456 of OX596020.1, read as the reverse complement.
ACTTATAACTTTATACTGTAACTAATACTGTAACTTATTACAAAATTTAGCACCATAAAAATCATTTCTCTCTAGAATATTTGCGTTCTACATCCGGATCAAAATAATAAATAAAAAAAACTTGCTCATGATGTCCTTTCTTATTTGCAAAAAATTTGAACCGATTACCCTTACTAATTTCTGAGAAATTGGCAAAAATGTAAAAATAGTCCAAAATTACAGTCTCCTTTATTATCCTTTTACTAGGACTTTTTGAGAAATTTTTTTTCAGAATATAGAGCATCTTGAGAGGCATCTTTTGAGATATATACAATATCTGTATCATGTACTATTATAAAGTTATAAGTAAAAATAAAATTTTGACAAAACAATTAATATCCCAATTATGGCCGATAGGGGGCGATGCGCCAAAAAAGACGAGTATCCCGTGATTTAGGCCAAAAGGGCGTTCTGTGGACAAATTTCAAGAGGATCTGGGGTGACACCTTTTCGGAACTCCAGTCAATAATATTACATATATATATATATAATATTATATCACATTATATATATAATATTATATCACATTATATATATAATATTATATCATATTATATATACATACAATATAATTTATAATAAAAAATAGATGCTACAAAAACAATACATTTTAATAATTTTCTCTAGTAAAATTATTTCATTATTATCATAATATATCTACATATAATATTATATAATCTAATATAATATACATGCATATTTAATATACACATAATTATATACATTGATTATTTATTATGGAATGCAATACAACACACCAATACCAATAATCAATTATATCATGTATTAATTGTCAAAGCGTTCAAAGTTGTTAAAAAGTAGAAAGTAGACCAACTTTCGACTTTGCTTGCTTTGCTTGCTTTACTTGCTTTGCTCATTGGGGGCAGTCTCGTTTAAACACATTATTTCTACTTAGTTGTCAAAGCAAGTAAAGCAAGCAAAGCAAGCACAGCGTACATTGGGTTTTCGCTATTAAACTTGTTCTTATATTTAAATCTCTTTTTCGACAGAAATCTTAATTTAGCAATAATTTTTTTTCTTTGAATCCAAACATATTATGATAGTAGTAAAGTATATAGAGGTAAAGTATTTCATCTTTCCTTTGGCGCCAAAATAAAAAAGATTTCCAATGAAAAAATAGTTCAAATATACATGTCTATCAAAAATCTCTCAGTAAACAAAAATTTTCAAAAGGTATGAAAAATATTTATTATCTTTTCATCGCCAGTCATAATGTAAAAATGTTTACACGAAAAAAACAAAATAAAAAATAGAGGATCATTTTTTTTTAAATTCATGTACGACTACGAAGACGAAATCTATTTCATTTTAACTCGCATATTTTTTGCTGTTTTAATGCATGTGAAGGATATCCTCACTGACCGTTTTCCGGTAAAAAAAAAAAAAAAAAAAAAATAAGAACGTGCATATTTTAAAACTTGTTTTGTAAAATAAAGGACGTGAAACAAAGTGAAGAATCGTTTTTTATTCTTTATGTTCTCATTTTCTCAATTATGTAAAATAGGGGTGGAGTTTCATATTTTTCTTTCTTGCTACTTTTTTTAGTCTAGATTTGATTTTCTGACTATTATTTGCAAAATTTCAGTGTATCTGTGTAAAAAATTTCAAGGTTTTTGAAACTTTTCAAATATTTTAATTAAATTTAAATGAGGACCATCATTTAATAGCAGAGGAATAACTTTGAAGTTATAAAATACAAATTACCAACTTTGTGTGGTGAAATATCATACAAAAAACCAATTCGCATTTCGCGTAATCATATTTTTAACTGACATGATGATTATTCTGACTGACATGTGATTAAAGATCTACTACATATTTATATTTTAATGTGACAAAAGAATTGAAAAAAAAAAAAAAAACAGATCTAAGAAAATTTTAAGTAAAAGAAAGAAGAAAAAAGAAAAATAATCAAAATCAGTCATTTAACATTGCATTACGTTCTAAATTTACATAGGTTTTCATGTAAATTATTCAAAATTTTTCTTCAAATTATTTTCAAAATATAAGTAAATTTTATTGTTCTAAAATAAGGATGCTTATGTGTGTAAAAACTGTATTCGATCGTAAAAATTTCTATTAAAAATTAGTTTCAAGTGGATTTGTTGTGTTGGCTCCTCCGTCGAAAAAAGAACCACAAAGGTATCAATCTAATGTAATATTTTTTTTTTCATTTATATTTTACATTTTTTTTATGTGAAAATAAATTTTTCTGCTAGTGCAGAACAATTTTATTTCCATATAATTATTTAATTAAATACACTGAACATAAATAATCGTAAGATATGAAATGTTCTGAGAAAATATTCAGTTTCAATTTGTTACGGTGTAAAAATTATAATTTTACGTAAATTCTTAGCTAATTAATTAATTCAAAATATCATGTGCCATTTTTTTTTATTATTAAATTTACAACTACTCAAATTTCAACTTTTTTTTTTTCATTTCTAAAAAGTTTTTGTAAAGAATTTTTTCTTTAGTTCATTTTCACTTTCGTTCACAGCAATTTTATATATTTTTAAAACTTTAATTTTATTTTTTGATTTTTTTTAAATTGTATAATTGTATATTATATTACATACTGATCATAATTGTTATATATAGCAAAAAATTGTATTTAAGCCAACTGATTAACTGATTACTGATTAGATTTTCACAATCATTTGTAATCTACGGTTATTTAGGTGTGATACCTACCATTTGATGAATTCAAAACATCAAAACCAATTTTGTAGTATCCATATCGATTTAAGAATCAGTTGCACACTTTCATCAAAGTCTATACAAGAATCTTAGAACTCAATAATAAGCTCTTATGTAAATTTATTTAATGTCTAGAATGTTTTCATAAATTATGTTTGTATTGATTTAATAATCTAAAATTTTCTGAAATTTGCTAAAGAAGTAACTTCTTCACATTTAATTCAAAATGCTTGTGTCAAGAAGACTGAGTTTTGAAAAACAGCAAAAAATATGATGGATTGAGTTAATTAATTCCCAATAAAATTGCATACGCATTTACGTCATATGATTGATAAATAGTTTGGATGCTAGCAGATCATCACCTTGATGACATTTTATTTTTTAATTTCTTAATTATTAAAGATAATTTTTAAAATAAATTTACTCATTTTAGATAGACGCCGTGTGGGGCTGGGCTTCTGCCCCGCTGCGTTTGGCGGCAAATAGAATGGGCGATGCATTATTAGGAGATAGACCTCCGTCGCCAGCACGTCTATCGCATACATCCGAAAAACATCCAAAAGTAACATTAGCTGAATTAAATGTATTGCGTAGACATCGGGAGCTGTGCGATGTTGTATTAAATGTTGGCGGTAGAAAAATATTTGCACATCGTGTAATATTATCAGCATGTAGTCCATATTTTCGAGCCATGTTCACTGGTGAATTGGAGGAGTCACGACAAACAGAAGTTACTATAAGGGATATTGATGAAAATGCAATGGAATTATTAATCGATTTTTGTTATACATCTCATATTGTCGTCGAAGAATCAAATGTTCAAACATTACTGCCAGCAGCATGTTTGTTGCAACTTGTTGAAATTCAAGATATTTGTTGTGAATTTTTAAAACGCCAACTAGATCCAAGCAATTGTTTAGGTATACGTGCATTTGCTGACACTCATTCATGTCGTGAATTGCTAAGGATCGCTGATAAATTTACACAACATAATTTCCAAGAAGTGTGTACTTGACAACATAAATTTTTGATATAAGCATGTTTAATTTTAATTTTTTTTCTATTTTTTTTTTAAGGTAATGGAAAGCGAAGAATTTCTACTTTTACCTGTTGGACAACTTGTCGATATAATTTGTAGTGATGAATTAAATGTGCGATCTGAAGAACAAGTTTTCAATGCAGTTATGTCTTGGCTAAAATACAATGTAGCTGATAGAAGACAGCATTTAGCTCAGGTTTTACAACATGTTCGCTTACCTTTATTAAGTCCGAAATTTCTAGTGGGAACTGTTGGATCAGACCTGCTAGTTCGTTCAGATGAAGCATGCAGAGATTTAGTGGACGAAGCCAAAAATTATTTACTGCTTCCGCAGGAACGCCCTTTAATGCAGGGACCAAGAACACGACCGCGAAAACCGACTCGACGAGGCGAAGTTTTATTTGCAGTTGGTGGATGGTGTTCAGGTGATGCGATTGCATCAGTAGAACGATTCGATCCACAAACGAACGATTGGAAAATGGTAGCACCAATGAGTAAACGCCGTTGTGGCGTTGGTGTTGCTGTTCTAAATGATTTATTGTATGCAGTTGGTGGACACGACGGACAAAGCTATTTAAATAGCATCGAACGATATGATCCACAAACAAATCAATGGTCTTGTGACGTTGCACCGACAACATCTTGCAGAACAAGTGTTGGTGTTGCAGTACTCGATGGATTTTTATATGCTGTTGGTGGCCAAGACGGAGTTCAATGTCTGAATCATGTCGAAAGATATGATCCTAAAGATAATAAATGGTCAAAGGTAAAAATATTGTTTTAAATTTAAATAAATTTCTGACATTGATTTAAGATCACAATAATTAAATAAAATGTGCTCGATGTCACATATATTCACATTTATCATAAATTTTTCTATTAAATTTTTTAAATGAATTTTCAGGTTCCTCCGATGACGACACGTCGACTTGGAGTGGCAGTTGCAGTATTAGGAGGCTATTTATATGCAATCGGAGGATCTGATGGTCAGTCGCCTTTGAATACAGTTGAACGTTATGATCCCAGGTAAATATTAGTGTATTATTAAATATGTATTTATAAATAAATATATTTTTTTTGTAGGCAAAATAAATGGTGCGCTGTAAATCCGATGTCAACTAGAAGAAAACATTTAGGCTGTGCTGTGTTTAACAATTATATTTATGCTGTTGGAGGTCGTGACGACGTTATGGAATTATCATCAGCCGAACGTTATAATCCACATACAAATACATGGAGTCCAATAGTAGCAATGACATCTAGACGAAGTGGAGTACGTTTTTTTTTTTTAATTTCAATTTTTTTTACAAGAAAATAAAACATATTTTTCTCATTCATTTATTAATTGTTTTTTTTGTAGGTGGGTTTAGCCGTAGTTAACGGTCAGTTATATGCAGTTGGAGGTTTTGATGGTTCAGCATATCTAAAAACAATTGAAGTTTATGATCCAGAAACAAATCAATGGCGTTTATGTGGATGCATGAATTATCGACGACTAGGTGGTGGTGTAGGTGTTATGAGAGCTTCACAGACTGAAAATTATATGTGGTAAGTTAAAAAAAAGTGAAGGAGTTAAAGCTTATTATAATTAATATTTATTTTTTATTTTAATTTTTTTATTTATGCAGGATTCGTAAAGATTCTGTAGTATAGATTCATTACTAATGATCCAAAAATTAAACATAAAAAGCGAAACAACAACAACAATAACAAAAATAACATCTTCGAAAATGCACTAGAAGAGATATGAACGTAAAAAATTATTATCATGATTTGTTTCTACTACCATTACTATTACTACTGCTATTACCTACTAAAAACAAAAAACAAAAAATGTTCGAAATGTTTTAATTTATGTTTATCTATTATTGTATTTTTTTTTTTTTTTTTTTTTTAAAAAGGAAATTACAATTAAATTGAATTTAATTTAATTTAATATAATATTGTATACAAATGTATCATTTACGAGAAAATATGATTAGAAATAACGATTATTATTGTTTAATTACAACAAATATTTATATATAATAGTTTGTGTATATGATTTACAATTTAAATTTATTAGTACATAATTGATTATTTATCCTTTTTTATAGATTTTTCAATTTTCATATTACATAAAGTATCATAAATATATGAAACACACACACATTTAACATACACGATAAACAATTTCATACAATTTTAATTATACATATGCATATGTATACATCACTTTATTTGCATACATCTATACACACATACACACACATGACAAATATTAACATTTATAAAATGCATAAATTTTCTTCCCAACTCTTATTATCTTATCTTCTTTTATACAGTATCATTCACGATTAAAATTAAAGAGACAAACGAATTTCTCATTATTATCAAACAAAAATTAGTTAAATTTTTTGATTAGTTAATTTTTTTCATAATTTTTCGTTAGGCAATTTCAAAATTATAATTTTTTTTTTTCATATTTGTGTTCATTTTTCCTTTTTAAATTAAATAATCTAAAAAAAAAAAAAAAAAAAAAATAATTGAAATGATTGAAATTTTATTGTGTGCAATTAAAATATTTTAGATAAAAATACAATTTGAAAAATAAAAACAAAACAAAAAACGAATAAAGTACATAATTGACGTGGATGAAAGAAAATAAAAAATATATAAATTTAATAATAATTGTTATTTATTTAAAGAAAAATTAAAATTAAAAAAAAAAAAAATCAAAATAAAAAATTTGATAAAAGTTAAAAATGTATAAGATAACAAAAAATAAAAGATAAATACAAAAATTAAATTTTAATTGTATAAAAAAAAACAAAAAACAAAAACAAAGAAAAAATGTACACAAATACATCTCGATAAAAAGAGAAATCGTTAAAAATTCACTAGAAAGTATACTTCGAAGCACTACGTACATTATACAAAGAGATAATAATATAATAAATAATTAAATTAATTAATAATTAAATAAAAAATTAAAAGGAAAAAAAAAAACGTAAACGATTGTAAAATAAAAATTGTAATTCCTAAAATTTTTTTCTTCTTTTTTTTTTTTTTTTTAATTGTAATATCTTATTTTATACTTATTTTTAGTTAAATTTTATTATCTGTTTCATATTTTGTTTGTAAAAAGTACATTTATAATTTAATTAATTTTTTTCTATCATTTTGATATAATTACCACTAATTTTAGAAAACAAAAAAGAAAAGAAGAATAATAATACTTAAAAATGATTATTCATCTTTTCTTTTTATTATTATTTTCGAATTCGTATTTTTCCAATAAATTATTATTACCGAATTTATAATAGAAGAAAAAAAAAAAAAAGAAAATAACACAAGAGAAAAAAATAATAATGAAAAATAAAAGCTTATTTCTTTTTAGAAATTTCTAGATAAATAAAAACTACATTATACATACACACATACTAGTAATAAATCAAAAATATCTTCTGATATTAATAGTGATAACGGAATAAATAAAATTAAATTCAAAAAAATTAAAAAGAAAATATATGAAAAATAAATAATAGCATCTGTAATCATAGACTTCCTTTAAATTCAATTTTAAACAAAAACACGAAAACTAAACGAAAATTTCAAAAAAAAAAAAAAACAAAAAAAGAAAAGAAAAGAAAACCAACAAACAAAAAATATTGTATGCATTTTTTATTAATTTTTCCTTCATTCTTTTTTTATATAATCATTTGAAATAGAAGTAATTTATATACATATATGTAATAATAAAAATTTTTTTTGCTTAGTTATAGGAAACTAGATAAAATTAATAATTAATGAAAGAAAGAAAAAACAAAAAAGATAAAATTAAAAAAGAATTATAAATTAATATAAATATATATATATATATATATATATATATATATATATAGTATATATATAATTAGTTAAAAGAATAAAAAGCTGAAAATAATAAACAAAAATAAAAAAAAAATTTCTTTCATTTAAAATTGTATAATGAATCAGAATAGATCTAAGAATTTTAGTAGATAAACTTTTTACAATTAGACAATAGTGACTACAAGACAAGTAACAATGTTTATAAACATTTTTTTGAACGATAAAATTTTTGTTGGTTATGATGCCGCTTCTACATTCATTCAATGCAGTGACTTCAACTTGAATTTCGATTTTCGATTTTACTGTATGCTTATGCTTTTGAAAGTACATATAGTTTATTTGTTGTGATGTCAAAATAAAAAAATAAATTCATTTATATTTTGTTGTCATACTAGATGCAGTAGACTGCAACATCGAATTTTTTCAAAGTCGAAATCGATGCAAAAGTATATAGCTGTCAAATCTACTGCATTGAATGTAAAAGTTCTAATATATATCCATTAAATCAAAGTCGAATTTAAAGTCACTGCATTGAAGTTGCATTGAATGTAGAAGCGGCATTACTATTGAAGTTGCTTCACCATAAATGTTTTATTCAAACTTTGATGTTTCATATTATGCTTCGTAACAGAATTTTGTCTGTAGTGTTGCAAGCATATTTAATACATTTGTCATTTTGATGTCACGATTATTAGTAATACGTAATACTCATCAATATCTAAATGGAAATCTTCTAATAATAATTAATCATCATGTTTCATCAGTGAACTTTAGTTTAGTAAACGATAGTTCCACGAAATATTTTCAATTACAATTTATTGGGATACTAAATCATTACAGACACACAAACAAAGACGGAAACGTTGCATTATTAATATACTAATGAATATTTCTATATAAAATAAAATGATACATGTCATGTTGTGTAACATTTTTACGACAACCAATTCTGGGCGACCTGCATAATATCTAGTACATTATTGTCTGTGATTCTGGTTTTGCTTAATACAATTATAGCTGAATGATCCTGATATAAGAATAGGCTGAAAAAATTTCGATGCTCAGTATGTATATGATTCGATGGATAATAATTCATAAATCTTGTACAATTTATAATGGAATTTTGTTTTTTATCTTGTACACATTCATATTCTCAAATTACAAATATATACCTGTTAGCTGTTACAAATGAAAAAAAAAATATTTACGAATTAAAATGCAGTAATTATCCCCCATGAATATAACTTATATAAGCACTTATGCATATGTACACACTTTACACACAACATTAAAATTTCATTTTAATCAAATTAATTTAATGGAGAAAAAATTTACATTTTCATATACTTACCATATTAATTAAATACACCTCCTATACTTTACACTTTACATATATTCATTTTTATGTAATATTCATAGTATAATAAGGGTATTATACACTTATTCATGCCCACGAAAAAAGTAAGAAAAATTAGCTTTAATTTTCATTGTCAATTTCCAACTTCTATTACCCTCAAAGTTCACTCAGCTTTGAATGAGTACGTACCAGGTACCATGTACCAGGTAGCTTGTACCAGCTTGTTGGGAAAAAGAGCTTAGAAATGCAAATAATAATAAGTAAGTAGTCTACTTGCTGACAACAAGTAACACAAAGAATTATTAATCATTACATTTTACATTATTCTAATATCAGTTTAAAGTTTAAACCCTATCATGTAAAGGAGTTTGCTTCTCTAATAGAAGAAGAAGAAGAAGAAGAAGAAGAAGAAGAGTATTTCACTTAATGCAGCGAAAACGTGTAAATTACATATTTATTCGGTTTATATGTCTTTTATTAAGTGAATACCCTTATTGATTTATATATGTACATATAAAATATTTAATGTACGTATTTGTATACATACATTATTTTTATAATTTATTACGATGCATTTTGCATTAATATAATTAATTATTATCTAACTTATCGTCTTATGAATAATTCAAATTTCATATTGTCGAATAAAAAGAAAACGAAAAACAAAAATGAAAGAATCGATTAACAAAATATATTACAATGAAGTATTACATATATTTATTTAATAATAATAACAAAAATAATATATTTATTTATATAATGAAATGTATTTAATTTGAACTTTAATTTACAATATTATTATACATACATAGTATATGTATTTGTACAAAAATAAAATCTATTTGTATATTTACATATAATATTTTTTTTTTTTTATAATTTACAGAAATACTATTTGTTACTGCATCAACAACAAAAATTTAAAACAAAAATATAACAGAAGAATAATAAAAAAAAAATGAACTAATTATAATAAAAAAATATATATCCTGATCAGTACTTAAAAAAAAGTATGTATGTATATACATTTTTTTCATATCTGAAATGGTAAGTTAAAAAATTGTTTTTACAATTATGTAATTTTTAAATTTTGTTTTAAATAAAACATTTTTAATTTTGAAATTATTACAGGTAAATTGAATTTTATAGAATCATAAAGAAAACATAAATATAATTATAAATAATATTCAAATCAAATAAATTATGTATATAGATTTTGTATATAAGTAGGTACAATAATATATTACGAATGATCCAGTAATATAATATTGTTTTTAATGTAAAACAAAACAAATTCAAATTTTAATTTTGTTGTTTGATTTTAATTAAAATTTCACTAATGAAGTGAATAAACTTTAAAACAGCCAATCATTTTTTTTTTAATAATTAAAAATACATTATATTTATAAGTGATTATTTAATGTTTTTTTTTTTCAATTAAAGATTGATTCCGATTGACTGATTAAAAATGAAAAAAATATATATAAGTATGTATATACATATTTCAATTTTTGTTTTTACATAAAAAATTATTACTTAAACATTACATACTGATTAGATTTACATACATATTACATAAGTATAATATACATTATGTGCGTAATTAATTTATTTTATTTACTTATTAATTAATTATTATTAATAAAAAATTATATTCTATTGAAATTTTAACATATCATACTTTTTAAGATCTAAAACGATACCGATCATTTTATCTTTGAAAATTGGTATCGTTCGTTCATTCAATAATTCAAATTCATCCAATAATGCGACATGTTTATCTGTATTATCATTAGTATTAACAGTAGGATTATTATTATTATTATTATTATTACCATTACAATTACAATTATTATTATAAATTTGATTATTATCTTTTGTATAATTATTATAATTTTTATTATTATTATTATTATTATTATTATTATTTTTAATATCGTTCAATTTTTTGTCATCATTCATTATAGGCGATGTACACCTTTCTGATACTGATACTGATACTGATGATGATGTTGATGATGATGATGATGATGATGATGATGACGATATTTTATGAATATTATTATTTTTTGTTAAACATTCTGATATATCTTTAATTGCTTCAGATACTTCATCTAAATCTGGTATATCATTTGAATCGGTTATATAAAATGGTATTGCAAATATTGACATACAAAAACCATAAATACCATATAATTTTAAATGATTTTCAAATATTTTATATGAAAATATTTTATCTGGATTCAATTTAAAAAATTTTAATTGATCTGATAATGAATTATAATAAATTAATTTAAAATCATTAAAATGTTTATCACGTAATTCTTTATCAGTACAGGTAAATAAATAATGCATAATATCTAATATTGGTGATGCATATTTAGACATTTGAAAATCTAATAATTTTGCTGATATCGGCATATCATTATCCTGTAAAAAAAAAAAAAAAAAACACCAAAATAATATAATATAAGAATATAATCAATTTATAGAATTAGAAGAAATTTAATAATAAAAATAATATAATTTTATATATGTACATAATAATAATTCAAGAATATTTTTTTTACAAGGCTATATGATTATATAACATTTATAATTAAATAAAAATTTTCTGGAAAATCCTATACAATTATCCATTATAGTAACAATAATGGAAATACGATCATTAAGTTTCTTCTTTTTTTTTTTTATTTTTTTTGTTCTAATGTTTTGATATCAAATAAAATTTATAAAAAATGTAATTTTCACTACTATTATTATTATTATTATTATTATTATTATTATTATTATTATTGATATTGATATTCTTGATATTATTATTATAAATACATAATATTTTTATTGAATATTGATATTGATATTACAATTATTAATTAATGAGGTCAAGGACGAATAATAAATTGTATGTTATGTAAACACAATTTATATTATTTTATTATTTTGATAATAGAATTACTACTATATGTACGCATTTGTTTTTTTTTCTCATTCTTTATTTTGTTTTTTTTTTTTTTTCTGTTTTGTTTTAATCATTGAATTTTATTTTTATATAATGTACGTCACATCAATAATACTTACATAGACACATATACTTCATATAAATATTTACATACATTATATTGGTTTTGTTTACGCATCTGTTTTTTTTTTTTTTAAATATGATTACGATGATGCATTTTGATAAGGTATTATAATATGTAATAGAAAAACAAAAAACTTAAATGTTATAGGCGTTTGTAAATGTATTCGTATGTAGTAGAGACTGTTCGATAAGTTTGGATACGAAAACCATGAAATTGAATTCAAAATTCCACATTAGTTTGTTGTCTTCAAAGGTACATGTTACACATCTAAATTATTCAATCGGTGTTTGAGTTTTTTAATACCACCCAGTATCGTATATATCGTATCGGTTTTTTTTCCAGCAACCTACAACCATCAACCGACGACCACAAAACCATTTTGCAACGAACTTTCTCATACATACTACATATAATAATTTCTCATGATTTCCCATGTATATGATTCTCTACATAGTTAGTTAAAAGCTATATATTTTATGAATTTTTGTTTTTTTGGTCATTTTAAATGCATAAATTATTTGTTGATTTCGTTGCGTATTTTTGATCAAGCCATTTATCAAGCTATTACTTGGCTTGTATAATATTTTTACCCATTAAAGATGATTTTTAATTACATAAAATACACGAAATTCTTAAATTACCAAGACTATTAAAAATGAAAACTAATTGCAAGATCTTAAAAAAAATTTTAACGATATTTTTTGTCTCGACCAAATACTAATTGAATAGCCTTAGACGATAATGTAGTTTTAATTTAATGTACTATGTAACTCTATTATAATTATGTAGGTGTATTGTACTGTATTTTTATAATTATTCTATAATACATAATGAAAAATTCACGTGCTTACACTTTTAAAAGCATACAAATATACATATACTATATGAAATTACGATGATTTATTTCATTTTATTTCTATTATCAGCTATTTCTATTTCTATATATGTACAATGTATATTCATAAATTGTATAGTATGTATTTTTATTGTGTGTTATTATATACTTACATCATATCTATACAAAATATTATTATTCCAAAAATCTCCATGACATATCACAGCAAATGGTTCACAATCATATCCATTCACCAATTTTAAGCATATCTCATTAAAATGATCTCTAATATATTGTAATGATATAAGTATATCATTTTTATTATCGATTATATTATCATCTAATTCATTTATGATTCGAATTGTTTTATTTATATATTTTTTAGCGAATTCAATTGATATTGGATCTGTATTTTCTGTAAATAATAAATCATTTTCAATTTTTTGTATATAATTTTTAAATAAATTTATATTTTTTTCACGTAATACAAATGACATTGCATGAAATTTTCCCAATTCTTTTAATGCTAATGCAGTCAATTCAAATGTTAAGCATTTTTTACGATCATGACGTCTATAACCTAAACAATTTAAATCTTCGAATATTATAAATTCATTATATTCTTGTAATGATGAATAATAAATTTTTGGTATTCCATTAAATATTACATTATCATCATCATTAGTATCTGATGATGATGATGATGATGATGATGATGATGATATTGTTGATACTGTATCATTACAATTATTATTGTTATTATTTTTTTTACTAAAATTTTTATTTAAATCAATTTTTAATTTATTCATTTTGATTTGTTCAATTTGTAAATTTCTAAATTCTTTCAATACATAATCATACATGAATATTTCTCTTTTATAATAATCAACAACTTTCATTTGTTTGCGGCGTGCTTTATTTTTTGGTGCTAATTTTATTATAAAACTTAAAGGATATTCATAATTTGTATGTTTTATTGATTCAGATATATTTAATTCATTTTTTATTGTCGATAATTTTGACAACGATGATAATGATAATGATTTTGATGATGAAATTGGTTTTATTGTTATTTGTAATATTAATCCATAACTATTTTCACCGGCCAATGATAATTTTTTATATTCCATATTATATTTATTAATACCATATGATTTTAAAATATTTTTTATTTCTTTTAAAATATATTCTGGTACTTGTTCATTATTTCCCGCCATAATTATTGTTTTGTTTATATATAGTTTTATTTTTAATTTTTTCTTTTTCACTTTTTTTTTTCACTTATTAAATTTAAATTCAAATTATTTTTTATATATTTATTTGTTTTCTCTATTTAAATATTGCTTTATAGTATATTTTTCTGTTTAATTATTCCTTTATATTAATTTATTGATTTTTTATTTTAAATTAACAACAAAAAATTAAAATTTTTCTGTTTTTCTTTTAAACACTGTATGACACTGCACACTGTACAAAGTATTTCCTTTCTCAATAACCTCCTCTATATATACACTGCGTATATGAATAATATTATTATTATTAATGTATATTTTTTTCTCTAATATAAATATATATATACTTTAGATAAAATTACATTAAACGTGTATGCGAGAAATAGCAATAAAATGCAGAAAAAAAAATTGTAAATAATAAAAACTAAAGAAAAAATAACAAACAAACAAAACCGAGAAAAATAAACCAAAACCAATAAATGTTTAAATTCTAAAATCTGAGAACAAACTGATAGTTTCTAATGAATTGTGTGCAAATTTATATATATACTATTAGTCACATTTTTCATAATTGATATTTGATGCATTTAATTTATCGCATATATATACGTAAGTATACATATATTACATATGTATATATACATAAATGTACATACTTATTTATATATGTATGTATTACATTTCAAATATTATAATTTTTTTTATTATTATTTTTTTTTTTTTCATTTATTAATACATATTATTATTGTGTGTTGTATAATATTATGTACATTACGTACATTACATGAATATTATATGAACACTTGAACATTTTGCCAATATATTATTGTAACATATGAAATATATGTATGTATGCATATAAACATATACGACATTTTTATATGCTTGTATATGTATTACAGACAGTGTATATTTTATATGTATAGTCACATAAATACACATAATTCGTGTAAATGTATACTTATTTGTATATGGACGTAATGTATGTATAGTTAAATAATCTTTTAAATTTATTAAATGAAAAAAAAAAAATTCATAGAAAAATAAATATAATAATAATATATACTATAATGAGCGAATTTATAAATCGAAGCAAAAATTGCGCGCACTCCAACTATAAGTTCTTTATCAAGTTTATTTATTACAACAAAAATAAATGAAAAAAAAAATAGAAAAAAAATAAAAATATAATTATAAACTTAAACACACAAAAAAAAAAAAAATTCTACACAATTATGCATGTGTGTAAACAAATGTACATACATATATGTGTATAGTAAATATACATATTTACGACAAAAAAATATATACATGTATGTATACATTATTTGTGTATATATATTTGAAATTTATAAACATACATTTATATATACATTTATATGTAAAAATGTGTATGTAATATTTCAATAATTATTGTGGATAATTAATTATAATTATTTTAATAATTTTACACCTGTAAAGGTGAATAACCTGAATTTGAGGGTTAGATAAGAATAAATTCATGTATGTACATATTTATATGTACATGCAAGTGTATACATATGTGTATATAAATATTAAGCTTCCGTCTTCGTTTAAATGTAAAAACTATTATTACTATTATTATAGTACGTACATAATATATGTATATAAAATGTAGTTATAAGTATAAATGCTGACCACATCAAAATTAAAGTGAAAAAATAAAAAAAATTTAAATGTTCCTTTACTTATAATACGTATGTACATACGGTACACTCACTTGTCTATACAAACATTCTCGTATATTATTTTGTTTTTTTTTTTTTTGTTAACGATCAACTATTAATTGAAATAAAATCATGCGGATAAGATAATAATAATAGTAATTATTATGTATATTGATCGCAGTTATTTAAACAGAGATTAATTTTATAACGAAAATTTTTATGTTACATACATATATGTATGTATAAAGTGTGATAAAATGTACATAATAATTATTTTAAATTTATTGACTTATTAATAATATGATAATTATATTTTTATTATTGACATTAAATTATCAAATAATCTTTTATTAAATGGATTAATAAATTATTTATATTCTTTTGTATCTATAAATTTTTTTAAGGATATTAAGTATGTACATATTTATTTATTAGAATTGAAATAATCTCAAATATGCTCAAACTAGTTCAGAATATTATCAATACTTTTAACACCTGTAATATAATTATCATTAATACATGTTTCAAGCAATTTCTTCGAAAATGGTGTGAGTGAGAAATAACATATAAATCACAGACAATAAGATTATATATTAATGTCATCTGTTATTTTATACCAACTTAGTATACGCGTTCTAGCATTTAATACATTCAAATTCAAATGCTTTCGTCGATTATTATTTTTATAATAAATAAAAAATGTTTTTAATAATTTTTTATGAAAAACTTTAATCGTTTTAAAACATACTACGCCACTGTTTTCTGAAAATTCTACAAACATTTATTAAAAAAAAAAAAATCTTTTATAAATGCATATTATTGTATATCTATGAGTACTTATATATGTAAAATGTACATCTATACTTTGCTAATATAGAAAGCTTTTCTATTAAAACGACCTTGCACTATAGAGTGTATTTACTGCATTTTTATACAATATGTACAATATAATATAATATATATGTATTATACTATTATAGTGATATTAAGTTTTTTATAACACATAAAACATATTATATGTACATTTATAATGTTATTATTATTATTACATATATTATAATATATGTACATATATAATTGTGGCCACGTGCTTATTATTATTATAAATCATACATATACATCCCTACTTCATATGGGAAAATAAAAATGTGTGTAATAAATATTTTAGTATATGTAGTATGTAATGTGTATGTATATTATTACATATTCATGCACAAATTAAGTATGTACGTATACACATATTGATTGGTTTACGGAAAGAAGAACATTTTCTTATTAATTAAAAGCATATGTACATTTGAAAACGTGTGAATTTTTGCTTGTTTGTTTATATAATTTTAAATTAATTTAATTATAGAATTTGAATTTAATCGTTGTAAATTGATGAATTAATAGCACTATATCTGTTTTTCTATATAGACGAATTAAATTTTTAATATTATGTATATGGAAATATTAGAATAAATATGTAATCTAATGTTGTATGTATAATATACACGAAAACCGCAATAGATAATTTAGATTAAACTATCAAACTCTATTGATATTGGTCAACTATAATTCGAGTATGCGTTTGATTGTATATAGTTTTATTTTTTAATTTAATTATTTTAATTACATGTACTTAAAATTAAAGCTTATCGCCGCGCTCTTTCCTATTAAATAAGTAAGTATATGAATTAATGATAGCATATAATATGTAACAAAGCAAAATACACAAAAGCTTGTAAATTTTATATTTATATTATTTATAATATGTAAGTATAGAGTATAATAATTATAGGGTTTTGTTTCTGAGTAATTTTATTGTAAAGTTCATTAAACTTTAAATTACATTTATTATAGGTATGTAACATTTATTATGTACGTAAATTTTTCTTCTTAATTTTTTTTGTAGTATGTGTATGTACATATATTCAAACGGACATATAATAAGAGTTACATAAGTCTGAATATATGTACATATATGTATGTAAATATATCATGCACATATATGTAAATGAATGTATGTAGATTGTAGATATATAATGTATGTATACAAGTAAGTATATGTATATGTAATGTCACATGTTTTTATATTGTTGAGATATAATATGATATCATCGCGAATGTAAATAAATTTGTTCAGTATTTATTTATATTATGTTATGTAGGTATAACAACATAGTATATGTTCCATTGCACTTTTGACCTTGAATTTGAAATACGACTAATTATTGTACATAATAATAATGGGTATGTAGGTAAGTAAATTTATTTTGAATTATAAATGAAATTTTATATCGATGCACATTTATTGTACATTGTATACCCCCTATTTATAAGAGTATACACATACATATATGTATCTTTGCAGACAAGAAAAAAAAATGCAATACATATAGTGTATGTATAGTTTAATTATCGTCAAATGTTTATTTTAAACATATTTTTTTCTATAATATGTTTTTGTTTTTTTTTTTAGAAACGTACATTTTAAAAATCTACATATACACATACATACATATGTCTAATGCAATAGTGAAAAAGCTAACAAAAAAAAAAAAATAAAAATAAAAATGGTAATAATAAAAAAATAATGAATGCATACACATACACACATATGAACTTAAAAAAAAAAACAGAAACAAAGTATCATAAAAATTTGGCACAAGAAAAAATAAATAAAACTGACTAACTAAAAGCAAACACAATAATAATGATGAAAAAAAAAAATTAATTTTTTTTCTAAAAATATTTACAAAAATGATTTTATTTTTAAAATTTATTTGAATGCAAATATATGTATGCACTATATATATGTATGTGTGAATATATACCTATGCATATGTGATATGGTATGCAATTTATTTTTTACTGAATATAGGTTAAATATTTGCATATAGGTATATGTACATAAATGTATGTTATTTTGCAATACATGACGATTGATGATGATTTGTGTGGCACTGCAAAAATTTTTTTATGTATACAAAAAAAAAAAAAAACAAAAAACAAAAAAGAATTAAGAAAAAAAAAAAAAATAAAATTTTGTGTAATTGATTTCGATTATAAATAAATGTTCATACTACGTTATAGGACGTTAATTTTTGAAAAGAACACAACATTCCAAGAAAATGAAACGAATCATCATGAATGTTTCAATTTTGAAAGCTTTATCAGTATCGATGATGTGTTCCGATCTGTTCTATATTATTTAATTCACTGAATTTTCAACAATATATAGGTAGGTATATTTATACATACATATATGTACTTTACAAACATAAACACTTCGATTAAAGTAAATTTACATTTTTATATTATTAATTTTTGAATTTTTTTTTTTTTTGTTTCAATTTAAAATAATTGTACAACACATAGGTATAAGAGTACAGTACAGAATCAATTTGAAATACTGATATTGAATTCGAGTTTCACGTAATGATTATGCGATTACATATTACACTTACATTTTTATGTGCATTATGTATTTAATCTATATACATATATGTTGTATTCGTAACACTGCACTGGATTTTTCACTTTTTTTTCTTCATCAAACAATAGTTTTCCAATTTTTGATTTAATGGAAAATTTTATATTATGTAGGTATATATATATATATATATATATGTATATATATAGATATATATGTATATATATTTTTTTTTAAAAAATGTAAATTAATTTCACAGTTACAGATGATGATATGTGTTACATATAGTTACTGTGTATGTATGCATATGTACGTAATGTACATGTATATGTATATGCATAATCAAATCAAACAACATAAAATATGTACACATAATATATGAATAAATCAAAATAATCAGATGTATTTTAATTTTAATTATAATTTACAAAAAAAAAAAAAAAAATTAAACAAAAAAACAAACAATTTAAAAAGAAATTAATAACAAAAACCAAATACTTATATGCAATATGTAAACGGATATTTATATTAAAATTAAAATTAATATTTTTTTACAAAACTTAAATATCCGTTGATAAATTAATATACATATGTATATAAAAAAAAAATGATTTTAATACAAAATTTATAATAATTTTTATGATATTATATAAATGTACGTCGAATATATAACTGTATACTTTTGTTCGTTCGTTTAAAAATGATGCTGGAACATTATGTATATTTATATGTACATACATATATGTATGTACTACATAACCACCTGTCTGTTCGTAATTACTTTTAGAGGTATGTATAGTTAGTTATGTATACAACAGATATATGTTGTGTCGCGGTTATGTATACAATAATAACTGTACAGTATTCGTATAATATTCCAAAAATATCTGTAGACAATTTTTCGGTCTTTTTTTTTTTTTTTTTTTTAAGAGTGGAATTTCGCTTTAAAACTGTATACGTAATGAATATGGATATATGCTTTATTAAAAGTGCACTACTCTATATATTAAAATTAAAAACTTTATGAAATTTTGTGTGTGTGTGTATTCAAAAAAATACAAAAAAAAATTTTTTTTTTTTTTTACGTAATTTCATTATTTTATTTATTTAGTTTTTATTTATTATACAAATATGTTATACATATATGTATGTAATTTTAGCTCTTTTGACAATTATCCGTCTACTGATTTCTGCTTTTATAACTCTACATACATATACATACTTCATTTTTTTTTTTTTTATCCAACATATAATATAAATTTTTGTCTGTTCGATTTGGTCTGTTTTGTTTCTTTATATATCTACATACATTATATGCACATAAATACATATATATAAAATATACTATATGTATACAGGCAGAGTCACATTTATGTTCATATGTACATACATATGTGCTACATAATACATATAGCTTAATTTTCTAAATTTTGACCTCGATCTATTGCGACATTTTTTTTGTTTTTTTTTTTGATTTGTTTTGGTTGCAAGTTTATTGACATTTATTTTATTAAAAAAAATTAATTTTGTAATACATATATTATATCTACATCTATGCTTATATATAAATGTATAATATGCTAGTATACTATATAAATATATGTACTGATTGATACATCTACTTACATTTTTTCACATATCTATACCTATGTATGTATACGTATGTACATAATGTTCGCATAAAGGTAAATTTTATGCACGTACTTATATGAGTGATATTTTTATATTATTGCGTTATATCGCTATTATATATACTATTATTATGTAGACATTTTTATATGAAGAAAAATACATGCATATACCATATATAATATACAATATTTGTTATGTATAATTTTGCATTAAAAAAAAAAAAAAAAAAAAAAAAAACATATAATACAACAAAAAAAGATTTTTTTTTCAAAAAATTATATTATGTAGAATGTATAGGTACACCTTATGTGTATGAACTTTTATAATATACGCACATACATACAAACATAAATACGATCGAGTGTGTGGATAGTTTTGAGCGAAAGTTATTTTTTGACGTACCTATACATACATTTATATATGTATGTACGCAATTTTATTATTGGTTTTGCATAAATACCAGGAAAATTAACTTCATTTTTTTTTCTTTTCAGTTTTTGATTACTTTGACAGGTTATTTTATGTACGAGTATATACATATGTATGTATATGTGCGATAATAATTATGTTCGATAGGTCATTTACTTTTTAGATCTGAGATATTTGAAAGGAGATTTTAATAACCACGTTTACTATGAAATATTATGTAGAATGGTGTACATATATATAAGTATATCCACAAAAGTGGGTAGGTATATTAGTGGGTACGTTAGTTTAACGCTATATACTTATATGTTTATCAAATTAGAAGGTTTGCTGTTCTGTAGTTAATGCTAGAACTTACTTGCATATATACATATATTTATATATTCATATGTATACATAATTGTAGTTATTTTGAACGTTTTCATTAAATTTAATTTTCTCATCAATTTAAAATTGAATTATAACTCACAATGTACATAGCATGGACAATTAATTAAAGTATGTAATCATGAATGAATATTGCTTTTAGGACTTAGGTTACGCACAATATTTTTTACGCTCTAATAATTTTAATTTAAAATCAAATTTGTATTTTTATTCCATAATGATCCCTTTTTTACTCTTAAACAAAATGTAATAAAAATTAGCTCATCAATAATTTTATTTTTTATTATACATATTTGAAGAACTTTTTATATAACAAAATAAGGAAAATTGAATTGAATTGAAAATGAAAATAATAAAAATGTGCCCAAATCCTGTACGCATCTGTATTATGAAAATAATTTTAAATTTATATTCCACTCATTCAGTACATGAGATCTTTCAGAAAGTTTTTTTTTTTTCAATTTTTATTATTTCCGTCTTATAGATATGATGGATTCTATATTTACTCGTACAATGTTCATGTTAAGATATTTTATAAAATAATTATATAAGTACATATACATATCAAAGTATACATTACATGTATACGAGTATTTTATAACACATTGCTTACATGTATGCATTATTATACACAAATACTCGTAAAAGCAACAAATAAAAATGAGTATGGCCGAACAATTTTCCGTTTTCGTTCCAGATCTCCAGATTCCATAAAGACTCTTAATTTCAATGTGGAGCTTAATATTAAATTATCTGTCAAAAATTTTGATATCGAAATGAGCAATTAAAAAGATATCTTTAGCTCTAAAGATTATGGTGAATGCATCATACATTTTCATGTATTACTGTATACACATAAGGTATAGATTATGTATACGTACGCACATAAATGTAAATATATATACAGACTTTGAAAAATGTAATATACGTGTATACTGTATGGTATATAAGTACGTATATATATAATGTTTACATACAGTAATTTGTAATTCTATCATATTATCAATTTATACGATTCAATAATTCCATTAAGAATGCTTCTTGTATTTTGTTGTTTTTTTATATGTATGTATATGCTTTTGCTATTTGCTTCATATTTCTTTTGATTCCACTGCTTCTAGATGTTATACAGAAAATACTTTGTTAAGAAATATGGAATTTTTTTTTTTGCTACAATTACTTTGAAAAAAAAAAACGATTTTTTTTTTCCTTTTAAAGTATAAATTTTGATGTTTCTTTTTCCTTATTCCTAGATGTATGTACATACATATGTATATACAATGTGTATGTGTTTTATATTAGTTACACTGTTACACACAATTTTTTAAGTACCTATATATTAAACCATCCCATCCACCCATTCATACATTTATTCATATTCATCTATGTATATATCCATTCACTCGTCTATATCCACCCATTCATATATTCTTTTAATACATGTTCTAATGTATGTGGGTATAATATATGGGTACATTTATGTATTAAAGATATATACATATATGTACATAGTATGTAAGTAATATGTGTAACTATATGGCAATATAAATAGAGTAAACATACATATATGACGTACGAGTATATGTGAGAATAGATATATGGAATATGTATGTAATATATATGTATATATACATTGATGAAAATGTATCGTATCATATTTATATTTAATAGATTATTATACGATATTATATTTGTATGTGTAAATAAAAATACAGTTTATACTTACATATATACTTATGTATACAATATGTATATAGTTATTCGTAATGTATATAGAAAAATTTTATTTCGGTTTTTAATATTTAATTTTTTCTTTATTTATTTTTTTTCTATGTACTTTTTATAAGGATATAAGATATATATGAAATGTCTTTCATATCTTCAGGGTTTCTTGTCAATTAAAAAAGGTTTCTTTCGATTCCTGACATAGATGATGATACTGATGCTGATGAATATTATTATTATTATTATTATTATTATTATTATGGAGAAACATACCATATATTAAAAGGAAAAATATAGAAAATATTGTATGTAATACATAAAAAAATAAAAGGCAGAAAGAAAGGAAAAAAAAAAATCCAAATATATAAGTTAGTACATATATAGGAAGTAAAGATAAGGTACAATTAAGATAAGGAACATTCATATACGAAAGCATTTTATTATATTGTTTAACACCCACATATATATACTTTAATTCATACATGTATGTACATGTATATATATATATATGTATAGGGCGATAAATATATACATAGATGCAGCATTTTGTCGAATTTTGTATTTTTTTTTTGTTTCGCAATAAGTATATCTAATAGAAAATAATATGAAAAAAATATTAATTTTCTTATTTTTGGTTTTTTTTTTATTGTGATCAGGATATTTTTAATTAAAGTCTTTAGCTAGTCAATTCGTCAAAATATTACTTATTAAGATTAAACATTAGAATGTAATGATTATTGTTATTACATACTATTATTATTATTAATATACAGTTCGTAATAAATAGCTGAAATTGAAATTCTAATAAATACTCGTATATGTAAATACTTAATAATTCAGGAAATATGGCGAATACCCTGTATGATATTTATACACATATGAGTATACGAGTTTATTACAATATATGTATGTATATATAGTGCATATAATTTTTCGTATTTTCTGCTTTTTATATGTATATATATGCTTCATTTCTCCACGTATATGTATGTATGTACATATATTAAAAAGTATATTTTCTTGATTCATCTATGAAAATTTTCTAAGAAATACGTTTGCATATACAACATGTGTACTTACATCGTTGAATGTACACATATAAAATATATTATTAAATACGTATACATATGTATATACATTTTTATTTCTTAATTAAATTCAATAAATAGATGGTACATGATATTTGTACATAATATATACATATTTATGTGTATGATACAACACGTATATATTTACCAAAACGGTAAATAAATATTAACACCAGTGTACACATAAATATATTGCATGTGTATAGAATATATACATATATTCATAGATGTTTATCTTTATACACTTTATTCATATATGGATATGTATTTATTTTTACTTGTGTTTATATGAGTTACATATACATACAATATATGAACACATTTATATATACACTTATATACTCATATGTGTATATATGTATGTAATCAAAAATGAAAATGCCTCCTTTGAGAATCTCGAACGTAAGGAAAAAGTAATTTCAAGCATTTAAATTTTTGATTAAAATGTTGTCATTAAAGGATATTATGGGATTTATTGTGCCTAATTTATCTAATGACAGAATTAGAAAGCCTGATGTGAATTTATGATGTGCTTATGATATTATTACATGTATACATATGTGCATAAAACTACATTACATATACGATAAGCACGCATAAATATAATATGTAGATAATATACAAAGTGAAATGTGTATAATTCCTTTTATTATTCAACATTCTGTCCCTCTATTCCTTTTCCTATATATCTTTTTGCATGCCTATATCTCTTTGCATGTTTTATTTTAATAATTCATGTACAGATACAGATATGTACATTCTGCATACATATGATGTACTAAATGTGTATTACAAAAGGTTTCTATATGCGTAAAATTCATATACATTACATGGATGTACTTGTCTTCCTTAAATAATATTTCCTTTAAAAATGAAAAAAAATAATAATAATAATATAGCAAAAATTGAATATCTAAAAAAAACATATAGTAACTAAAAAAAAATTACACACATAATATGCTCGTATATGTTAATAAATGAGATATATTATTTAAGCGATGTTTTTTATAGGAACATATATATTACACATGTACGGCATAACTTATACTCCATGTATTAAGGAGTGTAAAATATCATGTTGGAAAAACGGTTTTCTTCATAGTCTTTTTGTTTTCTGTGTGTATATGTGTTTTCTTTTTTCAATTTTTAAGAAAATGATTAATTGATACAAAATATTAAAAGAACAAGAAGACAAAATAAAGGTTCAAAAAGTGATGAAGAATATAAAGACGTAATGAGGATTTATCTGTTTTTCTTTTTTATAATTTTTTAGTCCCCAAAAAATACATATATATATGCAGGTATGACATGAATAAACGTTTTCTCATCACATTTTCATCTTAAAATATATTTTTATTGAATATTTTAATTAAAAAAATATTGTCAAACATTACAACATACAAAAAAAAATACCAACACAATAATAACAATAATATATGTAGGCATATACAAAACAAAGACTTGAAGAAAATTGTGTAAATGATATTTTAGTCTTGCTCCTTTTTTTTGTTTTTTTTTTTGTTGAATGTTATTTTCCTGACAGAAAATTTTTAATTTTCTTTTTTCAGTAAATAATACGTAAAAAAAAATGTCTATATATGAATATAATGTGTATTACATGTGTGTATATAGGTTCCATATTATAATGTGTATAAATATAAATGTATATAATAATTTTGTTGATTTATTTATTCACGTATCCCGTACGAATATTAAATATTTTTTTCATATAAGTGAAAGGCAGCTACTTATTTACTTGCATATAAGTATCTATATATGTATGTACTCATACATTGGGTAAATATTTTAAATAATAAAAATTTTTTTTATTTTACCTTTTAAAAATATTGAAAAATTTATTTAATTTTTTTTTTTTATTTTCATTTTTATTTTCAGTTTTGTTATTGTTGATGGTATTTTTGTAACATTTGTGAAATAAATTGAAACTGAAAAATAATAATAGAGAAAGAAAAAATATATACATACACATTTATACTATTTTTCATATACATATATCAAAGAAAATGAAAAATCTTAGAAAATATATATTTACAATTTATTTCAGTTTTTGACATTTATATACATATACATACACATAAAGATGAATAAGAAAGGAAGAAAAAAATAAAACATTTTTTTTTTTTTTTGTTTTTTTGTTAGGTATAGGTAGTAGAAAATATGGAAAATGTGTACGTGCCTCAAGTTCTAATTGATGTGATCTGAATGATAAAAAAGTTTTTCATTTTTCGAAAATGAAATGAAAATATTTGAAATTTCAAATGAGAAACGAGTGTTGTTTCAGAATGTTTTTTTCAATTTTTCTTGTTGGTATTCTATTCACATACATATACACACGTAGACAAAAAAAAAGGAAATCGGATTCATATTTTAAATTTTTGGAAATATTTTTTTTTGTTTTATATACTCGTATTTTGAGAAACTGATATACTCGTATCTCGTATCGTAAAAGAGACCGATTGTGATTATCAAAACTATACTACTGAAAATGTTTTTTTTTTTTTTTGTTTTGCTTTACTTTGTTTTTGTATCATCATTACGCAAACTGATTGCGTGATGCTGTTAGATGAGATAATCGCACTAAAAATCTGTCTCAAGGGATCACTATCACAATATGAATGTATACAATGTGTGTAAAAAATAAACAAGAAAATTGGTTGTGGAAAAAATTGCTAATTTTATTTTATTACAAAACCAAAGGATAATCAACATATCAGTGTGTGCGTGTTATTACTCTACGTAAATATAGTAAGTATGTTGAGTATATATGTATGATTCTATTATGAAATTTAAGTTGTAAGCACTATTAATAAAGTTGTTCTTTTTCTTAAAAAAAAAAAATAAGTAATGTTCTTCGAAT
The DNA here is from genome assembly GCA_951394055.1 of Villa cingulata. Taxonomy (NCBI): domain Eukaryota; kingdom Metazoa; phylum Arthropoda; class Insecta; order Diptera; family Bombyliidae; genus Villa; species Villa cingulata. The sequence continues at coordinate 5,456,050 of OX596020.1, read as the reverse complement.
GTTATATAGTGAATTTTTTTTTATTTTATTACTTTAATCCTTTTTTTCTCGATTTAATATAGTTAACAATAACAAAAAAAAAAAAAAAAAAAAACAACACTATGAAAAGAATGAATAGTTTAGATTTTGTATATATACAAACACATTCATGAAATATATGAAGGATTATTGTGTTGTCAATTCAGTGAACATTTAAATTGAAGTCAACTACAGAAGAAAAAAACAAATAGAAAAGAAAAACATTTTATGGTTGTCTTTTATTTCATTCAATAAAGAATATAACGTACAATTCTATAGTGCCTATATACACACACATCGGTATTATCGTTGTATAAATGAATATTTTATTTCGAATGAAGGAATTTTATTTGTATAATGATGAAGAAAATATAAAAAAATTTATACGTTTTTTTCTATCATTGTTACACTTTTTTAATGTCATTTTTTATTGCTGTATATATTTAAATAAAATGTGGATATTTCATACAATTACCTCTATACAATTGTACATTACACATATGTGACTATATATTATATTTACCAACATTATATGTAATGGTATACAGAAATCATTTTTTTGTTGTTGCATTGTTTAACCAAACGTACATCTGGATTAAGGGATGATATTTTATAGCAAAATTAGAAAAGAATTCAAATCAAAAGAAAAAAAAAAAGGAACAAAGAAAAATCAAAAAATAAAATATAAAACCACATAAAACTAAACAGTTAAAGAATTGTAAAGAAATTCCATTACTATTTTAGCAATTTAGATCACTGATAATACGAGAAAGATCCTTAAATTTAGACATAAAATAGAACACATATTCTGCTTATTAGCCAAAAAATTATACAAAAATGAAATATAAAAAAAAATGATAATGATATAAAACTGCATACGTAGTAAAGTTATTTTCAGTTCCTTTTCATTCCATCATTTTATTATTATTATTATACATGAAAATGTCAGAAAAAAATGAAAAAAATTTCCTGTATTAATCAAAAATAAAAAAATAAATTTTTTTTCTAAAATTTTAAACACAACTTGAAATCGTTTCCCTAAGTTAAGAGAAAAAAAAAAAATGAACAAAAACGAAAATAAAAAAATTTATATATATAAACTATACTTATCTCATAGGATTAATTTTCATGTATATATCCTTTCATAAAATGTTCATATAATAATAACATGAAGTATGGGAAAAACTAGTGATATAATTTCAAATTATCCAGTTGTTATACAGTCAAGTTGAAGTTATACGTATACATTAATTTCATTTTCAGATAAATAGAATTTCATTTTGGACAACATTTGAAATCCCTTTTGTATACAAAAATTTGTCTAAGCCAGAGAGGTAAAGTCAAACCAGGCTACACTCTATACTACATAGTAGTATTTTGGTATATGTATATATAATACGACTATATGTGCTCGAACATTTTCAGTAAGTTTTCTATAAATAATTTTTGAGTTTTACTACATACATATTGGAGTGCATATATAATGTAGAATTTGTATGCGATGCATTCAAAATGACAAAATTCCCAAAAAGGATAAAATTAAAAATAGATAAAAAAATATAAATAAAAGTAAACATTTTGACAGAAATAGATATATATCAGAGCACATAGAGTATAGAATGTATATATTTTTGGTTGTACCACTAAGTTGTAGCATGTTGTAGTAATAGTGATCCATCCATTAATTGTGAATGTATGTTTTGTCCTCATCTACAATTAAAATTTGAATGCATTGGGAATTTTATTGTTTTGTTATTTAATGATTGTACAGAATATAGTGTACATAGTATAAAATATGTAATATCAAATATATGTATATCTATTATGTGAGTATTTGCACGTTCAAACAATACACTTATTTCTCAGTTGGTTCCTATCAATTATACGTGTACATGTCTGAATAAAATTGAATCATACTTTGAATATATGTATACATGTGATTTATGTAAGTATATTTACACATACATATTTATGTATGTCTGAATATACATACATATAAGTATTTAAATATATGCTTGCATAGAACAAGCAGTTATACATTATATTTGTAGTAGATATATAATAGAATAGTAATCTGCAGTTGATTTTAATGTGCATTACATTATAATATCCTGTTGATAGAAGTAGAAGTAGAAATATTTTTTGTAAACATGCATGTGTATGTACATAATACAATACATATATATCTATATATGTACATACAGTAACATATGCATACAGGCTTTACCGCAATAAGAATGTCAGAACTTTCAATGGCCAGAACGTGGATTTGATTTTTGTGTTTAACGACAAGTGATCATGGAGAAGTACACGATTCAACAACGCGTAGAAATTAGCCATACGGCTAGTCCTGCATTATGAGAAATTTATGGAGTATTTGGAGAATTTTGCGTTACGTTACGATCTGCATTATGAATCAAGAGCCCAAACCAACTGATCATGGTTTGCGTTAAATTTTCTCTAATTAATATTGGGCATGGGTTTTGGAGCAGTTGGAAACTTCAAATTCAGATACATTTTGGGAAAAAAATAAACTTGCCGTATGAAGCGCATTTCTGACTTGCAACTAGACTAAACCGACGAGGTAATTTTAATGATATTATTTTCAGAACGTCGATTATTCTTCTAAATAATAAACAAACCACATGAACATCATTTCTTGCATAGTATTCTTTGTGTTTCATTTTAAAGTTCTGACGCACTTATTGGTAAATCTTATATATTAATGTCCATAAATTTTATAAAATTTCCTATAGTATAAACGTCATTTTTAAAATGACCTGCATTTTAATTTCCTTATATTTAAAAACAAAAATGAAAATAAACAAAAAAATCTTTTCAAAAATTTCATATTTATTTGGCATTCATCCAAGATTTATTACTCTGCTACTACTTATTATGTATACGAATATCTCTCGTTATACATGTCTTGTCTCGTATGCATGCATATGAAATGTCAGAAATTATAGTACAGGAGAAAAAAAAAAACAACAAAATAAAATTACAAAAAAAAAATCAAGGATTTCATGCAAAATAAATGTTGATGACAGCATGATTTTCGAAATGATAATTTCTATGGTAAGTACACTCGTATATGTATATGTATGTGCAGATATGCAGTTAGTAAAAGTAATAGCAAAAAATAAGTAAAAATAGAAGAGATAAAACAAAAATTTGAACTAAACTGAAATTTTTGATTTGCTTCCATTTTATTTCATTATCCTGTTTTGTATTTTGATTTACTTGCTATAATAATACACTACGACTACGACTCCATATACATATGTACATATAAATTTTTCATTAATATGTGTATGTATGATTGTGTTTATATGTATTTTAATTTATTCTTATACATACCTATTTGTTTATGTATGCATAATATCCATTCATTTTCATGCATGATATTATTATTTATTGCATTTGGCATTTTAAAACTAAACGATTTGATCAAAATTCATTTTATTTTACTGCTGACAGATAAAATATATACTATGGATTTCTTAAAAATCAAACCACAAAATGGTTCTTGTTTGGAGTTTTGTAAATGTAAAATTGTTTACCTTAATTTTATATTTATTTGTTTATATGTATATAGGTATGTAAATATATCGTGCAAAACAGGAATACGTACTATATGTACGTAATCTTTACAGGACTCAGGAGATGTATTTTGTTTTTAATTTTTGAATTTTTTGAATTTTTTTTTTTTGAAAATGACTTTTAGAGCATTTGGATATTTCAAATTTACAACGACAACAATAACAAAAATTTAAATAAAATAAAATAAACCGAAAACTGTAATAGTTCCATGCGGTTTCATAGTATATACACACATACATACATGTATACATGTATATATGTATGTAATCCTTTTTACAGACTAATGAAAAATGAATTTGTTTTTCTTTTTGTATATTAATTAGATGTTTTCGAAATTATTTTTTGCAAACAAGGGTATTTTGATCATTATTTTTTTTTTTCGAAAAATTCATAAATGTATGTATGGCCTTTATATTTTATAGTGAGTATCGAATTAAAAAAAATTTTTTTTTCGTTATTTTCTTTTCATTTTTTTTTTTGTTTTTGCATTCATTTCTATGTTTTTTTTTTCACAATTTTTCATAGAATTTTACATAATTTACACAAGTCAAAATCTACAAATAAAACATAATTTTCAACATTTATGACAGTTATTTTTGAAGTTTTTGGTTTTATTGTGTTATATAAGAAAATAAATATGATAAAAATCAAGTAAAAATAAAGGATACCTGTTGTAGATGTGTGTGATATAAAAGTTTTGTTTTTAAATTTTCGTTTACGATTTCATTTCATTTTTGTAGCTCGTATATGAAACGTATATAATATGTAATATATATGTGCACACATAATATGATTACTAATACATGTTTATTTACTTACATATACTTACATATTACATATAGAAGAAAATGAGTTAAACTCAAAAAGTTAAAGTAAAAGTTTAAATTTTCTAATTTCTATGCATAACAAAGTTTTAATGTGTTTTTTCCTTCATATTTTTTAAAGGTAAAATTGTACATAAAATATATGTGTTTTAGTAAATATATTTGTGTGTGTGTGTGAGTGTGTGTGTACCTGTGCATATTATATCTGAAATATGTCTTGTTAACACATTATACCATAAATGTCTGAATAAAAGACAAAAAAAAAAAAAAAAATAAAAAAAAATAAAAGAAAAAAAAAATGAAAGAAAAATAAAAAATTTAGACGAACACATTAACTTCAGTAAAAGCACAAATGAAAAATGTAGCATGTAGCATAAAATAAAAAAAGAAATAAAAAAAAAAAAAACAAAAAGAAAAAAGAAACGGAAGTTTTTAAGTTCAATTTCAGTTTGCATATTAATGTAATGTGATACATTAATGGCAATATAATGGAAAATGATGATTATAAGTACCTATATTTGTATATGAGTAGATATATGTTTTTTAGCAGGAAACGTATGTTTTCAACTATTTAAGAATACATTAATATGAGTAGCTATAATAAAAAAGCACTAGCACATATTTGGTAATTTTCTTGTGTTCCACAAATTTATTTATTTTTTTTTTTTTTTGTTTTTAAAAAATCCTTAGTTTTATTTTTGCGTTGTTGGTATCGAAATATGTATATGAATGTAAAAAGGATTACTTAAATTATCCATTAAAGTTATCATTTATTCAAAAGATCCATAAAAAACGAATAAGAAAAAATAAAAAATACATTATATTCTAATATATATCACATTGTAAATCTCGTACATACGCATATAAATAAAGATCAATCGTAAATACATACATAAAGAGTCGATAATTCTCTGTATATTTGTATAATACATCAAAGAATATTATACATTTTACTTCAGAAAATGTATTGGATAAGAATTCTGTATTGTTGAAACTGAAACTGTATTCTTGCACAAATACATGTCCATGATTTTCTAAGTATCGCTATAAATTCAAACTAAATAAAGTTTAATACTTGAATTTTGCTTATAAATTTTCAAAGTATAGTATATTTACAGTGAAACATGGTAAAACCTTATTTATTTATTATTTTTTTTTTCAAATTTAAATTGATGAAAAATTTCCAAAATTCTATATTCGATTAATGTTTTTATTTGTTTAATCAACAAATTATTTCCGTTTGATTTCAACATAATTTTCAAATGGAAAATGAACGCTTATCTTTAATTCTATAAATTCATGATGCATTATAGTTTAAGATTGATTGCTAAATTTTGTGATTCCACTGTGAATTTCGAAATACTACGTACAAGAATGCTTACAAATTGCATATGAAAATTCTTCCGGTTTTTGTTGGTATGAATTCTAACAAAAATTTGCAAACGACCTCAATACATGTAACCATGTAACGGAATTAGCCCTTGTACATTTCTTCATTTTGTATGAAATCTGATTAGCATTTAATGATCCGATTTCGATTGGATTTGATTTGATTTGAATTTAAATTACGAATTGGCCAACAATAGAAGATCTCCATTTATTTTGATGATTTTTTCCAACTGAAATGTATAATACGTTTTTGAATGCAACATGCAAATTCTGATGACATTTTTCAATCAATATTTTGATGAATAAAAATCTTACGAATTCTGATGCAATATGCGAACGGCCAAAATGATTTGTGGATCTGATGTAAAAATATTCGATTATTCTGTAATTTAAAAACTTAAAATTAAAAAGTTAAAAAAGAAAAAACCCAAAGATAAAATCAAGATACAGAAAAAGACAATCAGCCAACAGTAACAATACAGCGTAAAAAAAATAAATAAAATGGGAAATAAATAAATAAACATTGGTTTATTTACATGTAAATTTTGTTGACACAGTTATTATTCATTAATTTTAAAATGTTTTTTCTTTTATTTTAATGACTTTTCCAAAATTTCAAGGTGAAGCTCATTATTTTAGAGTACATGTACATAATATATGTATATACTTAGTTACATACTTGTAATGTCGTATCGCATCTGTATTACATTTCGTATATATATGGTGGCAGTGATGTGTGAAAACCAAGAAAAGACATGATGATAGAAAGTGCTTACAATGTAAGTTTAATACTACGAAAAACACTATAAATATACACATTGCTGAATATAATGTTCAAAATAAATAAGTGGGCGCCAAAATAAAAATAAACTACCTATACCAATACTTTTTGTATTTTTTGATTTTATTCAAGAACAACTCGTTGACCCTGTCATTTTAAAATTTTCACCTATATAAAAAGAGAAATAAAGATAAATAATAAGTTAACTATAGATAGCTACTTTTTATATATATTTTTAATTGCTGATTCTTTAATTTTTCCATTTCCAATTAAAATTTCATTGAAAATTTGTACATATAAAGTGTGAGATGGGTATGCATTTATGTACAATGTAAGTACTTGTATACGTAACTTGAGTAAGTTAAAAGGTTAAACCTGTGGTTATACCATTTTACGCAAGCTTTAAAAAAAAAAAAAGTTTAAAAATGTTTTGTTTTGCAGCCATTTATCAACTGAGTTGTGTAGGCACTTTTCATTCAGAGATTTTGAAAATAAGTTATACCATCGATATTTTTTTCAAACAAAGCTTCCTATTTTCTATTTACATTATTTGTTTAACAATTCACTTTTTATCATTATATAAATGGATACCGTCGTTTTGTAAATTGACTTATATTTTTATTTGAGACTCATCAGAACTGAAGTTTTGAATTCAAACAAAAACAATATCAAACATTATTTTCTTGTTAATGGCACTACAGTCATTTACAGGGCCATCGGCCACTGCTATTTCTGCTTGCTTGTGGCTTTTATAAATCTATTTTGTATTTGGAACTTTTTAAAATCATCAACTACTGCGTCCCACAATCTTTTCCTTGGTCTACTTCATGGCTGAAGATAGAGCAATTATACAAATTAAAAAATTAAACAGTAAAATAAGGAAATGATAATGTCTTTTAATTAAAAAATTCATTGAATTTTGGAATAAATAAGTAAGTATAAATGTTAAATTTAATTCGTAATTATCCAAAAATTGCATCTTAATAATACATATATACATGTATTCAGCCATTTTATTTTGAATTTAAAACTAATTATTTATCCCATTTTAAATATTTATTAAATGTACTATTTTGTAATTAAAAATAATGAAAAGAAAGAAAAAAAAAAAAAAATAACAACATTACAGAAAATGAAAATGAAATTTCTCCAAAATAACCACAATTACCCTCATCTTATCCTATATATACTCGTATGTAATGTACATATATTTATCAAGTTTCTTAATTGAATATTTCAAAAACAATTTTTCAAGAAAATCAATCAGACTTTATGAAATTTTCATTAATTTTAATTTTGAAAATAATTTCGAAAATTTTGTTCTTGGTTATTCTCTAACTGTTTATTATTTATATATATATATATATGTAAATCTACAGAGGTGTGTAGGTGTGTATATTTTAAATTTAAAATTCCTAAAATACAAGAAATATACAAAACTATGTTTACCATACTGCTGCAACTACAAACTCAACTACAAAAAAACAAAATAATAAAAATATGATATACATTGTACATTCATATATTAAAAGTCATGTATACGTATATCCAATGAAAATTATTTTCATTTTTGTTTTTTGTAATTTTATGAAAATATTCATATATAAATATAATTTATTTAAATACATGTAGTAAATACTTATGATTTTCGTGCATTTGTATAAAAAGGTATATATTTTTATGTTGATATTTATACTCTTATGTAGGTAAATTTTAAATTATAAAACCTCATATCATAAACAAATAAACAAAAGGTTATACCAGTATAATGTAAGTAAGTATATATGTATGTATGTATATAACTTACTTGAATATATGTACATAATATATATAAGTATTAATGTATTATTTACATTAAAACTTATATAATCGTAGATATAGGTATTTGTATTACTTAAAAAAGTATACATATATATGTATGTAGTAGAGTAGATATCGTATGAAATTAGAGCACCATAATAATATAATCTAATTTTATATCTTTTCATTCATCATAAAATTTTCGAAAAGTTAAATTGACTTTAGTAACAAAATAATTAAATATGCCAGATGACGACAAAATAAAACTACACATAAAATATATGTTTATACGCATGTATACATATAATATGTACCGACATAATATAATTTAAAGTATATAAATATGAAATAAATATATCAACATTATACGTACATATATAGGAATATGATAAAATATGTACGAATATATTTTAAAATTTCTATGTATCCATATAGATGCAAAGCTAAAGAGAACATGTTTACATATGTACATATATACGAGTACGTATATCCTATAAAGGAGCAAAGAAAATTCACAAGAAGTAAGTAGATATACATATATATATCACGTTTATTGTATATGGTTAAAAGTTATAGTTAGTTATAGTTGTGGTTATAGTTTTCTTGTTGTTGAGTTTATACTCCTTTAAAATATTCACGATACTCTATACCATGCCGATACCATACATATCAAAATTTAATTTAATAAGGTTCATTTTTTAGATGTTATATATTTTTTCTTTTCTTTTTATTTTGTTTGTTTATTATTACATATTATTATTTTAATTTTAAATAATAACCATATACAAGAATTAACATTCCATAGATACTTACTTACGTATATACATGTACATATGTATGTGTTTATCACTTATATATCTAACATAAACGTATGAATTATTACGCGATATTGTATATAATGTAGGTAGAGGTACTCGTAAGGAAAACGGTTAAATGATAATGAAAACAATGGATAGTTAAAAGAAGCTGATGAAGGTTTATTTTGATTGTTTACTTTAAAATAAAATTTTTATTAGTATTTATGTAATGTATATGAAATGTGCATATACGTATGTTACGTGAATCAATAAGTACAGAGACTAACTATACCAAAACGACGATCCCTTTTATTTTTTTAGTATTATTTGGCAACATTAGTTTTCTTTGAGTCATGTTTCAAAATTTTATAACTTTTCGATCATTTGTAGCTATAGTGGTTTAAGCGACACTAATTTTGTAATTTCCAAAACAATGGAAAAATTTGAATTTCTTTTATTGATACTGTTCAAACTTGACAATGATTTAAAAACGGACTCTATGCTTCATCAAAGCCTACAGTTTGTAGGTAGTACATTGATTTCAAACGCGGTCGCACAGTCACAATAGTTGCCGAACCTTCAGACGGGACCAAATGATGTTATTGCTGCAGAAAATCGTAAACTGAAATTATATGAAAAAGTGATTGCCAAAATTAACGCCTATATTTTGTGATCAAAGATAAATCATTCTTCACGGTCGGTATGGAAAATTTAGAATAAGGTTGTATAGAATATATCGCACTTGCATATAAGACTGGCTGAAGAAAATTTTTTTCCAAAAAAACTTTCGTTTTGATAGTTAGTTTCGAGACTTATTGATCCATGTGTTATGTAAGTACATATAATGAATATAAAATTCCTGTAAGATAAATGCTCTGTTTTCATTATTACAAGATAAATATAAATATACATAAATTTAATAAATTTAATGTATAAATACGAGTACATACACACATACATTAGTATACCGGTAATATTTTAAAGTGGCTATAAAACAGAAATAGGGTAATAATATTGTACATATACCTAGTATTTACACATGTGTAGTAAAATTTTTAATTTTTTTTTTTTAATCCACTAAAAAAAAGCAACCAAAAAATAAGGTTTAACGGCGTAAACTAAAGTAAAATAAACTAAAAAATCGTAAAATCAAAATTTTAAACCATTTAAACTTTATATAATTCGGTACTTTGTATACATTACACTCATAAAATTTTTGTATGTTTATGTACATAAGTGCATTTACATATGTATTTGTATATGTCCTGTCAGAATTTGAACATTAATTTAATTTGGCTATTTGCTTCTACCTTCTACGTAAAATGTCTACTTAAATCATATGAAAATTTTAAAATTATTCTTATCACATGAATATTTTTTATAATCTAAATATATGATATGCCTCGCATACATATGCAGGTTACTATTGCTAGGCAATTTTAAATAAATAGACAAAAAAAAATATATAAATTTTTATATAAAACTTTGATTGGTATATGAAATATTGTCTTCGATCAAATGAGAAGTGTCAATCAAGTTTGAAATTTTATTATAAAAAAGAGATATTAGATATGACATTCATATTTATGTACTATATGTACGTTTATCTGTATATATGTACAATGTACATACATATATATCTATATTTCTATATATATAACAGAGTAAGTACGAAAGAGTTCATCGTCTATATTTTATATGGATTTTATTTGAAGATTCTATAATCGATACTCGATAAATTACTTACTTGAAAAAAACGACTAAACAGAATTTCTCATTTATTTCCTTGCACAAATTTTTTGTGTCCTTAAATTTTTATGTTTTTTCTTTATATTTTTGAATTTTATGCATTTTTTTTTTCGATTTTTATATACACGATTGGATTATGTGTATCAAATAAACGAATATAATGTAACTAAATATATAGAAATTTCGTATAAGTATAAGGTATGTAATGTAATACATATTATATTCGAAAATCTATTGAAGAGAATGTATGTAAAAAAAAAATTGTTTATATCATTATATAGATCTGACGAAAAAATAAGAAGAAGAAGAAAATTGGATTTTCGATTATTTTGTAAAATTATTATATCGCAAATAAACGTTCATGTGTAAAATTCAATGTACATAATATGTATATACACCTCTCGTACATGTATTTTTAATAAATTTTATTTTTTTCTCTTATTATTTTTTTTTTTTTGTATTTTATTCCATAAACGTGTATTATATTCGTGTTGTGTGTACGTTTGTATATTAGGTTGAATGTTTTTATCTTTCTCATTTTGTATATTTTCTCTGGGATGTATACGAGTATATTATATATTATATAATATATGAGTAGTTGTGTATTTAGAAGAACCTAAACGATTGATATAAAAAGTATATGTATACAGTGTAAATATGTGTATACGTGTATAAGCATTTACAGGTACACATAAAATACACGTTATTCACAAAGTCACGAAATTGGTTTCTTCTTAGAAAAAAAAAAAAAATAAAATAAAATATAAATATAAATTTGAAAATCATGACGCTGTACATAATATTAAATTAAATTTATATTTATTATATATCAATATATATATACATACTTTTACATTTATGTTCTTATGTACTTACATATATTGAATCTTTAAAAGTTTGATACGTGAATATACATTTATGTCAGTAAATGCATAAGTATAATACATATGTATATATATATATCCTCATATAAGCTAAGATACTTACAAATATTATAATATTCGTATGAGATAAATTGAAGTTCGTTGTTGTTGTTATTATTATTATTATTATTATTATTTTGTTGTTATGTCGATTTTGGTGGTTTTTACTTATTTTCATTTTTCTTACTTTTGTTATGTTCATCGCGGCATTGCTTATTCCATTACCACAAAAAATATGTATTGTAAAATAATTCAGCAAGAATGAAAAAAAAAAAAAACAAAAATAAAACAAAAATAGTACAAATAAATAAATAGAATCGAGAAAAGCAAATCAAAAAAAAAAAAAAAGTATAGCTAAGTAAATATTGAAGAAGAGTGAAAAAGTAAAAGTGTAGAAAAAAGAAAATCTTTTTTAAAGTAAGTAAGTACAAAAACGATGTATAGAAGAAAAAAAAAAACATCATAAATATTTTTCCTGTTCTGTTATTTGTTGCTGGGTTTTTCATTTCGCGTTATACATATGTATGTACATAGAATACGATGTGTAAAACCAGTACTGCATACTATACCATAATACATTTATACATATAATTGACTGTATGAATATGTTTACTATCGTACATACATATACACATATGACATATCTAAATATGTATATATACGTGTGTATCTAAATATTTAAATATTTTTTTTGTCAGATAGATATGATTATACTAATTGAAATTGTCTTTTTGAAATTTAAAACCAAATTTAAGTAGATATTAGAGATACCTATAGATATACCTGAATTTTGCCTGTGCTATTATACATAAATATACATACATACATATATATATGTAAATTTACTTACTCGTGTTATGTATAAGGTTTATTTTTTATTTTTACATCAAAATAGAAAAAAAAAATAAGTATAAAAATTAAATAAAATGAAAATAAAAAATCTTTTTTTTTTTTTTGAGAATTGAAAGAACAAAAAAAAAAATACTTGTAAAATTTATTTAATTTATTTTTGCAATTTGTACCTTAGATTTTGATATTACTTTTGCGCAGATATCACCGAATCATAATAAGAAAGATTTTATATACATACATAATATCATTTATACTATATGTATATGTATGTATAAAATACACAAATATATTACTGAACCATAAATATATACGGTAAGGTATCTAAAATATGTATACGATATACATACACCTACACTTAAATATTGTATATTTATAAGTTTATGGCTTTATGGCTGATAGCATTTACATAGCTTTACATTTTTAATTATATGTAAATTTAAAACAAAACATTATCATACATACAGATATGTATATCCTTGAATTTCTTAACGTACATATAATAAATATGATATGTATCTATGTGTTATATTTGAATTAAATTGAACACGTACATACATATATACTATTGCACGTACATATTTATATGTAGTGTATTTGTTTGTGTATAATAATTATTGAATAAATCTTAACCGGAAAAACTAAATGGAATGGAACAGATTTAGAAATGTTTGTTTATTTTTATTATTATAATTATTTTTTATTTTTCTTTATTTTTAAAATTTTCTTCCATTATTCTTAGTTTGCATGCATTGTTTCAAGATTCTTTAATTGTTTAATTTACATTAATTAGAAATTATCCGTTAGAAACGTGTTTTGTTTAGTATATAGATTCCTTTCAAAAATAATATATGTATATACTATACACATTACATCGTATATGTACATGTGCATATAAATGTACTCTAATCGATATACACAGAATACAAAATGGGATTTTTTTGACTAAATTTAACAATTTAGCTAGGATATCAACAGAATTGAAAAAAAAAAAGGATAACAAAAAATATAATACGAGAAAATTGTAAATGAGAAATAAAATACGAGTATATATTGTGCGTTGCATAAATGGTAGTAGCAGTGTGGCGGTATCGTGATGATGATGATTGTAATAATTGTGATTCGAAGCTACGTGAAATGTTTTTTAAAAATTTTTCTAATTACATTTTAATGGTAAATAATGGTAGATGATGGTACATATTGATGTTGGTGTGCGAGCTGATGCTGGTGCGTATAAAATCCGAAACGATTTCAAAATTTAAATTATTTTACATGGAAAGAAAGGAAAATAGAAACAAACAAAAAATATGTACATACTTATGTAGTAGAATAAAAAAAAAATATGAATACATACAAAATTTAGATAAATAAAATGATATTTTTGTTCAACAAAAAAAAAAAAAAATGCAAAACAGAACAAATATTAATTTCATGAGAAAATTTGAATACAAATGATAACTCATTTATTCGTTTTTAAATGTAAATACCTACATACAAAAAGAAACAAAAAGTCTACGTGGCAGCTATTTTGACTCAAATAAAACGGACAACATTCACTGAATATTGATCGGAACTCGAATTAACTTGTATACTACTATCACAATCTGTATGTACCTATATATAGTTTTTATCAACACTAAAATTTTAAAATTTCAAAAGTATATAATTTTGTTTTTCATTTTTATATGCAAAAGGATTATTTTGAATGAGGATTTCATTGAAAGTATAAATTTATATGTATATGATGAAAATAACCAGACGTTTCGAGAAAATTTAAGGAAGGCACAAAAAAGTAATGCGGCATGTAAAATTGTAAATTATTTTGAATAAATATTATAATTAATCAGAATTTGTATATAGCTTCATAATATACTACTTACATATACATAGCTATATGTAATATCGTAGATAGAACAATTTAAGTAAAATAAATTAAAATGTTTATAAAAGAACTAAATTTAATTTGTATATATTACAGAATCAAAATGAATTCCATTGAGCTGTTATAATTGTTGTTATATTGCTAGCAATCATTTCACAAATTATTTATGTAATTTAGTAAGATTTTTCTGTTTTTGGTATTTGTTTTTCGTTTTTCAAATGCATTTGCTATCTACTCATGTAACATAACAGTATCAAATAAATTTCTTCATATTTTTTTTAGAATTCTGAATGGAGGATGTTTAGATGAAATTTAATTGGACGACAAGTAGCTCAAAGTATTATTAGATCATTCTAAAAATACATATGTACATGATAGTAATAAAACATGAAATCACTTCGATGAAAGCCATGGCTCACTTAGAAGTTAGAACTGTAGCGCTATGGAAGAAGAAGAAGAAGAAGAGTATATTCTAATTCAATGTCCAATAAATAAAATTTCTGTTAACAAAAGTTTATTTTACTCTTTTTGTTGTAAAAATTCACTGTAATACAAAAGATTGAATTATTGAGAATCTGGTAGTTATATTATCCGTGATATTAGTTCATTTATTTTTAGAAACATGTTTCAATAATACACTTTTTTCTTCCAATGAAAAATACAATCAGAAATTACTGCATGACTGCATGAATAATGATGGTGAATAATCTTCTAATAGGAAACGCTCTACTCTGCTCTACTACATATCTATATACACATAAAGAAAAAAAAAAAAAAACTTGTATCTTGATCATACGTATACTAAGACTAATCGTCAATGGCTAATTTCATTTTTTTCATTTATTCATCAACACATTTTTTCTTATCGTTGAATTAAATACGAACAAAAAAATAATAAAAAATCTTCTAAATTATAATAAATTCTCAATAAATAATTGAGTCATAAATGAAGATAAATTTATGAAAATTCATGAAAATTTATTTCAATTTTATTAGAAAATTACGAAACAAAAAAAAAATAAAATGGTAATACTGGTTGTAAGGAAACTTTGTAAATTTTTTTTATTCGCAAGAAGAAAAAGAATAACAAATCAAATGAAAACCAAAGGATTTAATATCAAGAATTTAAATGAAATTTTATTAGTATAGAATATTTTTTATATGAAATTATAATTTAAATATAATCGGAGAGAGAAAATCTTAATGATTATTGTAGCAAATTATCTTGAAAATCTATAGGAATTAATGTTTAGTGAAATGTGTGTACATAAATACTATATTTTTTTAATTACTGATTTGTTTTCTATCTTCCTTTATAGTAGTACGTAGTACTATATAGTCTCGTATATATAATGTATATGCAAATATATGTGTATTCTGGACTTGATTCTTAAATAAATTATATCTATGTACTTATGTACATAAAATATATACATATATAAAATCTTTTAAACATTATTAAAATTTAATGAAGTGAAATTATGTTTTTGTTATTTATGTGTAAAGGAAATGTTCTATTAGTATAATAAATATGCACATAATCGTATGTATACATATGTACCTATACAAATAGTATAATTTACATATTTATATAGAATCGTTTGTTGTATATAAAAACTAAACAATATTTATTACATAATAGAAAACTTTAACTTAACTTAAATACTTTTCGGTTTTCGAAAATTCATTATATAAGATTATACGAGTATGTATACAACTATTTACAAAACACTACTATACCATTAAGATATTATTAATTTTAAAAAAGGATTTAAACATAATTTCATTTTATCCTATTCATATTTACTTAATGTATTTACTTTTGAGTAATTGCCTTAAATTTATATATGTATGTACATATATATTGCGAATATACAAGTATAATATAAAAACAATTTTAATCTTGATTTTATAAAATATATGTAGATATTCTTTCAGTTAATAAACATTGAAGAGAATCAAAAAGTGAATTAATTTGAAAGGAAAAGCATAGCATAAAAAAATTGAAAAGATATCGCAAAGTTTCTCTTTTTTGTGTAAAACGTAAAACTTTGGTAGATGGATTTCGATAGAATTATGTTGTATGTTGTTTTCATTCTATATTTTTTTTTATTAATTCTTCATTTTTTAAAAAAAAAAAAATTATTGCGTAACTACAAGGAAAACAAGGATTTTAACCTTTTTTTTTAAGAAATAAATAATATTGTGAAAACTTCAAAATTAATCTTTTTAGAAGAAGGATTTTTACTATCTTTGTACGGAAAAATGAATGCAAAAATAGGCAACAAAAGACGGATAACTGTCAAAATCAATTCAAATCTGACTAAAGGTACTGTAAAAAAAAAAAAAGAAATAGGAATTTCTTTGTACGTCTACATACTTTATTGACAGAATATCCTCTTTATTTTTTTTTAGGTATACATATTTGTTATTATTTTTTAATGTTTTATATAATCGTATATATTTATTATATTTTTTATGTTTTATATAATCGTATACATTTTTTTTTTCTACTTGTATTAAATTTTCAAAGAGATATTACTTAAAATAAATAAATATGACGTATATATGTAGGTATATATCTTATTGTAAACATCATGTAATCAAACGGAAATACAAAATAAATGAACTGCGAATATAGAATATAAAATGCGAAGAAGTATAGTAAGACAAAGACAATAAGCATAAAATAAAATGTATAAAAGAAAAAACGAATAAATACAAAACAGCCAGAAAAGAAGATTAGAATGAGAAATAATATGAAACAAAAAGCAACAACAGGAACAACAGAAAAAAAGTGTATTTCCCAAAAGATTTGGATGGATAATAGAAGAAGAAGAAAAAAAGGAGATAAAATACAGTGGAAATAAGAAAAGTAAGTATATATGTATGTATACGAAAGTATAAAAAGTAATCTACTCTTCTTTGCTTTTTTTTTTTTTTTGTTTTATACAAATACATATCGAATGCTATGCTATAGACAAGGATATTGGTGGTTATTTACTGCGGAAATCTTGGATTTTATTTATTATGAATTTTTTTTCCCCTCAATGTTTATCATTCTACATTTTTTTTAAAGCGTATTACAACGACAATGAAACACAAGAAAACATAAAATTGAAAAAAAAATTTCAATAAAATATACGAATTTAAAGAAAAAAAGTGTAACTAAAAAATATTGTACATATTAGCAGTATCCAATGCCAAAATAAAAAAAAAAAAAAAAATAAAAAAACGTCGAGAAAAAGGATGGAAAAACCAAAGGATAGAATTTGAATTACTTGTATGACTGTATGTAGTACCAGTCGACTAGTATATAAAACTGATGTATCTACTTATTGCATTTTCAAAATAAAACACAAAAAATTTTATCAATTACAGTCTAATTTGTAATAAAAAAAAAAGAGTGGAGTAACATAAGAGTACCTTGAGTTTCTTAAATTTTCTAGTGAATGAAACAATTTTTTCTCTTTTTTTTTTGTGAATGCTTTCATTAATGAATGTACCTACATAGTTAATAAATAAAAAAAAGGATATTTATTTACTTTTTTATTTTGTACTACCTAATTAAAAGTTTTACAAAAAAATTCTTTATAAAAAGTAAAAAAGTTTATTTTTTGGAAAGATTTCATTCATTAAAATTCAAATATTCTTAGTACTTTTACATAAATGTATATACATATAATATACGTAAATGAATAAAGATTAAATAAATTTTTTTTGTGGATTATGAAAATACGTAAGTGGATTAAAATAAGAAAAAAATTGACTATGATTTTTTTTTCTATATAAATGTATTCACAATAATTTTCAAATTATGAACACGATTGTATATCTGTATTTTCTAATAACCGCATAAACATTATCTATGATAATCCCTTATTAAATTATTTCTTTTTAATCCTAAAAAATTGAATAAAAAAAAAAATTTAAATAATGTAAGAATAAGACGAAGTTTGAAAGAATGATAAATAAATACATATTTATATATATATAAATATATATGTATATATATACTATATAATCATTTCTTAATTATACTATAATTGAATAATTAAATAGCAATTGATTTTAATTTATAAATAATTACACATCTTTATAGATTCATTTTTAGATTATTCAAATACATACATAAAATCAACTTTTAGTATGCGTATGTATATAGATGAGATAATATTAAATTTTCATATACATATATATTGTGGATTACTTAGGAACAAAATAGATATAAATGAAAAAAAATTTGAAAATTTAAAACTTTTATTTTAAATTTAAAGTTAATTCATCATGTACATATCATGGTATTTATATCGTACACAATGTAATTAATTATTCGTTTATCTTTATTATGTGCGTGTATTTATTTCTTGGTTTAATATTAATTTTGTAAATGAACATAGCATTTGTCAGTGAGTTTAGTTGTACTTGTACTTGTACATCTCATCGTTAACCACAAAAAATGACATTTTCAATTCAATTTATAACCGAGTTAGTTAAACATGTGATATTGATACTGCTATATTATGGCAGTTGAGAAAAAAAAATCTTAAGTATACAGTACACAGTACGTATATTTTATTCCATTTATTATGTTTCCTTTGAGGTAACAAGTAAATCATTTGTCATTTCCAATAGAATTTAAAATGACAAATACAAATATTTTTTATAATTTTATCATTTGACGATTTTTAGTTGTGTGTCATTCAAAAATATTTATTTTTATTCAATATAATGTAATGTGGATCTGAAATTTGAATTGAATGTAAATTTGTATTGGTACTTAAACAATGGTTATGAATAAAATGATTATGTATACATAATATTAAAAAGTTTAAATAATAAGACAATGTGTGGCCAAATGAAGATAAAAATGTTGTGTACTATATTATAGTAAGAAGACTGAAATGGCTTGTCCAGTTGTGCAAAATGGAAGACGAAATAATATCAAAGTTAATGTTGGAGATCCAACCTCAAGTACAAAAAACCGATTGGAATATCAAGATTTAAATGCATAGATATAATATAAGCAGCTACTCACAGAAAGCGAGAATACGATATTGGGAATGAAAACTTCCTTTGGAGAACTTCCTTTTAGGCTGACTGAAGTCCTATATATGCACTGTTGCGCACCAATTAAGAAGAAGATATAAGTAATATATAATATTCATTACTTTTTGAAAGAAATTATTATAAAGAAAGCAATTTTCATTACCTTTTTTGGTTAGAAAATAAATAAACAAATTTTTTAAATAAATAAACAAATTATAAATATAATAGATGCTTTCGATTTGGTAATTTAAATTCAAGTACTTGCAAGTAGATAAGGTAAAATGTCTGTGCTAAAACCATCTACTCGCAGCTACTCATGAAAAATTTTCAAGTAGCTGCAAGTAGTTACGAATAATTTTTGTGTCGTTCGTTTTAAAAATTTATCCTAGACACATTTTAGTACTCGCAAGTACCTACTTGAAATTGCTAAATCGAAAGCACCTAATATCTTCTATTTATGTATTAAAATAACACATTATTAAATAAATAAAATTAAAAATGAAAGTGAAGAAGATTTAATAAAAGCCATATACTTCTTGTTATGATTTCTTTCTTGTTTTTATGCATACAATCGAAATTTGAGTGATGTTATTATATATGTACATTTATATGTATGTATATAATATTTTTTTTTTTTTTTTTTTTTTTTTGAAAAGGACACACAATATGTACATATTCGTATCAATACATATTATAGACGACACGATAGAAAAATACTCCTTTTCAACTCTACACATATTATCCTAGATTCTAGATAATTATGTACATATTAAAATACATCATAGTGTTATCTGTTAGATTATAGGTTTATATGCTTGTTATAGAGTCATGGCATTGGCGTCAATGATGTGTTATTCTGTATATGTATATTTTTACTTTCGATTTTTCTAATATCAATTCTATGTGATTCTATACTTTTCTTTTTAAGAGTTCACTTTTCGTGTTTCTTATTTTTTGTTTTTTTTTTTTTGTTCTTCTTACTATACATTTTTATTATACATACCTACATATTTACATTTTTTTTCTGCTTTGATTTACTTGGTTCGTCATCATCGTCCTTGTTGGTTTTTATATACATATATGGTTTTAGCTGAAGTAGCAGTTAGCAGAGTAGGTAAGTATGTATGTACATGTACATCAATGTAAATACACGTATAGAGTCGGTCTATGTTATTTATTTTATTTTATGTTTTTTTGTTGTATTTTTTCATTTTGTTTTATGTTTTTTGTATTTTTTGTATTGTTTTTCTTTGTCATATTTTGATATGGTGATGTAATACCGAACGAAAAGCACTTCCAATTAGGTTAATTCAAGAAATTCTAGTAATTGATTTCCAAACAATGATTTTGATGTTTGTTAAAAAGCTCCCTCTTCTAATATGTTGTATCGGGTCGGGTATTTTGGTATATATGTATTATCTCTAATACATATTTACATACATACACATGGATATACAACATTTTTTTTTGTTTTCAAAAAAGAAAATTTTTTTCTTTATTCTTCTTTTACATTTTATTTTGATTATATTATAGAGTATATACCTAGTATGTGCTAGTATATAGTTTGTTCATTTTCATGATATACGGTGGTACAATTTTGATTCAATTTTCTTTAATATTTTTTTCTTCATTTCTTTCATTTTTGTTTTTGATTTTGGTGTTTTCCTATTGTCGTTATTCGTTTTATGTCTATTATACGATTATGTATGTATGTACATATTATATATATTTCCTTACATTATATATTTTTCTTCTTCAATTTCTCAAATGTTTTTCACTTAATGTTTATTAAAAACAAGAAAAAAAATGTAAAAAAAAAACTACAAAATGAATTAAGGAAAATGAAAACGAAAAGAAAAAACAAATATAGGTATTTGTTGTTTACAAAAATGAAAACTGAGTATATATCTTCATGTATGTATGTGTGTATGTATTTTTTTTTTTAATTTTATTACTTTCTCAAACGTTATTTTTTTTACATTTTTTTATAATCTGAATTGATTGTCATGCTAACAGGATGTTTATTTTCATACAGCTTTTGGGAATTATACACATACATACATATGTAATAATAGTAATGACAAAATCAAAAAAAATAAAAAAATAAAAAATAAAATAAAAATATTCACACAAAAAAAAAACTTAAGAAAAAATAATGATAATAATGATGAATGAAAGCGTAATATTTATTATACCATTAAATACGATTTAATGGCGTCTATTATATTTACGAAATGATTGAAATACATTTAAATTCTTGTGCTTATTTTTATTTAATTTATTATCAAAAAATGTATAATATAAAATGAAAAGAAAAATAACAAACAAGTCACAAGAGAAATAAATATAAACAAACAAACAAACAAAAAATTAACAAACAGACAAAAGAAAAGAAAATTTACATGACTCTCTTAGTCATATTGTTGTGTGTATATTTTGATGTTTTTCATTTCTTTTTTTTTTTGTTGTCGGTTTCATGGTTTCATTATAATATTATTTTATATTATATCTTAACTTTAAACTTAAAATACTTATAGAAAATATAGGAATGCTCAATTTTTTTTTCTCTGTTATATTTCTTCTCTTAATCTTATTCTTATTGTATCACCACATTATCATTACAATACGCCTTTTTTTTCCTTCAAAATAAAAATTTATTTTTTTTTTTTTACAGTTTGTAGTCAATTTAAATGCTAAATAGGTATGTACGATCGTGTATTTTGATTTCATTTTGTCAAAGACCAATATAATTAATTGTATTGGTCTTTGATTTTGTATATTTAGCAAAAAAGATGAAATTGTAAGTCATGAAAGTGAAATGAATAAGGAAACTTTTTAATTTCCAATGAATATTCATACATGAGAAACAAAAACGAACAAAATATAATAAAGAAAAGAAGAAAACTAGATAAATAAAATAAAATGAAACGAAAATGAGAATTAAAATAACAAGGAAATGGTGTATTAAAAAGATTATGTGTTACACAAAAAATTTTTGACGAAAATGAATTTTATTCCTCAAAAACTTTTTCATTCCATTAAATTGTATTGTACTACTACTATCTATATGGTGGTAAATATTTTAAACTGTACTGCATGTACTGTTGATGTACTGTAAAAAAAAAAAAAATTAAATGCGCGTACAAAATGAAGTTTTAGAGACAAAATCATTGTTTTCTTCTTTTTTCGTTTGTGTTAATGTTTTCTTCAAATATTACGCTAAGAAGAAAATGAATGGAGAAATGAAAACATTAACAATATATATTATATCGAGTACTTATTAGATGCGAGTAGAATTTATGACTGAAAAAAATTCAATAATTCTACTGATCTATACCATAAATAAATAAGTCAAAAAAAAAAAAATAATAATAAATGAATAGCTAGTGCTTGCGTAATCAGATATGTATCACTATTCTTGTTCATTACATATTCAAAATGTGGCCTAAATATTTAATTTCTTTCCCAGGATAATTATTTTTCATCTTTCATTTTTCATATATATGTATGTGTATGTTTAAATTTATATACGCATACAATGTACTTACATACATATGCGCATAAAAGTATATATACACTTAATGTCCTTGAAAAAATCAAATCATGTGTATGTATCAAAAAATAATACTGTATCTACACAAATGGATCAATTTAGTTAGAAAACTTTTAGTTTTTTTTTATTGGTTTTGGTTTAATTTTTTCTTTTTTTTTTTTTTTTTTTGGTTTCCCTATACGAGAATTAATCATTAAAATAAATTTTCTTTTTTTCCTTATTACAAATGTAAAGTATATACGTGTATAGTTAAAGCGATACATATATCATTATGCATTAAATGAAATCGTATACAAATTTCATTATATGTACGTATGGCAACAGAAAAAAAATAGATAAAATAAAATGAAATAGAAAAAAGAAATCTTAAAAGTAAATTTAAAAAGGAAAAAAATAATTAGAAAAAAAAATGAAATGAAAATGAAAATGAAAATTGATATCTGTTCCAATTACTTGAAACTTTTCAAGAATATTGATATTGATATTTTATTTTCATTAAAACTGCTACACACTTACATACACATTCAACAGTATATAATCATAAAAATTATATAATATTATAGAAAAAAAAATATATATATGTATTGTATATAAAAGTATTTACTATGTACATTTATACTTGTAAGCTTAAATATGTATACATACATATGTGTATTTAAATGTGTTTTCAGATATCTCTTACATAATGATGAATTCATATGTAAACATAAGTAGATGATGATATTACAGTATGATTATATACAGTAATGTATGTATGTGTATACAATCGTATCATCCGTTTGCGTGTTCCTTAAATGAAATACTTTTCAACATTTCATATCGTTTATATACATTTTGTGGGATCCAAGTCAAAAGCGGAGGTTGGTAACACCAGCAGAGACGAGAATCGAAGTGAAAGAAGACAATATCAGCAGTTAAGACGATGACGTACAAGAGTGAAGACGTAAATATTAATTCTGTATATTAATAAAATAAACGAAGTAAATTTAATTTCCTACAAAAATGGGGGCTCAACCGGGATCTGCGTAAAAAATTAAAGTTATAAATTAATGACTAAACAATAAAATATAGAGTAACTCTAATTGTTTTCTGAATTGTGTATTGAAGTATTGAATCTCACTTACAAAAATAATTGAGTCAATTAATGTGTGTGATAATAAAAAAGACGGATAAATGAAATAAAAGAATAATAATTGAACGTGATTAAACATGATGGCGTGCATTTAAGAAATTTATAACCTTGTGGTTGTATAGTTGTCGCTAGTCATCGCTGGTCATCGGAAGTTTCGGTTTCTGCTGTTGAATCTTGAATTGTACTTGCACAGCGATACAACATACAACATGAAATGACTAAATGACTATATATATATATATATATACTTATTTGTATATTAGAACAAGAAGCAAACATGTAACATATTATAATAAAAAGAAGTGAAAAAGAAAAGAAGTGAAAAAGAAAAGAAAGGAGAAGAAATTTTATAATAAGAATTGTTTACCTTCAAAACACTGTCGGTAAAGTAGTTTTGGAAAAAATTAAAGAATGTATGGAATATGAAAATTAAGGTTATGTATATTTTATAAGTTGTATATATCAATAAAAAATTAAAATAAAATTATATATATTGTACGAAATATGAAGATGAAGTAAAATTTCGTAAAATAAATACAAAAACTACATTTAATAACTTCACGATCTTAAAGAAATTTTCTAAAAGAGAAAGCACAAATAATTCTAAGATAAGATTAATGTAACAGGAAGATTTTAAAATTAGATGTAAGGGAATATAGATTTAAGAAATTTGATCAGCACGGTAAGATGGCAGGAAAAGAAAGTTTAGCCTTGGGAGAGGTTCCATCGATAGCTGCACATATTAGTTCTATGTCATCAGCGTCAGCTAAACAGCTGCATTTACTTATATTCGAAAGAGATAATGTCAGAAAAAACAGGGGTAATTTAAGAAAGTTCAATGGTTTTAAATTCGAAGAAGGATCGAAAGAATTCATAGCAAAAACTAATTATATAAAAGAAAACTTTACTGAAAAGGATTTAATTTTAATATGTTCAATATTTGGCTTGAATTATAAAGAAAACGAAGAGGAAACGATAAAAATGTTACTGTTATGCTTGATGGACTTGAAAACTTTAGTCAACGACGAAAATGATGACGATGACGAAGACGACGATCAAACCGAAAATAACGACGATTATGGTGACAAAGATGATGACAATAACGATGACGACGATGATGAGGTTGAAGACGTAACAAAAGGTTTTGATGACGTATCAATAAGCAACGAATGCGTAATAAAAAGGGTAGAAAGAAAATCAGAAAAATGCACAGTGAGCTTTAAAGATGTAGAAGACGCTATACGTATATTTGACGGCAAAAAGAATTTCACTGTTGAAAGTTGGATCGCTGATTTTGAAGATTTGGCAAATCTAGTAAAATGGAATGATATCCAAAAATATATATTCGCAAAAAAATCCTTAAGAGGTGTGGCGAAGCTGTATATACAATCTGAAAGAGAAATAACATCATGGGATAAGTTAAAAAACGCGCTGGTAGAAGAGTTTGGTGAAAAGGTAAGTGTAGCAGACTTACATAAAACCTTGCAAAAAAGAAAAATGAAACATGACGAAGACGTGTACGAGTATTTCTTAATAATGAAAGAACTAGCAAGCAGAGGACATATTGATGACGCCTCTTTAATACAGTACGTAATAGAAGGTATTCAAGATACCTACATCAATAAAATGATGATATACGGAGCTAAAAATATAAAAGAATTTAAAGAAAAACTACAACATTATAAAGCATATAAAGATGAATATAATAAAACAAAACCGAATAAAGCAAAACCGATGATAACTAAAACAAATAGAAACGAAGAAGGGAAACAACGCTGCTACAATTGTGGCAAAACAGGTCATATATCTAGAAATTGTGAATCTAAAGAGCTTGGACTAAAGTGTTTCAAATGTAATGAGTTTGGGCACAAAGCAAATAATTGCAAAGAAATAACTCATGTACAATTTGAAAGTAATACATCGAAATTAAACAAAATGTGTAAAGTTATTAATATAAATGGACATATGACGAAAGCACTGTTAGATACAGGCAGTGAGGTTAATCTAATTCGACAAGACGTACTTGAGAAAGCTAATTTAGAAACAGAGGAAACCTCAGATCTAACATTGACCGGGTTTGGTGGAACGAAGACAGCAAGTACATTAAGTGCGCAAGCAAAAGTAGTAGTGGATGACGAAGAATACGATCTAAACATGCATGTAGTACCAATTAATGTCATGACGATGGAAGTTATTTTGGGGAACGATTTTTTTAATAAAGCAGAAGTGGTAATAAATAAAGATGGGGTTAAAGTAAATAAGTTGAATAAATCAGCATACGTTTTTAACATAAATATATCAGATGATAAAGAAAAAGATCTGCGTCATATACAAAATGTAGATTGCAAAATTGAAGTAGAAAACTTGATTAAAAGTTATAAGCCTGAGAAAACAAAAACATTGGATCTAGAGATGAAAATAATTGTAAGAGATGAAACGCCAATTTATCATAATCCACGACGTTTGCCCTTCGCTGAAAGAGACATAGTTGATAATCAAGTTGAACAATGGATAACAGATGGTATAGTCGAGCCTTGCATATCAGAATTCGCTAGCCAGGTTGTATTAGTCAGAAAAAAGGATGGCTCTCCAAGAGTATGTATTGACTACAGAAAGTTAAATAAAGTGGCAGTAAAAGATCGTTATCCAATGCCAAATTTAGAAGATCAGCTGGATAATCTGCACAATGCAAAAGTTTTCAGCACTATCGATTTAAAAAACGGATTTTTCCACGTAAAAGTTGAAAGAGATAGTAGAAAATATACTTCGTTTGTTACTCATAAAGGACAGTTTCAATTTAAACGTGTTCCTTTTGGGTTCTGCAACTCTCCGGCAAACTTTCAGCGCTACATAAATAGTGTTTTCAGACAACTACAGAACGAAGGTATTTTGCTGATTTATCTTGACGACGTGATAATCTTAGCTGAAAATGAACAACAGGCAGTAGAAAGATTGAAGAAGGTATTAAGAACAGCTCAAGAATATGGCTTGGATATAAATTTCAAAAAAAGTCAATTTCTAATGAAACGCATTGAATTTTTGGGGCATACCATAGAAAATTGTCAGATATACCCTTCTATAGATAAAATCAAATCTGTTTTAAAGTTTCCACAGCCAAAGACGGTCAAAGATATTCAAAGCTTCTTAGGTTTGACTGGGTTTTTTAGGAAATTTATATACAACTACTCGATAATGGCTCGTCCATTGAGCGACTTAATAAAGAAAGATAAGAAATTTCAGTTTCTTGAAGAAGAAAAAAGAGCATTCGAATCGTTAAAAGAAATATTGTCAAAGAATCCAGTACTGAAGATTTTTCAAAGAGGAGCAGAAATAGAAGTGCATACAGATGCTAGTAAATTGGGATTCGGGGGTATGTTACTACAGAAGTCCTACGAAGATGGACACTTTCATCCTGTCCACTATTTTAGTAAAAAGACTACTGAAAACGAAGAAAAGTATGCCAGCTATGAGCTTGAAGTGCTAGCAGTTGTCAAATCAGTGCAAAAATTCAGAGTATATTTAATTGGACAGCACTTTAAAATTATAACAGATTGTGCTGCGTTTAAACAAACAATGGATAAAGTGGATTTAAGTCCTAGAGTAGCAAGATGGGCTATGAAGTTGAATGAATTTGACTATGAGATACAACATCGAAGTGCAGTAAGAATGAAACATGTGGACGCTCTCAGTCGATATCCGATATTAACGATTAATATAGTAACCGAAAAAAATGAAATCCTGCCTAAAATTAGAAAAGCTCAAAGTGAAGATGAAAATATACAGGCAATAAAAGAAATTTTAAAGAAGCAAGAGTATAAAGATTATGTTATACAAAATGAGGTATTATACAAATTTTTGAATGGTTTTGAATTAATTGTTGTTCCAGAAGCTATGCAGATAGAAATAATAGAAAGAATACACAGACAGGGTCATTTTGGTGTGCTGAGAACGATGGATAAAATTCATCAAGATTACTACATACCAAAATTAAAGAACAAAATTGAGAAAATCATAACAAATTGTATAGAATGTATACTGAGTAATAGAAAGTTAGGTAAACAAGAAGGTTACCTCCATCCTCGTTTTAAAGGAGATACACCATTATGTTGCTATCACGTCGATCATCTTGGTCCGCTAGAGACAACAAATAAAAATTACAAGTATATTTTTGCAGTAATTGACGATTTTTCTAAATTTGTATGGTTGTATCCTACAAAAACCACGACAACTAAAGAAGTCATTTCCAAGTTAGAACTACAGAAGAAAGTATTTGGAAATCCAGACCTAATAATCTCCGACAAGGGCACCGCTTTCACCAGTGAAGAGTTTAATGGTTACTGTACAGCAGAAAATATTAAACATCAATGTATAACGACAGGACTCCCACGAGCCAACGGACAAGTCGAACGCATAAACTCCACCATAATAGCCGTATTATCGAAGCTAGCATCCAAAGATCCGTCAAAATGGTACCAATTTACAGACGACGTGCAACGAGTAATGAACTCAACATACCATCGAAGCATAAATATGACGCCTTTTGAACTTCTTTTTGGTACTAAAATTAAACTAAAAGAAGACATCAGAATAAAAGAGATCATCGAGGAAGAAATGAGGTCAACATTTACGCAACAACGAAGTCAATTAAGAAAACTGGCGAAAACAAATATTTTGAAAGTACAAAATCAAAATAAACACTATTACAACCTACGACGTAAAGCAGCAAAGAAATATAACATCGGTGACATAGTCGCCATAAAACGAACGCAAATAGGTCCAGGAAATAAATTAAAGAGCAAATTTTTAGGACCCTACAAAATCACAAAAGTAAAAGATAATGATAGCTATGACGTACGCAAAGAGGGATTGCATGAAGGTCCTATGAATACATCGACATGCGCAGAATATTTGAAGCCGTGGACATTGGGGTCCAATGAAATATCAGGAAGGCCGAATTGTGGGATCCAAGTCAAAAGCGGAGGTTGGTAACACCAGCAGAGACGAGAATCGAAGTGAAAGAAGACGATATCAGCAGTTAAGACGATGACGTACAAGAGTGAAGACGTAAATATTAATTCTGTATATTAATAAAATAAACGAAGTAAATTTAATTTCCTACAATTTATTATATACATATATCTTATATACATATATGTATGTATATTTACATGTATGTATATGTACATGAGAGATTGCAATATATTCTTTTATCTTGTTAAATTTTCCGTACACTTTTTATATCCTTCCTGAAAATATACGATACAACATACAAAACATACAGAATTCTGTTATACAGACTAGCACATACGTATATACATATATGTACTTACATACATGTGAACAATATTACAAAAAAAAAATTTTTTTTCATGTCCATTATGAGTGTAGTTATTTGATAACTCTGCATTCATATTCATGCAAAAAAAGAGAAAAAAACTAAAAAATTATAGAATTTCAAAAAAAAAATAATAATAATAATTGGAAAGTAAAATTAGAAAAACTGGAGTATTATTATTGAATTGGAATGTATGTATATATAAGTATTCAGCTGTATGTATATATAAGTGAATGATTCAGCTTACAAACATGTTTAGGTTTATATATGTATCCACTGTCAAATAAATACCGAGAATTGTTCATTTAAAAAATCCATTTGTCTACCACTGTATTCAATATTGTCGTCAACTAGTTTGTTTATAGTTGTTGGATTTGTTTGTTTTCAACTATACATTCACGATTATTATGGGGATTTTGATTTCGGTTCGTTTTTGAAATGGCATCCTAAAGCTAGTTGCTTTGTTCGTAATCAGTCATGTCATTTCTTGTCACCCGTTATGATATGTTTCACGAGAATATTTGATTTATAAATGAGTCACCATAAATCTTTTTCATTCGCAACACGAAGTTTAAGACAAAATCTTTTTTAAATAATTTGATTCATTGTAAAAATCTTGATCCACTGTACTAAAGTGGAATGATTCAAGCAGATGCTGTGAATAAACAGATGGACAAATCGCGCCCATATTTGACATAGTAATCGAGTACAATATAATACCTGTGGCCTGTGGGCACCATTTCGCCGCCGTAGGGATCATCAGTAAAGCGCTGTGCACGGCTTGTGAAAAGGAAGATGGCACGACGAAGCACTTTTTATATGAGTTTCTATTGCCTTCTCCTCCATCAGGGTGCGCATTTTCGGTACTGATGTTTTCAGGCTGGAATCTTTTGGGTCAAAAAGACAGACAGAATTTCGTTTTGAAAATTCGTAGAATAACGTTCTTAAATTACAAATTTCCGGTACTTTTTCGACAGTGTATATATTTTTTAATTTTTTTTTTTTTTGCCAAAATATTTCATTACAGTGTACATTCTGTTAACAACTAGATTATATCATTCATCGTTTTCACTTTATTTTTCTTGTTTCATTTCTCATCATCATTTTCTCTTTATATGTCTATGTATAATAGGACCATTAGTATAGTACATAGTACCTTAGTACCTATATAGTGGTAGTATATACATAATGTATAGTAGTACTTTAACATTTATACATTCTTACATATGAGTATTAGAAAAAAAAAGAATAAAAAATAAAATAAGA
Organism: Villa cingulata; assembly: GCA_951394055.1. Classification (NCBI taxonomy): domain Eukaryota; kingdom Metazoa; phylum Arthropoda; class Insecta; order Diptera; family Bombyliidae; genus Villa; species Villa cingulata. Next base: position 5,425,100 of record OX596020.1, on the reverse strand, counting down.
AATTCTGATTTGAAGTGATTGCACGGAATATTTTTTGTTTTGTTTTGTTCTCCATAGTTTTGGCATTTCATCTTTTTCTATATATAGTACATATGTATGCTTTTTTGACGTTTTTTTTTGTTTTACTTTACTCATTTTTTTTTTCATTTTTTTGCTGATTCATGAAAACAAAATTCCTTTTCTTTTTTTCACATTTTCTCGATATTATATAAGTAGTATACATTTTTTTTGATTTTTTTTTATATTTTTGCTGGTTGTCCTGAGTGAAATTCAAACATTTCAAGTTTTTCAGTTCAGTGATTACAAAATTCGATTGCATTTCCTTTTCATACATAACACATAATACTCATATACAAAAATGTATACATACATAGATATACTCACATGAGTTTATACATATTTTTTTAATTTTTCCTTGTGTGTGCTAACTTATTATTCATTATAATCTTATTCTTCTAAATTATTATAACAATATGAAAAATGTATATACATATGTATGCTGTACGTATACATACTATATAGTTATAATATGTGTGTTATAAATATATGATATGTATACACATAAGTACTCATATATCAAAAGAACTTTCCAATTCTTGTAAGTAAAGAAAAAGAAAAAAAAAAATGAAATACAAAAACCGAATGAATGATGCGGATATAAAAATAGGTTTTATAGCTATGCTAACTAACTTTACAAAAATGTATACTAAGGATATGTTATATACTTACATCTACATACATCCCTCATTATGTATAGAACGTATTAGTATTATATCGTATTACGTATACTATATACATTACGTAGGACAAATACACAATAATTATGTGTGTACGTTTGTATATGAAAGGATAATTATAAAATATATATGAATGTATATGTACGTTTATATCTACGTTTATACACATAAGAAAAAATGAAATTGAAAATGAAAAAAAAAATGAAACGAAAAAGTTCCACTTCAAGTAATGTTTGTTGAGGAACATCATAAATGAAACATTTACAGAAGAAAAGTCAGAGCAACAAAAAAATTATAATAATAATAAAAATAAAACTGAAAAAAAAAAAAAAATAAAGAAAGTTTTGAAGTTAAGACAATTTTTGATTAAAAGCTTTTTTATGATTCTTGAGATTACAACAACATAAAAACCCATAATTTTGGAAATTTTTTTCACAGTTTTTCTTTTTTCTTTTTACTGTTGAAAAAATTGAAGAAAAAGTTAAATTCAGCAAATTTATTTTTAACTACACAAATACAGTCTTGGTTACAGTAAAAAATGTGGAAAAAACATACTCAAACCCTTGAATTTCTTTTGTTTTTTTCTTTTATTTTTTTGTTTTATTACATTATACATGTATATTTTATGTAATTTTCAGTAAAAAATTTTCCATGTGATGTAATATGAACGACATTCGCATATTTGTTGAAAAAAAAAAATGAAAAACTCATAACCATAGAAACAATATTAAAATAAAGAGGATACATACATTTTTGTTTTTTCTACATTTTTTTAAAAATAAATTTTTGTATGTTATTATTGAAATAAATTAAAAATATTTTCTTTTTCAAATTTTTTTTTTTTTGTTATTTATTTGTAAAGTTATGAAGCTTCATATTCATGTTATGTCGTTAAAAAAAAATAAAAAAGCATTTCAATTCAGAAAATATCATGCGGTTCTTATATACTACTTGTACCGTATCATATTTTTGTCGATTGATGTAAAATTGTATTGTAGGTTTGATTGGTATTTCCATGCCAATATTCCACAGGACAAGATTTTAGGTATAGATACAGGATATATAAAAATAAGGTGAACAAAACAAAAAATAATTTAAAAATTTTTCGTGATACGAATATCGAAATTTCGAAATGACAACAAATAAATTTCTATTGAACTCTATTTACATATATACAAATATTAACAACTCTAATACCATCACCATCAGCACCACATAATACCATTGAATCGCTACTATTCGTAAGTATAGCAGCATGTATTCAATTTAAATCAATATACCTACCTAATCAGAATTATTTTCTGTGTTATTATACATATTCACCTCCTACTGCTCCATTATTATATTATTCATCGAAAAATTTTTGGTGGATATTATTATACGTATGTATATATTACATTATTTCAATTATTTAATATTTATGAAAACTGTTACGTATCTTTTGTTTTCTGAACGCAGAAAGGTGTATATTATACTCACTTACTTAGTTAAATCAAAGGTCGAATTCATATAAATGTAAAATGTAGTATGTAAATGCAGTATAATTTTAACGATTGTAACGTGAGAGAGAGAGAGAGATGCAATGATAAAATACACAATAAGAATAATAACAACAATAAATAAATAAATAAATAAATAAATAATTATACAACAAGCACCAAATTACAGGTGAAAAGTTAAACAGGAGTTCAACATACATATAAAAGTATATATATATATACGCATTCACTCATACATTGATATCATATAATTTTTTTCTGAGGTATTTGCAGGGTGTTTACATATAGAAACTACATATGTACATTATATTTGTACACATATATACCTTAGAGATTCGATTAAAAATGTATAAGTAATGTAATATTACAAAAAAAAATATAACAAGCAAAATTGAAAAGATCCTTTTAAATATTAAAGGTAATTAGGTTTCATACTATTTATGTAATTTGAACAACAGAAAATTTTATAAATTATATACGAACATGTAGGTACATATTTGTATATTTATGAGTGCATAAATAGTGTTTAGCTTATTATATTATTATAAAGAAGTTTTAATATATGTATATGTATACGTACATATGATGTGTTCGTTTTTGTTTCATGAATATTTCATACATTTATTACATACATACATATTTACATGCATCTGTATTCTGTACATTTCAGGAAATTAAAGAGAAATTCATATATGTACGTACGTGAAAATTTCATACAGATTAGTAGAGACGATATAGTATGCTAGTATCTAGTATGTACGTATAGTCCGTAGATATTTACTTGCAGTATGATATGCAGTGTAGTGAATACTAACAAATTATGTACCTATACATATTACAGTACACATACTATATATACATATAATATCTATTTATATATAGTAATGAACAAAATAAATTCATCGTATGAATAGAGAAAGTAAATCGTATACGGTTTTACTTACAACATTGCAAATAATTTTTCATTTTTTTTTTTCGAAAATATTTATTTTTATTTTATTTTAAATTTAAAGGAAAATTCATTTCTGAATGCAATGCAGTCATTTATAATCTAAAACTGGCTATGGTTGATGTGGTATTGTACTGTTTATTTCTACATTACACTTCTCGTACAAATAAAGTATATACAATAGATGTATGTGTTATATGCAGTGTATTATACATTAATTTGTAAATAAATGCACATACATATACATACATATTTATGCATGCATGTTTTATACACAAAGTAAATACTAACAGCAAATAAATCAAAACGAACACAAATTAATTTTTGTCACATGAAAAAAGTAATAAATTATATGAAAATTTCACATGATTCTCTCTTTTACATTTTCCTCTTATACAACACCATAATTCTTATTATTATTATTTTTTTTTTTTTTCAGTTTTTCTGTTGTAAATAATTTACAGCATACAACGTAAAGTGTAGTAGTGTAGTAGTAGTATAAAATATATCATATAGAATGAGATTTACAGTAAAATAAAATAAACTGAGAGAAAAATAAAAACAAAGTTATAATTGATTTTTATATTAAATATTCTGCAAAAAAAAATGTGATAAAAAATAAATAGGTTCATTGTTTTTTTGTTTTTTTTTTTTGATTGTTCTTTCATTTATTTTTCATCCATTCGCTTGCTTATATGTTAGTATGTAAATTACGTGTTTAGCTGGAACAAAAGTCATTTTTGCGAAAAATTATGATAATTCTCTTTCTGTATAATTTGCAAAATTATTATCTCTACATTATACTTGATTAGACACAAATATAATTTTAAAAATTTATTGTTTTTATGTTTTTTTTTTTTTAATTTTAAATATTCCTAGTTTTTAATTATTTAGCTCTATGATAAATAATATTGATCTATGTGGAATAAAAAATATCAATGAACATAACAAATGGTATTTCAAATTCAAATGCGTACAAGCAAATTCATTTGTGCATATGTATGTAAATCTTTCGTATATAGCATCAAAATTCGTGTACCTTGAATGGCTTTAATATCGCTTTCCGTGTCATCTAGCCAAAGCAGCTTGGGTCTTCTTCGTCTTTTTTCCTATCTGGGATATGTAGCAATATTCTCTTCATCATGCCATTATCTGGCTTCCTTATAACGTGCACAATCCACTGAATTTCACTCTCACGTATACAATGTGCAATATTTAGTTTGTATAATTCGTCATTGTACCGAATTCTTCAACTATTCCTCTCAAATACTTTGAAAGCTTCTTCATCTCTTTTAGTAAATAGTAAAGTACGTAAATAGTGGAAGTATTAAACATTATAGTGTTTTAAACATTCGATATTTTGTCGCTCTTGTGATTAACTTAGATTTCAGTATCTTGATGAGTCCGAAGTGGCATTTCTTGTTGCCTAACATCCTTCCTCCTTCTAATCTCATTGCTTACATTGTTCTCATTGTTTATTGAGGACGCCAGATAGACAAAATCAGTGGCCGTTTCGAAGTTATACCATCGTTATACTCGTCAAAAGTTATGTTCTGCACAATACCATGCTATGTCCGAGACATCATACTGAATTTTGTTTTATTTTCGTTCGCAAATAGTCCAAATTCTGCTGTATGTTAAAGTAATAAATTATATGAAGATTTCACATGGTTCTTTCTTTAAATTTTCCTCTTATACAACACTGTAATTTCTATTTATTTTTTTCAAAGTTTTTCTTTGTATAACAAACACAATAATTCGTACAACGAGGGCCAATTTCAATACATGCAATGAGATCGTGTGACTGTAATGTTTTTTTTTTAATCAATATACATTTTCAATCAATAACAAATGTTCATATCCATATCAATATTTTCATATTTTTCTTTCGAATGTTTTGAATACAAGTATTACAAGTATTTCTTATACCTAATATTGTTTTCTCAAATAAATTAAATTATTAAATTAAATGATGTTTGAAACAAAAATTACAGGAAAAAAAAATGCTATGAATGGAAAAATGTATAATAAAAGTAAACAGGATATTTAAATAACAACAAAATGGGAATAATGAATACAAAATCAGCATGAAAATCAAAATAATTGCTAAAATATCAAAATGTGAAAAAGAACAGAATACAAATTAAAAAATGAAACATTCATATCGTACAAAATGTATATTATGTAATAAATTGCAAAAATTTTAATTAAATTCTAACATTCTTCATATATGTACACATATTCAAATATATATTTGTATGCGTATGTATATTCGTGTGTAGTGTATGAGTACCTCCTCAGATGTACATAGGTAGGTACATATATAACTGAGAATGGATTCGTGTATAGCGAATTTTCATTTTCCATTTCGTAGTTTTGCTCTTCTGTTTATCTGTTTTGATATTCTTTTGTTGCTGGCGTTATTGTTTTTCTGTAAGTATGTAATACAAAACTGGGTAAAAATTTCATCTCCCACATTACACTAGTACTTCCTAATGTCTATGTAAGAACACATCATAAGCAGACAAAAATTTTACAGAAGTCAATATAAAATTGATTCGATGATTGTGTATATTCTTGTGTATTACTCGTATTACTATATTTTTTTTTTCTATTTTATCCGATTACAGGGCGTATATACAATTACAATTTACATAAATAAAATAGCTAATTACTTTCACTTACAAAGAATTTTTCAAGTCAATTCTTACCCAATCCAATTTCTTTCGGCTAAACTTCCGAATTGGTGCCGCCAGATTTTGAAACGAAACCTTCCGATAATGATACTTTAGAATGTCCTTTTTAATGTGTTATATGTCTCTATTGGCGCAAATTCATCTTAAGGACGCAAACTATCCTTAAAAATTTTTGGTCCAAAATGACGTGTTTTACGAAAACCATTTTTTCTCCAGATCAGGATCTTGGATCGGATTAATTAATATACCATTTGAAATAGAACTTCCTGCTCTATTTGTCAAAGTTATTTATTTCACTTTGATTGGATTTGCGCTTCTCTAGATAAAAAAAAGATTTAAAAGATCCTTGATGAATTTATTTTTTCATTTTTCGTTTTAATTAAATTATTTAATTTTGTTAAATTTTTTAAATTTTAATTTTTGATATATGTTCTGTTAATATTCTGGGAAAGATACACACTCTGTAATCTAACAATGAAGATTCTATGACGATATAATAATTTCAATTTTGAACATTTTCAAGGAAAAAAAAAATACCAAATATTTTCTAGACACTCAATTTTCCCGGATCCATTTTCTTTGTAACAAATCAAAAACACTGGCATTTCAATATAAAATACAATTATTATACATGTACATTTATGTATACGTATAGTATTAACGTATACATACTCGTATGATGAAATCAAATAACGGAATGAATTTCAATTATTTTTCGATTTTTAGACAACAAAATAAAATTGGAAGTAACAAAATAAATGAAATAAGGAAAAAAAAAAACATTTAGAAAATTGAAAAAGTTTCCTGTTTCTTTAGTTTTTTTTTTTTTTTTTTTTTTGACATGAACTATTGAGAATTTGGATGCTTTAGAACTATACGAAAAACAATAAATTTTTTTCCATTTTTGTATCATTATTGTAAGTAAAGTTTTTAAAAAAAAAAAAAAATTTCTGTATCAAAAATGAGTTAGTAACTTATGTAGTTCTTGTTACATGTGTAGCAGCAAATGAGGTTAAACATTTTTTTTTTAATTTAAATTCTTTAGGGTTAAAAATTTCTCCTACACAATTTTATTGGTAACTCATCTGTATCCTATACACTGATTGTTTCTTATCTTATATGGGTAGGGACACACTCGTATATGAGATTTACTGTGTTTTTTACAGTTACCTTTTATTGTTACTCATTTCATTATTACTTTTAAATACCTTCTCTTGTATTAGAAATTTCTACAATGCGAGCAAAGTCAAATATTTTCCAAACGATTTTAAATGAAGAAAATAAAAAAAAAATTATTTTTCACCTAATTTATTGGTTTTTGCCATTTTGTTGATGCTATAGTTTTTATTTTTTATAAAGAATTCTTTATAGAAGTGATACAGCTGTATACATATACATACGTAACATTGAATATGTAACAGGATAGACTATTGTACATACATTATTGTATAGTACACATACAATAATATAACAATGTACGTAATAAAAATGATTCTTAAAAAGGATTTGATTTTATTTTATTTTTTATGTCGTTTTTATTATTTTTACGTTTATTTGTAATAAATTCTTTATTTTTACACATATGATTGAATGTTAGCAGCAGTTAGTTAGTTAGTAAATGTGATACAATATACAGTGAATAGTCCGTTGTGTTTGTTATTCATTTATTCGATATGTTTATTTATACACCTTAAATTTTTATGGTCATAAAAAAATCTGCTTCTACATACTTATAATGCCGCCCAGTACATATATCGCTCATATACATATTATGTACTACCTCTACCTACGTATAGATACCGTCATTTCTATGCATTGAATTTTATTTCTGTTTTTCGTTATTTTTCATTTTTTTTTTTTACTTCCTCGGTTCTTTTAATATTCCTTTTTTATATATGTAGGTACGAAAATATACCTTTTGTATGTAAGCATATATACAAAGGTATGCAATTAAAGTGTGTTTGTATATAATGGACATTTATGTATATCGTATATGTACCATAAATATAAAAATGAATTGTATTTGTGTATGTTATATCGTGTATCATCATCATCATATAATAGTCGTCGTTATGTTTTATATCTTGATGATATGTATCTATATCGGTCGGTATATGTATCTAAACCTATGTACATATGCACATATGTATTCATAATGTACAATATTTATGAAGATATATGTATTCATGTAATATTTTTTTATTATTATTTTTATTTTTATATATATATACCTACATAATATTGTATTTTTTTTCTTTGTTTTAATTTTGGTTTTTGCCATGTTTTTTCCTTATTCTATGTCGAATTTTGGCTGTTATTTCAATGTATGTATGTATTAATATTGTGTGTGTATGTGCATATTTTTCCTTTATAGTTGTTTGTCATTTTTTGTAGGTATAATATTTTCTTCTGCTGTTTACACATATTGCGATAAAATGTTATATTTTATGGAATACACACCTACAACGTGTTAATGTTTTTTTTGTAGGTTTTATTTTATAATATTTGTTTAATATCTCATTCGTTACATTTGTTTTTTTCATTTTTCTTCTTTTAAATTGTTTTTTTTTTTTTTCATTCTTGCTTTTTTGTTTTTCTTCTATTTTCGATTCTAATATAACGTAAGTGTATACGTTATATGTGTGTATTATTATGCATATGTTTTTAATGTTAAGTTATGTTTGGTTATAATATGTATATGTATATAGTAATTCAAAATGAAAATATATATGTATGTATGTATATAAAACACAACAAAATATCATTGTCTAAATGGACTATTTACGAGAAAGAATTTATAGAAATGAAAATAAAACATATACCTACCTAACATGAAAATAAAAATGCTGGATATATGTAATAAAAAATCCAAAAAAAAAAATAAATAAAATAAAAATATGTGTATCTATTGGTACACACAATCTTCAACAAAACAAAAGTACTAAAATATAATAAAAGAAGATATACTTAAAAGCAAGCACACACACTTTACACAAATATCAATATGTACATAAATACTTATGGATGGATCATGATGGATTGTTTTTAGACCATTATGTACATATGTAAGTATTTATTATATTTACGCGTGTATCTTCGCATTCGCATGTACATATATGTATAGTATATGCATGCATTTAAAAAGGAACGAAGGTTGTACTCATGATATGTATACCTTATATACATATGTATATGGATAAAGGATCATAAAATTATTTTGGATTCGTATCCACTTTTGAAAATTTATTACTTTAATGGACATGTGAAGATTTTCTCAGATTTTCATTTTAATTTCTCTTATTTATCTGTTGGTTTTCGTATTGGCCCTGTTCAAAGGATGTTCTTATGTTTTTATCTATCATACTATCTTTTTTTTTTCTTTTTTACTCTCCGATTTTACATATGTATAGGTATACATTATATAATACAAAACTACAGATTTTGTTTGTTGAATGTGTGTTATAAATTTACATGCGATTCTATATGTTTTTTTTAATGTGTACATATTTTATTTTTAATGCTTTTATTTCTGTTGTTGTTGTTGTTGTTGTTGTTATTGTTGAAAAGTTGTGATGTTTTATAAGTGATTTACAACTTAATGAAATAACAATAAAAGTTTCATTTTATTTTTATTTTATTCACATATTATAACTTTATTTTTCTTTCTTATATTTGAACAATAAACAGATAATTTTCCTTTACTTTATTATTTATTATATTTATAAATATGTAAAATATATGAAAAATACAAAAATTTTGAAAAAATATAAAAATTATTATACTGATGAGCTATGTAATATATGTACATAGTTATGTGTGATTAATACTTACTATGATGTACGAGTATGTCAGCAGAAGCAGATAGATAATTGATAAAACATATTTTTCTTAACTATACATATCGTTAAATCCAAACTAATACTTAAAACATTTTCAAACCTATTACACTTTGCTATCACACTTCATATATTAGCTTTGCAATCTTAATTTTCTTAAATTTGGTAATTGTGTTTGGTCCGCTCAAAACTGTTGACACGAAAATAGGATGTAAGCATGTATAAGTAACCTTTTTTGCTATCAAATTTCAACTATAATCGTGATATACCATTATGTAAAATATTTACGAAAGAGAAATTGGATGCATTCAACTTTAAAACCAAAAAAAAAAAAAAAAAAAAAATGAATTATTGCTTATAAGATAAAGATTCTTTGAAAAATCTTAATTAGGATAACGAGTATAGAATTCTGAATCTATGATGAATAGGTATATTAAACTTTTGCATAAAGTCAAACCGTCAAACTACAATAATATAAGCAACACAAGTCATGAGAATCAATAACAATAAAATTAATTTTTCTATATGCGTGATATGAACACAAAATGTCTGTCAGTGGTGTGTAAAAAAATATTTATAAAAAAAATTTGGTAGTGTGTGATTGTTTTGAAAATGTAAAATGAAATTATGATTAATTCTTCAATTTGTTATTTAAAAAAAAATCATAAAATTCATTTATATTTTAAATTGAAAATATAACCACAAAATCTATTACATAATAATTTTCAAATTGATTTACATGTAAATACCTCATGAACGTTATGTTATGTTATATGTGGTTATATGTAGTATACATGTACATATATCAGTATATCGATTGTTTTGTTATACATCTGTGACATTTGCATATACATGTTATTATCTATACATACATATATGTGTGTACAAATGGGGATGTGTGTACACATGGTTAATAAATTTCCGCATGTGTCAATATTCAAACTTTTGCATGTACGTGGTACATACATACATGTTACACCTCAATCCTCAATATTCCGACTGAATAACCATTTAACATTTTTCATGTGTAATTTTTCTAAACTTCATTTTTTTTTACTTGCGGCAACTGAGGAATTTTATTTGTGGAATTGGTATATAGGGCGTTTTTGCGTATATATACGAGAATTGATGGAGTGAATTTCAAATTTTCGGTTTTTCTTTTAGCTTTTCATTAAGTACAAAAGTTTTGATAACAGAGATAGTAAGTAACTAATATCTAATATGAACATGAAGATGCTCCTATTTTCAAGCATTTTTTTTTTTTTTTTTTTTGTAACCAAAATCCATAATCATTTCATTCGGTTTTGAACAAAATTCTTAAGTTGAGATTTCAAATTTTCGAACCCTTTTCTTGTTCTGTTTTTTCAAATAACTGATATGAAATAGAATACCCGGTCTGAATGAATGGAAATATGTGCGTTACATGTACATGTACTTTGTAAAAATAATGAAAAAAAAAAAAAACAAACTAAGAATAGAATAAAATAAAGAAAACATTTCGTATTTGACTTACAGTTTATTTTATTTAAACAAAACAAATGAACGAATGAAAAGTATCAGGATTTTTCTTTTGTTTTGCGAGAATGAAAATTTATGCAGAATGAATGTTAGAAGGTGTCTGTCGGTGTATAAATTACACGATACAAAATTTTTTTTAAAAAACAAAACGTATAATATAAAGTAAAACACAGCAACCAGACAAGAGTACTTATTTACCCGTAGGGAAATTACTATCAGAATTGTCATTAATCATACGAAAACATACAGTATTTTACATATAGATACATACATACATAAATACTTAGGCACAACAAGCTAAAAAATATAACGCGAACAAACTGAAAATAGGAAAATCATTTTTCCTTAAATCTTGTGTGTATTTCATTCATTCACTAACTCACTTGAATTTATTTCACGGTTTTTGTTAAATTTTTATACATTGCATACTTGTATACTCTGTATGTAGACAGAGTGTTGTGTTGTAACAGTTTATTTTTTTTTCGCTCGATTTTTTCTTTCAAATTTTTCTTAATACGAATACCTATATACACGTGTACGTATGTACATACATACAACAATCAATGTACATATACATATATCTACTTTAATATGTATGAAAAAAAGCAAAAAAAAAAAAAAATTTATCTCTCACATGATGAACACGAAGGATATACGTATTGTATACGAAATGGTATTATCATGATTTCTTCTTGTACACATTATTTTATGAAAATTCTGTATAAATATTTGAGATCGTAACAAAAACAAACAAAAATAACATAAAAAATATTTGAAAACTTTATTGGAATTTTTCACATGGGTAACATTTTAAGTAGATGGAAATTAGCTTAACTTTTAAATCGAAATATATATTTTTTTTTTAAGTGACAGCATATTTTTCCATTACTTATTTTTCTTATGAGTGTATGAGTGTGTTTTGTATTTTGTTTTGTTTTTAATTTTTTTATTTGTTCGTTTGTCATCGCTTACACGTTATATAATTAAGATTTCTTTTTACACGCAATATGTACGGTGCGAGTATACATACATACTTAGATGCAGCATAATGATTTTCAGTTCCCTTTTGGCTTTATACTTAGATAAATTTTAATTTTTTTGCATTTATGGTAGGAAATATAGCATTTATGCAAGTGTGTGTATGTGTAAAAAATGCGAGCAAATTTTGTTTTTTTTTTTTTTTTGTTTTGCACGAAAATGTTATTATACAGATGAATTTTCTCTAAATAAAAATTAAAAATGTAAATTCGTAAACAAAAGAATATGAAGATAAAAATATTATAAATTTTCATAAAGGATATGTATTCGTGTACATGTATAATAATTTGAAGAAAAAAATGTTATTTTTTTTTTTTGGTGCAAATTCCTATCTTCCATAACATTAAAATTAATTTTGTTTTTGTTTTTCTTTTCTTTTTTTTTGCAAATATTTCTACACATATTTATTCGATTTTTTATTGTATGAATAAATATGATTATGCATATACTATATTCGTATTTTGTATCTACACATGCGGGAAAAAAGGCCTAGAGATAAGGAAAAGTCCCTAAATTAAGTAAGAATGTATTTTAAGATAAAATACATGGATGTATGGTACTTTGAATAACAAAAACTAAAAGAATAAAAGAATTTTTTTTTTTATAAAACAAAAAAAAATTATTTTAAATATCCTATAAAAATGAATAAAACAAACATGTTCGTTTCCTGTGGCATGAAAAAAAAAACTCTAAGCAGATAAAAAAAGATATTGGGTTAGCTGGCACACAAAAAACATACAAAAAAAAAAAAAATAAATGAAATTTTTGTTAGAAAAAACATCACAAAATTTACCAAATTCATAAGAAAATTGTTACATACTGAAAAATAACAAAAAAAAAAGTCGATCTTATAATACGGTATTTGATCACTCTTTCATGATCGGGTTAGAAACAAAACAAAAACGAAAAAACAAACAAAGAAAAAAAATCTGAAAAACAGAAAATTAAAAAAAAAAAATAAATAAATAATATTCAAGGATGAAATTATATTAGAGGACCAATAATGTATGTAAGTATAGGAAATATTATTGGAAAAAGAACAAAAGGGTTTTTCCAATCCAATTTATTTATTTATTCATGATTTTCTTTTTCAGTTTTTTAATTTATTATTTTTGCATATAAAGAAGGATTTATAAAAATTTATATCAAATAATATTATATTATGCATACATACATTTATTCGTTCCTTCATATATTAATGGGCATATACATATGTATGTACATAAATGTATACAGAATGGTCAATGAAAATTCATCCTTTTCGTTTTTATTTTATTATTTTTATTATTTTCATTTCTATATATTGCATACATATATTATATACTTACCCATTTTGTGTAACATGTCATATACATATGTACCATTTACACAGTAGTACACAATTATGTTGCTCAATTTTGAATTGAAATAAAAACGATTCAAGGTACATAAATTGGTATAAATCTAAAATAAAATAAAATAAATACAAACATTTATAAAATGCAAATAAAAATGAATGAAAAAATAAAATTGATGATAAAATATTCGAATTAGTGTATTTATTTACAAAAAAAAAAAAAAATATATGTATATATTTTTCTATTTTATCTATGAAAAGGAATAAGGATACAATAAATGTAAACATACTATACATACTATATATACTACCTAAACATTAACGCAAATCTCTACGCATAGGTGTAACTATGTACACATACAACATTGCAGAGATGTAGGTAAGTAAATAATATATGTACATACGTTTTACGTCTATTTGGGTAAAATTTATGTAGACATTACTTGTACTATTTACCTTTCGCAGTTTATATAAAACGGTCCAAAAAATGATTAAAAAAAAATACAAAAAAAAAGCGGACAAGTAAGAACCTTATGCAATTTGTTGTGAATTTGTTGTTTTTATCGGAACACACAAAAAAAAAAAGGAAGAAGAATTATTATTATATAATATGAATGTATGAGACTTTCGTATAGGTGAATTGATAACCTATATACGTACATTAAATAAATATCTATACATAATATATGTACATACGATTCTATAGAGACCTTTAAATTTATGTATGTATTTATGTAGTTATTTGGGTAACGGTAAAGGAAGGTATAATATATGTATTTATTTATTTAAGGCGATGTGAGTATTTATATAAGCAAGTGATATGTAGTACTGTGCCAGAATAGATTTTAATACCCAATTTTATGTAACAAATATGAATTTTGTATAAAAATATTTATTGAAAGCCCAAAGGTGAGAACATTTAAAATTTTTTTTCATTATTTTTTTTTTAATTTTTCAACAAATTTACGAATATGAATAGCTTTCCCTCTATATCTATAAATAAACGATAATGAAACTTTTAAAAAAATGTGTACTCGTATTCTCTTGTGATAATTCATCAAAAAAAAAAAAAAAAAAAAAAAAAAAAACTAAGTTACGAAATACAAATAACAAACAGAAATAAAAATAAATAAAAATTTTCATATCCTATGAGAATATTACCATAAATAGTATTGTAGGTACATTTAATGTAAAGAAAATTTTTTATTAATGTTTTTGGTTCAAAACAATTTAATTATTTCCGAATAAAGGGTATACACTATACATATACATATACGATGATAATGATATTCATTTACTGTGAGGATGAAATGTAAATATAAACAAAATAAAATTTAACTGAACATTTCTTTCATGAATTTATAATGTGTAGAACAAAAACAGAAAAAAAAATAAACTTTTTATATAATATTATGTGTGTACGTATACATAACTATATATATAAAATGATAAAATCTAAAACAGCAAATATCCTGTTGTAAATTAATATTCCTTTTAGAGCTTTCATCTATGTATCTATATTAATACATATGCGTATAATTTGTACGTGTAAATAAATATTATGTACATACATACATATATATTTTATTTTGTTCCGTATGTATACAAATGTATAGATATGTATCTTGTATTAAATATACTATTATCAACATATAAATTTATAAAATATTTTTATACATTTTTATAATTAATATATTATTTATCAAACGTAATTATATCCATAATTTGTCAACTAACTAACCAACTGATTGAAATGATAAAAGGATATAACGAGGATATATTATGCTTTACATATATATTATATATTATTATACATTGTATTATAATATTGTATATAGATATTTGTATATAAATTATTGTGTTATTCATTTTGCCTTATTTAATTTACTTTATATTTGTAACTGAATATATAATATAAATAATATACTTAACAATATAAATATAGTACATACATATATAAAAACAGGATTTATATTATGTCGATTTTTTTTGTATCAGTTATTTAGTAACTAAAATGTACTTATATAGTATACATACTTGTATATCAGTGTTCATAACATACACAGGCGTGAAAAAATTATGGGACAAGAGTAATTTTTCATGAATAGAAAACGTAATCATATACTGACATTAAATATACGATCTTTAACGAATTACCACACACAAGAAGGGAAAACATGTGATTTGATTTCATGTGATTGAAGCACCTCCTTAAAGTCCGGACTTAAACTATAAACTATAAATCAAATATCATTGGTCATTTTTAGAAAAATAAATGTCACCATAAGTCAGCTGCTAATTCAAAAAAATTATTACAAAAAAAAAAAAAAAAATAGAGTGAGATTTTATAAGATATTGTTAAATCTAGTGAGGAATTAATGACAATTAGGTTTGTCTGTAGACGTAAAGGTTAACATACAAAATATACTGAAATAATTTTTCATATAAATTTTAATAATTTTCTGTACTATGTCTCATGATTTATTCACAGTGATTTTGATATAATTTTTCTCTTTGAATTTATTTTTAAATAACGATATTAATAAGATTTCTATTATTTGTTGTATTCTATATATATATGAATTATTGAATTGAATAAAATAATTTGTTTAAAAAAATATAATTTTTCCTTTCATATTATACTTTTTCGAGCACTTTATTTCGAAAAATTATGTTTGTCCCAAAATTTTTTCACGGCTCTTTACATAAACATATGTATACATAATTACATTACTCGTAAGTATATAAAAGCATTACTTTGAATTGTACTTGTAGAATATAATATCACTACACAGATAATACGGACATATTTCTGTGATTAAAAATAAATGATATTCAAAACTAATACAAGTATTTATATCTTTATATTTATATATTTATGTATCTTATATAATATAATTGTATGTATGTATGTATATACTTATGCAAAATGAACAAAAGAAATTATTTTATTCTGTGAGGATACATACATTCATGTATATGATGGTATAAAGTAAATATAAAATATGTTTATATGTATGTATAAGAAAATATTATTATACATACGCTTCAAATGAATCATACAGATACCGTATAATTAATCAGTTTTTGAAGTTTTGATATATTAGTTTTAATGTTTTTAACGATATTTATGTCAAAAAGGATATCCGTTTTATAATAAAAAAATTTTTTTTTCTTTTTTTTTTGATTTTTTACGAAAAACATAATAAAACAATGAAACAGCATAAAAGATAAATAATTCGAGACTCAAATTACGAGTATTATATATGTACATAAAATAAATGTACATATATGTAATAGTGTGTAGGTTTTGGCAATTAATAAATTATTAAATTTAATTGAGACAGCGATTATACATCTTAACTTATCCTAAAGTTTGAAAATGAAAAATTGAAAATTAACTAAATCAATTTGTTTAGGATGATTATAAAGATAAAAGAAAAACAAACGAAAATTTTATACTTATAATCTTTGTACATATGTATGAGTTAATACCCATTTACTCCATATACAATGTGATACGTGATACAATATACTTACGATACAATTGACAAGCAAAAGGATAATAAAATACAAAACAAAACATATCTATGGAATTATTTAACAAAATATAAATTGATAATAATTCTGTGTGCTCCTTATTATCTGTGTAGTATAAGAAAATTATAAAATTCGATTCGATATTCGAAATAATTTTTCAGACTGCTGTGTGTGTATACTGAATGATTATTTTAGTCAACATTATTATTTGAAATCCTAATAGATAATGATGTGTGTAATGTAACATACAATAAATTTTAAAGTTTTTTTCTTCTTCTTTTTCTTTTTTGAAGGACAACGAAAAAATACATTTTCATATAAAATTTATTTTGGTTTAGACTCTGTGTACAAAATTCGTAAATTTTTGTTTATTTATTTCTTGAATTATATTCCTTCGAATTTGTTGAGTACTAAAATGACGTTATCATCATTATAGTATATTAAGGACAACATATAGAATCATTGTAATAAAAAGCATTTCTTGGTTTTTTTTATTTTTAGCTTTGTAAACACGATTAAATTGAAAATTATTTTCATTGCGTTCCTATATTTATACATACTATATATATTGTATCTAAATGCGTGTACATAAAAATGCTTTCACTTATTTATCAAGGATATGTTTCTGTGACAATAAATAAAAAAAAAAAATGTTTTCTTTATTTTGTTTATTTTTTTATTACAAACAAATTTTCGTTTGTATACACAAACGCATACACACACTTTTACAAAATCGTTTTTTTTTCGAATTTTTTTTATTTTATGTAATTTTCATATGTGTAATGATTTCGTCTTATTATACATTACTATCATATTTGCTTAGTTGCTTATAAATTGTAGTATAATCTATCAATATCAATCAATGTACTACATACTATACTACATATATAAAATTATGTGTATGTGAATACCATAAATATTAAACTGTACACATTAATGTTACCGCTACATTTATATTAGATATATGTATACATAAATGTAAGTAATATGAATTATTGAAGCGTTTATTTGGATTATTATCGTAACTAAAAGCCATTATAATTTTACACATTTTATGTACATTACAATTACACATACATATATATTTACATACATATACAAATCATATTTAAAGGCATACTACATTTTCCAAGTATATAAATATATGTACATACATAGATAATAAATAATGAATTTAATTATATACGAGTACATAATATTATAATATTTTGTTATTTACATTAACAGGATAATAGATAGAGACCTCCTACAAAGATTTTTAAGAGTTTTTGGCGTCAAAATATTTTCTTTTATTTTCTTATATTTTTTTTTCCTTGTACTTTTCATTGCGGTTAATTTTATAGTGGGTTTCTATTTTCTTAATTTTATATACCGAAATAAAAATAAAAACCAAGAACAAAATTTATAAAACGAAAAAAAGAAAAAAATATACCAGCTACCAAACTGTGACTATATAAGAAATATTCATATATAATGTATACTCGAATACATTTATATCATTCTAACTATATTTTTATCGATGATGACAACGATCCACATTATTAAATAAAATAATGTTCATTATCAGCACGTACCACAAAAAAATTGCTAAAAATCTGATGAATGCGTAAAGGAAAAACCAGGAAATGACCTACATACATATATACTCAATACTTCCTGCAATAATACAATTATATACTTAGTTATAGTTGGTTATAGTTATAGAGGCAAAAAAGGAAATTTGTGAATATGGGAAAAAACAAAAAAATTTATTTGAAATAAATAAAAATCGAAATTTTTCAAGGAAATACATAGGAAGATCGTGAAGAAAATAGAGAGAAAAAAGAGTATGATATTAGATTGGACACAATGAAAATATAAATTTTTTAACTTCCTGCTTTTTATTAGCAAATATACACTCATATGTATATAAGAAGAAATAAATTAAATTAAATTGATTTGGGGTTTTTTTTTCTGTGAAATATTTAATTTATCAAAAATAAAATAAGTAAGTAAATAAATAAATAGGAAAAGGAAATTTTTAGGAAGAAAAGGCAATTATGAACACATAATGCATCAGTATATTAAATATTAAATCAATTTACGAAATTTTCAAAATTTTAATAAAATTTCTCAAACACTTTTTGGATGAAATTATGTTATTTTAAAAAGGATACATTGAAAAAAACTTATAAAATAAAAATTTTTTTCTTATTTAATACTACAATATTGGCAATATTTCTATATTGAATTTAAAATATTTTACACGTTTTCTACTTCAGTCAATAATAATTTAATATGTAATGGCGAAAATTATAGAAGATTTTTGTTAAATTTTTTTTACGTAAAGCAATATAATTAGTCTTGATTAGAATAAAAATTCAAGTAACTTTTTATTTAGAATTCGCAGTATAAATTTCTAATTATTGATTTTTTATATGTACTTGATTTATAAATTAAACGATTAAACATAGAAAAATTAATCACATATTTAGTACCGTAAAACGGAGTGAGTTTTGTTCTAAGTAATTTTATTTCGTGGCTTTGTGCCTGTAAGTTTTTTTTTATTCGATTATGACAATTTTTTGATTGTATATCGTTCGGTTGACTTTTTTTTACATAATTTACTGTAAATATATACAATTTTAGTGGTACTGTTGCTTACAAACAGTTTTGTTTGCTTGGAAAAAGTAATCGTGGAGTTGGGACAACTTTGTACTATTGTGAGCTTTTCACTGTGTTTCATAGCAAATATTTCAATTTGACATTCTAACACTTTAAATGTACAGTGCATTCTATTACCTTCGAAATGATGCCCTTGGTTGTGTCTTCTCATGATTTTTTCTCAAACAAAACTAAGTAGAAACTTTTTTTTTAAATTAAATTTTAAACTATCACAATGAATTTTCACTCTAGACTGATATCGTTCTTGGCGATTTTAAAGGATCACCATTACGTATCAAACATGTTTATACATGCATAAACAGTACAAAGAAGTACAACGAACATACTAGTAAAAGCAAAACTTAAAAATTTGCAATCGACTAGAGCATATTTTAAATACAATCTTTTTTTTGTGTTGGGCCAAAGACACCTGCAAACTGCAGAGGGCCAATCTAACCCCATTTTACGGTACTTTAATAATTTCATAGTATCATCTAATCTTAAAAATTACAAAAAAAAAACGGAAAAAATTAAAATATTAATAGGTATTTCATTGTTTTCCTTCATCGATGTCCTCTTTATATAATTCTTTGAAAATTAATTTTTGTATTTTAGTCCTTAAACGTAACTTTTGTGCTGGACTTAATTGTTTCATGTATGGATGTAAACTTAATAAATAATGATAATCATCATCTGGATCTGGTTGTTGTTCACTTAACTGATCAACATTTGGTTTTGTATCAGTCTGTTGTTGTTGTTGCTGCTGCTGTTGTTGTTGCTGCTGTTGTTGTTGATATTTTTCATCTTCCTGTGATATACGTTTACGTTTTAATGTTATTGTCGGAATGAGACTATTATGCCTAGATCCATGCATACTACCACCACTAGATGATGCATGACCAGTTGAATATATCGCAGAATCATTTGAATTACTCTCATTAGTACGATGTACAGATAAATCGTGTTTATTACGATTATCGACAATTCTTCTGGACAACATTGGAATTATTGAAACAGCGGGTCTGTTTACATCATCGTCACCGTACTCGTTATCAACATCATCATCATCGTCGGGTAATTGAATTAAGCCATTTGTCAGATCTGGTTCAACAATATTTTGCTCGTACGTTTGATCATCACTTATATTCGGGGACTGGTAACAATAAGGAATACTATAGTTCATCAGTGATACATTATCAGTCTTGGGAACTCGATGACGCATATGTTCAGCTGTAATTTAAATAATAATTTTTGTTGTTTTTATGTTTTTGCATTTATTTTATTATAATTTTCTATATAATCAAGTCTGACGCCTACTAATTTACAAATGTTAAAAGGATTTCATTAATGTAAAACCTCTTCAAAAGTCTCAAGAGGAAAATAATACATACATATCAAGCATAGGTGCATGTACATATCCATGACTAAATGTAATTTTAATTATTGCTTTTCAAATGCGTATACATATATAACTTTAAATGAACCAAAAATAAAAACAAACAAAATACAAGAGAAAAACAGGAACGTTAACGTATGGATAGAAGTCTGTATTTTGTAAGTCTGAATCAGCTATATCCAGCCAGCCATCCGTATCATTATAAATGTTTTTCAAATAATCATGAAAACATTTATAAATCTACACAATGAAAATAAAATCTATGAAATTTTTGTGTAAATATACAATACAAATGTAAAAGTTTTGTGTATGGTATGAGGTGGCTATTATCTGATCTGATGCCTATAACAATAATAAGTATGTAGACACATGTACCTGTATAATGTGTGTATAATAATCGCTACAATATATGATATGTATTTTGAAAAATTCATTTTTATTTCCTTTCTTATTTATAGAAAGCAGCTTTTAAAATATGTAGTTATATAAACTGACTTATAGAAGTGCTTCTAGTGAAATATGTGATTATCGTGATAGTATAGTGCATGTGTGTAAGCGAATGTGTAATACAAAAACACGAACATTATAATGTTCAACGTCACCGTACAAACGTTTGCATACATAAGTGAAGGAGAAAGAAAAACGAATCATATTTCCGTCTATTTGTTAATGAAATCCTATTCTTGATTAAATGAATTCAATTTAAAAGTCAAAATCCATAAGTTTTTAAGTATATAGTATATCCACATATTTCCATTCCTACATATGCGGGCCTGTAGGAATGTATTTGTACAAAAAGCAAAGACCTAAAATATTTACCTTTAAATAGATACTGGAGATAGAAAGCAAAACCATTTACATGCAAGACTTCTTTTACATATGAACGTAAATAAAATTTTGTATGTATCTTGTAAATACAATAGATGTAATACTCGTGCCAAAGCCTAATATAAATATCTATAACTATATCTTTGCTCGTACGCGTAGGTATATACATATACAGGTAGAAAAATAGGTATTCATATATAAATTCATACTTACTCAGAAATATAAGTGACTGATAATGCGTCCATTTCGAATCATGTGCTTCTGGAGGTATCAGAAATTCTCCATTACTATTTCTTGGTATACGCTTATATTCAACACGAAAATTATCCCGAAGACCTTTCCATTTTGTTTTCAATGTTTGCTCTATATCAGCAATAAAAGAGAAAACAAATCTTTTGATAAAATTTACAATTATTTTATTAAAAATAAATTCAGAAAAAAAAAAAATGTTTCCAAATTAGTTATCTTAAAGCATCATATATTTATATGTAGGTAGAGGCAGATATGAAAAATTATATAAAAATTTTAGCAAAAGTAATATAAAAAGCAAACATCATATGTAGTTACTTACTTGGAAGTTTATGAATTGCTGATAATTCATCCCACGTCTGTTCCATGAATTGCTTATTACAGTGATAATTGCGATTCCAGATAGCCGGTCGGTCTTCAACATCTCGAATGAATTGTTCAACGTTTAATATAATCGAAGAACTTTTATTATTACTACTAGATGAACTACTACTACAACCACCGTTTTCAGCGTTTTCAGGCATTTTACAAATCGATAAATTTAAATTATTTTTTCTATTATTATAATTACTATTTAAATAGCAATTTTCGGTTGTCGCAATAATAGTACTTGGATTTAAATTTTTCGCTTTTATGGCAAATACTGATTCAGTATCTGTACAAGTAGTTAAATAGTGCGCTATTCTTTGTTGAATATACGGTAAAAGGTCAACAACCATATAGAAATTTATGCTGTTTATATTAATTTAGTTATTTTTTTTTTAACTACGTACAGCTGCGCAATTGGAAGGATAATCATTATGTAATTATATGAAAAATTTAATTATAACTCCAAAACGCGGTATTTTTATGTCAATACAATATATGTGTGTGTTTAGATGTTTATGTACAACATCTTGAATAGAAAATATTTTCAAAATTTGTATCCTTGACAATGACTAATATATTTTATAGAAATTACTAAAATTTTTTCTTTTTTTAAAAATCAGGTATAAGACAAGCGAGTAAAATTTTTAAACCTCTTATGAATCCCGATACCATTCAACTGACTAAAATTTATGTTGAATGTTCAGTTTAGTTAGCTGTTAGCTGCTTCTTCCAGCTTCTGCTTCGCTACGCTTGGGTTTGCTTGCGCTCACCATACAATAAAATTATCAGCTCCCGCTTTCAATGAATATATATTTATATATATATATATATAATGTATACATGTTAATATATAATTTTATATTTATATAGGCATGTATTTATGTGTACGTAGCGACATATGTATGCTATAATTGCAAACTATACTAATATTGCTAATATGCTTTCCGTTTACTTCATTTTCATCATATACAGATATTCTATTGCTATTGAAACTACCTACCTATTCGTATTTATATTCATATATGCTGCAGCATATATCTACTTATACATGTACATATATAAATACAACATGTATAAATATAAATTAATAGCTGCAGCTGTATCTGCTTCTCTGCTAGTGTATATATTTCATGTTTTCTGCTTTTTGAACAACCTTCCTTAAAAAAATGTTTGTATTGTCAGCAGAAAAGCAAAACCAGCTATAGCAGCATTGAAAACTAAAATAACGAAATACCGAAATACTATCTGCATGTACTCCAGCTGTTAACAGCTGAGTAGCGGAGTGAGGAGCTGTTTTTATCGTCATTGTAGCCAGTCGGTGGTACATTACATATTGGTATATATGTACTATATAATGAATATGATGATGTGGTATATTTGTATCGGTAGTCGGTACATTTTGGTGTGGTATTAAATAGTGAAGATTGGAGTGGATTGGAGTATGTATGTCATTGCATTCTTAATCTCACACCCTCCCTAAAGTATCTTTCTATTATATCCATATGTAAGAATTTATATATAGTATATCTACATATTGAACTATTTATATTATACCAGAATTTTGTTATAAATGTATGTATTAAAATTAAATCAACTCTAACTGAAACAGTACCACATACTACAACACATTTTTTTTAATAAGACTAAAAATAAATGAAAGAAAGAAGAAAAAGTAAATCAAATAAAAAAAAAGAAATTAACTTAAAAAAATACAAAAGAAATTGAAATTCGAGGTAAAGAATTTTCATTACTAAATGGCAATAACAATATGTACTGCCAAAAGCAGAATCATTCATATATATACGTACATATGTGCATATGTACCTATACACATTTATACTTGAATAAATAATGAACGATATAAATGTATGGCAATAAAAAGTTAAAGAATTTTGTAGTATTATGTAAAACTAAAAAGAATAAAATATTCTAAAATGTTTCTGGAGGAGTAGTAGTGTTCAAGTATGACATGAAGTGTTCCGTATGAGGTATGAGTATGATAATGTGGAGTTGATAGAAATGGTCTAACAAATGGGATCAGAGGAATAGGGTAAAAACAGGAATTTAAATTAAGAAAAGACCAAATGATATAATATTTATGTACATAATTATATTATATTATGTAATGCAAATCTACATTAAATCATTAAATGTAGATATTTTAATTATTTTGGATTGTAGGTATATGGAATTGATACAATACTTTAATAATGATAGCTAGAACTGGATCCCCTGAATTCATGGAGCTACGAAGCTTTGGAGCTGCTGCTGACAACGTTATCGTAAGTACAGTATTCTGCTATCGCATCGTATTGCTTGATATTTTTCTTTTGCTCCCCAACATTATAACAGCGCTAAGATTCAGCTAGCTAGTTTTGCTTCTGCTAACTTTTCGAATAAATTCTTTTGCAAAATATATAGAAGCGATATGAATACATATATATTCATAATATTTGTGTATACATATTTGGTTTGTGTGTATGATATTAAGTACATAAAAAAGTATCTCTGTTAAATAAATCTGCTCGCTTGATATTTTAATCAATAATTTGATGAACTGAACATTAGTACAGAAGAATATTTAGCAAAAGAGAATGTAGTAATGTTGATACCATAAAATAAAATTTAATATCATATAATGTACATTCGTATACACACATATCAAAAGCAGTATATAAAACATAATGTACTTGCATGTATAATTGTATATATGTTTAAATAAAATATACGAGTATATACTACTTACATCAATGGATGGTTATCTGCATTATCTTCATTATGGTTCCATTCAAAAAACAAAATGTAAAAAAAAAACACCAATCGAGAAAACTATTTTTGTTCAACTCAATTCAATCCAAGCGTGCATAATTCTGAAATCAAGGTACCATACAAACTACAAACCATATACAGCATCAGAGAATTTATTTTAATCTCTAGTATGTTGTTGAGTAATAATTACAGATGGAAAGTATTATACAAAAGTATGACCATATATTTAAGGGTAAATCTTAATTTTAATCAAAGGCATACGTACATTTATGTATGTACATTTGGTACATTATTATTACTACTCGTATGTTGTATATACTACACTATAAATATATACGGACGGTGTACGAATACAATTTCGAAATCGATTTTCATTTCTGTATTTCGTTCCTGTAATAGCAACAGCAATTTTGATTTCATGGAAAATAAATTTTCTAGAAATATTCGGGATTACGAGTATTTGTTGTTTTTTTTTTTTTATTATTATTATTATTATGTTTTATTTTTTTCTTTTTAGCATTATTTCCGTACTGTAATTACATTCTGGATAGAATATGAAAGCCATCCAGGTACATAAACATGGACGGACATTCAAATGTAATAGACTACGTGACATATGGAAAATTTTTTTGTCTCCAAAAATTTCTGAATATTATGCTCGATTAATTGAGATGTACGAGTATGAAAATGATGTATGTGAACTGTATAACTAATAAATTAATATATATATATATTTATGTTCACTTATACAAGTGTGTAGGTACATATTCGAATATTGTATGTTATATATCTGCTAAAATATTATCACTTTTATCTTTCAAACAAAAATTCTATTTCAAAGTATCCATTCATATATACTAAAATATCCATATATTTCTTGAATTATACTTATGGCAAGGTAATAATATGCTAAGGATCATCTTAATCTAATGACTATAATTACACAAAAATTCTGAACAATATATCATCTCATGTGTGTACATCTCTTGTATTTAATGCTACTCCCTATCAAATGAAAAAGCCAACATTTCAGATTTCATTTTTGCTTTTTCATTTTCAATTTAATAATCTGTACATATGTAGAGAAAGAAAGGGTACAAAGAAAAATGTTTCAATATCCTTTTTTGATTATGCTAAATGTACAATTGTAAATATTTATATGACAAAATTTAATGAATACACATAGTACTCATATATGTACACAATAAAATTTACATTCAATGTTGTCCTAATGGTGCTCTGATCTCTGGAATTTCATTGTAAAAATTGAACAGCTTCTCCAAAAATAAAAAAAGACAAAAAAAAAAAATTATTTAATTTAAATGAAATTTTTATGTTGATGACAGGATTTTATTTGGTCATTTAATTTATAAATTCCATGTAATTTACATTTAAAATTTATTTTTTTCATTGTTTTACTTATTTTATTTGTGCTTTTTCTGTCATTTATTTTTTAACTTTATTTTATTTTATTATTTTTTTTTTTTTAGAATAATAAAAATCCAAAAATTCTTTTATTAAAATGGAAATACATTACAGTCATAAATAAACATGTTTTTGTTTTTATTTTTTATTTTTATTTAAATTCATTGCTATTTTACTACGATTGCATTTTATTTATATATAAAAATGTATATGGAAAAAAAGGGAAAATATATGTAGAAATAAAAATAAATAAAATCAGCAATAAAACAAGAATAAAAGCAATTGTATAAAAATTCTTTGATATTAACGAACGTTCACTATATGTTTTATATTTTCCTGTTATACTGTTTTTATTTTCATTTTTTTTGTTTGTTTTTATTTTTGGCATCTAGGTATTATGATTTTCAAATAGTGATAAAATGCATAATATTTATACACGAGTACATATGTACATAATATACATACATATATCCGTAATCGAGAACTTATTACATAATATAATACACACACACTTACGTATGTGTGCATATCCAATAACCAACTATATACTATATTGTATTGTATATTGTTTGTGAGCAGTGTGAGCCATCTGTCAATCACAAAATTTTTACGATATTTCGGGGTTTTTGTGTAAATTTTTTTCCCAATTCGTTCCAATATAAAAGATTCGATTTTTTATTTATTTCATGATTTTTTATTTTGTTTTGTGTTTTGTTCAAAAAAAAAAAATTTTTTTTTTTTGTGTTGTTTATTACATTACAGAGAGAATCAAGAGCTTGCTGATGCTGAACATGTTCATATCAAAATATAATGGCATTTCTCGCTACTTCTCTGAGTGAGCTTGTGAATGTGTTGGATTTGTAACAATAAAATTTATGCATATAATCGTATGTATATAATATGTACATTATGTATTTTTTGAATGGCAGGATATTATATTACGTTCATTACTAAAAATATGCCAATAAAAATTTGAACATAAAAATATCTCATATATTAGATAAACGAATGAGCGAATAAACGAGCACAGAAGCGACCAAAATATGTACAAAAGACATATAGTCATCTGAGTTATCCAACCCAACCGCCATTATTATAGTCCAAATAAATGTAGAAATATCTAAAATTTTAATAGTCATTTTTATTGAATTGAAAAGAGAAGAACAAAATCTCTGTCCTGGCCTTACACTTTATTTGTACATGAATAGAAAAATTAGTATACTCTGTACTGATTACGTAACGTATAAGCGTATAAGCAAGCGTATAAGGTATACATTGGTTGGTATTTATACATTTATATAATTATGAATACATATACGAGGATATGTATTTACATATATGCGATATAAATGCACTCTACTACTTTAAAATCTGAACATTAAATCAAATGAAACGTACAAACAACACTAAATTCATCTTGATAATACATAATACCATTATAACAACAGCAATAATAATAATAATAATAGTTGAAATCCTTGATGGATTTCTTTCAAATAAAATCAAAAAACATTCTCAATGGATTTTAAGTTTTGTTTAACGACAGACCAAAATCTATATACATATATGTACGCAATGTATTTTAAATAAAAGAAGAAAAACAAAATAAAAAGGATATCGTATATCGTTTTAGGTTTTAGAGAGTCATAAAAATTGTATAATAGCAAAATATATGAATGAATGATAAAAATTCATTTCACATTATTTCGTTTCTTTATTCACATATAAAGGACTAAAGGAAATTCTTAAAAAAAAAGAAATAAAAATCTTAATGTGCATAAAATATTTTTTTTTCTATAAAAGGAACAGAAATTTTGATACCGAAATTCATTTAAAGTTCGCTCTATTATTCGTTTTATTATTCGCTTTTTAAGTCTGCATTCAAACTCTATATATACCTACATATTTTAATAAATCAAAAAAAAAAAAAAAAGAAACATAAAGGAAAAATAAAATCGAAAATGGAAATTCAGAATAATTTTTTTTCTCGTGGCAATTGTTACTACATTTTAATGCGCCTCTGATTTCGAACTATATAAAAACTATAAGCAAAACGAAATAGAAATAAACAAGATCGATAAATTACCGAGCGTAAATTAAATTTTTCACATATTTAGTGATTTATAGATGTTTTTTCAGCACTTCTTATCCTTTATTCAGCCCCATTTTACTTTTCTTAAATTTTCTATTTATCATAAAAAACGAACCGATAGTAATGAAATTGCGTCGTTATATTACAGTTCCTTCATCATCATCATCATCATCATCCACCCAAGATTTTTTCTATGGAATAAAGAATAGTAAAAAAAAAAAAAGCTTAGGTACACATTTGTATGTACTATTGGTACTATATAGATAATAATGAAAAAATGTATCAATAAATTCTTTCAATGACAACGTAACAAGTAAAGTAAATTGAACAATCTATCTCCCTCTCACCGTTTCTATCCGCTCTATTTTCTTTATTTCCTTTTTGAAGAAACATGAAATGAAATATATTTTCTTCATTTTTTCTTTCAATATATTTTCTTTATTTATTTATTTTATTTTTTGTTTAAATTGAAGGATAATGTAATACTGGTAATACCATGTTGATCCTGCTATAGTCACCTCAACAATTTTTTTTATTTTTATTTTTTTGCTCATTTCTAATAAAAGCAAATGCAAAAAAATAGCAGTTGTGTAGGTCATTTGACTCTATTATCGTTTCACTTAAAAGAAAAAAAAAATTGAAATATTCTCTTTGATACTATATATAGGAAAATATGGATTCTAGAATCCTGTAGGAAAACCTATAGATAGATGCATACGTTGTCAAAATACGAAACATACCGACCATAGAATAATATACACATTGTAAAAGTAAAATAAGGTGTACCATGGATGGAGTATACATATTTTTCAAGCAAATTCAGCTAGTTTTTCCTTTCCTTATCTATCTATGGAAAAAAAAACCGACAATGACAAGAAAAAAAATTGAAATAAAATAAAAAATAAATTTCTATATTTATACCACCTATACATGACGACATACATATAATGTATGCTTGTATGTAATACATTAACTGTAAAAGGATATTTATTTGCAATGTCGGTGTGATGATACTATCTTCTCATGTGTTATACCAGAAAAATCTCCCTTTTTGTCATAAAAATGTCTTTTTATTTATTTTTACTTTTCATTTTTTATTCCTTTGATTCCTTTATATTGGATGTGTTGTATCATGAACAAAAATAAAATAATATACAATATAATATGTGTATAAATGTATTATACATTATACGAATATATGTTGTATTCATTCAAAAAAGGATAAGTCGTTTATGAAAATACATGGTATTAGCATATAGTTGTATATGGTATGTAGACCATTCATATATCAATGGTCCTCTGTATTTATACGTATGAAACAAACTCCTTCTTTCCGTTCATATTATTCCTTTCTGTATCTTCATCATGTTATTCCAAATATATTTTCTGTACCATACTACATATACTACACTAAATATTTGTATGTATATCCTTCGTCTATTGTTCTCGATTGCTATGTATAAAGTATAAATAATAAAACTGTTGTACCCAGTTGTGTAATATAGGAAAAGGTCTTTTGTCAAATTCACCAGGACCTTTTTTTTATTATATTGCACCATCTTTTATGTATTTTACATACATACAAACATATCGCATATTGAACAAAGCTAATATGTATATACATACGTATATTTATGCATAACACACATACATCCACACAAAAATATTTAATATGTTTGCTTTTATTTTGTTTTTATTGTATGTCTTCTTTTTTTTTTGTGTTATTTGATTACTTTTTTTAATGTTTTCACTAACAACTTTATTTTGAAAATGCAAAAAAACAGAAATATAAAAAAAAAAAATTACAGAAAAAAAAATTTACATGCATCCCAATGAGGAAAAATTTTCAAATAACTTAAGAATGAAAGCATATAAAAGTTTATAAAAAAAAAAATTGTAAAGTAAAAAAAACTGAAAAGGATTTTTTTTTTCTTTCATTTTCAAAGGATCTTCTTAAGGCTTCTTATATACATACTGTATATTAAAAACGTTGATAGAAAAAACCTTTGATACACTAGACCTTATTTCTTTATCGTGTATATCCTTAAAACCTTTTTTTTTCTAAAATTTTATATTAGTTTTTTATTTTTTTTTTATTATTTTTGTTGTAGTTTTTGTAAGACAATTTTTAGAAGCTTTATTTTCTAATGGATTTCGAAAATAAAAAAAAAATTTCTGAATTACTTTATTACATAACTTTAATGCACAGTAAAAAAAAATATATAGGTATATATGTATATAAAGTAAGTAAATCATAAGAAAAAAATATTTGATTTTTATTCTAGATTTCTATCAGATTTTACTTGTTAGTATGAACGTGCATACATAAACGATGTGATATGTAAGTGTATCTGAAACCTTTTAACTATGTACTAGATAATTTATGACTCATCACTTTATTTCTTTTACTTTCACTGGAAATTATCGAATTTATATGTGTATGTATGGTGTCGTAAGCCTATATGCCTAAGTGAAAACGATTTTGAAAATGAAAGGGAAAAAACAATGAGAAGCTAATTTCCTTTAATTACGAGAAGAATTAATAAGAATTGCATTTAAGAATAAGGGGATATAGAAAAAAAAATTCTTCATAAAATTTTTGGGCAGCAGATTATGAAATACAAAAGTAATAAACCACAACATAATTTAGATGTGTAACCATGTAAAGACTATGATGTAAGCATTATAGTATAGCAGGACTATAGAACCCATAGTCCTGCTAAATCCATCAAAGTTGTTATATTTAGAATGTTATTTAATTTACGATTTTTGTGTAATAAATACCGTGAACTTTTGTTGTGTTATTTATTTTTTTTTTTTTGCTCTGGTTATCTTTTTATATTAGTTTTCATCATGATCATATATACCTACTCATTTTATCCAGATTGTATTTTCCACTGCCATTATATTAATTTTACTATTATATTTTTATTATTTCACTACATAAGTGTTTTCATTATTATTGCTGTTTCTATAACAACCATTTACACATACTCATGTAAAATACTCATACCGTATAATTTCTACCCTTCGATATTTTATGTTTCTGCATTTCCACTTCTTTTATTACACAAAACTACGACGCATTTTATATGGTCCAGAATCCAAAATGAAAGGAACCGTAAATTGAAAAA
This sequence comes from Villa cingulata, assembly GCA_951394055.1. NCBI lineage: Eukaryota > Metazoa > Arthropoda > Insecta > Diptera > Bombyliidae > Villa > Villa cingulata. The sequence continues at coordinate 5,393,046 of OX596020.1, read as the reverse complement.
AGAAAAACATACAAGAAAAAAGAAAATTAAAATGAAAATGAAATTGACAGTTGATAGTTTTTACAAAACAGACAAGAAAAAAAATATTTGTATTAAGGACGAAAGTCCTAATCCACATTGTGTATGTATTATGCCTATGAAAACAAAAGAAAAATATATCAATGAAAATTTGTTATTTCTGTTTCTGGTTATTTTATTTTTTTTTTTTTTGAATTTTGGTTTTTATGTTTGTGCAAATAATTTTCATGATTTATTTTTTCAAACTTTTTGTTGACCACTTGTCTAAAATAAAATTTTTGTTATCTTCAAGTGAATTTGAAAGAAGTAAAAATAAACAAGACAACAAAAAAAGGTCTCTAAAAATCCCTCTATTAAACTACATACTATTTACACATTTTCTAAAATAAATGAATAAATACGAAATATTTTACACACACACATACTTATACAAAATAAATATTTCATCAAAAGGACATTTCAATTTACTTACAAGTAGTTATAGGTATGTATATTCATCATTATTTATTTATTGACATATTCACTACTCAAATAATTTTCTAATTAAAAATCATTTACGGTACACTAAATCAATTATGTATGTATATGAAATGCCAAAAAAAAAAAGGAAAAGGAAAAATTAAAAAAAAATAAAAAAATAATGGAAAACTGAAAAAGTAATCAAAAAGCCAATAAATATATACTTAGACAAATTTAAAAATAAAATTTAGATAAAATCCTTATTCAAATTACATATTCTCTATAAAAATAAAAATTAAAATAAATATACGAGCAGCTATACAAATATACGTAACATATAAAAAATTAAAATTCAAATTAGAATAAAAAATAATTTGAAATAAAAATAACAAAAAACAACAGCAAAAAAATAAAAAAGATGATCTTAAATATTTGAAAATTTTATTATTAATGCTTGATTAATTTTTAACTATCAAAATAATATAAAATGAAAAGCAAAATACTTCGAGTGAATGAAATTTTATACTTTTTGATTAATTATTATATTATTATTATATTTTTCAACATCGCTTCAAATATGAATTATATGTTTGTAAGTGTATATATATGTATTATGAGTAAAAATGTATGTGTATTTTTTTTTTTATTGAGATTTATTATAAAGATATATAAATATGTATAAATATGTATAAAATGATAATAATAACACGATTTTTATAATATTCTAACGTTGGTATATACATATTACATACATATATGCGTGCTTATTATTAAATACGCGTGTACGGAGGAAAAAAAGCATTGAAAACTGAAAAATAAATTAAAAGAAAAAAAAAGTAGGAAAATATCAGATCATTTATTTAAAGTTAAATTGAAAATGATTTTGACGGATGAGTTTATTTAGTATCGTGAATAAATAAGTGAAAATCTTGAAAATTTAATCTCATACACATTCAAAATTATACGTTGAAAAGATACTTGTATACGTATCGTATTCGTATACATACAAGAAATAATGCGATATGATATGTACATACATATGTACACATAAAATATAGAAATAATAATGAAACCATGAAACGTAAACGAATAAGATATGATAATGAAAACCATATACGAGTATGTATTTTAATAAATAAATCCTGATGAAAATTTTCTGAATATATTACTATAATAATTTTATAAGTATATTTTGTTTTCTTATTAGATGTGTATTTACAATCGCGGTCATAAAAACTGCATTCATCACATTTGCACATCAATTCTTGCAATATTTTTTTTTAAACATTTATACATACTCACTCATACGTTTTATACCTTCTACCATCTTATATATGTATATACATACAATGTATATATGTATGTATTTTAAGTGCATATGGATAATCAATATTATTCTTGCAATATTATGCACTCCTAATTTTGCTTTGAATTCTGTCGTAATTTTGAAACTATGTATTTTTCAAAGATGATTTCATTAAATATCTATGAATTTGCTCTGTTGTAACTCTTTTTAATGCGGGTTGTCTTTCCCTTTCATAGTCTCACTTTTTCGATATTTTCTTTATTACAACTGTACATTTTTGTTACTGTTTGACTAGTAAATAATCCAATATTATAATGTGCTATTATTTTATTATTTTGACTATGTTGTGTGTACTTATTTAAATTAATTATAAAATTAATCTCTTTGACTTGTAAATAGTGTCATTTTTCACTAGTACCTAGTACTTAGCTAGTAGCTTACTTGTGACTATATAAAATTAAAAACAAATGAATGAGTGAATGGGATAAAATTACATTGCTTTTTTTTTCGGTGAATATAGTATTTAAGTGATGGAGGCTCGGTAGCGCAAGTGTTAGAGTAACTATGGCCTACTGATTTCGAAGTGCAGGTTCGGTTTTGGTTCCTGACAACAGTAAAAGTAATAAATATAATTTTCAATTTTTCATTGCCATTGCTAATTTTCAACTTCCATTCCACCTAAACTTCACTCATCTTTGAATGAGTACCAGTTTGCTAGGAAAACGAGCTTAAAAATGCTGATTAGTTTAATATAATATCATTAGATATCCATCATGTAACAGAACTTGCTTCTCTACCAGCAACTCAGTTATTCGCAAGCCACGTTAAACTGTAATGATAGTAATAAAGTGAAAATATCACATTATTGAAAGCCGTATGGCTTAACTAGAAAAACTGTCAAGAAAAAAATGAATTCCAAGCATTTTAAATTTCATATTTTATGAATAATGTAGTTTTTGTGACCGCGAGTGTACAAAAAAATAAATTTATGTGCGTTTACGTATAAAATAATGAGATACTTTGCAACAAAATTTTGTATATACTTATGTACGTGAATAAATATCTTGTGTGCAGGATAAATATCAAAAATAAAATTTTAAATTGATAACAAAGAAAAAACAAAATAAGAAGAAATTGATGATGATGATAAAAAGCCAGGAATGGAATTTGATGTAATACGTCAAATTAAGAAATACATATCTCTATATTATGTATGTATATGTATATACCTATATATTTTGTGAAATATATTTTCTATATCGTAATTTAATAGAATGATGATTAGGATAAAAATTTATGTTTTGGTATTATTTATAAATTGAAATTTATTTAACTGTTATTATAATACATACATATGTACGTTGTATATAAAAAATAAATAATTATGAAAATATTTTTGGGTTTTGTATACCTATTATATTCTCTTGTTAGTTGAAGATGTGTATAACTAAATAATTTAATTTTATCATTAAACCAATAAAGAAAAAGCAATAAATTTTCAATTTTCTGAATGGTAAAATCAAATATATTGCAATTTGATTTTTTTTTTTTTTTGTTTTTCTGTTTAATTTAATTTATAAACTAATTTCTTGGAAATTTATAAAAGAAATTTTTGAGGTCTATAAAGTAATGCAATATAAAATATTTTTTTAAAAAAAAGGTTCACATTTCTCTTAAAATATGAAATAAGAAAATTTCTAATAAAAATTGAAGATAATATCTAACGGAAAAATATAAAAATAAAACGGATAAATTGTATAAAAATAAAAATTATGCAAAAATCCTTAGTCACATATACTTATTCATATAATATACGATGCTGTTTAATGTTGAAATTTTCAATTTTTATCAATGTTATATTTGTAACAGTATATATATATACATGAAAATGTACTTATTCATTCACATGAAAAATGTGAATATGGACACTCATATAATATAGTATAAGGAATTTATTATAATATCCCTAAAAAATCATAATTCTAATAATGGTTACTATAATTTTGATTTTTTATGACTAGATCACTTGAAATTGGGGAGCTGGGTAGCTCAATTTATATGAGGTACGATTACGAAGTCTCGGATTCGACTTAAGTAAAATAAGACATAAAAACTGTATGTAAGAAAACTAATTTTTATTACTTACATACTTCCAACTTTTCGTTACTCCAAAAAAATTACTCAAATTTGAAAGAGTAACAAATTGCTTATGGTAACTCAAGTTTTATTAAATCATTTTAAGAATAGATCAGTCTACTTTTATCATATACTTTGTAATCGAGTATATTTTGCTACGAAAATTTGAGCTATATATAATTTTCAAATATAGATCAATGAAGAAGAATAACAGAAAGAGGAAGCATTTTATTGAATTCATTCCGTTCATATGAAAATTGCATTGAAAAAATGGGTTCCCTTCTTCTGAGTTCTGACATTATAAATTGTGTTCATTTTTATAAATAAAATCAATGTGATAAAAAGGAGATTTTAAGTAGAAATACTTTATATTCATAATCAATAAATTCCAATCATATGTACATAATATTCAATAATTAAGTCACTTTTTAACGTCTATATGATCAATTTTTATAATACTGTACGTCTATCTCAGATATTACTGTTTAATTCGATAAACGTAACATTGAATGGAAACTAATTAATATAAAACAAAATTTAGTGTTATAGACACAAGAATTCACACTGCTCATTTACGATTAATTTTCAACAACTTTGTTTATTTGTTAATTAAAATCATGTAGTGTACATGTACGAGTATAAGCATTTTTCAAATTCATTTCATTATAATTAAAATTTATTATTTTCATTTTTTTTTTTTTGCTTTGCCTTTTCGTTTTGTTTTCGTTTTGTTTTTTAATCATAAAATGAGATATTTTTCCTTATATTTATTTAATTTGTTAAATAATTTTGCCTTCATTTTTTGTCTGTTGTTGTGCATTTTTTTCTGTCCATTTTTTATACGCACAAAACAAAAACCAAAATAGCACAGGAAAATATTATATAGCAGAAAAAAACATGAAATGAAATAGAAATAAAAAAAAATTTTTTTTTTCTAAGAGTGTACTGTTTTTTGAGTATTTTTGTATTGTTTTTTTTTTTTTTTTGCATTTTTTCGAATATTTTCTATTTTTGTACTTTTGTCTGTATACATATCCGCATTTTATAAGTCAAACGGCAAAAATAGAAGGAAACTTCATTTTATGATTGCCATAAACTGCTATCAACCAGAAAATGAAAAAAAAAATAATGCTAACAACAACAACAACAACAACAAATTTGTTATCTTCATTTTGTATGTGTATACAATTTTTGTTGTTTTTTGTTGTTGTTGTTGTTTTTTTTGCAAATTTCACTTGATACTATATGAAGTTTGGAGGTTATAATCTATAATGTGAATGAATATACATATACGTATAATAATATTTACACAAATACATAAATATACTATGTTGTAGGTATATATGAGCTGAATTAAATGAATAAATTTTCTGCGTGAAATGAAAATTCCAATTTTTTTTTTATATTTATTTTTCATTTTTATTTATTTTTTATTATTATTATTTGGATATTTTTTATACACGGATAACATTTGTATACACACGCAATATTATATACATATGTATATGTATGTATGTATGAAAAAATATGTAACTGTGTACATGTATATACATATGAAAGGAAATAAGTCATGGGCATGTAGAATATTTTTATTTATATGCATATATCCTGTATTAAATTTTATTTCTATATAATATAATGTGTATTATAGGCAGGCGATGTATTTATTCATTTATAGTGGATTTTTATGGTTCACTTTATATCCTTATATATACACACACATAACAGAATCATATACATATGTATGTATGTAGTATAATCAAAGAATATAATGTAATATAATGGTACTCATGTATTTATGAAATGTATAAAAAAAGTAATAAAAACAAAATTAATACAGCAACAACAAATAAATTAAAAAAAAAAATACTATTATAATAATTTATTAAAAATAAAAATGATTACCATTGTGTTGTCGTTTGTGTACACTCGCATATGCATTGTACATATATAGATATACTTATATTTTGTATATTATACATATGTATATGGCATGCATATAATCAAAAACACTAGAATATATAAGACGTCCCAAGCTGATTATAATCGAAAAAATAGCTTTCAGATCATATCCCAACATTGGTGGCTATAGCTTTTTTGCTGATGTTAATGTGATATTAATATCTCAATCCACTGTAATATAGGATAGCATTTATATACTGTTCAACATGAAATTGTTTTTAGCAGCAGAACAAGGCAATACATGGCAATACAACACGATAGAGTGGCGAGCTTTATATTGATACATTGTTGTGTAGTTGCATGTGTATTTTCCTTTAACATTACTAACTTCATGTACCCGAGATGAGTGGCTTTAGTAGTCTTTTGTTGTTCATATTCTATTTACTTTTATATTCCACGTCAGGCTATAGTGATTTGATTCTTATATAGATCATGGTTGTGTGGTTGTGTGTATATTTTTTTTACACATCATTCATACATTGGGTTTATTGGTACCGAAGATTGGTGTAGTTTTAATTGTTATGTGTATATATATGTATATATATGTATATATGTATATATGTATATACATATATGTATAGCTATGTATATACATTACACTACACTATTTTTGTATTTTTTTTTTTTTGATTTTCTGGATTTAAAAATTCAGTGTAACTAAAAATTTGTATATTTTTTATATTATTAGATAATATAAGAGGATACTATAGCATTATGATTGTATTCTGTATTATCTGTATATCGTGATTTCAATTTTGTATACATGTACCTACATACTTATGTGCATGTATGGATTGAGTTTTCAATTTTCTACTTCTAATTCTGTGTATTCTTGTTTACAAACAAACAACAAAGGAATAAAAAAATAAGGAAATATGTAACGCAAAACATATTTCTGAATGTAATGTTTTCAGACATACATATAGGAAATTATAAATAAATAAATTATTTTATTTTTTTTTTTTTCAATTAGAAAAATAAAGTTTTATATGTAAAATATCCCATACAAAAAAAGCCTTAAAATTATAAAATTGAATCATAGAAAAGAAGCATAAATCGAACACAAAACACAACTGTTTACAAGGTTAAGGAATATTATTACAAATTCTCATTGAAAACTCAATCCATACATGCACATAAGTATGTAGGTACATGTATACAAAATTGAAATCACGATATACAGATAATACAGAATACAATCATAATGCTATAGTATCCTCTTATATTATCTAATAATATAAAAAATATACAAATTTTTAGTTACACTGAATTTTTAAATCCAGAAAATCAAAAAAAAAAAAATACAAAAATAGTGTAGTGTAATGTATATACATAGCTATACATATATGTATATACATATATACATATATACATATATATACATATATATACACATAACAATTAAAACTACACCAATCTTCGGTACCAATAAACCCAATGTATGAATGATGTGTAAAAAAAATATACACACAACCACACAACCATGATCTATATAAGAATCAAATCACTATAGCCTGACGTGGAATATAAAAGTAAATAGAATATGAACAACAAAAGACTACTAAAGCCACTCATCTCGGGTACATGAAGTTAGTAATGTTAAAGGAAAATACACATGCAACTACACAACAATGTATCAATATAAAGCTCGCCACTCTATCGTGTTGTATTGCCATGTATTGCCTTGTTCTGCTGCTAAAAACAATTTCATGTTGAACAGTATATAAATGCTATCCTATATTACAGTGGATTGAGATATTAATATCACATTAATATCAGCAAAAAAGCTATAGCCACCAATGTTGGGATATGATCTGAAAGCTATTTTTTCGATTATAATCAGCTTGGGACGTCTTATATATTCTAGTGTTTTTGATATAATGAACAAATATAAAAAGCTCACACGCACTTCTATACGAATGATATAAATGGGATGTCGTAATATCGTTAACATTTTTTTTTTCTTCTAACAATAACACGGTAATAAAATAAAGAGTAGAGTAAAAAATCATGCATATACCTACGTATAGATTCAAAAATGGGAAAAAAAAGAAGGAAAAGACAAAGAAAAAAAAATGAAATATATATGTATATATGCAAACTAATACATATAAATACATATAAAGAACAACCGCACTAATAGAAAAAGGACAAATATGAAACAAAAGTAGAACAGTCATAAAAATTGAAAATATAAAAAAGAAATACGTAGTACCAGTTTATAATACGTAATATGAAAAAGAGGAAAAACATTATTTTCAATAAAATGAAAAAAAAAAAAAAAAAAAAACAAAATATTTTTAAACATGCATTTTTATTATCCTTAAAAGATTTTCATTTTACGGTTAAATATCGTGCCAGCGCAACTAAAAAATGTAGATGACATACACATGAAAAGTTGTATATATTCATACATATGTTATAATTTCATATATGCACATGTAAACGTACGTACACGCATAGAAAATCGAAATTATATAAATTATACTTTAGTACACATACTAATATATAATTATATATGATTGTTGGCTGTGTGTGTAATGTATATTATAAAGTATGTACATATTTGTATCTTAACAAAAAATTTGTATGATATATAGCTACAAATCGCGAATAAAATAAAACGAACGTAACAAGACGCACTTAGAAATTAAAGAAAAAAACATAATAAAATTACGACAATTGGAATTTTTTTGACGACAATCTTAATTTGTGCAAAAACACATTATGTATACTTTCTACATTAAAAATATTTAAAAATAAACTCACAGAATAATGATTGTACAGCATATTGTTGTTACAGTTAAATTTACTATAGGTATAGGCACTATAAAGGTAATGAAATGCCATCACTTTATACCATTCATTCATACATTCACCTTGTTTTCTATGTGTAATAAAAATATGTTAACGATTTTTTCAATTTTTTTTTATCCTCTTTGGTTTTTTTTTTCCTTTTCTTTCATGTACTCGTATTATATGAATTTTACTCTTTACGGTTTCCATTTTCGTATAAAAATTAAAAAAAAAAGTACCTAAAATACAAGGGAAATAAATAAATTCTAGTATAGTATTTTTGTTTTACAATATCTATAATGCCTAAGATTTATGTATTAAGTATTCATGTATTCAAAAAATATGAAAAAAAAAGGATACACAACCAAGAAAAAACATAGAGAAAAACAATAAAAATAAATTTTTTTTTTCTACATAAAACAATATTTTCACATTAATTTACGTTGAATGGTATTCTATTTTCTGGAATTGTCTTTTTAATAAGTTAAATGGTTCTTTGATTCATATGGAAAATTTATAATATAAGACAAAACAATGAAGGAAAATAACGAAACAAGATTTTGTGGTGGTGGTAGCAAAACTAAAAATAATAAATAAAAACGCAGAAAAGAAAAAAAAAATAAAAATAAAAATAAAATACAAAAACAATAATTTAAACATCATAACTGTTCTATAATTTTAATGCTCCTACATTTTTTTTTTCTTAATGGGATTAAAGTTTTGTATTATGTGTATTAACGTAGAGTCATTGAGTGTAAAGTGTATATGTGTGTATAAAAGTGAAAAATAAACACTTTTATTTATGAATACCTTTTATGGCAATCCTTGAACACGATAAACTAAACTAAAAAATAGAAGAATTATAACTTAAATTTATTCGAAATATAGTATATATATACAAGTACATATACTTTTTTTTTTTCATTTTTCAGGATATGCGTGAATATGTATGTATGTGCACACATACAAGTAGTAGTATTATAATGATATACTCTACAAATCATGCTAAAATATACAATAATATGGGAAATATATTCAACTCTACCTATATGATAAAATACACTGATCTGATATGTAATTTAGCATCTAAATACAGTGGTAAATCGTTTAGTGCAGGACCTCTGGCATATTATACTTTAAAAATTATCGTATACTACTCTTCTATATCGAACATTATTATTATTATTATTCGCAATTTGCAAAAGACAATAGCAAACGTAGCACTTATTGAAATATCACCCAACCCAAATGTATAAATCTGAAAAAGAAATGAAAAGAATATAACCAAAGGTGGTCAATTTTTTTTGCTCATATATACGCATAAATTGTGCGTGTAATAAATTTATAGTTCTCCCTTTTTTCTTTTATTTTCTTCTTCTTCTTGTTTTGTTTGCTTGTTTGTTGTTTTATTTAAATGGCGTTTACCATAATGGGACTTTTATTTCATATCCAAAATGTAAGTACTTCATCTTCTCTATTTTTCTCGTTTTTTTGCTGATACATTATATATCAATGCGATATTGCTTGCTATAGGTTGCTAGTTACGCTTACACATACAAATTTTACCTATTTTTTGTTTTGAATTTATCCATTTTGTCTTAGATTTCCTTTGGTTGTTATTGCGTCGTATTTTTTATGTTTTGCATCAAAATTTTCTTTTTATTTTATTTTTGATTTTTATCGATAACCTGCTCGCATTCTATGGTTAAATGTTTTCCTGTTTATTAATGTCCCCATACCTTTACCATTTACTACATATTATATGTATATATATAGAAATATGCACACCATATCAACATCATTGTCACTTCGACTATTACACTACAATCTACAATAACCGCACACTATATATGTACTATACTATACCTACTATATGCTACTATTACTATACTTTTCTTTTACTATAATCAACACAACTATTTTCAGAATTTTCTTTCAAAAACAGCAGGATATCTTTGCATAATTTATTTTCAAAAGATACGAAAATAATTTCGATCATAAAAGTTTGCCTACGTTTTAACTTTTAAGGACATACATATACTTGTAGTTGTGGGTATGCATATACATACTTATATCACTATAGATACAAAATCTCTTTATATAGCATTTTTATTATATATAAGAATTATATACACAGATATGTGTGTGCATATTATGTAGATGCGTTTGTATACTACACATATACATGACAGTACGTAAATTTTTGAATATTATATATTTTATGGAAGCAGATTATTTGAGTATCACCCCATTTTATTTATTTATTTATTTATTCTTTATTTTTCTTTATTTTTATTGAGTATGGGTAGTAAAGTTATATGTGTACAATAGAAGATTTTTATATAAATTGTATCGTGTATTATGTATTATACTCGTATATTTAGTTGAATGCGGTATTCATTTTTCCACACCTTAACACATTTTCTACACCTTTTGTCATCTACAAATGTGAATACATATATACATATTATAGTATAATGCCTATACAATAGTTGTTTTTTGAATAGAAAATCTACGAATAAGTAAGTATGTATAATAAAAAATGAATAAAAAATAGAAAAAAAGAATTAAAATAAAACATAAAACTATAAGATACATATAATCTCCATATACTTGTACATGTATAAGGATAAGTATCTAGATAGAAGTGTATATTTTCTCTATAATTTTAAGCTGTTTTTAAGTATCAAAGAAAATGTTTTTTTTTGCTCTTCTTGTAAAAAATAAGACGCAATTCGTCACAAACACAAAGAAAAACTACAGAATTTTTGCATTATACACGTATACATGTAGTATATCAAATTTTCCATTATTTATAAAATATCCTGTATGTTTTTACGTACTCATGTAGATTCATTATTATACATACATACAACTACAACCAAAGTACATATATCAAAGCAAAAGTATGTAGGTACACACAGTAAACATGTTACATATACGTAAATATTCTGCTGTCTGCTGCGTAATGAAATGAGTACTCATTTTTCATGAATTTTAATATCCGAAATTTTGTGAAATTTTTACTTTCGATTATTGTTTCATTGTTTTTGTATTTTATATAATACACGAACCGTCAGTTAAATAGAAAAACGGATGATGTAATTCATGTAGTCGTACAGAAGAATTTCATTCTGTTCAGGATGTACATGGATATGTGCATGTATGTGTATGCATTTATATACGTATATGTAGGCTCTTTTCACCCTTTTATTTATTACATTATACACGCATATATCAAATACGTATACATCTACAGATATACAGAGGACTATATAGAAGACATTTATATACAGTGTCAACAATTTTATATGTTCAATTCAAGGATTTCACTACATAGTGTATATTTTATTTTAATGTAAATTTTCTCTTCGCTTTATGATTTATATAATACAAGTACATTATAGATTATATAGGTATCTATACCAAGAACATTCAAAATTTTCCACGTATACTCATTACTCGTATGTACATGAACGTTACGTTGCCAAACAAACAAATTTATTATTTCGATTGCATTGTATCATTGTATATGGTACAGTATACACCAAATCTAAATTTATTTAAATCTAAAAACAAATATGAACATGGAGAAAAGGTGGTGCTGTTATAAGATTACAAACATCTATAATTTGTACAAGAGTTTATATATATATAATGTATATATTTCATCAAAAATAATGAAAAAAAAATAATGACATCACCACCGAATATTTTATTCAATGGGGACTGACTTTGAATAGGAAATTTTAAGAGTTTACGATATCTGGTACATACTACATATTCAACAATGCATATTTGAATCCTTAAATAACAAGATTGATATTAAAATTTTATTGATTACCAAGCAAATTTATACCAAAGACCAAAGCCTATCTAGACATGTTCTTACGATAAACAGTTTAAATAACAAAATTTCGTGAAAATATATGAATTCATTTTGATTGTAAATTATTCAGTTATCCTTGAAAGTTTCGAAATATTTTTGATAATCACGGAAAAATTGTAATTTGTCTTTTTTTGTTGTACAAGTATATTAAATCAATTTAAACAATTATAATTTATTTATGGGGCTTGAATAGCTCGATGGTTGTGTGTCGGTCTTGCGATCTTTGAGATCACGGTTCGAACCCCAGCCAGCGCACTACTCTTGCCCAAGTCGATCAAAAAATTTTTCCCATCAGCAATGTACACCAGTAACTGATTACTGATGATAAACTGGATAATATGTATATCTGACATAAAATTACTGATCGGCGGTGCCATGGACTGAGTATCCGCGTGCACTTAATATATACTATATACATTTATGTATATATGTATATTAAAAAAAAAAAAAAAAAAAAAAAAAAAAATAATTTATTTATTATACAATAAATCAACTGTACTCTTTTTTAACTAAGTAGGTATCTACAAATGAATTAACTTGATGCTGATAATAATGATCATATTCCCTCAGGAACAAAATTTTTCTATAAATTTCTTCAATTTCCTCGCCTTCTCGCTCATTTCTCTCCATCCTATATACATATATGTATATGTATATCACTGCGTATTTTCAAATTTTAAACTGCTAACTTTTATGCATTCTACGATTTTTCAAATTTTTAAAATCTCTGTCTTCTTTCACAATAATCAAAGATACAATTTTTCATAGAAGAGAAAAATTAGAAAAATGTAGAATAAAATAACATAACATAAAGAAATCCATTTAGCTATTTTAAATGCCATCATACCTATCATGACTGTACAATTTATCGAATGCAGATTTTATAATTATTTTTTTTTCGCATTTTTTTTTTTGCATTTTTTTTTTTTTTAAATAGTACACCTCTCATAGCATAATGATGTGACGTACGTATTTAGATGGATATAAAAAGATTTTTGTTCAAATGGAAAAAAAAAATTCAAATTCTACATAATGTAGGTAGGTACCCTTATATCTTATATTTCTGCATAACAACTGTCGTCATATTTTATCCATAACCCATCCATAATAATAATATGCATCATCAAATGTATGGGTATGATACAGAATGAAGAAGAACCAATATGAAATCATGCACTCATCCAAAGATCAAATGCACGTATACCATACATATACATACATATATGCTGGCTTTTATATATTCTTCTTATTTTTGTTTTCATTTATGTTCCTTTTTGAAAGTCCTTTTTTGTTCAATTTTTATGTCGCTGTATTTTTTTTTGTTTAAAAAGAAGGGTAAATTAATGGTTAACACATCATTGAAAATGTACTACAAAGAATTTTATATCTGTCAAGTACATTTTCAGTTTTTTTTTTTTTTTTTCATTTTTATTATCCTTGTCTTCCATACATGTTCATTGAATGTACATTATATGCAACACTGGTACACGGTTATTTAATCGCTTAAAAAGGAATCATTAGGATGCAATTCTTCTCTTATAAATCATGCATTTCTTTCATTTCTTTTAAAATTTATTTATGTATTTTTTGTTTTATTTTTCTCTTTAATTCCAAAATTTAAAGCTCCAATACAAAAGCAACAACTAATTGTCAAGCAGTTATTTACCAGTATTGGAATCGATATGAAAATTATCGGTATTTATGTGTTGTCGTTGATAGAGCGTCAACTGTTAGTCGGTGGACTACTTACTGCTGTTATAGGTATCATTGGTATCATGGTATCATGGTATCATACAAATTGTAGTACATATTAGGATGTTTGCACTTAGTACACAACTGCAATTATATACACTACAAAAATTATGAAAAAAAAAGTATTTGTATATGCTCAAAATTAAAAAATATTCCAATGACATATAAGTACATGTGTTTATGGATGGAAACATGGTTGTATAATGAGTTTTGATTTTAAAGGTGATATTCAACAACGACAGCATGTTCTGAAGCGACAGTAAGAACAATAACAGTAACAGTGCCAGCACGAGCACATCAGCACTATCACCATAGCATAGGATAGGAGTTGAATTTAACGTGTCATTAAAATCGCGTATCATCATCATCATTGTTGTCATTTCATTAAACGCCTTTATCATATATTTTTTTAATAACCGAAATTGTGTATACCTAGGCACACAAGCATTCACACATGTATTACTTACTATACATGCATATATGCACCTGATACGAATATGCATATACATTATACAGATGCGGCAGGATATAATAAAGCTAACCCATATCACCATCATTAAATATACTTATATAAGTTAAAGCACAAAGTTATACATATGATATTTACTCGTACCTCGTTGTCGTACATACATGAAATATTTTATAGTTGCGTACAATTTGCTTATGATGTGTTTCATATCTTTCATATTATGAAATAAAATGCATAAATGATGGGGATATGAATAGGATATTACGAACATCCGGTGTTCCGTAATTAAGTTTAGTTAACTTCATTTATAGCTTCGTAATTACATTTTTATCCATTGCCACTTTTTTAATTATATACCATTTCATTTTTTGTTGTTATGTATTCAATATATGAAGGTCTGTTTTTATGTGTGTGTGTGTTCGTATACTATATAAAAATCTGATACACATAAATCCACACATAATACATAAATACGTAGAGTTTAGTTGCTACTATACATCTCATAATATGGTGTCACTTCATTAAATAAAATCATGTACAAAATAAAAATAAAATCAGTTTTTAATTAAAAAAAAAATGAAAATAAAAAAGAAACGACAAAAAATTCAATTAAGGACATTTTAAAAATGTTTTATGAAGGTGAAAAAAGAATGTAAAATATTCTAACATGATGTAGGTATGCCTAGAAATCCTAGAAATATTAAAAATTGTTTTTGTTTTTTTAACTTCAGTTCTCCAACACAAAAATTATGCGTTAGATTTTTAATGTTTCCAGTATATTCCCTTCCAGTTTTGTTTCAGTTACAAAAAGGAATAAAATTTTTCCTAGTCGAAATTTTCTTAATTTGATTCTGCTAATAACAATTTTTAGATAAGATTCTTTTGAATTTTTTTGTTATACAAAATTACCCTCTCGTTGATATTACATACGTCTAGTATATAAGTGCAAGTATGTATGTGCTCCTACAACTGTAACACATTTCACAGAACTTTCTAAACGCTCGTAAATTACAAACTTATCTTTAACTAATGATAACACCATAATATCTTACATACACGATAAATAAATTTTAATCCTTTTGCTTCGGTATCTAAAACAGAAAACCATTCTAAATTTTGCCTCACCAGACATGTACCAAACCAAAATCAAAGTATAAAAAAGTCAAAATCAGAAAAAGAAATTTCATAAATTCTTATTTCACACTCTTTTTTTTCTTTAATTTCTGTATTTATGTTGTTTTTTTTCGTCCTTCTGATAATAAATCTTCGGTATTAATAACAAATATTCATTCTTTATGTTGAACCGTTGAAGGATGAAAGTAACGAAAAAAAATATGTATATAAGGAGAATGACGACAACAGCAACTACAACAATAAATAAATATCGTTCAGTACCTTAAGAATTTGTCTAGTATTTATAAATTAAATAAATTACATTAGGAATATTCCTTTCATTTTGTTTCCTTTCGCAGCATTGTAACTTTAGGTTTGGGTGTTAATTTTCTTTATGCTATGTGTTGCTACTATCACTAAGTACGTGATTCTAGATGTACTTTTATAATGGCATTCTATTCTGATTACTCTGTTATCACTTTTCTCTTTGGAATCTTCACTGTTTCACATCTTCCTCTTACAACATTTCTTTTTTCTGATTTGTTCGGTTCATATTTTTTCATTTTGCTACCTCCAATTCTTCACCCATTCCCTATAGCTCCAATATTCGCAGCTATTTAGCTCTTTTGTTTGCTTTTAACATCTTTTAGTTTGCACCTACATATAAAGGCGTATGTATACGTTTCGCTTTTGCCATATTTACGAGTATGTACATTATTTATGCTCCGTTCTAGTGGTGTGTGTCGATTTGTTTTTCTTCTTTTCGACATGTTATTTGTTTTCGGTTTTTTGTATTCTATTTCATTTTTTTTTAATGTCACCTCTCGCACTGCTCTTATGAACGTATTATATCAGCTCACCCTTGATAATGATAACATTATAAGGACACATCATATATACAAATTTATTAATAAAAAAAAAAAAATCCTAGTTTTTCACTTTCTTTTTCTTCGAAATTTTGTTGAATTCTTAGAAGAAGAAGAAAAAACAGAAAAAAAAATATTATGATGAAAAGAATTAAGAAAGAATTGATTCAACTTTTCTTTATTTTTATCTCTTTGTTTTTGTCATTATTGTTGTTTTTTTTTTTTGTCATCCATATCTTTTGTTTTGTTATGAAGCAACAACAAATTTTCTTGTTATTTCATTGCTTATTTTTAACAACATCTTGAAAATAGAAGAAAACAAAATTAAAACACAAAACAAAATCTACGAAAGAAAATATGTATATAAATTTGTGATAACAATAAAGGATACATTCTATATGTGATGTGATGTGTACTTGTTTCAATTTACATCGCACAGTTCACAATCTTAATGCCGCTGCTGCTCTTTGCAAAAAAAAAAAAAAAAAATTAAACAAAACACAACGAAAAACAAAAAAAAAATACAAGAGGAGTTCACAAACATTTTTTTAATAAATAATTTCTTATTTTTATAATTCATTCTTTTACCCTTCATATTTTTTTTTTCTGTTTTTGTATTATTATTAAAAAGATTCGTGTATCCTTGTATGTAAACGTAATCCATAATTTAAAAACAAAAAAAGTGATAATTTTCAAAGGGGAACTCTTTTAAATGTCGGAGAAAAAACAAATGAGGGAATTTAAAAATTTTTATACAATAACAATAGCAATAGCAAGAGAACAAAATAAAAAGCATTTTCTTTTTATTTAACAGCAAGAAAAAAGAAAAATTGAAAAGAAAATTTTCTCTAGTGTACTTGCAAATACTGGAGTACAGAGGAAAAAAACTGTATAAGAAGCTCTTTACAAATTGAATAGAAAATAACACACAATGGAAGTATTAAAAAAAAGGAAAAGAAAAGAAAGGATATCAACAGCAAAAAACACTCAAAAACTACAAACAAAAAAAATATGTATAACCGTGTATAACTAAAAGAAATGTTAGTAAAAGTGAAAAAATAAACTATTTTCTTAACTTTTTTTAACATATCAAGGACCTTAAAAGTAACACAAGAACAGCCGAAACAACATCAACAAAAGTAAAAGTGACCAAAACAGGTTTTACATATGCAATATGCAGTTATCAAATATCCTTTTCAACAAAAAAAAAAGTGGATAAAGGGAGAGAGCAAAAAAAAAAAAACAATAACGCCGCGAACTCGTATTCAAAATTGAAAATTATCATCACACTTAACGCAATTTAAGCAGCAATCTTCCTATCATTTCATACATTTTCATCCTTAAAAAAAGGTTTGAATAAAAACAAAAGTAGAAAAAATGATACTAAAAGGACGAAATAGGAACAAAACATTTTAGATTTTAGTAATTCTGTACACATAATACAAACATATAAATAGCTATATGTATATAAACTTAATAATGCTTACAAAAATTCTATACGCGTATTTCTTTCCTGAAAGGACATCAAAACAAAAGAAAATGAAAAAAAAGTAACAACAACAACAATATTAAGTCAGATATCCTTTGGAGAAATTTCATTTTTATTTTTTATTTTTTGGTTTTTTTTTTCTCAACATTTTTCTTTTTGTGTAATAAAATATATAGTCACATGTTAGATTAAACGATATGACAATATAACAAAATACAACAACCAACAACGAAATAAAAATGATACTTAAGGTACAAATTAAGGGTTTTCTTTTTTCATACAAATAAATAACGGTCATGACATTTTCGTTTTTTTTTTTGTACTTTTTCATTGCATTCATTACACATTTTTTGAATCATTTTTACCAGAATTTTCATTTCATAATGACAACATCCATTACATAATAAATAATAATATCAAAAAGACAAAACGAATAAAGGAGAAAAATGAAACAAAAAACAAAATCGAAAATAAAAGATATAAACTTGTAGCATGTAGCTTGTAGTGCTTGTAGGTAGTTGAACAGAAGTACACGTAAAGAAATAAAGGATAAATGAAATATAATTGTGTTTTTATATAAATATGAGTATGTACTATTATGTAAGGATCAGTAAAAAATTGAAATGATAAAAATAGGGCACAAAACATTAAATTTGTGACGTTGACGAAGATACAGACAAAGATGATGATGATGATGATGATAATGATGATGATGAGTTTATCTGTATAAGCAAGTTAATGAACCAAAGAAAGAATTTTTAAAAGAAAGATATGCAAAGAATATAAAAAATAAAAAATTCTTATCGAAATATCCCGAAGTAGAAAAACTTTTTTTGGTATTTAGATAAAAATGAATTTTCTTGAAAAAATAAATTTTCCATTTTTTTAAAATTTCCATTGTTTTTTTGTTTATTTTTTTTTTGTTTCTATTTCTCCCAAAAATTTCAAACAAAACAAGATAACACGAACAGGACACATACAATACTTGATGATATCTCAAGTAGATTTGAAATTTTTCAGTTATGCAATTTCTTATTCGCATTATATATTTTCTGATCCTTATATTCCCAAAACAAAAAGAAACCAAAACACCACCAGAAAAATAAAAGGATAAAAACAAATCACACATTTTGGAATGCTATAAACTGATTGCAATAAAAATGAAGGAATTAGAGACTATCGAACAAAAATACAAACGTGATTCATGGAAATTATATAATCATCCATAGTTTGGTACAAAATCAAGAAAAGGCAGATATTTTTATCCAAGCTAGACTATACAGGATAAAATTGAAATTGAACACACAGAATATTGGTTGTTCAGTTCAAATTTTTTTTCACTTTACTATTTATATTAAAATTGGATTTAGGATCGAATTTTTCGAATATCCTTTTAGAAATTTTTATTTTTTATTTTACTTTTTTTTTTCTTTCATAAATATTCATGTGTATATTTGATTCATCGCTTTTATGATATACCGATGAACATGCACACATATAAGCATTTATAATTGAAAAATCATTGAGATCTCATAAAAGAAGTTGGTAGCTGTGTATGGCTTACGAGGGTTTAGGTATTTATTTAGAAAAGGACGAAGTTATTTGAAAAAGTAAAGTAAGTAAAGTAAAAAAAACCTATATGTACATAGTTAGGTCATAAAGGAAAACATTTTTTTTTTTCATAAACGAACAGGACTCATATACAGGATGGTCTGTCTACGTATGTGCTTGTATTATGCAAGATTTTTCTATAATCAAAAAAAAAGCAGGAATACATGTGGGGGATTCTGCATACATATACATACATAAGAGTAGCTTTTATAACGATTTACAGATCGAATAGCTGAAGGAATAGAACAGTATCAGATATAGAGTATTCAGATTCTTTCCTTTTTATGAGTTTGTATATAGTATGTAGATTTTAAGGATGATTTTTTTACTGTTTTTATTTTGTACTTTCTTCCTTTTATACTTTCTGTTTTTTCTTTTTCTTTTTTTTTTAATAATGAAAAGATCATGATATTATGGTGTTATCAAAAAGAGGAAATAATTTTTTTGTGTGTTATGTATCCCTTTATTGTTCCTGTTATTTTGACGTACTTTTACCTATACATTTATACGTATCCTTAGATACAAATGACATGACCCAAATGAATCATACAATATACGAGGGAATATATTTCATAATTTTTCCTTTACGAAAAAAAAATTTTTTATGATATGTCGTCGTAAGCTTTATGAATCGTTTTTGAAGCAAAAAAAGATAATAAAATGAATTCAAATAATACAAGAATACTTTTTTAATCCAGCTATTTATAAGAGACAAAGAAAGAAAAACCTGTTGTGTAGTGTGGTTGTTGTGCTCTGATGAGATGCATTCTCGGACAAGTTTTAAGTTATCTCAGTTTGAATTGTAACCAGAGAGAAGCAGTAAATAAACTGTTAAATCTCCTAAATTTATTTTTTTTACCAAAAAAGAATTAAAAAAAAAATTGTTAAATAAAATAAAAAGCATCCCATATTTGATTACAATTCAATCAGATAAAGGAATTAAAAAGGAAATGTTGCAAAATTGCACTATTTAGAAGAAAAAAAATTCCTAATTTTTTTATTCTTTCTTTTAGTATTGAGTTGAAATGAAACTCAAAATTTTTGCGTCATCCTTAAACAGAGCCCACATAAATTATGTAAAGATTAATTCGTGTAATCTAACAATTCACTAATAACATAATAATAAAAACAACAACAACAAAACAAAATGAAAACATAATAAAAAACGGATAAAAATATAAAAAGGATTATGTAATCATACAAACACTGAAATCGATTATGATCATTCACAAACAACTAATAAACATTTTTGAAGTTGTTGTTGCTATCATATTTCTTTCTCGTTTTTTACATTTTGTCAATAAAATATTTTCTGATTCTTTATTTTTTTTGAAAAAAAAAAATTAAAAAGGAAAGTCCAGAAAAAAATTATTACTGCACACCAAAATTTGATTGTTGAGAGGAGCCAAAATACAAAAAAAAATAAAATTATCCTCCATTTTCTTTTTCTGTTCGGTTATTGATTTATGGTTACAAAAAATGAATCCAACTAACAACAAAAAACGGAGATAAAACAACAACAACAACAAAACTCATAAAAGCAGGAGCAACAACAACATACATCAGCTAGGACATAAATGAAGTACAAGTATTATATATAGAAGAAAAAATGTGTTTATGAATGTGTTTATGTGTTTATGAACAAACGACATAAAATCTATAGAAATTGTGAATGAAAAAATAATCGAAAAAGGAAAATATTTTATACTGTTATAAATCAAAAGAAAAAAAAAAAAAAAACCAAAATCATAACTGTTCAGTATTCCTTCAGTTTTCACTCAATAAACTTAACTTAAGAAAAACCATTGAATTGGATTATATTGGTATTTATGACACTTTATCTTTTTCGAATGTTATTATGACAGTGATTTTCGTTGATTTATTGAAAATGGATCGTATGATAAAAAAAAAAATTTTTTTTCAGATAAATATGTGTTATGTATATGTGTTGTAAATAAATATAAACGAGTATAGATACCCTTCAATTGATGTATCACATTATTACCATATTAAAATTAAATATGAAATGATAAGAAGAAGAAAACTGAAGAATAATAAAATGAAAAAAAAAGAAATAAATAAATGAAAAAAAAAACATAAAAACCCGTATACTACAACCACCACAACGAAACGAACGAGTATGCCTCATAAAAAGTATGTATGTATAGACCAAGAGTATAGCAGACTGTTCAGTGTTGATTTCAGTTTCAATTCAATAAAGACGAATACACACCTTACACTTATAACTGATTTTGTTTATTCATTCTTCTTCTTCTTTTGTTTTCTTCTGTAGCACTGTAAGTAAACCAGGGCTTTTACAAAAGTGTTCATTCATTAGTTTCAGTAATTTAACAGTGCTTTCATGCAAATTCTGCCAAAGAACTGAAGAAAAATGCTTGTACACTAAAACGATCGGGTTGTATACAATGTCTTGTAAAAAATCAGATCTTTTCGATACGAATTTAAGTGATTCGTGGGAACATGAGCAATATTTCGAAACAATGAAATGTTGTTATTAATTTATGAAACATGTACACGGTAAGCGATTTTGTTCGTGTGAATATATGCGAAATGTAGCTACTCGTGAATGATCCAATTTTAATTGTCTATATTGAGTTTCATATTGAACGTGATGAGTAGTAGCACAGTAGTTGATATATTTAAAGTGAAAAATAATTGATTTGGAAACAATTAATAAAAGAATGAAAAATATGATAGTAGTCCAAATGTTGAAATCCTACTTGTTTATAAACTTTTTTTCTTTTGTTTCTTTTTGTTTTTAAATAAATTTTCCAAAAACTATAGATTTATTCATTTGCGTCCTTTTTATACGAACGAAATATATATTACACTGGAGCCACATTACAAAAATTTTTTTTTCAAATTAAAATTACAGTCTTAGAAAGCGAAGTTATGAGATTTTCATAATTTACGTATAGGTATTAGTTCGTAAGCCCATGATGGAATCAATGTACTTCTACCTTAACATTGATAAATCTGATGTATCGAAAGGCAAAATCAAAAAGAAGATTAAGTATTTAAACAAAATGAAAAAAGTGAAACTTTAAGAAAATATGAATAAAAAAGTTTCAATTTGAATTAACACCGCTATTTCGATGTTTTATTTATGATATGGATATACGAGTAGAGAGATAAAAATTGTTTATGATTTTTTTTTTTTTTTTTCGTTTTCCTTGAATATTTTCATACATATATTATATTCTTGATATATCGTTTATTCGAAATTACTTAACTGAAGCATCCTGTTCATGTGTATGTACATATAAGTATGTTCTTTGTATAACAAATAAATTTTCGTTTTCTTATATTTTTTTTAAAAAAAAAAGTCTTTTTTCTGAGAAAAGTGAATATAATCGTAAATAAGAAAAACGAAATGAAAAAAATTGAAAGAAAAAGAAAATTTATTTTTTACTCCAATTATAAATTGATGACCCTTATAACCATTATAACGTATTGTTATGCTAAAAAAACTTATATCGAAAATTATTCTCCCGGTTTTTCGTGTTATTTTTTTTATTTTTTTCATAATTTTGTTGTTTATCATTTTCTTTATTTAATCCTAGTAAATTCTAGAAAATCCTTACAAAGAAAAAAAAAAAAAATTATTTTATTCAAATTTTTGTAGAAAAACAGTTCATGTCACGTATAAAAATTTAATAAGAGTATAGGATATTTGGATAGGATACAAAAATATAACATAATAAAATGATACGGATATTTCATTATTTCCGATTATATTCTAATAGTAGAGGACATCTTCTTTTTGAGATCAAAACTAATGTAAGTGTATAAGTATGCAGTTAAGTATACTCTTCAGTGTTTTTTTCTGTTGTTGTTTCTTCTTTTGTACAGTGAACAATTTTTAGAAGATTTTCAATGGAATTGAATATTTTTTTATCTAATTCCAAAATAATTACCTACTCCTATCATCAGATAGATACGAATGATGTGAATCCAACAACCAATTTCAATTTTAGGGAACAACCTGTATAGTACATAAATTTACATATTCGTTGGTTCATTCAATTTATGTATGTATATTTTATAATCTTAGGGCGCATTTACATTGTCCTTTCTTGCTTTCTTATCTTGTTTCAAGATTGAACGATAGCATTTACATTGTATCCATTTTTGCTTTCTTGTTCATGTTTCATGTCGTATTTTTGTATGCGATGCCTATTTGTAGTATTGCCATATACTTATTTTATGATTTTCATTCTTGCTTTTATGTTTGACATTTTTCATTAAAATTAAGTTACAAATTCGATTGTGATAAAAAAAATAGCTAAAAAAATATGTATGCATATAAATTTTTATTTAAACTGATTATTATTGAGTATGATTTATAACCTATAGCTGTATTGCATTTTTGTTGATCGTGAAGCATTCTACTAATTTTGAATAATAGCATACCGGCAACACTATATTCAAGAAAGCAAGAAAGCAAACCACCTCTGAGTTGGTTTGCTTTCTTGTTTCCTCTTGTCTTGCTCTTCTATACCTCTCTTCTAAGTTAATGACGTCACGTTCTTGACTTTCAAGATAATGTAAATGCGGGCTTAGATTAAGCTTTCTCTTTCTTCTATACACACTTTCTTTTTCTAATATGCGGCATTCAAAAAGAATTTACAAATCTTATTTATATTTTTAAATTTTTATATTATTCTTGTTTATTTTTTCTCATATTAGATATTAGGCAAGTAATGATGTAAACAAATGAAATAAAGCAAATGGAAGAAAATAAATGAGGTTTTGCTTACTTCTTCTAAAAAATTTCTTTCATAAATTTTTGATCAGATATTTTTCACAAATTATTCTATTTTATATAATTATCCTCGAGGATAATATCAATTTCTCAGAAAAAAAAAGGTCGAATATAACCACCAACACCAATGAATTCCTAAATCAATTACGATAAAATTATAAAATTAAAATTATGTACCACACGAACAAATGAAAATTTTCATTAATAAAAAATCAGGATTTAAATTGTATACCTTATTACAAAAGTATGTAATTAGTGTATTGTCAATTATAAATTCATTTCGTTATACATGTATGAGATGTATAAATCCCTAGTACATACACAAAAAAAAAGGAATATTAAATAAAAAGAAAGAATATTGAAAAGAAATTCAAATGAATTCAATTTTTTTTCTTCCTTTTTTTTTAGTGGTAGGAATTAATTTTAATACTCATGCATATTTTTCATAAAATATTCATTGATCAATATAATGAATGAATTATTGAATGAATGAATGAAATAAAAGAATCAAATAATATTCGTATATGTAATCAGGATATAAATTAAAATTTTTTTTATAAAATATGACATAATTCATCATAATTTTAAAAGTTGATTTTTATCTTCAAAAATACGAAAAACAAAGTACAAGAGAGATATAAATGAAACAAAATTCATTTGACAAAATCATGATGTGGAAAATTAGAAAAAGAAATTATAATTCTTCATCATTTACATACCGAATCGATTATGTAAGGTATAGATGTGCGTAAATGTATAACATTTTCGCATATTTTAATGGAAGCGATATCCCAGTTGTGAAAAATGTATTTATCATACAAAATAATAATCGAATGCCATCCCATTAATTACTTATCCCTTTCTATACTCGTTTCTCGTATAGTAATTTAATCAGAATGAATTCTCAATACTTCTGATTCTCTGGAATTTAGAGAAAAATTAATTTTGAATTTGTAATTTTCATTCTGCTGACTTAAAATGTTTAAATCGACTCTGTAGTTTATCGATTCCTGAATTGATTAAAAGCAATAAGATGGCAATAAATTTATTGCATTTATATTCTATGATATATTCCTGTGTTAAAATTATTGATTCCTTTCGTAGTCTAAATAAATTGATATCTGATCTATTCTGAGTACATTTTTTTTTCTAACTGGGTTATTATTCAAAAAAATTTGTATTAGATATCTGGTTCGAATAAATTAAAGATTATCCATGCATGTATTTAGAAAAGGAATATAAACGAAAGGAAAAGCATGTTGATATCTAAAATTTTGAATTTTTTGTGGGTGT
Organism: Villa cingulata; assembly: GCA_951394055.1. NCBI lineage: Eukaryota > Metazoa > Arthropoda > Insecta > Diptera > Bombyliidae > Villa > Villa cingulata. Next base: position 5,367,101 of record OX596020.1, on the reverse strand, counting down.
CTTGTTTTTTTTTCTACAAATTTTTTAACAGTATTTTATTAATGCAAATTAAAATAAACAAATTTCATTCAGTTCCCATATTTTGATCGGTATATTTTTTTTTTCGTATAATAATTTTTTTTCTTTCATTTTTTGATTGAAAGTTTAATTGCTTTTTCCTCGATATTTGTAAAGCTAAAAGCAAAAGTCATTTGATTTTTTCTATTTTCTATCTGATTGAATTGGTTATCCTGTTTCAAATAGATTTTATATTTCTATCTACTGCTAAGGATATTATATGTACGTATACAAGGATACAAGTATATTGCATATATTTTTACTTAATTTTCTTTGTTTATTTTATTTCAGTTTTTATAATATATTTTTTTTTTATTTCATTTTATTCTTTAGTACCTATATTCTGTTATTTCCTGTTTTTTTTTCGTATGATCAAATATTTATTCACGATATCAAATTTATCTATTTTTTCAATTTTTAATTTCAGTTTTTTTCTAGTCTTTTTGTCGATCGAATTTACATATAAATTCATTTTACTTAACAATAACAGAAAAACAAAAAAAAATCATATTTTCCATTCTAAAGATTAAGTTTCTGTTTTACATAATTTTTCCTTTTTTTTTTTTTGTTTAAATTAAATAACAAAATAATATATGATAAAAAGTTAATAAACAGAAAATATCCATTTACATGCTTTTAGGCATATTACCGAAGTTTTGTTATTTTTTACATACATAAATTTTCATAATGTTCCAATATTCTAATAGAAAATTGACGGTTTAGAATGGTTTAGACTACCAAAAAAAAAAAAAAAAAAAAAAAAAAACTAGCAGAAAGGAAAAGCGTATCAAATTTATTTGAAAATTAAATATAATACGTACACAATATGTTATATGATGGACATGTATGCTCTCTACATTTTCTGAATTTTCAATGTACATAATGAAATTCTATACAGAAACAGGATAATTTTAATGTAAGTAGTTAGTTAAAAATTTTTTGTAAATTTTATTCAAAAAATAGAACAAGATATTCATGTGGTATAAGTACCTACATATTCGATACATTTTATCGTCCTTTTTGCCAAAATCCAAAGTTGTAAATTTTTTTTTGCTGTACCTACATACATGATTTTCTATTCGTATTTCTCAATACCATATATCATTCGATCTCTATGTACTTAGTATAATACGTACTTCTACAATTCGATGCGATGTATCTTTATTCTTCTTACATTTGACCACAAATTTCTAACACATACTGTGTATCAATTCAATCTGAATATAAATTTCATGTAAAGATATTTAAGAATTTAAATTTATATACTAATGTAGATGTAACAGTAATCAATCTTACTCATCACAGATCAATTTATTTAAATCCATTTTCTTTTTATGTATATGTGGTATTTAAACTATTTTATTCAATTAATGAATTTATATTTTAATTAAATTTGCATGTTTAATACGTTAGCAGTTAGCACATATATAGATACAGATTTACATATACATATATAATAAAAACAATAACGTTTAAGTTTAAGCAAGTATATGTGTAATATCCTTTAAACATACCCAGTCGTGAATTAGTAAGGCATTACTGGCAGAATCAATTCTGTAACTAGTTCAAAATTTTCCAATTCTAATAAAGTAGTTCAATAATACATTACTTCGTTAAAAAAGTAATGTGGAGTGTAATGCAATTGTACTCCGAACAATGATACTGATGCTATGTAATGCAAGCGGTAATGTGTATAACAATATACGCATTATACGCATTATAATTATTGCGAAATTAGAAACATGTATTATGAACACGTCGATGGAAAGTTTTTGCGCTTTCTTTGTCAATCATAGTCAATGTCAATAGTCATTAGAAGTTATAAACTCGATATGAAAAGGAGTATAAAGTAGAGACTATAAAATATAATATAAATAAAATATAAATAGAAAATATAAAATATAAAATAGAAAGTATAAAATATAATATAAAATACAATATAATATAAAATATAATATAATATAAAATATAAGTTAATATAAAATATAAGTTAATATAAAATATAAGTTAATATAATATATAATATAAGTTAATATAAAATTTAATTAGCTGTGAATACTAAATAGGTAAATCCAGAGGTGTATCCAGAGAAAGAGAATGGAGTCATAATTTGCTGCTTTTAATTATATTTTGACATATTATTATTATAATCATTATTACTTTTTATATTACTTTTCATTATTTTATATTATGCATATTTAATAGTATTTTCTTATGTTGTTTTTGAAAAAAAATTAATTAATAAATATGTTGTATTGGTGCAACAAATAAATAAGAATTTGAATTGTATTTTATTTATAAAAAAAATCAGTTCTATTACCAATTAAAAGGAATACCTTCCATAATTACTTTTCAAGAATCGATATCGGAATTAGTCCTTTTACTGCTATTATGTAATTAATGTTTGAAAATGCGTTCTATAATAGGTTTAACTTGAATAAATGAAGAAACTAATTCTAGGTAATGCAGAAGGGAGGCGATTGATTACCTCCTATGACATCGCCGTGTAAATGTAATGCGTTATTTCCATACACAGTAATCGAAAGTAGAACTAGTTGCTGTTTAAAGGAACTAGTTGCAGAATCGGTTCGGTAATTACTTGCCTACCCGACTGGGTATGTACGCACAAATACTTTTGAACATAAGGTAATTTAATTTCTGAATTGTTAGAGTGTTAAATTTTCAAAGAATTATCTATATTATGCTATAGAAAGCTTTCTACACTCAACTAGATTGTATCACAGATAATCCTCATTTATGTATATTGCATGAATTTATATACATACAATATGAAGAAACCAGAAAACGAAGATAACTATAAAAATGAAATTAAAATTTTGATAATATACAGTATCCTTTTAATCATTTTTCTACTTATTCTGGGTATAAATTCATTAAAATTCTATTGAAAAAAATGTATACTAAAATTAAAATGAAATAGCCTTTATAAAATTATCCGCTTTTGTCTCCTTTTTTTTCCATTTGTTATTTGGTATAAGCATAGACATAATATCATATATCATTGCTGTGGTATAAGTGAACAATTTCAGAATTCATTTATTTTAAATTTTATGAAATCGAATTTTTTAAATTACTTCGCATGCTCTTCATATGTTGCTCGGGCATGTCGGGCATAAATGTGCACAAGTTTAGTTTATGTGTTCAAGAACGTATTCACTTTATTTTCAGTTTTAAAAATACGATTTTCTATACAAACATATGAGTATCTATAAAAAAATAACTCATGAACATCATAAATTCGAACGTGGTTAGTAAAGCAATCACATCGGTAACAGTATCGTACGTGATCATATGAGTATATGCGTACATTACATATACGAGTTATACGAAAATTTATAAAAACAGTAATTTTCACATTTCATTTTTCAGAATTTTCTTTCTTCTTTTTTTATAGAGACAAAAATCCATAAAATTCATGTTTACTTTTATGACACATTTTTTATATTTTTACATATACATATAAGGTACATATGAATACTGAAATTTAATGTATAAATATGAATATAAAAGAAGGAGAATGAGAAAAGAACTAAAGATTTGCGATTATTATTAATATTATTATTGTTACTTTATGTGTTGCGTATATACATATAAAATTATGTAATAATAATAATATATGCCTAAATGTATTCAAATAAAATTCATATTTTTATAACCGTTCACTCTGAGTTGTTAAAATAAATTATGATACTGATACCATACCATCATACCACCATACGTGCATATTAATTTGTTTATTTTTATGATCAAATTTAATAGTTTTTAATTTTATTTTATTTTACTCTTCTTTATATGGATTAGCACATCCGTCAAAATACAGTAGCTGGCGGTAGCAAATAAAATGTAGGAAATATCTATGTTTATATTTTATGTGTTTTAATCGAAAGTCAAATCATTTAGAGATGAATTTTCTACATACACTATAATCAAATAAAAAATGAGCAAACAAAAAAAATTCATCAAAAACTTTACAAAAAAATAAATTCGTTACGTGTTTATTGTTGATAGCAAATTTTCGAATAACATTATCTGCTGTAATATACTTAATTAATTAATTAATTTAATTAAAAAAAGATAATTATAATACAAGATACATAGATAAATATAAGTACATACTACCACATACTACATACATTTATGTATATAAAATTCAATAGAAAAATATAATAAATTTTTGCCAAAATTAAATTCGATTCATACTTACATACATATGAAATGCTTATATGTGCATTATTAATTTTGGTTTTCTTTTCTATGTATGCACATACGAACTCTGGCTCAGAACAAATGATCTATCCATAAAATGCAAATCAATATTCATATTGTTAAAATTTACGAAAGCTGACTGAATAGATCCAACTTATAATGGAATATATAGATACAATAAAGGCCTATTTATGTGCACATTATTTAAAACACTCGTATGTACTATATACCAGTGAATATATACAATTTTTAAATACAATACACATACAAAACAATAAAAATATATGTAATACGTATATACAATACATAAATACAATCAAATGTTAGTGTGTTTTTACATATGTAACAAATTCATTCGTTATGCTTGTTGAACAAATTAATTATGTAACATCGTAAATTCAAAAGCCAATTCAATTTTTTTTTTTATTTTATTTTAGATTTCCTCATTGTGTTATTTTATTTTTTTATTTTATTTTTTTTATTTTATTTGTAATTTATTTGTTGTTTCTAAAATATTGTTCTGATATTTCTAGAATATTCTATATGTTAATTTCTGTTTCAAATCTGTTTAATACGTAGTATACGGTATATATGTATCTACATAATATGGATCGAAATCAAAATTGAATTTTTCAATTAACAATTAATTTCATTTCCAATATATAGGAATATCATATGTACCTATCATTCACGAAAAAATAAAATAATCAAAATACAACAATTTCTAAAATTACATTAGATTGCAATAATTATACATTTTCAGTTTAATTTTTAATACTCTATCATTTAATGTATCCAAAAACAATGGGTGTCCAATATAAAAGAATGAAAAACGAAACAAAAAATGAACATTTTGGTAATTGAATAATTTGTGAAATTTTTGATACAAAATTTAAATGATGAGTGATAATTTGATAAAATAGAAGAGATGTGTAATTTATAATATGTTGATATTTCGATGGAAATGCTGCAAACATATTTAAGAATGTCAAATTATTGCAATATGTAATATCATATATCACTGGAAATGTACACTTGATAAAAAAAAACAATCGACCTGTTGTAAGAAAAATTTTCTGGACGAATTATTTCAAAGCTCGTATAGAGTTTTGCAGTAAAATTTTGAATGTGATTTAGTTGGATAAAACAAATTCAACAAATGATTCTGATTGGAAAGTGGAATTTCGCGTTGTGAGTTACATCTGACGTATTCTGAATGAAATATGAATTCAATGAATATATTTTTGAAAAATCATCTGTTTTATTTTTCTTCTTTTTAAATGAGTGTAGCTTACACTTACAATTTAAAACACTTAAGCTGAACTAGAAGTTAAACTCTAATTTTATTATCGTCTTTGATATTACTTAAATCAAAGTTTCAATTCAAGTAAAACTCGTACTGTGAAACTGGCAATAATTCATGAACCTTTGATGGTGTTCCATTACTTTTTTAACCAAGTGTAGATATATTTGTACCTTGTACGTATGGTACATCTAACTCCTGTTGCAATCTTAAAAATGTATATTTTATGTTTTTTCATGTACTGTTACGTATGACAAAACTAAATTTCCTTATAACATACTATACAATAGATATTCTTTATTTATTTATATTTCAATAGAATATAAAATGTTATTCTATAACCCATTTTCAATATTTTTCGTTAACAAATAGAAAGAAAAAACACAGAAGAATTATTTGTTCTCACGTTATAGAAATCATCACCATTGTCGCCAATATCATCCATTAAACAATCAAAAAAATCAAAAAAAAAAACTTAATACATACTGAGGTATAGGTACAATATCAATAATAATAATAATAATAAAAAAATCCTGAAATGAAAAAAAAAATTCCATCAGGAGAATATTAAAGAATGAATGAATGAATCAGTGAATTGAATGAGGCAGTATTTTTTTTTCCATCTATACACAATCCCAATAACAATTACAATCATAGTCACTGTATATATATACGAATATACGAGTATGTATAGTTTTTACTATTATGTATTATCGTCGTTATATATTATTATTAATATGTATATATATTACATAACCCATCATGTATGTGCACATCTACAAAAAATGCGAGCAATAAAAATAGAAAATCAATGAAAAGAAAATCTAAAAAACAAATAATAATAATAATAATAAAAAAAATGAAAATTTAAAAAAAAGAACTAAAGAATTGTTTTTATTGTTCGCAATTTAAAAAGGAGACTTCTTGAATTTGTTTAAATGTTTTAAAATTTCTTTTCACGGTTTTCATTTTCTTTTTGTTTTGTTTTGTTCGCTCTGTTATACAGCTACATAAATTATATTTTTATTTTTATTTTACATTTAACTCTATGCATAAATATTCGTATACATTTTACGACAATAAAAATATAAGTATCACTATGAAAAAAAATTATTACGTATAAGGTAAGAAGAAAGTAATAACACATAAATGAAATATTAAGATTTAATAAAAACAACTAAGTAGTAAAAAAAAAAACACAAACTATTATTATTATTATGGGTACATTTGTTCTATTGTTAGAACGAAAAAATCCAGGATCATAAAACGATACGAAACCAAAATTAAAATAAAAATGCATGCATGTACCATGTGTGTACATGTACATATATATATGAATTTTATATTTATTTTTAAATTATACACGCACATTATATAACATGTACATATTATATAACACAAAAATACTTGAAAAACAACAACATCAGCAACAAAAAAAAAATTTACTAAAATATTAAAATCATTAAATTTTGAATGTGAAAAGATCCTCATCGTCTTCTCTAGCATCATTATAAAACGTGTATGCATATAAGTATGTGATTCTGCTACACTGCTACACTCTAAATATCTGACTAAATGAAATACACACCTTATGTACTATAGTAAATAAAAAAAAATTGAATAATATAAAAAATTAAAAGTAGGCAAGAAAGAAAAAAAAATGCATTCAAACATTCATGAAGAATTAATGTGCACATATATTATTCTTCATGAAACTCGTAGATACTTTTATTATACAAAAATATATTTAGATTTTCTATAATTACACATACGAGTATAAAGATATTTTATATATGTACATATTTTATTATTATTAATTTGTTTGAAAATGTATGTATATGAATGTATTTGTGTATAGATTACATAATATTCATATATGCATGCTTGCAACCAGTATAAATACTTACTACTTATTATTATATACGTATATTATATTATAGGTAAAAAGGGATTCAATTTAATGAATACCGAGTTTATTTTTATAGCTCTATAACACATAAAAGAAAATAAACAGAACAAAACAATTATAGAAAATATAAAAAAACGGAAAATATAAATATGTAGTACGTATGTATGTATATGCATGCAGCAAATACTGAATATTATTATGTAATCTATTCTATGTACTATAATAATTCATATCATATCGCGCTGACTTTATGAAATCTTTTTCAGAAAATTATTATTGATAAGAATACATTGTGTACTTATGTGCTTGCTTACGTGTACGTGTGTATGCAATATCCTTTTGTTTACGTTTATGTATACTATATTCACAAGTTATAAAATACTACTTATATACTATCGTCTATGGATGAATAGTGTGATGGTTGGTGATGGTGAGAGCGTATATAAATAAATCGTTGTTTAATCGTTTGAAACCCTAATTTCTCAGGAACATTTTAATAGATTTAATATGTATGTACATATACTTCACTATATCAGTAAATGTAAAAAGAAAAGTCTATATATTATAGAAATATTTAATCAGATAAAAAAAAAAAAAAAAAAACTTTCATTTCTTTAGAATACTTGTTCAATTTCACACTTTTCCATGTACATTAAGTAAAAAATAAACATAATTGAAAGGTAAGGCGATACTATATACTATATAGAAATTTCCAGATAGCAAAATATTTTATTTGATTTCAAAAGGACTGACTGATTATATATACGAATATACGATTCATTCATTTTCAATAAAATGTACAATAATATAATAATGATTATAGTGCTTAGTGCTTATATAACTCTAAGCATGCAAAATATTTTCAAGGCTTTAAATTTCCGTATGTACTCCTTCATTTAATTATCGTCCCATTATTATTCAGTTATTTCCCTTATAATCGGTTTTTATGTAATTTGTTGTTGTTGTTGTTGTTGTTGTTGCATTCATTTTCATTTTAATTTTGCAAACATGAACCACTTCAATTATTCACTCATATATATGTAAGTATACACACATCCTTTATATTACATATACATGTACGTACAAATACTCGAATACAGTTTTGTATGTATGTTTGTGTTATGTATTAATTTATTTTCTAGTACATATTTTCCTTTTATACTAAACCGTGATAAGGCAAAAGTGAATGGTGAATGTGTAAATGGTATGTGTATGTTCGTATGTATATACATATGCATACTTGATATATGGAATTTTTTTAAATGCAATCCTGTTGCGTCAAGGATTTTTAATCATCCATCATATTGAATATTAAAAAAAAGCGTAAATTACAATAAAAAAAAAATAATAAAACAAATGACAAGGAACCCTGAATGAAAATGGAAATATACTACATAAATGAATGTTTACATGGCTCGTATATATGTACATTATGTACATACGAGTACATACGTAAAGTATTTAACTGTTGAAGGGTCAAAATTCAACTTGAGAACGCGGCATAAAATACAGTTAAAATGTTACTATGTTTTTTTTTTTTTTATTTTCCTATACACATGCATTTATTTATTCATTCATTCGTTTTTCTTTTTATTTATTTATTTATTTTTTTCTAGAGAAATTATATGCACGCTATTTCAAGCGTTTTACAATTCACAATGTAAAAACATTTTTGCATAGCAACTAGCAAGTAGCAACAGAGTGTTATTTCATAATTTTCCCTACAATGTAAAGTATTGTATGTATATAATGTGATATAATGTATGTAATATGCATTTATGTAAATGCCGGTTTCGTTTATATATTATACAAATTATATGTACATACATACTCTTATATTAACTACATACTGTGATATTGAGTACATTTTTACTGATACTGATTAGAAGGGGAAAATAACCAGCGGAAATGTAATGCATGTGATTCATTTCAATGAAAATTCTTTTATTTTTTATATCTTTTATTGTCCACGTACGTATGCATTACATATTATATGTACATATGTGTATGCGCAATTTATCATTTAATATGCAAATTAAAATATCCACATGCAATTGATGGAAATGTATGTATTATAAATACATACTCGTATTTTTATTACATATGTAGGTAAATTAATGTGTATCTACTTATCTATATTATATACAGTGAACATTTTTTGTTTTCAACTCCTCCTGTTTTTTGATTTCTGTTTTTTCTTGGTTATTGAATGCAACAGTCATTTAAACAAAACAAAACAAAAAAAAATAACTTGATGCCGAATTATATAACAAATTATAAGGTCAAATAATATTAGGGTATGGCTTCTAGAATTTTTGTTCTTTCGCATAACAATTCCAAAAAAAAAGAACAAAAAATAAAGTTAAAATTAAAAAAAAAAGGATGAAAAAAAAATAATTTACAACCAGAAGTTTTGTAAGAGTTTTTATGCCACGCTATGATCAAAATGGTCATTAGCATGTGTATGTGCTCCTTTAATTATTTAAAATTTTGTATTTTGACTATTATTTACATCGGATCATCCATGCAGTTGTACGTACACATATAAATTGAAATGCATGTTTCACAAAAATTTTAAATTTAAAAAAATATATATATTTTAATTCGACAAAAAACTGTAAATCTGTATCAAGCATCTAAAGCATTCTAAGATAACTGTATATTGATTTAATTGAAATCTATTATAGATCACTATCAGCTGTCTGCCTACACATGCATACATACGTATATTCCTCTAATTGCTAAATGCTCATGTCACTACTGCATATATATAAAATGCATGCCACTACTTACGGTATATATACAAACTAACTAAAATATTTAAAATATCTCTAGATGTAAAAAGTATTTTTTCATCAAATCTATGTTAAAAATTTTTGATTAATAGCCTCCCGGAAAATTGAATTTTAATAATTTTTGATTTCATTTTTCAAATTTACGAATATATGTAAAATGAACATATATACAATTGTGTGTGCATTTTTTTCGCATTTTTTAACATGTAAAATACAAATATTTCATGTGATATTTTTTTTTATCCACACACCAAATACATATGTACAAAAAATGTATAAATGTGTACTACTTAATATGTACGGGCATCTATACGAGTATGTTTATGCCAAAATAAAAAATTAACGAAAAATCATTTTTCAAGCATCAAAAAACTAGAAAATTTAATTTTCAATTTAAATTATTCTACACACATTTTTATTTTCAAAAAGGAAAACAAAAAACAAGTAGAACTTTGCTCTATAAAAAATTTATATTAATTACAGTGTATGCCGTAAAAAAGAGATATCATTTATTCAATTTTAATTCTCTCAAATTAACATAATTTCATAAACGAAAGTTGCATTATTTAAAAATTTCAACTTCTATAAAACATTTCTTCACTAATTAAGATATAGTTTTTCATATATATGTACATGGTGCAGTTACTGAGAAAAGGTGCACCAAAGTATGTTGAAATTTGAAGAAAGCCTCGTCGTTATTGTCCAGTACAAGAAAAACTAATACCTTTTTGAAAAATGTGTTCTGCTTATTTCACTCATTCTTCTTTGAGCTTTCATTTAAAATATATTTCATAAAACTCGGATAAAAAATGCCTGAGAAAAAGTGTACCAAAATTACCCAAAAGCAGTAAAATCACTATTACATCCTCTTAACGATTTGTCATAAAAATAATTTTGTTTATATTGAAAAATGCATTAGTGTTATTGAAATTTAACACACAAATAATATTGAAAAAATCACCAAGGGAAGGAAGATATTTATAGAACGGATGTAATTATATGAAATCCGGTTTCATTTAATTATAAAATGGACTTTAATAAACAGTAATGTGAATATTGAAAGTGCAATTTTAATTCTTATCAATTTTTCTCAAAAATATTTCTAATTCCTATTTTTTGATCATCCACTGTAACATAAACAATATAAATAGTATTATACACAGTTATATTGTTTTTAAATGTAGTATATGGAAAAAAAACTTATGCGTGCATACATCTGTACATACATACATATGTATGTATGTATGTATGTATATGCATGAATAAAATTAAATTCATCTTTTTTTTTTATCGATTCATGGCAAATTTTATTTTTTTCTTTATTTATTTATAGAATGGAGTTGTTTACGCATCTTCTTGTTTTGAATTTTCTACACAATTTTATAATATACTGAGAAAAAAGTTTTCACTTAAAAAAAGTAGAAACAGCATCAACAACAACAAAGAAAATGAAAATAATAACTGAATAAAGAAAAAATAAATAAATTTTATATGGATGATGAAAAAAAACTTAAGTAAAATGAAAATGTAGAAATGAAGAAGAAACGAAAAAGTTTTGTTTTTTGTTCTGTTTGTTATTTTTTTTTTTTTTTCAACAAATATTATAAACTTTGTTTACTTGATTTTTCTGAATAAACGATTTAATTCTTGCCTTATCACACTTATGACTTTACCAGCAACACATCATATATAACCACACATATACAGTCGACTCCCGATAATTTGAAGTTTTTTTTACAGTCCCTTGAAAAGCACTAAATAAATTGAAAACAATTAATATGATTTGGTTATCGAATTTGTAGGGATAGCATCTATAGCTTATCGACATTCTATAATTTGAAGTTGGGCCTTTCTACTCTTATTTTGAAGTCGGTGATAATTGTTTTTATGCACAAATAAACCTATCGTTAGTAACCTGTCGTTTATTTATATGAATAAGTGAGTGAGTTCACAGTTCGCAGTCTTATGTCTTCTTTCAAACGTGTTATGTTAATATTTCACTTGTGTTATTAATTTTTATGTAAAATTGAGTTCAAGAAAATTATGGAAAATTCATTGGACAATGATGTATGGAAATTGCTCGCTGAAAAGAAAATTACAAACGTTTTTTTAAAAATAAATATTTATTATTTGTGTAATAAAAATCACGAATTTTAATTAAACTTTTGTTTATTTGAATTTTTTTTCTGTCTCCGTCTTGGTTATTTGAACTACATTTTATTATTATTTTGAACACTTTCAGTAACTTGAACTTTTTCTCTGGTCGCCTGGATTTCAAATTATCGAGATATGACTGTATATCTAAATATCATGCAGATACAAAAAAAAAATTTACATTAACAAAAATCGAACAAAATAAAATTTGTGTGGGAGTTTATACAAGTCTATATAGTAAATACCGTATTTTAACTATAAACTTTGCTTCTATGCGTATCCAAAATGTTGATGATGTTGATGATGATGTTTTTATACATAATATATGTACCCATTTTATCCATAATAGATGTATGTTAGATACAAAAATTAAAATAAAAAGAAAATTAAGTAAACATTCACTTCATATTTTTAAATTTTCTATATGTATACATCTACCACATACATTTATACTCGTACATATTTATGCATATTTTATACTCTACTTAAACTTTTTATATTGTTTATGTTTTGTTTTCATCTTATTTTTTTTATTATTATTTATTTATTTCATATATTTTTTTTATCACCATCACCACCCTCTCCCCCCAACTGTTATAGCTTTTTAACGTAGCATGTAGCATATTATTTAAATCAAATTTATTTCTTTTAAACATAAATTTATGTATGTATGTATGTGTGTATACATATGAATAAATTTTTTATTACAATTTTGTGTAGATTTTATTTGGTATTTGGTCTTGATGATGGCACATGATGCTGTGTCAGTTTTTTTTTTTTGTTAGTATTTCTACATAGGCATACAGGCTCATAAATTGTCTTAATTTTTGTTTTCTTCTTCTTTTAATTTTTGAATATACGTACGATTATGTATAATTTTATCCAAAACTATACATTTATATGCACACAAACATACTAACATATACACATATGTATGAATACTTGTGTGGAAAGTAGAAATTAAATAAAGTTGTTTTATTTATCGTTTATGAATGTACGAGTACACAGAATTTTATATCTAAACAGAGTATGTAAGATTATGTATATGTATATTTCTTTTCATTATATGTTTTCTGATATTCAGTATGGATTATATGGATACGAGTTCATATCCAGATGTGTGTGTATGTTATTTATTATTTTATTTTCTTAATATGTAAATGTACTAAAAATTTAATTATCTATTTATATTTTCATTTATAAAATTTTATAATATTTAAATGCAAAAAAAACATTATTACTTATATAATTTCTCCTAAAGAAAACATTTAAAATTTGAAAGATAAATATTTGTAAAATTAAAAAAAAAACATAGTAATTAATTCATTCATATATTTTTAAATGAAAATTTTTTAAAAAAATCTATCATTATGCATAATAAGAATTTAATATTTACATAAATACATATGTACATATATGTAAGATTGTCTCTATACTAGAATAAGTATATACTTCTGTATATATATACATATATACCAATGAACAAAATATTTATAAAAAAATTTAAATGAAATTTATTGTTTGTTCACATATGAACCCATCAAGCTTTCAATAAACATTGGAAAATCATGAATATTTTTCATGAGTATTTTATACTTAATGTACATATTTTCGAATTTGAACAAAATATTTTAATTAAAAATGATTCTTTTTTACTGATCGAAAAGTTGCTAACTCTTTAATGATAACAAGTGTTATGTATAGATCATTTGTGTATGTGTGAAAGAAAAATGTGGTAATTGCATAATTAAATCAAATCTTTTGAATTTGTAGAAAATAAAATATATTTTCAGAAATATTACAGGATTTTAACATAAATAAAGAGAACGTTTTGAGGACTGAATCAACAAAACATTGACATTAAAGTTTTTAAATGTTGTTTTTCACATTGATATTGGATGCAACTTGAAGAAATTCATCTTTTGCATTTTGGATGTGCATTAGATAAACAACCAAAAAATCCTCAAATTTTGTTTTAAATAGACAATTTCATATGATATCGTTAATATTTTATAGACTAGACTGTATACAAGAGGCTCATTGGAGCAAATGCTAGAGATATACTTGCTTACTGATCTGGAAGTGCAGGCTCGCTTACTATCCAAGAAAAATAATTTTCAATTTTTCATTGCTTATTTCCATTTTTCATTACTCTCAAAGTACAATCAGCTTTGAATGACTTTGTTAGGGAAAAGGGCTTGGAAATGCTAATGACTTGCTGACAACAATTAACGCAAAGTATTCAAAAAATAAACAGTATAAAAAAATTTTGTTTCTCTTCCAATAATAAAGTGGTTCGCAATCCACATTATAGTATAGGGTACATTGGATATATAAGTCAAATAATCAATTTCCCTTTAAGTGAGGGTCTTGGCTCGATTCGGGATATGCTTTCTCAGACCGTGTGTGAAGTAGATATCTATACTGAAGTATGATATCTATGATGATATCTATCTATAGCAATCCAAAAATATGATGATTTTCGATATAATATGGAATTCATAATATTTGTTTTCATTCTAATCGAAACTTAATTTATCACAATTAAAAATTATGTATCTACGAGTACAAGAAAATTTTATTTACCATTTAATATTACAATAATTCTAATTGTTACCATAATGAACATAACATGATAAGTATACGATATATCTGAATTGGAACATTAAATTTGTTGCTGACACTTGTACTTAACTTGCTACTATACTACTACTATACATAAGTATATTGCTACTATCCCTAGTTGCTACTGTTACTAGCCAAATTGATTGAAACATATAAAATAATGAATGAAATAATTTCAAGATGTTCGAATATCAATGATATATAATTGGTTTGATTGTATAAAGTATTTTCTTGGAAAAAAAAATTTGTTTGTTTTCGATTGTCTTACTGGATGGATATTAGGATGGATGGATACTCTATCACATAACCACATCATAATAAAATATGACTAAGGCCACTAAGACTATACAGATACACTGTACATATATGTACATATTTTTATACTGACAATATACATACATTTGTATTCATGTAGATTATGTATGTTTTTCAATTGACTTCTGTGTATATATATACTCAATTCGTAATAAAGTTCGAAAATTGAAAAATACTCTGGTTGACTGGAAAATAATTACTGTTTTGTAAACAAGTTTAATATATTTATATAGAATAGAGATGTGCAGGAATATGTATATATTATGTAGATGTATATCTACATTATAGATATGAATATGCATATGTATGTGTATACATAGATAAAATTTGAACATACATTCATAATGTATATTATGACAAATAAATAATAATAAAAAATACAAAAAAACAAAAAAAATCATTAAAAAATTGTAGATACTCGAATAGGATTAATGTGGTAAAAAAATAAGAAAAAAAAAAAATTTACGATGTCAAATAAACAATCTCCAAAAAACTTTATAGATAATAGCACATAGCACTATGAGAGTATAAGAATACATACGTATATGTATAGAGTAGGTATGTGTATTGTGTGTGCCTGGTGTGTATGTAGTAAAACGTAAAACTGACTGCAATAATTAAAGTGGACTAATTGTAAATTGGGTAGTAAAAAGCTTTAATATCAGAGACATTAACAAAGGAAATATACAAATTTTATGATTTTTTACTGTAGATACACATTTTATGTACTACATGTACACACACATACACAACATAATAAAATTATATTATTATTTAGATAGAAGACAAAATTGAGGAATAGAAGCAAAAATATCACGAAAAAATAAAATTAATTTTGATTACCAAACACAAAAATACAATAAAAAAAATAAATAAATAAATAAAAATAAACATAAAGTCAAAATTTTAAGTGAATTTTTTGATTATTTTTATATTCATTTATTATGACTATCTACACATATATAATGTATGTATGTGTATGCATGTATTATGTGTGTTTTTAGAAGTAAAGTAAATATAAATAGCATCGTATTTTGATGAACTTTAATGAAATTAATAAAAAAATAAATTAAGTCTGATATTTTTGTTTTGTTATCTCTTTTTATCGACTTTTTATTTAACTTTTATGAGCATTATCGTTTCTTATTTTTTTTTTTTTTTTATCATACAATAATTTAGTTCTTTTCTTCATTTTTTGTGAACTAATAAAAAAAAAATCGCTGACACTTTTGGTTTTTTTCTTATATAATATGTAATGTAATGTATTCAATAATATGTACAAGTATAAATCATGTATATATATGTATGTACATAAACGTATATATCAACGTGCAATGAACAATGTATTTTTATGAATATTAATATTGTAACTGTAAGTGTGAATGTTCGATTCGATTTTGTAAATTTTGTGATCTTGTCAGCTTCAATTTCAATCGAAATCCATTCGTATATACGAGTACAGTTCAAATTTTTTCTTAAGTCATCAGTGTTCAATAGTAAGTCAGCAAATTGATTTTTTAAAAAAAAAAAAATTTTTTTTCTTTTCATTTTTATTATTTTTTTTTTTTTTATTGTACTCGTATTGAATTTATTGCTGATATCAGTCAAATTGATGCTGAGTGAAATGCATGTGTAGAATACGTACATATGTATGTAAAATAATTGACTAAACAAATAAATTTCTTTCTTTAGTTTTTTTTTCTATCGTAATTGAAATGAAATTTCTTTTTATATGTAAGAGAATTAATTGTTAGAAATAAATTAAAATCTAATATCTATAATGAAATTAAATAGGAAGAATATTTTTAAAATTTCTTATAATGTACATATACGTACATACTCTTTTATATACGTATATGTAGGTGTTAGATGATGTCAAATGTATTTTAAATTTTCAAAGAAACTTATTTAAAAAAACCCAATCCTGAATAGAATATAAAACATATAGAACATTGTGTCTGCATCTGACATCTGACACATCAAAGAAATTCACTATTTTCCTTTCCTGCATAGATCGATTTGTTATCTGAATCAACAAAATGTACGAATAAAATAAAAAACAATTCGTGTGTGTACAGTACACATGCCAATATATATTCGTATAAGTATAGCTATATCGAATGAATGCCTTTAGTATCATTTCCAATCTTCAGTTCCAACGTTCTAATTAACTTTTGTTCAGATACCTACTTGTTTATTTAGAATTTGGAATTTTATTTGTACTGTAATGTGATTGTCATTTTATTCTATCCTGAAACATTTTTTTTTTTGTTAAATAAATATTATTGGCAGATCGAACTATTTTTTTTTTCAAATAGATCTAATAGTAAGTATCAATATAATAAATTCGATTTTAATTAAATTAAGAAATTTATTATCCAATGATCCGTATAAATACTTTCGAACATGTTCAAATAGGTAACCTTACTAATACTTCAATAATTCATCACTTTATCGTTTATTCGGCCAGATAATATAATCTGTAAATATAATACATATGTATATAAGATATAGGATAGGTAAAAAGGTATCATATAATCAAAAAATAAAAATTTTTTTTTCTATTTGTTTTAATTATTAATTTTATTTTTTATATTATTTTTATATTTATTTCTATTTTGTACAAATTTATTTGTGCCGTCTTTGAATGAGGGACTACATAAATATATAAATAATAACACAATGTAGCGTTGGATGTTAAAAAAAAGTAATATATAGGGGCTCCATATCATAACATACATACATTGTATATTCGTATAATAATGATGTTAATGATGATAACAAAAATCAAAATGAGTCTTTTTTCTTTAAAAAATAATAATAAAAAAATAAAAAAATTAAATAAAATAAAATGAAAAACGTATAAATTTTTTAGACAATGGGAAACATAAAATATAGGCTTGCTTTTATATATGTACGAGTATATATTATGTTTATTTATATACAAAACATATAATAATAATGTATATAAAATATAAAATGTAGGCAATCTACAGATAACTAAACTGAAAAACAGGAAGAAGTCTATTAAAAAAGATCTTAAACAGTTCAGCTGTTAAAAATTCTAATTTAATGCTTTGTTAGATACAATCTTCTCACATGTTTTTATATGTCTTTTGCCCGTCAACATTTTTCACATTTTATTTTATTTTTTATTATTTCTATTGTTGATTTTTATTGTATATATACGCATGATACTGCATACTACATATACAAATAGTTATAAATATATTATATATACTTAAATTTATATATTCACGTTTATATATTATTTACGTATATGTATGAAGTAAGTATGTAAAAATATTAAAATATGTGTACAATTAAAAGAGGAAAAAAAAGAAGAACAAATAAATTAAAATCTAAAAATGAAATAAAATTATACAAAACTTTTAACAATTTTATCTGTAGCTTTAACTGCCTACCCACATACAAATAATATCTGGTTATGTATATTCGTGTACAGTGTTAAACAAAATTATAAATAAAATTTACATTATTTGTGGTTACTGTTATTGAACATTTTGAATTATTGACGAAAAAATGTCAATCTTTTCTATTAACAAAGGACATGCAAAGTATGGAGAAAATTTTCAAAATTTTTCATAGTTTTCTCATATAACATAAAATTTTCAACAGACATACAAAAGTTTGTGAAATTTTGATATTTTTTGAAATTTTCTTTTTTCGTAAAGATCTATATTACCTAATCATGTAAATTCATAAGTCTACATTAGTAGTGGAAAGTTTATATTATTATCCAAATTTTTCATGCACGTATACAATTTACACATTTTTTCACCATTACAGAATTCAGATTGTAGATGGAATAAACTGAAATTTTTATAATTTTCTAATATTCATTAAAAAACATGAAAAAACAATTTCTATTTTATTAGGTTACAATTATTTTGTTCATCACTGTACAAAATACACTGTAATTATTATAGTTGTATGTATAAAGTTACAACAGAACAGCTATATGTGTATACTTTTAATGTTTTTAATAAAATAATTTTTTTTATTTAATTTTAATTAAACCTAATATCTATTTTTGTAATATTTCATCATATTTTTAGTGTAACAAACTAATTATGTTCGCCACTATAAATTTATTAAATGTAATTTAGATTATTTTAAATGATTTTATTTCTTATTGCTTTTTATTTTTATTTTTTTATTTTTTTGTTAAATTTTAAAATTATAAATGTAAAAATATTATACTTAAATTTAAAAAGATAATGAATGAATTTTTATTATTTTTTTCGGTTATTTAGTTTTTGTCGTTTTTGTGTAAATTAAAAATTGTATTACACGTAAAAAAAAAAAAGGTTAAATATATTACATTCACAATATACATTGTAACACATAGTACATGACAGTCTATGTAATCGGATGGTATATAATTTCAGTTAAGATATTAAAAATAATAGAAGAATTTTTCTGAAAAGAAAACAGAAAGAAAATTACTTATGAATGTAAATTACATATTTTAAATAAAAATTTTTTAGATTAAAAGATGTAAGATATATTTCGTATATATACTGACCAAAACAAAAATATCGAACGTTGAGCTCTAGAAAGTTTGTAAACAATTACTACTAGAAATTGAGGTCAATAAAAGGAAATAAATAAGAATATGTATATCACATTCTGCGTAAACATCTAAATAGAATTCCCCGCCTGACGCTTAATGATATCCGCTGGGTTCCCAGTAGAGAGAGAGAGAGAGAGACCTAAGATGTCGGTGGAGACGGAGTGTATTAAAGCATTAGAGGTAACTGAAACATCATTATGCGATTTAAGGAGATTGTCAAATTGGATTATTATATAGAAGGCTTTTGGTGTTATGCTTCTCCGTGGACCATATGCATTAGTTTTCGATAAAAAATTTAAATGTCTTTAAAATAGATATTACACTAAACTGAATTGCATCGATTGCCACTTACTACACCTTCAATACTATGACTTTCTAAAAAAGTAGCTCAGTTTTTTAATTTCTTGCTTCTGCTGATAGAAGAGTTTTTGGATCATTATCTATATTTCAAATATTTTCCGTATCCTTTCTATTTTAATTTCATATACATAAATTCAAATTTTTTTAATAAAAATCTTCAATACATTTTTTTGTAGATTTCCCTTTTCAAATATTTGGTATTTTCTTGGTACATTAAAATCTACAAATAAATAAATATGACTATAATATGAACGTATATTAATTTAATTTCAGCTGGACTAAAAACCAAAAATTAATGTACACATTTAATATCACGCCTTATCTATATGCATTTGATTACTGTTTACTGTCGTTATCACGATCATTTCTTCATATTTCATTGTTAGATTTTTTTTTCTTTTTTTTTGCAACTAATTTTATAATTTGTTTAGCCCTTTAATTATACCGATATATTATGTACGTATGTTTCTCTTTGTATATGTAGGGTGTGAAAAGCCAATCCTCAAACGTGAATTGTGTATATGCGTAGATATATTAATTACATATAGCTGTCGTATACGTATATATAATGTACTTATATTCCACATATGAGTATAAATTTGTGATTTATTAAGTTATTTTTTTTCATATCTATTTTTTCATGTTAATTAAATTTCATATTACATATGTAATTTATGTATTTTCTCTATTGTTTTTTTTTTCTTCATACAAAAAATAATTAAGCATGACATTATGACATAAAGTATTCCAGAAACAAAAATTATTCTAGAAATTATTTAATTTTTATTACACACATGCATACAGTCGTGTTTATACATTTAAGTTCCTATACGATTACTGTACACTCTATATACGATAAATAAAATTTATGCGCAGATACATATTATGAAATGGAAAAAATTAGTATGCTAACATATTTTAAAAGGATATTCACTGAGATTTTTCATATCTTAACTATTATTCGAGTTCATAGAATTCACAAATATTCGAAAATAATTTAAAAATTGAGTAACGGTTCAATTTATTATCTATAGATATATATATAGGATGTCTGTAGATTACAGGTTGCAGCTTAAAAATATCTTTCAGCGCAATATCCAAAATAAAAATGTTATCGAAAAATCTTATTTACTACTATGTACGAGTATGTATCTAGATAATGTATAATCAAATATATCTGTATGTACTTGTATAAGTACGTACATACATACGAGAACGAGTAAATGTAAAAATGAAAAATACACATAGCTAGCAGATTTTATCTTTGTAATAGAGGTTATTAAACTCAATTAGTTAAGCTGTTATTAACCAAAAAATAAGGTGGAGTTTATGTGTTATTTCTTTATTTATTTTTTTTATGTTCTATTACTCTTCTTTTTCCAAATGTTACATGAATTTATGATTATATACGAACGAGTATATATTATTCCCGGCAAGTGTAAAGTATTGTATGACATAAAACACATATCTAAAAATGTTCATATAATAATATTTGCATTGTATCCATTTAACTTTACATATTAATGTATATAACAGCAATCAACATAAATACAAACATATATATAACGGCACACAATTATTAGTTCGGTTATAGCATTTATAGTAAAAATATAATTACTATTATTGTCATAATTATTTATAAATATATGTTTTATTTTGTATATTGCGTATATGTACTAAAATGTTATGCTATATACGTTACTTAGTTATTTACACGTTCTTTTTTTTTACCACATACATAATATGATAAATAATAAATTTAAAATGTTATGAATTATTAAGGTTACATTATTTTTCTATTTCTTTCTTATAACAGTATTAAACATAACATACATTATGTACATAAATATTCACATACACTATACACATACCTATGTACAGAATATGTATGTACCTGTTTACGAAAAATGTATCTATCCCCTTAATGCTGTAATATGATCGTAATGGAAAGGACTTTCACTAATTATTACTCTACTATATAATTTCATTACAAATACATTACACATGTAGATAGTTATTACATTACCTGTTTATACGTATGTACATTTACATGACTAAAAAAAATTTTTATATATATAATAAAAATAATAATTATAATTTCAGGAAACCGAAATTGCCATACTACCACACCACACCTAAAATGTATAAGTCACATATATGTGTTGATGTTAAACTATATACATATACATATATTTAATATTATGTATGCATAAACACATACATATACATAAATGAACTTATACAAATTAGACATTAGATTGTGTATGAAAAATTAAACTTGGGTCTTTCTAAGTATAAAACAGAAGAAAGAAAAATGAATATTCAAGTATAAGTACATTTCCTGTATGCATGTATGTATGTATGTAGTTATAAAATTTGTACGTCACTATACAATAAAAAACATAAATAAAAAAACATAAAAAATTGAAAGACAAAAAACAAAAATTACTTTAATTATGCATTACATAAATCGAATGACTTTTAAGATTCATAAGATTAATTTTTTAGCTCTACCGTATAATTTAAAGTTAACATATATGTATGTATATGTATATATACGAAATTATGTGTAGTTAATATGTATGTTGAAAATTAAAAGCAAAAAGATAAAAACAAGAGAATGAAAAAAAAAATAAATGAGAAACACTAAAATAAAATATCGAATAATAAATTTTCAAATGAAAAATCATTAATTTCTGTTAAAATAAAATGCAATAACATTTGCAATTATTATGATTAAGAAAATCAAAGATTAAAAAAAATAATATTACGAATAAAAATAAAAATAAAATTAATTACAATTAAACACCAAACTAGATTGCATTTATTTTTCTTCTTCTTCTTCTTCTTCATATTTTTTATATTTTTGTTAAATTCATTTATCAGGTATTCAGTGTACCATAGCAGCAAGTGTATAGTACATATTATATTAGATTTCCATTAAATATGAATTAAAATCCTATCAAAAAAAGCTACTATACTTCTGTTATTGATGACTGTAGGTAGACTGTAGGTACTGTACGAACAGATATACATACTTACATATACATAAATTTTAAATATTAAATACTGTTCAAATTAAAACTAAAAATTAAAATTAAAAAAAAAAAAAACTGATCATGACGATTTCATGATGGTCGATGGTATAGTAGCATATTGGTTGTACCATCTAGCACGTACTAACATATATGTATGTATAATATACGTATTGGATTTAAAATTACACACATGTATAGCATATAAAAGAGTGATCTGCAAACAGAGCGATGCTGTAAAGTAAAACAAAAAAAAACTGATACTAAAATAAAGGTTAAAATAAAAAAAAAAAAACAAAAAAATTAAAAAAGATTTCAGTTCATTATTCATTTTTCTGATTTTTATTCGAAGGCTTTCTTGATACAAAATTAAAAATATTTTTCATATAAAATCTGGTTTTAATGCGCTCATAGTATATTTCATATATGTATGTACCTACCTATTTGAAAATGCAATGAAATTTTGAATTTATGTATTTTCTGTATATTCTTATTATTTTTCTTTTTTTGATTTCTTTAAATCAAATTATTGTTCAAATTATATTAGAAAATACATACATACAATGCATACTCGTATTCGTATACATCATAATATCATTATTTTTACATTATAGAAAAAAAAAACCATCAAAGCAAAATAAATCAAATAACCTATGTAGTATGTAACAGTATCTACAATTTATACTCGTATACAAGTACATATACTTATGTACATGTTAATATTAGCTATATGGCAAATAAGATAGAAATTTTAAATAAAATTTCTTTATATTTAGATTACATGCATTATTACTATTATTATTTCATAGATTGTGGTTATATGAACAATACGAAATATTATGTATAAGACTATATGAATTTAAAATTATTTATGCTCACATCATAAAAAATCATATTTTTATCACCACAAAAATACAGTAATAAATAATTTTTTTGTTTACTTATTTATTTAATTTTGTTTTTTATATTTTACATATACTTATATTACATATCTTAAATGAGAAGAGTAGAGATATAAAACCATATAAAAAATATAAATATAGTGATGTGATAAAACTGACTGTATACATTATGTATGTGATACTCATATAATCGTATTTTTATATACGAGTCAACTTATACTACATCTAGATCTAGGTGTATATATTATGTATATGATGCATGTATGGCACAAAAATATACATTATTTTTTTTTTTTTGATATTTTCTTGGTTTTTTGTTTATCTATTTAATGTGTATTTTTATTGTTACATAGCTTTTATGAGTTAGATAAGTGTGTACAAATAACATTAAATAAATTAGATAAATTGTGTACTATTCATATATGTATCTACAATCATACGTATATACACATGCATGCGATTACATGAATATCCTTGATATGTATTTAAGAAAAATTGTATATAATATTCTATGTAAGTATGTATGTAACATACAAAACATTATACATATCTATGGAAATTATATGTTTATGTAAGTTTAGATAATTTTCATATTTTATCATTAAAATATTTTAATATTCTGACAAATTTCATACGCGTAAACGAACAGTCTCCGACTTCTTCACTTTTTTTCTTTAAAAAAAAATTTTTTTTGTTGAATTTTTTTTTTCATACAAAAATTATTGATATCTTTAAAAAAGTTGTTTTTTTTGTTCATTATTTTTTCAGAGTAGTTTTTTCATTGTTGCTCTTACAGTGAAATTTGAAAAAGCTATAGATAGAAAAGTTATAGATAGAATATGAACTGGTAGATCAACTATAATACTACAACATTTAGTATACATATACCCTAAAGGCAAATGAACAAATGATTTAACGTCATCCATGCACGCAAAATACTAGATAGATCTCTTCGTTCGCCTATATATCCACATGTTAGAATCCAATGGAATCATGAGTTTCAGTACGTTTCAGGTAGAAAACTAAGATTTGATTTTCCTTTTTTTTTTTTTCTTTAAGAAATTATCTAAAAAAAATAAATAAAATATTTTTTTTTCTTTCTAGAATTTTAGTAATAATAGTAACTGGATACTTTTTTATATTACTTTTACTGTTGTGGATCTGATTTCATTGACCTGACTCTGGCTCTGTTGGTTAAGTAAATTTGATGATGAATCGTTTGTACAACATAAACAAAATTCAAATAATGCACTCAAACAATATGTATACGTTTATGATCATAAATGTGTTATAAGATCATAAAATGCTATGTCAAAAATTCAAAAATTTTGAACTGCATAGAAGTTTTAAAATACTTATGCAGTAGCATATCGTTTTCAGAAAAATAGAAAAATAATAATTGGAAATTTTATACTTTTGAAATTTGAAAAACATTTAAAAAAAATAAATATTTGATATTATATACTTGAGACCACTTCAGGAATCTATGTAAAATCCTTCAGTATTTTCATATACGAAAAACTAATATATGTTGTATGCATTTAAGGTACTTACATAAATCTGTACACTTGTAATTTGTTGTATCGTTGTATTCAACCAAAAAATATGTATTTTGTCTATATATAGTATATTTTTTGATTCTACATAATTTAAACAAAGATGTTTGTATTTATATACAATTCAAAAAAACTTATGCCATATGGCATAGTTTAGAAATGTTATCGAATTTTCTATTTTGGGCTAACTATAGTGTCTGCTATAAAATTTAAAATAAAATCAAACTCAAAAGTAAAAGTTAAAATACGAATTAAAAATTATATGAATATTAATATGTATATAATAATGAAAATATCCAACATTAGTGCTTTTTCAAACAAAAAAATATGTCAAGTCAATCTGTAAAATTTTCAATAAAACTTGCCTCTATACAAAATAATATACTCGTATATGTATATCACATCCATATACGATATACGAGAATACATTTTTATTGTATGCGTATATTTTTTGAAATGATTAATGTGTCATTAAAAGTCCATTTAATAGAAATTTACTAAAATAATAATATATAATTGGTTTTGAAGAAGAAGAAGAAAAAACATTGAACTATTTGCATAGTAACTCAACTAAGTAAATAAATAATTCATACACTCAGTGACTGCAATCTACGTACAAAAATATAATACGAATGAATTGTATATACAATATACTTATAATGAATATTACACAAAAATTGGATGAAAAACAAAAAACCATAAAACTAAAACAAAACTTAAAAAAAAAAAACGAAAAGAAAAAGAAAAATTGAAACTGTTATCAATCCATTTTCGTTCAAAAGATCCTTGTCAGAAACCTGTCAACATATTTTCTTTTCAATTTTGTTTATTTATTGTTTTTTTTTTCTCTCTCTCTTTTTTTTTTGCTGTTTCTACAAAAATTACAACAAAAAAAATAAAATAAAATAAAATAAGAATAAAAATGGTCTCTATTTTTTTGGTGTTGTTATTCTTTTGTTCATATTTTCAGTAATAATTAGAGCATCATTAAATTTAATTGTTGAAAAATCGTCGAAAATATGAAACGTTTATATAAAAGTTAATTTTTATGTTTTTTGATTGTTTTATTTTATTTTATTTTTTATTTATTTTTTTTTCTAGACATACATATCATACGATTCTGCCAGCATATAAGTATATGCCCTGCTCTACATTATGAATAAGTAATTGTCCCTATACTCTATACACAGATATACATACGTACATTATAATTTTACGAGTGTGTATGTACACCGTTGGTATTATTGCATGATTTCGAAAAGGTAAAAATTAAAAGAAGAAAAGAGTGCGTGAGTTATTTATTCATTTTTTTTTTCACATTGTATATATAATTTTATTGTTTTTTGATATTATTATTCAAATAAAATGTTGGTGGAAGGTTTTATTACAATTCAAATGGACAACGCGGATAGATACGATATACGAGTATGTATGTAAATATCACTCTTCTATACCACATATATTATACTGCCTATATATAATGTATGCCTACATTAACTACCGGTAGATGCTGTGCTCTAGTACGTATGTATGTATGTATGTATGCAAATGTATAAAATTTATTCACTTAATTCAATATCATATGCATAATCATTATTATGTATAGGTATGTACATAGTATACTTGTACCTGTATAGTAGCAAATGCAGAAACATTAGGTACTATGCACTAGACACAACCATCAGCAGTAGCAGGTAGCAGCAACAACTTAACTTAACATTAGACCATTAGGCCATTAGCATACGTACAGATACACATTACATTACAGTACAGAGGTACCAGTGAAAAAGCAAAAAATTAAAAAAATAAAATAAAATAAAAAATAAATAAATAATCAGAGAAAAAGAAAATTAAAGTTGTACATATACGCAAATGAATATTTTTATTTTTATACATTGTGAAAATGTTGTGGTCTGTGACGGTCATAAATTAGCTGCTGTGCTAACACTGCTATTCATATTACACATTCATTCTGCTGTTGCTGCCACTGAATCTACCACCTATCTGCCACATATGTATCTACCATTTTTGAATAAAGATACAATTTTCAGTTTTTCAGCTTTTTTTTTTTCTTTTCTGTACATTTGTAAATTTAATTTTATTTATTTATTTTTTTGGTTTGTACATCTACATACGAGTATACATATATTTAAATTAAAATAAAAACAAAGAAACAATGGTAAATAAACTACATTAACTCTCTTTTTCATTATTATTATTATTTTGCTTTTTATTTATTTACTTCAGCAAAAGCAATAGTATATTTTTGAGTTTTTGAGTTTTTGAGTTTTTTTTTGTGACTACCTGCTGTTTTTCATTTTATTAGATACTCGCGTTATATGTAAAGTTATATGAAAATGTATTTAATTTTCATATTGTTAATCTTCAACGACCGTAAATAAACACAAAATACTCAAAAATTTGCATTTTTATGTTCACATTATATCCAACTCTACATATAAGCGTGTGTATGTGTGTGTGTGTGTGTGTCCATATTAAGGCAAAAAGAGAGTAAGTCCACAAAAACAGCAACACGCACAAAAAAAAAATCAAAAAGCATAAACTAACAGGAAAAAAAAAATAAAATAAAATTAAAATGGTAATTATTATGTACAGCCATGTATTAAAAATGATAAAGTAGTTGATGTGATAGCAATTTTAGATTTCACCGCATCTTTCTTTACAATCACTTACATTAAATCTTTAACATTTATGCTATACATACTTACATTTACCTTATAACGCCTTATTATATTGAATATTAATAAAATCGAAAAAATAAAATTTAAAAACTTAAGTATCTCATACCTATTTATATGTTATACATCTATCTACATCTACTGTATCTACATCTACAAGTGATTCATTAAATTCAATTGAATTTATCTTGTCCTCCATTTCGCTTATTCTTTGATTTCCATTCATTC
Source organism: Villa cingulata (assembly GCA_951394055.1). Lineage (NCBI taxonomy): Eukaryota > Metazoa > Arthropoda > Insecta > Diptera > Bombyliidae > Villa > Villa cingulata. Next base: position 5,338,339 of record OX596020.1, on the reverse strand, counting down.
ATCATTATATAGCAAAAGTTTTCCGTAGAAAAGGTTTCAATTCAATTTCAACAATCTTAAGAAAATCACTTTTGAATTATTCTTCGCATTTTGTATATAGCCATTTCCTGATAAATTAAGAATTTTTATTTCTTGCATTTTATACCATTATAAATTATATCGATTTACCAAATGTTCTGTATTCTAGTAGTTTTCTTAGTGTTCAATTTACTATATAGCAATGTAACGTATACATAATTTTAAAACTATTATTGTATTCTCTCTGACACAGTAGTAGGTAGTAGAATATAGCAATAAATATAAAAATTCAATCAAACTTGAATCCTTACGAGTTTATTTATTATCGAGAAAAAAAAACGAAAGAACTTCAATAAGAAATCTTTGAAAAATATTTTTCCACTTGGATTTATTCTGTTTAATTTTTTTATATTTTACCTTTTTTCTTTATGGGCATAATCGCGTATATAAGTAAATTGGAAAAATTTTGAAAGTTTTTCTTTCGTTGATCAAAAATGTTCTATGGTTCTGATTCATATACAAAAGGAAAACAGTGCATCTAAAGAAATTTACTATATAAACATAAATGCAATAAAATTCTACATTATGTAGGTGTACATTTATATGTATATTTTTTTGTGATTCATTTTTATTTAATATTTTCTAAGAATTCAATTTATACGAGCAATTTTCATATCAAACGTAAAGAAATATTTTTATTTTTTGTATTATTTTGTATTTTTTTTTTTTTAAATTTTTATAAGCAATATAACAGTTTCAATTTTTTAAATTCATCCACCAACAGTATCAATACAATTTTTTTATCATTTCATACACTTATCATGCGATAATATTATCCCGTATATTTATTAGTACAATACATGAAATAAAAGAAAAAAAAAATAGATTTCTTTATTTTTCGTCCTTTCCTTTCATTTTTTTGTTTTTGTTATTCATCTGTACATTTAAACAGAATACTAAATATATTCATTCAAAAAAAATTCATTCAACACTGTTGTTAAACTATACCAACTATATACTCATAGTATTATTACATGATAGGCATTTTATTCAGTTATTTATTTATTTTATTTTTTTTTTCAACAAAACACATTAAATGACAAACAATAAGAAGTTTATACATTATCAAACATTCATACAGAGTGTAAAAATCTATTGTACAAAAGAATACACGGGTAAAAGAAAAAAAAAGGATAAACAGAAACAAATAAATACATAATCAACTAAAAATAGCATAATAATCCAGTAAAAGCTTTTCATAATTTTATTTATATCTATATATTTTATTTATATTTATATATATCTATATATATATGTATGTATTTATTCATTCATTCATATCTATTATACATATCAATTTATCCTTCCTTATTATATATAAATTTATGTACTTATTGGTATACATAATACATATTTATATGTACTTCTATTTATTATTTGTATTATTAAGTACTTTTTTTTGCTATTCAAAATACATATACATACATACATATTAAAGAATATATATTATTATGTACATAGTGTATGCAGGGACATCATATACATATACTATGTATATTGTTTATATGTTTATATACACTTGACATACATTCAAATATTTTGGTTTCAAATTTTCAAAAATAAATTTGACTAGATCTGTATATGAAAATGTAATTCGGTTTATTGTATATATTGTATTCTGTGCATGTATGTGTATAAAAATTATATTTTTGTTAAAAATTTAATGTACTGGAAATTATAATTTCACTTCGAAACTTTCATACTTCCTGATTATTTTCCTGTTACATACATAAGTATGTATGTATTTATAAGAGTGAGTATATTATGTATGTACAATTTTATATATATGTATATTATGTATATGTATTTTATTTTGTATATTATATTCTTATATACAAAATACAAATGTTTGAAAGGACATAATAATTGTGAAATGAAAAGAAGAAACATAAAAAAAATAGTATACGAATAGAAAATATTTTCACTCCTTTTCATATCTCATTAATATTATTATATCATTATTATTATTATTATTATTATTATATCATTATTATTATTATTATGTATTTTTATTTTCATTTTTTCTATGCTTTTTTATATACTACATATAAATACATATAATATTTATGTATATTATTTTGTTAGTCTTGTTCATCCTTTTCAAGAAAAATAAAAATAAAAGAATACATATTTATATACAGCATTTATTATTATTTATGTACGGAATGGATTAAATGGTATAAATATTATATATACATACATATTATATACAAAATGTCATTTAATATATTTCTTTCCTTTTACACAAGTAATTTTATATTTTATATATTTTCAGAAAGGAAGTTATACAATCTTTGGTTCCCTGTTATTGTATGCATTCATTTTTGTATTGTACAATTTACATAAATATACCTACAACATATAATATGGCAGACAGACGAAAGTGAATCAGTGTTAATTCGTTGCGAATGATAATTCATTTGCCGTGTCTGACAGTTCAAATTAAGTTTGATTGAACGTTTAAATGATCGTAATGCGATATAATATCTTCATTCTAATTTCATTGAAATAAGAATCGAATGACATTTCAAGAATTTCATTCAGCGACGAATAAAGATGGTGAATTGGAAAGCATAAATTATTATTTATGATAAAAAGATTATGATAATCTAAAATTCACAGTAAAAACGTAAATTGATCATAAAAATTAAAAATATATGAGAGCCAGAATTGTTATTATTGTGAAATTTCGTGTTTTAGAGAGTTTTTGAATTATCATTCACTTGAATGAAGATCATATTGATTTGCTTTCGTCTGTCTACCATATAAAGGTTAATAATAATTATATATTATTTTCATTACACATTTTCTAATATTATTTTTTGTATTTTTATTATTTTTCTAAGAAAATAATTAATAAAATCAAAATTAAACAAAACAATTTAGTTAATCTAAACAACGTAAAATTGAAGAATTTCAACTCGTAGGGAAAACTCATATTAATGAGTAAAAAATCAAAATTTTTGTGGTTAAATTAAACGTCATAAAATCATAGAACTAATCTTAATATGTACATAATTTTATTTTAAATGAAATATTAATGATTGACATTATAAATAATATGTATGCAAAGATAAGGATCCTTATCCATATCTGTAGTATATTATATGTATGTATGTACGTATATATGTAATCACTGATGGATTTCATTCAATCATTCATTATTTTTTTTGACGTAATATTAACGTCAATAAAAGTTGTCTAGAAATACATGGCTGTACGGTGTGACGTAGTATGTGTGTATAAGAATACGATACCATGTACTGTAGATTATACACTAATCTATGAACAACACTGAGAACAATATTCATGTTATATTATGTATGTATATCCTTGGAGCAGTGAAGATAATATTTTATACAGTGATATTGAATCATTAAATTTTTAATTCAATTTATTTTTGGTTCATTTCATATTACCTACCAATTCTCTGTTTGTATATAAATGGTTTGAAACTTTTTATGCAAATACGGTGGGTGGAAATGCCGCTTATAAGGAAAATTATTTGTCTAACCGATAAATCGAATTGATAAGCAAACAAACGTGTGTAGATATTATGGACGATTGGTGAACAGTATACGAGGTAGGTATGTAATTTTAAATTCATTTTCTCTTATTTTATTGTTATATTAATTTTTTTTTTCTTCATTTTCTTTATCATCTGTATTATTATATACCTAACTAGTATACATATACACAATCCTACATAACATATAGAAAATGATAAATATGAAAATTTACATAAAAATGGAAAAAAATAAAAGCATGTTAGAATATTCCTTGCTTCTTTTTTTTTCACATCAAAATTCAATTATCCTGTATAATCACATAAGATTATTATGACTTCCTTATAAACAGTTTTTGTTTGTTTTTATTATAATTTTTGTTTGTTCGGTTATTTTCTGTCAATAAAAATATAAAAATAAAAATAATACCCTCCCCCTATCTATATAAACGATAAACAATAAACTCAACTACATATATACATACCGATTTAATGTGATATAATAATAAAACAGTTAATTATGTATTCAGGATACGTCAGATGTTTCTTATCTGAAATTAATTTTATTAAAAAAAAAAAAAAATATACCTATATAAAATAAAGAAAAAACGAAGAAATTCCCATAATCTAAATTCAACTATATATAAGTATATTTCTGTGCTGCATACATACGAAAATATGTGTGACATTTATATATATCCTCTTGCTAATAGAATACTATATGAAAATATTTTAAAAATAATCAAAAAATTTATTTAAAAAAAAAAAGAAGAAAAAATAAAAAATTTCGAAGTTGGAAACAATTATTACAAAATGATTGTATGCGAGTTGTTATGAAAGGATATAGAATAAATAATTATATATGAAAGGGAGAAACAGGAAAAAAATCAAAATTAAAATTTAATTTCGATTTTAAGAATATTGGTTGTATAAAACAGCCGTTTGTTTGATTATTATATTTTATATATCATGTATATAATTATAAAAAATAATTTTATCAGGATTAAAATTAGTCCTGTCACATATTTTTATAATAAATACCTATCTGCTTAATCGTTTAGTTTATATTTTAGTTCATAATTTTTGCTTACTAATAAAATTAAATTCAATATGGCTAAAATAAAATTTGGCAATTTCAAGTATGTATACTTGCGAGTAGAAAAGGTAAATGTCTGTGCTAAACCATCTACTCGCAGCTACTTATGAAAATTTTTCAAGTAGCTGAAAGTAAATGCAAGTACTTAGTTACGAATAATTTTTGTGTCGTTCGTTTTAACAATTTATCCTAGACACATTTTAGTACTTGCAAGTACTTGAAATTGCCAAATCGAAAGCACCTACTATACACAGTATGTAAATTTATAATTTTTAAAATCTAAAACACAATATTTTTAGAATGTCTAATTTATCATGCTACTATAGTATACTGACGTAACGTTCAACATAAAAACTACAAATAAAAAAATTTAATTACATACTTATAATGAAAATATCATAAGGTCTATAAACTTTTAAGAAAAGCAAAAAAAAATAAAAATAAAAATAAATACTTATGTAAAAGGAATGAAAGGACATAGAATTTTAAGAAGCTTAAAAAAAATCCAATATACATGTGGAATATACCTATTGGTATATGAGTTATACTACATCCATAAATATTCATATCCATGTGCTGAACGTGTCAATTGAGCCGTTTCTAGAATATCCATATTTATGATGTTGATGTCGGCCCTTTTACACACTATATATGCTCGTATAGTTTTATATACTCTGTATAGCCGTACTGACAAGAGAATTCAAGAATTGAATAAATAATGAAGATTTTCTTCTCAACATACGAGATACGAGTATACCATATACAGGTACGTATGCTGTGTGTAGTTGTAGTTATGGTACAGTATAAATAGTAGTACCGACATAATATCATATATGCTTACAAGGTGTACAAGGTGTACGTGCACTTTATTTTATTACGTAAAATGATGAATAATGTTGGTTTTTTTTTCTTCACAATTTTTACAACTCCACTAGTAAAAAATGAAAATATCCTAGTCCTAGAAAACTACTTATAGCATAAAAAAAAAGATTATATTATTTGCTATAAGATTATTATATGTAGTTATTTGGCTCTACTATTTTATGCCAATTAGTTTTTGCTTTACTGTGATACTTATAAAAATCTATAAGATACCACTTTATTCAAAAACTATCTGTACATAAATTCAATTCAATGGTATACGATATGATCTTATCTAAAATTCATTTCAACCGAATATATCAAATAAAAACTCTTCTTTTCTGTCTCTATATAGTCTTTAACATACATATACATACACACTTCCATACATTATGCATACGAACGAATATACCTATCTATACAAATACGTAAAGTAAACCAATTTCTTTTTTTTTCCATTTTATTTTATCGTTTTTTGTTCTTTTTAATGTATGCGTGAGCAGAGATTTTCATTTATTTATTTTTTTTTCTTTTTGGTTTATTGGTTCTTTTTTTCGTTCTTGTTTTACTTTTATCAAATCGAATGGATAAATGAATTACCACCGAACCAGTGCAAAAAATATATACTATAAAGCGAATAACAAAAAAAAAACTACAAATACACACAAAGAAAAAATGAATTGTTTTTGTGTTATTCGAAATTTATTTCAAACACATGTGTACTGAATTTTAATTTAACTGATTTTACATGCATGTCGAATAACGAACAGAAAAAAATAAATAAATAAATGAATATACAGCAGAAAATATACATATGTATACGTATATAAAGAATACGAGGTAGCAAAATAAAAATAAAAATCAAAATACTTAGAAACAAAAATCATATAAAAACAGACGAAGAATATGGTAATTTCATTATTAAATTATCCTTCTGCTTGAATTCGAATATTATATTCAAATATGAAAAATGAAGAAAAACATCAAAAACATTCAAAGATATATTATCTATATTTTATCTGTGTGTTCTTTATCCCTCTGTTTACCATTGCGGTTTTACATTTCAATTTTTTGTTATTTCATATTTTTATATTTTTGATTTTAACTAACCGACGCGTGAATACTCATATTAAAAAAAAAATATATTACATATATAATACACGATTATATTAGAGAAATTTCATTCATTCAAAAATCATATTATGTAAAATGAAAATGTTGAAAAAAAAAATATAGAAATTGCCAAAAATGAAAGGAAACGAATCGAATAACGAATTTTATGTACGTATACATATTACTTGACGTACATTGTGTAAGTGAATTGTGTGACAATCAAATGAAATAATGAAACACAGACACAGTTATCTGGAAAATATCAAAAGTAAAAACAAAAAGAAAAAAATTTTTCAATCTTAACATAAAATAACTTTTAACGGAACTACAATTCACTGAACAGGAATTTTCTCTCAAATGCATTTAGTATCTAAATCAAATGCATAAACAGAAAATTTTCTCAACATTTAGACAAAAATTAAATTAAATAAATACAGTATCTGTGTATAATGTATTAGAAACAAATATACATAGAATTTGAAATTTTATACAATAACAGATATCACCCACGTAAGGGGAGAACAGATCCTTGAATAAATCAATCAAAAACAAAAACAAGAAAATATAAAATTGAAAACCCCGAAAATCATGAAGTGTGAAACTGAAAACGATGTAACGCATCATATCATAGCACATATGCTCCTGTATACATGTAGATTACATTAAATTGAAAATGTCCGTATATTAAATTGATGTGCGATGTGCTTTATGTATCTTACCTACTATCAACATGCTACTATACCTACTCAAACCCACTTACAGTACAGTATTACTACCTGTCAAACTATCAATTTTTTTGCAAATGTTAACTGCTAGAAAGTTATATGCCGCACATCATATACAAACATAAACAACCTTCTGTAGAAAATGTACATTTCCTATGAAATGAAAACATCGTTAAGTGAATACCCATGTTCGTGTATGATGAAGGACCCATTTCAATTCTGTTCCAAAATGTGTAATGTTTTCCATTATCAAAAATAATTTCCTTATTTTGTATAATTTATTTTTTTCTTTCATCATTTTCTTGTTTCTGTTTTATATAATACATAGTTATATATGTATATAGTATATTTTTTTTTGTTATTTTTATGAACCTGCTATTTTTATTTGCTGATAAAATATCCTCTAAATGGCTTGTTTACATTTTTATATGGAAAATATAAAAAAAGAAAATACACAAATAAATAAAAAAAATTATTTTAAAGAATACATTTGGTATTTGGTAGATAGAGCTTAAATTCGAACATTTTTTAAAGATCAATCATCGTTAAAAATCAAATATACTATAAAATTATCTTGAAATACTAAAACTTTTCCTTTTTCCTAGACTTATTTTTTTTTTTCGTCATTTTTATTCGTACATTTAGTTTTTGGAATTGATATTTTCATATAAACACAGAACACCATATCAAGGATAAATTGCTTGAAAGGAAATCAGAAATGTCAAAACGTAAAAGTATTGTAGTAGATGGTGGTAGGTACACATTTTTTATATAGCGTATTATATTATATGAATATGTATTTCGGTTCAACATCGACATTATTTTGAAAATGTATGGAATATAATGGAATACCATGATATATTAATCAAAAACTATAAGAAAAAAAAACGAAAAAAAAAACAGCTGCTTAATATTAATATCGCTCTCATTCGAATAATAAAAACAGAAATCAAAAAAAGAAAAAAAAATTCATTTTTTTTTTTTAAATTCGTTTTTTTTTTTCACTCAAAAATTAAATTACAAATTTTCTTCTTCCATTACGATTTCATCACACTACGCACTGTGAGTGAATATACGTATACGTACAGAAACAGAACACACACTATACGAATATAAAATACACAATATGAAAAATTTTAAGATAAACAAATCAACAAAAATTAAAAGAGAAAAAAACATTTTTTTTTTTTTTTTTTTTTTTTGAAGGAAAGAAAACCAAAAATGAAGACGAAAAAGAACAATAATAATTCTGTAAAAAATATTTACATAATATCGTACATACACACATATTTGTACAAGTTTTCATTTTATAAAATGTACATTATTCAGTTCAAAATAATATTCGTCTAAAAAAAAGTCACTTATTAAATGGCAGCGAAAAAAAAAATTGTTAAAAAACTTAAAAATAAAATAAAACCATTATTAGAATTTAATTTAAAAAAAAACCTACGTACATATGTGTGTATGATTACATTTATGTATATATATGTGAATATACATATATTTATGATGATTGTAAATAAAAAGTTTAAGTCGTTTTAGACTTTATGGTGCTTTTAGTGATTACTTACAATAATTATATGTATGATTATGCTGAGCATAGCTAGCTGAGCTAATAATAAATACTATACGTGCAAATAAGATACGTGTATTAAACATTTGATACTTTACATCCACATACAGCAAATATATGTACATAAGTAGATCTCAATTCAATGGTGTACTACTATAAATATGTGAAATATGTACATCTGAGTTGTATTTTGTATTTAGCCATATAATAAATAGCTACATCATTACCCAGTAGTGTATGGAAGTAATTCTAGAATCGATTCGGGAATCAATGTAAAAGATCCGCAACTACTTCCACCTTCGATTCCCAATACACAGGAAACCCCCATTACCTTTAACATGGCGATGTCATAGGAGGCAACCAATCGCCTACCACATGCCTTACTAATAACCGATTGAATCATTGATTACAAAGAAGTAGTGAGAGAATGAATTGGTTTGAAGTAGTTAGAGAACTAATGAAAAAGCAAAATAAAAGAAGTAGTTCTTTCAGTACTTTTTTCGGAATAACTTCTAGAAGTTGTTTTTAAAAAGAGATTACAGAATTTTTTTGTATAATTGAGCTGGAGTTAAAAAAGGAAAAATAAAATACCTGTCATAAATTTCATACTTATTTATTTAAAACAAAGAAAAAAATCATAAAAAAAAAATATTTAAAGTGGAAAAACTTAAATTATTACATTATTATTATTGTTATACATAATTATACACTTTTTTATTTTGTAAACAAATTTTCTTAAAAACTATTAGTTTTGAAATTTCATGCTGCGTGAATATTTTCGTTCACTTCATCGTCGAGTTCTCCTCAAAATTTTAATTTTAATCGTGAATTAGTTTTTTTTATTTTAAAACATATAATATTTTAAAAATTAAATAATATTTTAAGACTTTAACACACTTTAACACTTTAACACTTTGGAAACTTTAAAACTAAAAATTTATATATATAACAAATGCGTCTAATCTTTAAAATGCTAATTATTCGAAAAAATGTTCAATTATCCTTATAAATAAATATGTTCACATTTGTCAGTTTCTGAAAACTGGTATTGCACACATGTTTGTTATCGATTTACGTGATTCATTAAATTCATAGTTAACGACGCGACGCAATTTACTTTGAACAAAGATATAGAAAGTATTTGATTACCTACTGCATTCTTTTTATGAAAATGTAATGCAGAAGAGAAGTAGTTTACGTTTTTAACGTAACTGACGCTTTACTTTGGCGAAAACTGGAATGCATTACGGAATCACTTTTCTAGAATTTAAGAAAACTATTGCATGGAATGCGTACGGATGAAATGAGAACTAATTCCAGAATCGATTCCATAAAGAAGTGCTTCTCATTTACGCTGCTGGGTATATTTGTGTTACTTTTATATGGAATACAAATTATATGTATGTATGTATGTATGTATATATGTACTTATATCTAAGTCATTGTAGAAATGAAAATTCGAAAAACATTCATTCCAATCCAATTCTACATAATACTCTGGTCCTAATCAATAATCAATAAAATCGAATGTCTATCTTTACAGCACGTTATACTACAGTAACAGAGTACATATTGCGTATACATACATAATATATACTATATATTTTTAAATGTACAATCGTAGTACATAATGTACAACATGGTACAACTAGTACAACTGTATATTATTTTGGAGAAAAAAAATATATATTGAATAAAAAGGAAGAAAATTTATATAATAATGTGTATAAGACGTTATGTTTATTGACAAGGTATAATTACAACTACAAGTATGTATGTATAGCTATATAAAAACTTTTCCTTTATTTTTTTGTTTATTTTTATACTTTTTTACATGCACATATTTTTCCTTCAAAAATTATGGTTATGAATGTTTTAAAGATTGTGCATCAATCATACTATATTATTATGTAAATCGTTAATATTCATTATTTGCGTTTACAGTTTTTAAGAGAAAACAAAAGTTAACAATATTGTATTTATGTATATATATTTATGTATATACATTATTATACGTTATTAATAAACTAATTTTAATTATAATTTTTTGTATTTATGTATGTATGTATGCACTGATGGATTGTTCTAATAATACTCCATATACAATATTAGATATTAGGTTCGGAAAAAAGTATCGTGCCTTGTCATTTTATATTTGCCTTGATATCTTTCAAAATACAGTCTCATATATTCAATCAGAACTCATACATTCATTTGAAAGGTAGCCCCTCGTAAATTAATTGAGAAAAGATATTTGACTCTTGTTAACCCAATCTAGCATTATAGCGTTTTTATGGAAATGAATGAAATCTGAAATATTTTACAATTTTGCATTCGATATATAAGTTAAAATTATTGTATGCAAACTTTTACCATCTTTTACTGTATTATCGTGCTGTACGATTGAATCAATACTATTATCAGTAAATGGCAATACTAAAACAAGTGACTCTTTGGTGACTCGGCAAATGTTGTGAAAGTTTTGCTCAGAAATTTTAATGCATCCACCGTATATATATAGTCAAGATCTTGCTCTGTCTGATTTACCATTTATTTCAATCATTAATAATGTAAAACTCAAATTTAAAGAGTCTTGTGAAAATCAATGGTTACAGGTTTTTACAAAAAAGCTGTGGAAGTTCTACGAGAATGAAAATGTGATGACAAAAAATTATAGAGTTTTATAAAGAATATTTATTTAAATAAAATTGCTTGCACATATAAAAAGAATTTATTGTACTTTCCTAATATATGACACATATGCAAAAGTTTTTGTAGATACTTTTCGAATAGGTTATTATCACCATCACTATTAGCTCCACCACCTATTTAAAATACATTACATACATACTTTTTTTTACTATTTTCTTCTGTCCATACTTTACTTTTTTGTAACTTTGTTTGCACTCAGTTGTTAATATAACAGGTAAAAGTGAAAAACATATAGTATGAATGCCAGTATGTACAAGTATTATATAGCTTTGTATCATCATTTAATATGTGCATGCATTACAATATATCGAGTAACACACATACATATATGCTTGTATCTATCTACTTATGTAGTATACGTTATTATTAAATGACTCTGTATAACTTTTTTTATACACGTGTCTTCCTTATGCTTCAATCAATATACGAAAAATAATATGAAATAAACATGTATGTACATACATGCATATGTATATTATAGCTACATACTCGTAAAAAATTTATAAAAAGAAAAAATATATTATATAAAAAATAGATAAGCTTTATTATACAGTGTGTAATTATAAAATAATAAGGCATACATCATTTACTTTTCACTTTATCTAGTTACAATAATCTAAAAATAAAAGAAAAATTTTATTGTCATTCAAAATATCGTACTAAACATCAACTAATGTATATTATTATGTATAAGTGTATGTACGTATGTAAGTTTGTGTACATGTATAGTAGTACACATTACATACCATATCCCATAAATAGAACTTTTGTTATTACCTTACCTATCATTATTATATAGAGTGTACATACATACATATACTAGCATACACGTGTATTAGTTAACTACATGCAACCAAACTTACGAGCGTATGTATATTGTATGTATATAGATTATATTTAAGTTTTTTATTTGTTCCTATATATTTTGAAATAACATTTTAAAAAAATAAATAATATTTTGAATAAATGTGTACCTTTGTGAGTACTTATATATACCACTCCCATAAATTGATGTAAAATTTAATTTTTTTTTCTTCCTTTTATTATTTATTCATGTTCATATATTGAGAAAAAAAATCATAACATGAACATATGTATATATGTGTGCACAACGTTCATTCTATATGTTCACGTCTAAACGAAATTTATAATCTACAAGGTGTTTCTGATTAAAATAACTATATCCCCTGTAGACACGAAGGAAAATGATAGTGATTGGAATTATTTTTGAAATAGACAATAAAAAATTGGATTAAGATTTTTCATGATAGAAATTTTTTTAAGAAAGGATCAAATGTCTAAAAGTTTTTGTTATATTTTTTTTATTTTTCATTGTCCTAAAACTTAAACCTTTGAACATTAATGAATGTATTAATGTAATTTTCATCTCCCTGTTCAATTATATTCAGCAAAAAAAAAATATATATATATATATACATATAATATATATATGTATGTATGATAAATTATAATGATGGTATTAATAATTGAGTTAAATTATATCTAAAGTCGTACGTGTTCGATTCAATTTAATTTCGATTAAAAAGAATAAGTAAAATGATTACACTTACACGATTGCTTACGTATTTCTATATTTATGTATACATCAAGTATCGTCCTTCCTCATAGTCAGAAATTTTTCACATCTCTCATATGATAGAGGAAGTGATAATTACATTTATAAGAAAAATGTATATATTTTACTCCATTTATAATGTGCGCACCACATGCATACATACAGCATTTATTCGTATATGTAACTGCCATATTCAATTATAAAAAAAATTTTTTTTTTTAATTCATATCAAATTTAATTGAAATTCATAAATTGCTTTAAAACAATTACCTAGAAATTGTGTTGAATTTTTTATTTGTTTCTTTTTTACAGTAATTTATATATGTATGTAGCTTTATCTTTATTTACAGCACATATTATGTAGTATGTAATTTTAGTACCTATAATTTTCTTTTGTTCAATTTTTCACATCAATTACAATTAACAATTACATAAACATACATAATATGTATATTATATACATACTCTTATACACATATGTACGAATGACAATTGCAATTTTCGAAATTGAAGACAATTTTCTCAATAATTTTGTAAAATCATTACGGAACGAACTAGATTTTTTTGATTGTTTCGGAACTAATCGAAAATTGAATTTAGCAATTTTTCAATTTTTATTCTTTCAATCGAAATTTGACTTTAAAGAACATTAAATTTTTTTGACAGAAATCCTTGATTTCATTTAATTAAAAACGGACAAAATTTTTTCTAATCTTTTGAATTATGTAATTTTTTCACGATCCAATGACATTAATATTCATGAATCTTTTCATATAAGTATGTATATACTCGTATATATTTTTAAGGTAAAATAGAAAAAAAAAACTGACACGGATAAAATGTAAATATAATATTTCTGAAATACATTTATTCAATTTTTTTCTTGTATATGAAGCACATTTTGTTTGACTTTAAATTAAACTGCACCCATGAAATATATTTGACTGAAAATTAAAAAATAAAAAAAAAAAAAACGCATATAAAACTTCGAAGACAATGCAATCATAATTCAATATATTTTGACCTCAATTTAGAATTTTTATAGAATGACTTTAAAATTTTAATTAAGTAGAAGTTATTATATGTACCTGCGCTTAGATATAATTAGATAGAGACATTTTGACTGTTTAATAAATTTTCAGATTTTCTTTTAAGGCATTTGCATTGCAATATCACATCAAACGATGTATGAACGTAATAATTTTGTGCATAAATCCATTCTTATATAGTACATAAACTCATACATAAACTCATATGTACGCGATATTGTACGAGCATTTATAAATGAAGAGTTGTAGAATTTTTATGGATATGTTTAATTTATCTATCTACTATCTACTATATATCTATTATCTACTAGTATAGTAGTATCTAGTGGAATATCTACCTACTTGTTTACCTGTTTTGAATTTTTTATCTTTTTGAAATGAAAAAAGTGAAAATAAATTTTGATCGTTCGTTATGTTGTATCGTTCGGATTGTTGCATTATTTTAATTTTTACTTGGCTTTTGCTTTTATTGTAGTAGTAAATTTTTATTATATTTAAATGAATGCACAATTAAATGATTGTTTGTAATAAAGAAAAAAAATATCATTTTGTTTTTCTTGTTTTGCTTTTTTTAACTCAATATAGTCTCTGAATATTGTATATACATAATGTGTTATGTGTATGATTGCCGTATTCATAAACGTGTATTATAAAAATAAAAATATAATAAATATTTTAGAAGTATATGGTAATTGTATATGGATGGAGTCAATTATTATCAAATTTATATGCACGAATTAAATTTACTATTTATTTGTGATTGTGTGTAAGTGATGTATGCAATGTAGTATCTATACAATTTATAATTTGCAGGTAATTTTTCAAAACGTCAAATAACATAAAATTTACCTACCCACATAATATTATAATACGAGTAACGTATATAGATTCGTGTATTATCTGGTGGTAGTGTTCGTATGTGCAATGAACTGAATTGAACTGAACTGACTTAACTTGATCGAATCGAATGATTATTATTGCTCGCCGGTTATAAAGTGCAAATATAGTATACAATAACCAGCCAAATACATACAGTGACAGTGACAGTACTAGCAGTGCACAATATAAACATATGTACGTACATATACTCGTATATCTAATATTGAACAATTCATTATGTGCACTTATTTATATGCAATCGCAATGGATTACTGCTCTTATACATATATATTTACTTTGTATATTCATATTAACTTTTTACTCACATACTAGATACAAGCGCTGCAGATTTACGGTGTTTATCATTTAAATAGGTGTTCGTCATTTTTATTGTAATCATTATAAAATGCAATCAAAAAATTTTAGTTTCATATGTTCAGCTTTTTTTCTTTTTCTTTCATAGCTATAATGGGTATGAATATTTTTGTTTTCATTTTATTTTATTTTGTATTTATTTATTCATTTTTTTTTTTCAAATTTAAAATAAACGTGATAGTAATATATATATAATTTTTGAATATCCATACATACAGAACAGATGTATGTTTGCATACATAAATGTTCTCGTATATGTAAGTATGTATATGCGATGAAAATTTTAATTTATTTTTATTTCGTTTCATTTTTATGAAATATGCATTTTGAATACGTAATTTGTTCATTTATTTATTTTTTTTTCAATTCATTTTTCCTTGTTGCTATGATTTCTAATTCGTTGTGTTTATTTTAATTCATTTTATATTTTACTTTTTTTTTCATTTTGTTATTTTTCTTCTTAGAAATTAAAAACCAAAACAACAATAATAATGAAAAATAATAATTGCAAACTCAAAGAAGTAAACTAAAAGCAATTGTAACTTTTAAATGACTAAATAATAACAATAATAATCTGAATATAGTAGATACTAGCATACTATAGATAGGTACATATACATACATACATAATAATATATAGATAGTACATTTTAGATTTAAATTTTTGATACATAACTATTGCATGTATAGTGCTGTAAATATTGTACTAAAGATAAAACATACGAAACGCATAAAATATACGAAATTACAAACATATAAAAGTAAGCTACAGTGGATGTTAAAAATCTTTGTACACCTCCAAAGTTCTTTAAAATACTCCTTCTTCCTAATAAAATTTTGACAAGAAATTATTGACTTGTTTTATATTATCGTAGTAGAAATAGTTGATTCTTCAACTAAAATGCATAATTAACACTTGATTTCACCATGTTAACGTTATTAGTCGAAAAAAAAACAATTTGGTATCAGAATTCATCTTAGATTTAATTTTTGTGAACGGAGAAGAAATACAGACTCATAAACTAAATTGCTTATTATATGGTACATCTTTGACTTGTAATTTTGGGACTTGTTATCTTTTTATAAATATAAATTAAGAATGAACAGAGGTAGGTATTTGAAATAAAATTCTGGACTAATGTTAAGAACATATCAAAATTTTATTTGTGCAAAAAATTAGAATGATGTATTTATTTGATTTTGACTTACCAAAGTAATGTGGAGGTGTTCAAAGACATTTAATGTCCACTGTATGAGTAAAAAAATGATTATAAGCCACACATTATAAATGTCTACGTAAATTTATATTTTAAAGTAATATTTAACTCTACTCTTTTATGTATTCGTGTGTATCTTTTATTTATGTATTAATATCTGTAATTTGTACATCTACGTCTATACATAAATACCTTTTGTATCTTGAATATATATATATATATATATTATGCATATGTAAAATATTTAACAAACTATTGTTATTATATTTGAATTTATTTTCTTTTTATATTTCTTCTCTTCTTCTTGTACATATTTCTTCTATTTCTTCATCATCTTAATGTTTTTCGTCATGGTTTTTTTATACTCTTTTTTTATTTGTTTGTAAATTTTTTTTTGTTCGTTTCCATCACGTTTTCCGTATACATATTATTCATTGCAGATTATATCAGAAAAAAAAAGCTAAAAATGAAAAACACAGAAACTCATTGTCATCATCAAAAACTATATAAAATTATTATACACTACACAACACAAACACACATATAGAGTATATAATATAATATATCATCTAAAGTGAATAATATAAAAGTGTGTGTTTTATAGCATAAAATGTAAGTAAATTTTTTTTTACAATTTTACATACTTACATATACATATATGTACTTACTACAGATGACTATGCATGAGTGTGCTGTATTCACTTTTCTTACTTTTAACTGGTAAATATTGGTATAAATGCTTGTTTGTTCGTTCGATTCATAATGCATTTTTTTAACTTTTTTTTTATGAGAACGCAAACAAACAAGCAAACAATCCACATATTTATATATTACTCTAATCTATATGTATATGTCACTAACATAAATATATTTATATGTATATATGTATATGGATTAATAAAGCGAAACTAACAAAACTATATTATATTATACATTTTTTTCTGTATACAAAATAATATACAATGAATAACAAAATTGATTGTACAATATACTGAATTTATTTATCTTTTTGAAGCATTCGTATACATATATGGATAATAATCGTATAGTCTCTGTTGATACTACTTAATCAACAAACAAAATTTTTCGCATGTTTTGAGAAAGAAAATTCATCTTCAAGGGTTGAAAATTTTAGGCCTAGAATGTATGGCATTTTTTGTAAACTAATGATTTTAAACATTAATTTCGTTTAGTCAGTGATTCTTTCCTAGGCTTATTTCTATAGATATGTCTACAAAATCGAAATAAGTGAACTATATTCACAGCAAAAACTATATTTTGCACTTTTAAAAATTTATGAGTTTATATTTAGATTGTAATAATAAAACAAAATACAATATTGAAAAGAAAATTGATTAATACACTTCACACTTGAATTGGGAAAACGAAAAATTAGCTACGAAAGTCATTTCAGAAATAGTATCAATACAACGAAACCTGTAATAATGTCAATACTGATAAATTAAAGACAATTCTATAAACAAATTCGGTAAAGTATATGTTTGATTTATTGATTTTTTAATGAGAAAATGATATTGGCTGCTATTCAGATCAGTTTCTGCTAGTTTGACAACAGTTCCATATAAAATTTTGACAACACAGACATTGGTATTCTGATCGTTATAAAGTTTGATCGTTATAAAGTTATTTTGATCGTTGAAACAACTGCTAAAACGCTGCTATCATAGCAGATAGTACATTTTTCGAAGCCGTAAAGTTAAATTAAAAAACTGTGAATCAAAAATGTAAACAAAAAGCTGTCCGAATTATATTACATTTACACGGAGTAAAAAAAGTATTCTCTTACTTACATCACTTACTCATTTAATCTGAGAGAAAAATTCAATAAAATACGAATACATATAAGTTTAATTTTACAATTTATTTTTATTTTTTATGTCTTTTTTTAAGACTGCTTCTTTAAGATTTTCAAATTTTTTTAATAAACAGAATACGAAATTTAAAGAATTTGCTACGATTTTCTGCTAATTTTACCCAGAATTAAGGTTTATTATTTTTATTTCGTATATTTTTTGATACAATTTTTTTAATAATATTATTTTGCAAATTTTTTATAATTTATTTCAGTTTTACCCATAGACTATAGACATACATATGTATATGCCAACGAAGGAGAACAATTTTTACTGTACTTTAACTTCTGTAGCTCATTGTATTTTGGAAGGATGACTATAAATGAAAACTTTGGATATCAATGTACATGTATATGTATATAATACTTAACTAACTATTTATAATGTATATGTACATACATACATATTAAATGCATGAATTTAAAGTGTGATAAAAGCAGCAAAAATACTTAAAAAAAAATTTGAAAAATAAAAAAATAAAATGAAAAATACAAAGATATCTACATATGTACATAAATGCTTACCATAATATGAATGGATATAGATATGGTACGAATGCAAAAGCAGTAACAAAGTTTTTTTCTTAATGTAATTTATGTATAAATATGTAATATCTATGTGTATGCATGTACAACAGTAGATATATATGTATAATTATAATGCATATAATATATGTATTATATATTTTATTACATACAGATACATACGTACATATAGCAATATAGCGAATATAATAATATTTACATAGTGCACATAAAATAAATACATACATTTGTTTATATAGATATTTGTATATATTTATTTGTGTATAAAATAGTTGTATTTGTCATCTTAAAAGTTCAGCAGGCTGTTGGCTCTTTGGATGAAGTTCATCTACAGTTCGTCGTTCCAGTTTTTTAGTACATAGTGTTATACACGTAATGTACTTGTACGTACGTACATACGTACGTATTCTTATGTATATGTATGTTCGTTGCACATTAAATTGAATATAAAAATTTATTTTTGTCTTAAATTTTTTTTTAATATTATTTTACGTTACACACATATACGTGGTATTATTGTACTATAATGTGTGTGTGTTTTTTTTTTAGTTTAATTTGTTTTTTTAATTTTATTTTATTTTTTTTTTTTTAGTTGAAAAACCAGTCTAAAGTGAAGGCGTGCTCATAAAAATGTTCATACAATTATGTACAAATATAAAGTACACATTCATGTGTGCATACTGTACATACGGTGTAATACTGCTAATTTTCAAATAAAATTTATATCGAATTAAATAAATGTACAAAATGTTAAAATAATATTCCTTTTTTTTTCACTTCATGTACAAAGAAAATATGTACACATATAACATACATATGTGGTATAAATAAGAAGCATATAGGAGTACATCTTTATTTTAAATGTAAAATGAAAATTATCAATTTTAACTTTTAATGATCTTCTGAAGATGCCAAATTGTAATTGTTTAATTTTGGCAGCTATGATTCAATTCTAAGTTTTTGGATAACTGAAGATGTATCGTATATAAGTACAAATGTGAATGTGTATATGATAATGATACACATTTCTATAAGTTTTGACATATTATACAAATATTTTTTCTTTAAAACTCTTCTAGGGAGCCATAGGACTTTTACATAGGCTATCCATCCAACTCTATTCTAAACCATGTAATTAAACTTATGTTTACGTCTTCTCACTTATTTCAATCTCCTTCATTACTGTTCTTCTATACAGATGTTTTTTGGTCTTCTCATATTTATTTTTCCCTGTAAGCTCCATTCAAGCAATTAATTGTCTTGCTATTATGCTATCGTTGTCTTCGTGACGTATGTGCTATCCAATATTCCATATTTTCGTTATCATTTTACGGTCACAGGGCCTTGATTTGAGTCTTTACTTGAAATTTTCTATGACCAGAATATTTTACAAATATTTCTCAGACATCTATTAATACAAAAATCTGAATTTTAGTTACATTTACATATGTCGATATTATTATAATTATTGAATATTTATTATTTATCTTCATTATACATTATACTGATCTACCAATATGACTTTATATCTAGCATAATTTTAAATAAAACCCTTGAAAAATATTATGTTACTATATCTATCAAGATAAATATGTATTAAGTTCATTTTCATATAAAATAATTTTTATACACTAAACATAGACATAACACATAATATGCCAAATAATATAACTTTTAGTGAACCCTTTTTTTTTTTAATTTACTCCTAGACTTTTTTTATCTTATTTTAATTACAACAATGTGAATATACACACGTGGTAATACGCATTACGCATTTAACATCACGCAACTAACACATCTTGAAAGACAAAATATGATAGGTAATAATATTTAATGCTCAGTTGACCCGGTTTTTTTTATTACCCATAAATGTATGAAATGTATAGATACAATCGTACCTACATAAAGAGTACGGTGCCACCAATTTATAATTTTCAATTTTTCATTAATTTTTAGGTATACATTATACTAAGGCAGATATACGAGTATATACGTCACGTAAGTAATTATATGTGTAATTTTTATTTATAAATCTCATACGTTTTCTAAAAGCAATCAGAATATGTATAAGAAAAAAACGAAACAAAAATAAAATAATTAAAATTCAAAAATTAAAAAAAAAAAAAAAATTAAAAAACAAATATTATGTTCACCTCATAAATTAAATAAGCAATTTTTTCTCATTTTTAAGTAAATTTATTTTTATTATATTTTTCATTTATACATTTTCCCTGTATTTTTTTTTTTTTTACATTTTATTTATATTAGTTTTTATTTGAAAATTATTATTATTACATATACATACTTATAGAAAATATAACAATAACAATAACATTTATAATAATATTTTAATAATAATTTTTCTTTTTTAATTTCCTGTATAATTTTTCCATTAAAAATAAATAATAAAAAATCTACAAAAAAAAAGAAAAAGAAAAATGAAGAAAAAATATAAAAATAAATCTTTTTATAAATTATATTTGTGTAAACAATATTACAATGGTAATGGTATGTACATATATGTTTGTTTGTATATGATATATACATGTAATAAATAATGTAATATGTGCTACTTAAAAATAATATGATTGTAATAAACAGTAAAACATTCATTTATTCATTCATATTAATATCAAATTCATTTTATAATTTTTTCTCATTTTATACACATATAGCTATATCGTTAAATATATTTTTATGTAGAAATATCATAAAAATAAAAAAAAAAAAAACATAAATATAAAATTCATATTATATTTGTGTACATACGTGTATGGATATACTTATATATTCTTGCTCTTACGTATAAAATATTGACGTAAAATATTTAGGATAATGAAAAAGAATAATTTTTTTTTTTTTCAAATTTTTCAAATAAAATTTATTACATTATACAACATCACATACATATACGCAGAAATACTTACGGAAAAACATTAACATAAAAGAAAATTTTAAATAAAAAAATAAGAAAAAACACTGGACATAAAGTACATACATATGTATGTATATGCATGTGGCGAGTATGTGTATAATATGTAATGTTTTTACATTTGTGTAACGTTTAATTTTTGTTTAGTTTTAACAAAATTTACAATTACATATAATAAAATTTTCCAGATTATTAAATTTATTTTTTGTTTTTTTCTTCTTGTTTTCATTATTGTTTTAATTTTTGCTTTTATTTTCATTAATTTTAATTCTTCTTCTGTTAGTTTTCATTTTATGTATTTATTCATTTGTGTTTTTTCTTTCTGTTTTTCAATTATAATTTTTATTTCTATATTTTCATGATTTTTTTTTTGTTGTTGATATATACTCGTAATGCGGTAGAAAAAATGAAAATGAAAAACATAGCGCAAAGAATTATTTATGTAAGTACATATGTATGTATGAAAATAAAAAAAATCAAAATTTTGCTATCTTAGAATCAAAAATACCAATTTTGTAATAATTATATACATACATGAGAAAAAATTCAATATACTAAATGTAAATGAAACGTGAAATATTCTATCATTATGCTGTAAACACAATATACCTTACATACAATTTTTGTGTATATATTATTTTTTCAATTTTTCACTTACATACATATTTGTATCCGTGAATATGTAATGCATATTTAACATATAAATTAAAAAAATTTTTTCTATTATTTTTATTTCTATTTTTTTTTTTTATGAATTTTCAATATTTTGTTTGGGTAAATGTGATGAAAAATTTAGTGTTTTAAACATCTGTGTAAATTTTATAATAATTTCGTTAAATTAAAACGAAAATAAAAAACAAATATTTTATTTTTATTTACAAATAATTACACTGATTAGGATCCAGGAAAAGAAGATGAAAAAAGCACAAAGTAAATCATTTAATGTTTACTCTTCATATTAAGTACACATATGGTGTATCAAACTATGTAAGGGCTGAGATACAATCTTGTAAAATTTAGAGTAGTATTACAATTTTTTTGATTATCAGCTATTCATTCCATGAATTATTTAAATTCTGTGATTTGATATCGTGTTTGTGTGAAAATAAGTATGTAAATATTCTTTAGGTGTTTTTAATTTTGGAAGATTGTATATGCATTATATTGCATGCAAATAATAACCAACTTAAAATAATTACACATAGGTTGCGTTAATTTAACAAAAAGTCATGAACACAAGTCTTCGCTTCGAATGGTCAAAAAAATGAACACTTTCGAAATGTAAGATTTTATGAAATCTTGTAAAAGTGAAAACATCCTTCATTGAACATTTCTGGTTCTGTCAGAAAATTTCGGTTTTACGTAAAGAATATGTAACTCACATTGCGTTCTTGTGTAATACTTATATTCGATTAAAAAATTATTGTTAGATTTGAGAGGGCATTTAAAAATCGGTGGGAAACTCTTAAGGAATCTCAACATAACTTGGCATCGGATATTCTCGTGTAATTGTATTTCAGCCTTAATGTAAATTTTTCATTTTACTATTTTGCTGTTATCTTTTAAAGTTCTTTTAGTTCTGTATTTTAAAATAGCCTTCATCTTAAAAATTTTATATAAAAACAAAAAATAATAATGAGATTAAAAAAATATTCAACAATTGTGTAAATACATATTTTTGGAAATTCTGTTATTTTATTTGCATGAAGTACGAACATTAGATTAATCGAAGTATGTATAAAATATCTACGCATATTCATATGAATACATTAACGTATACATACATATGTATGGCTGCCTATTTGTACAATGATAAATGTATAAATAAAATAAACGAAAAAAAAAATTTTTTTTTTTCAATGGAAACAATACAAACAAACAAAAATTAATTAAAGTAAGAACAAATTATACTGCCATATTTGTAAGTTTAAGTAGATAAAAGAAATAAAATGAAAAAAAATAAAAAAATACCTCCTCCTAAATGATGAAGTAAATAATAATTTTTTATTAAACAAAATGAACAAATATGTATACTATATTTTAACCTTGAAATGACTTAATTATAATCATCACACCACACCGTATGAGTTTGCACTGCTCACGTACGCATAAATTTGATGATACATAATATAATATGTAAGTATGTAATTTCTGTATAAATGTACACATAAGAATATCCAAATAATTTACATAAAATATTTGATATGTGTGTATGTTTTCTTTTCTTTCCAGTGTAATTTAGATTATGGATCAGATAACTAAAAATAATTCGGGTAAATATCTAGCAAAAACGAACAATATGTGTACAATGTAAATACACATTTCTACAACTACAAATATCTACTAAATACCTATCTATCATCAAGATTATTTGTTTTTTGTTTGTTTTTTTTTTCCTTTTTCATTTGTATTTGTAAACAAAACACAAATTATATATGTTTTAATATATAGTTATTGAATTATTTCCTTTATGTTATGCATATATTTTTATTTCGCATTTATTTTTAATTATTTTAATTAACTCACTAGAGGAGAAGATTACGAAAAAGAAAACAAAATTATAGAACCCTGTTATAGTATAATAAATAATAATAATGTTTACAATATATACGTATATATACATACATACATTATTGTAACCTACTCTATATGGTATTACACTGTGTCACTGGGATTATGTCATCAGAATCTACTTAGATTCGTATATAATATTGAACATTGTAATCGTATTTACATTTATATATACATATAGACTTATGTATTTGAAAAATGCACGAGTATATAACATTATTAGAACATTTTATTACGTATACTATAAATATTGATTTGGTGAAAATTATCGGGCCTACAATTTTCAATAGATCTATGATCTTATGTCACTTTTGTGGTAAAATAATTGTTTTTCATCCTCCTAGAAAGGTCTGTAATTTTTGTGCGAAAATCTGTGACAAGTTATTTGCGTAAGGCTCTTTAGAATTTAGGTCAATAGAGTTTTATTATGATCGAAACAAATGATAATGATGGTGCAAGGTCAAAACTTGTAGTGCGTGCGTATTTAAAAGTTTTTCTCAGCAAAACTCTTTCAATTTTTGTCGATTCACCAAAGATGTATGAATTATAATGGTCTTTCCTTTCCATTGTTGATCAATTTCGACCTCGCCTTTTATTATTCGCTTGTTTTGAATCTGAATTACTAACCTGACAGTAACGTGTTGATTTCATCGTACAGAGCGATATCACCGCACAAATTTTTGTACAAGAATTTTTGTCTGTATTCAAGTGAAATTATAAAATTTATCGTTTTTTCTCTGAAATTTCACTCAGAGAATCCGACTAAAGAACCGATAATGAAGTAACAGATTGATTTAAGATTTAATCAAATGTATACATAAAGTCAAATGTGTCATATATGTACATATGTATGAAGGATTAACTTGCAAATGTATATGTAAATATTGAATATCTGATTGAATATAAGACATTGTAAAGATATCTTATAAAACAGAGCCCCGATACTTTTTCCCCAGACTTGTAATAGAAGATTTTAGTATATACTCGTATATCTGTAATGTAGTTTTTTGGCAAACTTTTCATACCTATATATTTATGTACCTAAATATATATATATTATATGTATATATATATATATATATATATACGGATCGATTGTTAATGTAAATATAGTATATCTATGTATATAAATGCTGACAATTAGCGATGACAGCATACATAATTTCTTATATAAATATGAAAATGGTGAAAATAAAATATTCTTAACGATTTATTGCTTTTTTTTTAATTTTGTTTGCTTACATGTATACTTATTACATAAATGTATATTATATACATATATATTTTTGTTAATTTGAATTTGTATTTATACTCGCAGTATATTGTGTTGACAATATAAAAAATAAATAAATAATACACTACATAAATTACATACATTACTTATTTTAAAAATGAAAAATATAATAAATTAAAAATAATATAAATATCCATCATTTGTTATATAGTATAAAAATATTTCAAATTAATATCATTATTAAAGGAATTTGTGAATATGTATTACAAATAAATTTTTCTAAGAAATGATATTTATACATATTTATTGATATAGTTTGTATCGTTATGTTTCCCCCAAAAAATACGAATTTATGTAATGTAGGAGTAGGTGTTTTGTTATATTGAAGCGTTTATTTTATATTATTCGAAAATGTATATCTGGATATTATATTTTGTCATATAAACACCTTATGTATACCTTCAAAAAGTATGTACAATTTACACCCAATTCCAAAATTATCAATGACCATGTGTTGGAAAAATAATTCTTAGAAATGAAAACTTAACGTAAACACATGTTTTTTAACATTCCATCAAAATTCAAATATTAAAAATTCTTTAATTTTGAAAATAAATACATATATACCTATGTATCTAATACTACTACACGGGTATATTATACATCATATATTCTATTTGATATATATTTTTGACAACATACTCGTATACATAAAAATTAGATATTTTTTCCAATTTTACAAATTTTTCCTGAAATCAATACCATTCGAATTTTGTATTTTTTTAAATAAAATAAATCATAATCTTTCTGTTTTTCTTTCTTATTATAAATAAATAGAGTATTTTATTTATCATGATAATATCTAATACCTGTATGTATATAGTATGTACATATTTTGCAAAATAATATTATTCTTTGTTGAATTTATTTATTTAGTGATTGATGTCTTTCAAGGAATACTAGCGTGCTTCATGATAATTTTATTTTATTATTTTCAGTAATTTGAAACGAAATAAAAATTTGAAAAATTATACAATCTGAATACTATGAGGCTGATAATTTTTAAAATGCATTAATTCATCATCAATGTAGATTAATTCAGTTAGTTATATTGGTTATATATAATCTGATGTGTTCAATTATGTTATTCACTTATATGCGTTTCAAAACTCAGTTTGTACTAAGTACATAAATACATAATGCTTTATACAAATGTTTTGTGTAATTTTCAAATTTTAATTTCCATTAAACACACCTTACACACTAAACATATGATGCTTATACATATCTACATCATAATTTATTATTTTTTTTTATCATCCTACATTTTATATTATCTATACATGAATCTATTATTAAATGAAAAAAATGTTTTACTAAAAGAAATGTTATGAATTAAAGAGTCAGTACACGGTATATCAACATTTTTTATTATATGCACCAAAATGAATATATGCTATACTCATATACTCATGTACATATACATACATATTATATTTGTGCAAATATAATAAATAAATATAAATCTATACATATAGCTATATTCTGTATCATGTTGCATATAATATTTATACGTACGTTTTGAATGAAATGAATAATAAAATGTTTTAAGATTTATTCAAAATTTATGCAAATAAAGCAATATAATTTACATATATGCTTATATAGTATGCTGTATGTAAATATAATAATAATAATAATAATAATATTTTTTGTATATGTATATTTTCAGTTTATTTAAGTTTCTCTTTTTCCATAACTATTACATCTGAATATATATTTTTTATTTTTATACATATGTAAGTACACATTCATATATTTATACATACAAATATTTATGTGTAGTAAATATATGATTTTATAAATCTGGCTGTTATAGTATTATATTGTAAGTTTTTCCTTATTATAAATACATTATTATATGCTTTTCTATAATGATTGAAATACTAAACATACATATACATATATATATAAGTATGATAAATAAGAAAATGATCAACAAACAAAAACAAAAATTGTGTAGAAAAAAAAAAATTAAACAAAAAATACATAAATAAATGAAAAAACAACAAATACTATATTTTCATATGCATATACAAAAATATATTTACATAGATTTACATTAAGAATTACTCGTCGTACATATAATGTGTGTATTGTAATATTCATCTTGTTTAGATTTCATTTCATTTTTTGCTTTTCTTTTTTGTCTTTTTTTTTTTTAGAGATAAAAAGTGTTAAGTACTATAAAAAACAAAATAAATACATACAATTGTAAAAAAGTTTATTGAAAAAAAAAAAAGTGTAAAGTAAAAACAATTTATAAAAATCAAAAATACATACATAAATTGAAATGAACGTGGTCAAAAGAAAAATAATAAGGTTCTTCTTATTACAAAAAGCAAAAAACAAAAAAAAAACAAAACAAAACAAAACAATAATAATAATAATACTTTTTTTTTTCGTTTTGCTTTTGGTTAACTAAGTATAATAATAGTTGTGTACTATAATAAATGATCGTAATGAAATAAACACAATATGCATATATTATAAATAATTTACATGTATATACATACATATATGTATTACCGATGTTTATATTGACCCAGAGCTCGGTAACCTTTTTTTTTTTCTTAGAACGGAATATATTTAGGCTTTTGTAAAGTAAAGTGTATCAGATGTAAAAACATAAAAATATCATTGGGATTAGATTGAATAAATTTGCAGTAAAAGAGTTTAAATTTCGAAACGAGTATTAACGAGATTAAAATCCGAAAATAAGAAAAACCAAATTTGTGCTGGATGGATGATGTAGAAAATTACCTAAAAAAAAACGATCGAAATAGTGAATAGGAGGAATAGTGCAAAATGATGAGAGAAATTGAAGTGGATCTTCGAGCAGTCCTTGTCGTACCACAGGCTATTGTGATATTGAAGATGAAGAATTCAAATTTTAATTGAAAAAAATATTTTGAAATGTGATGATTGACATTGAAAGTCTGCAGTAAATTCATTGTAATGTTGCATTTGATACCCAAATCTCTAAGTTCCAGCCAATTTTTATAAATGAATATCAAGTCAGATATGATCTACTCATGCTAAAATTTTGAATTTTATTAAATTACGTAACTAATATTGTTAAAAAAGAAAAATTATTTGTAAAATATTCAAATGCAATTTGAATTTCAGATCAAACCATCTCGAAATTGGAAAATTATTTTCATTTCCTAGATTTTAAAATTTTTCATCTGATAATGATTTGGTTTCAGAACAATGTAAATTAACATTTTACACTAGTTTCAAATTCTTCTTATTTAATAAGCAAGGAAATATTTTGCCTTTTTTATCATCTATATAGATATTCACAATATTTAAATAAGCGATTGAAATGATTGGATTGGGATTGGGCATCCACCATCACCTTGTGGGTTGGCGAGCTCTGTAACAGATCGTACCGTATTCATATTGCATATATGTATGTTGTACGATGTACGAATAATGTACGTATAGAAATGTAATTTGTTTTTATAATTTAATTGTACAGAGCTATATGAATATGATCCAAGAAATGTTATATGTACAAGTACAAGTATATATATATACATATAAGTATATGTTACACATTTTTATGTATGTATGTACAATTACGATATATACAATATACAATATCATCATATTTTCATCGTGTATAAAATAATAATTATGTTTATTTTCTATAGCTGCGAAATCAACAAAACAAGATAAATGTACATTCATATGTATATATACAATACTCAATACATAAAAATGTAAATATGTTCATATAATGTATAATATAATAGTAATAGATAAATAGACTAAGTATATACGATCTATCGTATGTATGTATGTAACTAGTAACTAAACTACATAGATATAATGCTGGTGCTGATTGTATTATTATTATGGCTATTCTACACACGTTATAGAGGAATGATGTCATGCTTCTAATGAATAAATAAATTAAAAATAATAAACACAAATAAATGTACAGAAATGTACGTATACTCTCGAAGTACCTACTCTGTATATTAATTCTAAATACTGGCTAGGTATACATATATCTACTCTTACATACATATACATAATATGTGATGTGCTCAAAAATAAAAACAAACAATAAAAAAAATTTTTTGAATTAATTAATGAAAACTGAAAAGTGAACCAATGAAGTTTATTTGAAGGTTATCTAATTACATTTTAATAAATATTACAATATACGAGTTGGTACAATAATATTTGTACTGCATGTATGTAATATATGTATGGAGGTAACTATATAGTAACTTCTTTTAGATTTCATGTTTATACATTACTTATGCATACTAATTAAATGCGTTTCTAATTAAGCCATAATTATAATAATATGACATAATGTATATGTGTATAAATGAATAGTCTTTTACGATTATAATTATAATATAAAAAACATTTTTACAATCAAAGAGTCAGTGTCAAAACGAAACATACATATAGACTTTTTTTTTCTAAAAATTAAAAATTACTTCTCGAAATCTCAAATTAAAATATTGCGTAGGATATGATAGAATGTTGTAGAATTCTATATACATAATTGCAATAAATCGATTTGATTCTTTTACATACCCGTTTATAATATAAATGTATGTATATGTACGTAGTACTATAGAGTATACTATATTTGACTATTCGATTCGAACACACATTCGCTATTCGAAATTGAAATAATAATTTATTAAATTGAAAAAACAAAAAAGCAGTTTTATTGAATTTGAAAAAAAAAAAAAAATAACAATAAAAATAAAACTAAAATTGTAAAAATTTTAAAATTTAATTACGCTTGAATAGTTAATTTAATGAAGAAAAACAATAATAAAAAATGAAACAAATATAAAAAAAAAATAAAAAAGCAAACGAAAATGAAACATATTGTTCTCATATTGTCGATAAGTATACTCATACTCGTACATAAATGGGCAAACAAAAAAAAAAAGAAAAAAATAATCGAAAATAATATAATGTATATTTTTTATGGATTTTTATTTTCTTGTAAATTATATTAAACGATGCAAAACAAAAGAAAAGAAAGAAAAAACAGAAACACAAAAAAATATGCCAGTCAAAGTCAAATGACAATCATTTTTCATTATATAGTAAATCCTATATTTTGGGACTGGATGTGTCATGCAATGTACAGTACCACAATAATCATGTACGTATAGTACAATACTAAAGGAAATATAGAATAGTATGCTTATTATACATTTAATATGCTTACAGTGAATGCCAAAAGTGTGTAAACAAAGAAATTAATGTCTCACTGAGAGCCAATTTTATAGTCGACACTGAATGTAGTTTTGACGTTGAACAGAATTCGAGTAATGATTTTAGTTTTGTCTAATTCACTAAGAGAAGAATTTAAGGGAGATTTAAGATAACATGATTAGTGACTTAAGCTTCCCTTAAACATTAATTGACAGCCGACAGCTCGAAAATTCAAATTTTAAATGTCAATATAATTTTGCATTTGAATTATTTAACGATCACCATTGAATTTGTATTTATTACAAAAATGTCAGTAGCAAACATAATGCAGTAACAAAATACTATAGTAACGTCAATTAAATGTTGAAAATATGAGAAAAATTAATTGAACCCAAATTAAATTAAATACTTGAAATAATTTGTGATTGTTATTGTTCGTAGTCATAGTACACAGTTAGTACTTTGTTTTAAGAGGATTCATGTCACTTTTCAGTTCAGTATAATTTTTCAGCTTCCAAGTTTTGTAGTTATGTTGAAATGAACGACCATATCAAATTTTTTCGTAGTTTACTTTTCTCGTAGTTGTTTTTATTTCATCTGTTATATTTATTTTCCAACATTTTAATTTCTATGCCAACAGCCAACTAAGAACAGTCAAACATTAACACTACGAAACTATGAAATACAAAATTTAGAAACTGCGAAGCATTTTACCTTCGAAGGTTTTCAAAACTTTCGTAGTTTACAAATGTATGAAATGAACTATACGAAAACTGAAAAACTGCGAAGATTACAAAGTTTTGCGACGACTTATTTTAAATTTTCGTGGCATGATCTCATTGAGAGTAGTTTGGAAAAATTATGTTATAAAACAACGATATATAAATTAAAAAAAATAATAATAATTAGAGATTTTTTTATGCAAAAATTATGAAATCGGGATTATTCTGGTCGCGAATTTAACAGATTCTGATTATTATTAGATGATCAAACATTCATATAATATTTTGACAGCACTTTCGTTGTATCATATTCATTGCAAAAGCATGCAATTTAAATTTCGATACAATACTCTTATTTTTCTTTTATAAAAATTGTAGTGCAAGCAATTGAAAATACTTGATTTACAGACGCAAAATCATTTTGAAAGTTTGATTCTAACTTCTCTATTAGCACCTATTAGTAAACTTAAAACCTTTGCTATAACAATAATTACTTTCTATAATTACTTTTAACGCCTATTTCAATTAGTATATAGTTTTATTCTTTGTTTCATATTTGTATTTTTGTTATTAACTTTTTAGGATTTACGACCTTTAATTTTACATTATACATTGATCCAAAGAAATGTGTTTTTGTTAAATTTTCAATTTGTTTTTGTATTTGGTTAAATTTCATCATTTTAAACCACAAACAAACTACTGTGTTCACTCACTTTCGACACTCACTCTATGTCACATATAAAATAAATATATATCTATGTTTTGTTTTGTATGTATTTTGCTTTGTTTAATTTAATTTTTTAATACCCCATTTTATATATTACGTATGTGCATAATATATAGGTATAATATACATATTATTCTTTATATTACAAACTTTATATACTCACATATGCATACATAATATATATTCTTATGTATGAACGTACAACATCATACATTCGGTTTTTGTAGATAAAAGAAATTGTATTACATTATTATCTAACATATGTTATTTTGCTCATTTTTATATACATATATATGTATATTTATTTGCTTTTCTAAAATATACTAAATGGCTATAAGCTTACATACATACATGATTACAATAAGAGCTATAGCAAGTACATGTACATGTACATCTTTTTATAAATGGCATAAGGAATAAAATTGAAAGAATAAAGAACCAAAATAAAAACAAACAACCATAATTTATATCTTACATATGTATGTACATATAACTTATGAAAATTGTAATGTACATAATATCCTATATATTCATCTATATAGACACATTATATTCGTAAATGTATATAATATTAAATAAAATTATATATATTTTTACAATAATACATGTAAATAATGTGAAATTTGAAATATGTTTACCAGACATTATACTCACTTACTAAACATAAACTTTATAATGTACACGTTCACATATCTTTACTTACATACATGCATATATTACATGAGAAACGATGGGGTAAAATGCATTAATTTTAATTTTTAATTTGTTTTTCGTTATTTTAATGTTTAATTTGTTTCATAATTTTCATTTTAAAATTTTGAGCTTAATATATTGAAACAAATCAAACATAAATAATACATAGTACCTACATGTACATACGAGTATATATACACAAATAATGTACACACGTAACGTACCTACATTGTACAATGCACTCGATAATAAGAACGTTAAACAGTCAAAAATATTATCGTCATCATCATCATCATCATCATCATCATATTTTCACATTTCAAATAAACATACTATATACTATACAAACATATTTA
Organism: Villa cingulata; assembly: GCA_951394055.1. Lineage (NCBI taxonomy): Eukaryota > Metazoa > Arthropoda > Insecta > Diptera > Bombyliidae > Villa > Villa cingulata. The sequence goes on along the minus strand of OX596020.1, from coordinate 5,304,664 downwards.
TTTGTACATAATGTATATACGATATTATTATTATTATTTGTTTGTTATTTTCTCTTTTGACACTTAACATGAAAGAAATGTTTTTCAAAATCACCAGAAGAAAAAAAGAAAAGATGAATAATAAAAAAATACGAAAATAGCAAATAAAATTTCAAAAATACAAATAAAAAAACGTTGAATGTATCTACTCGTCCGTATGTATATGTGTATAAATATAAACAGAACAGAAATAAAGTACTTACATAATGTATTTAAACAACAGGATATACAAAATACAACAAATATGTATGTATACATACGATTATTTGTGTAGTATAATCGTATATACAAAATAAATTATCTACATGTACATACACGAAAATAATGATAATAATAATAATAATGTAAAAAAGTAAAAATAACAAATACAACAACAAAAACTGAAAATAACAAACAAAATGCTTCAACATAAATCAGAAAATTGCCTATTAAAAGTGTATATATCGTTCTTAAAAGGAATAATTCGTTGTATGGTTGTTTTATATCTTAACCATTTTATTATATTATGTACACATATACATATATATGAAGGAAGATACAAATTTATTTGTAAAGACTTATAATATACTCACATTTCAATATATAAATATGGTCTACACTGTATACCATCTCTTATATTCATCACCCACCACCCATCACCTATAACAACTTTTGAATATGTGCTCATCTTATTTAGAAACTAAGTATATAAAATGTACCCCATACATATTATATCACAAAGAGAGTAGAAAAAATAATTCAAAATATGAGAGAGAGGGTATGCATATCACATTGCCTTATGCCTTATTCTTAATGTTAAAATATCTTACCTAAAAAAATAATAATAAAAAAAAAAATTAAAATAAAATAAAGAAACAGGACACAAATATATCCATATAAAAATATATACAGGAAATAGAAAAGAAGGACGAAAAACAAAAAAATAAAATAAAAAATATTTTATCTTTGTTTTGTTGTTTTTGTGTTCTCTCTCACTATCTCTCGCATTCCTTATAAATATTTTCTAAATACTCGTATCTATGCATTCGTATATGTGTGCTTTTCTTATTTTTATTTTGCCAATTACAATATTTCACGGATAACAATAATTGTCTTCGTAATTTTTTTTTTATTTTTTTGTTTTTTTTTTTTTTGGTTTGTTTGATATTGTTGTTGCTGTTGGTCGTTGTTATGTTGTTGTTGTTGTTGTTGTGTTATTTGTTCAAAATTCAATTGAACAAACCAACATCTACCCACTATCATCAAATGTGCATGTATGAGTATGTATTGTAATATATAAATGTATATGAAAACGGAAGTTAAGAACAAGTCCCTTTTTTCCATTTTGGATATACATACAAGTATAAATATTACACTATATAATACAAATTTCATTTTCTATTTTCGAAAAAAAAAATGTTTTTTTTTATTTTCATTTTTCATTTATTTATTTATTTATTTTTTTTTTGTTATTGTTGTTCTTGATGTGTTGTATGATTTCCATTTATTGTCATTTCCATTAGATATTGGCTATTTCTATATTTTACCATCCATGAACTGTATGTATACCCCACCAACACAAAACTAACTCTGTTTATATGCATACATTTTTGATGATATTCTTTCATGTATAGAAATAAATGCAAAATTTTTTATTTTTGTTCTTTTTTTTTTTAATTTTTTTTTTGTGCATTCTCATTCTCTCTTCTATTCTTCTCATATTCTCTTCTATTTGCCTGTTTCTGTAATATTGTATAGAGATGTATGTACATATACGAGTATAAAGATATAAAATATAATTTTTCATATATATGTACATATAGTCTTTCAATTCACACATCTATATACATATACATATATGTACACACACACACACACACACATAAGTTATTCGAACGAATACAAAAGCAGTTAACAAAGTAAACAACCAAATAAATTAGAACTTGGAACTATACAATTTGACTGGGTAATATCAATAATATAAAAGTCGAAAAAAGAAAGTTTGGTTTGGATACACACATATTCACATATACACATGAAAAAAAAATTAAAAAGAAACACACAAAATACCGAATAAGTTATTCATAAAAACAGTATACCATGGAATATGGTATGGTATCGAAATGAGTTTTTATTGTAGATGAAACTTGTTATAAATTTTCTTCTTTTACTTTCTTATTTCGTTAATTTATATGTTATATTTATATTCCAAAATCAAAAGTTCTCTATTTTTCCGAGCAATAATAATAATAATATGATTATGATGCCAACACAACACACATTCAAACGAAAAATATTGATACAGGATACAAAATTATTTCCTCTCTACTATATGTATTTGTATGTGTTTGTTTTTATATTTTGTTTTCATTTCTTGTTATTTATTTATTTATTTATTCATTTTTTTTCCTATGTATTTCTATGTATATATGTGTTATGTATGTATGTACTTATGTAAAAAAATAGAGTATAATTTGATAGACATAATAATTTTCTGTTATATATTATAGATTTTTCTTCTATAAAAATGTGTTTCATAAATTTTTGTGTCCAAAAATTGAATGTTGGATATTGGAAAAAATGAACGAAATTATATATTGTATACATGTATGTATATACGGTCTCTATCGTATGTGCATGAGTGTGTATAGATTCAGGCTGAACTTCCGAATTGGTGCCGCCAGATTTTGAAATAAGACCCTCTGATAATGATACTTTGGAATGTCCTCTTTCGCGTGGTATATGTCTCTGTTAGCGCAAATTCATCTTAAGGACGCAAACTACCTTTAAAAAATTATTGGTCCAAAATAGCGTCTTTTACGAAATCCGTTATTTCTCCAGATAAAAATCTTGGATCGAATTAGTTCATAAACCATTTCAGAGAGAACTTTCTGCTCTGTTTATCACAGTTTCATTCACTTTGATTGGATTAGCGGTTCTCGAGATATAAGGACTTAAATTCAAAATTTCTTGTTTTTTAAAAATCACTTTTTCCAACTTCTTTTGATGACGCTATAACTTCAAAACTTTGAGAATAACAGGTATGTTTTATTATGTCATTTGAAAGGTTTTTTTGTCCTCTTTCCAATGTGATATCACATTTCTGTATGAAAACTATATAAATAAAAAAAATAAATGCACAAATATACAAAAAATGCAAAAAAATACACATTTCAAAGTATCATTATCAGAACATATCGTTTCAAAATCTGGCGGCACCGATTCGGAAGTTTCCCTAGATTTATACATATATTATTATACGAGTGTATGTCCGAATATATGATTAGATGAACTATATGTGCACAAATGTGTGTAAACTTTTCTAAGTATCTACATATAGTAAGATACATTTAATTACGCATACATATGTGTATTTATATTTGTAAAAATGAAATAGAGTAGGAAAACGATTAGGGTTTTTTTTTTTTATTTTTACTTTGAATTTCTTTATTTTTCATTTTAATTTTATTTACGCACTGTTTAGATTTATGTATTGCTCATTCCAATATGTTAATTTTCTATACAAAATAATTCTACATATTAAAAACATTGCAAAAAAAAAAAACATAAACCAAACAATTTTTTTTCTTGTTCAAAATATGTAGATAGACTGTTTATATTCTTAGATGATTTTTAGTTTTTCCACTATTTTTATATACTTGATTTATTTTTTTTTTTTTTTATATAAATCGTTTTTTATTTTGGTAATTTAGTAAATGATGTTGAAATGTGAAAAATACTCGAAAGTCATTTCAGTCCATCATATAAACAAAACCACATTACAGTCATTTTCAATAAGAAATAAAATAATCAAATTATAGATGAATTTGCAAACCAAACAACAACAAAAATATAAAATAATAATAATGAAGAAAAAAATGTTAAAGGATCTCTTGTTAAAAATTTAACTTTAATGATCTTTGAATTCTTTTTTTTTTTTTTAACATCGCATATATTATCATTAAAATCATTATCATGAAATGAAGCAAACATAACTGAGGAGAATGATGGTAATGTGATGACGATGACAATACAATGATATGACCCGACGACGACAACGGTAATGATGATGATATTGATGATGGTAATGATGAAACCTTTTCAATTTTATTTGACTTCATATGAGTTTCAATTGTGTTTGTGCGTGTTCACAATCTGATATTTATACATATAACGAATAAATAACAGTCTGTGGTTGATTGGACTAATTGACTATATAGTTTGAATTTATTTATATCTAAAAATATACAAATTATATTTTATGTTTTTACAGATAAACAGTATTTTCATATACATATACGAATCATACATTCATACATAATGTATAAATTTATATTGTAATTTCTGTTAAGTTAAGAGTTCAAAAAAGTAAAAAGAAATAATAAATTATAAAAGGTTTACAATAAAACTTCAATTTAAAATTATTTTTTGTTGTTATAATATGTACGAGTATGTATATATTTTTAAAATGAAAATGTTTGTTTTCATAATAAAATTGAAATATTTTCTGGATATTGTTGATATAAATCAATAAAAACAATTCTTATATTATTATAATACGAATGTATGAGTATTTCTACATAAAAGAAAAATAATATTAAAGAAAAATTTAATATTATCGTTCTTGTCCCTTTTTTCAAAATTGATTTCTCTTTCAAATCGTTCAAAATATAATTTTTTTTTTTTTTTCAATAATTTTCAAATAAAAATCCATAAAATTTCATACATTTTTCATTTGCCTTTTATATGATTTTTATTGTTTTTTTCTTTCATTAATTTATCTTTGAAATTCATAAAATTCGAAAAAATATAATTTTGATCAGAAGAAAATTATTCAAAAAATATATTTTCACAATAGTATTTAAGTACATTATATAATAATATGTAAGTACATACATAATAAATGAAAAATTTATCAAAAAAAGATTCGATTAATTTATCAAAATATGACAAAAAATTATTTTAAATAAATTTTCTATTCCTTTCTCTTCTGGTTATTTTTAATACACACAAACACATATTTTATATGTTCTGTACAAACTAACTTGTACTGTAACTATACAATCATCATATCTGTGTCTGTGTATTCAAATTTTTTAAATTATTGAAGAACCATATGTATACAGTATGTATGTTTGTATGCATGAAAACATTTAGAATATTGAGAAAAATTGACAGTAATCCCTCTCTAAATCATTTTTATTTATACACGAAATACATACATATATACATGTTTTAATAAAAAACGAAAAGAAAAAGGAAAATCATAAAAAAAAAAAATAATAAAAACCTTACAAACATACACCGTACATATTACACCGGTATATAAAGAGAATCATTAAAAATTCACCGTAATTAAATTTCTGATTGATTATATAGAATTAATTTTATTTGAAAATAGCTAAATAAAACATTTTTTTTTCTACTTCCTTTAAATCATTATAAATATGTTTTTTATTTTGTTTTCGTTTTTTTTTTGGCAATAATTTTCTTTTTTTTTATTCATTTTCATTTTGTTATTTTATTTTTGTTCTTTTTCGTTTTCTTTACAATTTTCTTTGTTCAATCAATAATACACACACACACACATTCTCTCTCTCTCTCTCTCTGTATATGCATAATAATATACGTAATGTGTCTTTGTGTGTATATATGTATTTATAATTTCAGAGTGATATTGTATTCTTTACCATTCATCTATCATTAATAAAATCATATCATAATTTATAAATAGAAATTAATGGCATAAAGAGTGCAAACATATACATTCATACATGAATAAAAATTTTTTTATTTAATTTTTTCTTTTCATTTTTCATTTTTTTTTTATTTTGTTTTAAATTATAATGTACATAACCATCATATAGAAAAGATCTTCTCTTTGGCTTTTTTTCTCGTTTTTCTTTTTCATTTATTTTATTTTTCCTTTTTATTCCGCTTTGTTTTTAGAAGTTGAATTTAATTTAAATAAATAAAACTTCTGTCATATTAATGTAATATGAATTTATTTACAAAAAGCAAAAAAAAAAAAAAGTACTGATAGAACACATAACATATTCGATTTTATATTTAAAATTTAAATGTACATACATAATCGTATGGATGTAATAAATGTGGTAATACACATTAAGGGTATCAAATCTGTTACTGTACATTTTTCTAATAGTTTTGCAACTGAAAATCGAACTAAAATTATTTACATACATACTTTACAAATCATTTCGAACGAATTTTCCAACGAGAAATATGACCAAGTCATTAGAATGATAGCCAAATAATTTTTTCGCAGACTTATCGTCATAATTCAATTCAATTCTGAATTTTGAATATGTACTTGAATTATAAACTGTATTTGATGTCTAACTTTTAGATAACTGACGAACGAATCTTTAATTCAAGTTTAAAAAACTGACCATTTATACGTCTGTGGATTATGACAAAAACTTTTTAACTGAAAATTTGAAATCGATATACCTACTCGCGAATGAGTACCCTAAATATATTAATGAATATATTACACACATAATGTGAGTATTTTATGTAATGTATGTTCATATAAAAATGTATATACACATACTCGTACATATATTTATGGATATGAGTATAAAATGATGTGTGTATATGACATGTTATAATATTATATGATTACAATGTACATACTCACGTTAACAAAAATAAATTACAATTACGTCAGTCATTAATATAACTTCTGTAAGAGAGTGATTCTGTTTTGATTTCTTTTTTTTTTTTTTGTATGTAAAAATTAAAGATAAAGTTTTCTTTTTCGAATATAAATCCAATTAAAATAGTACAATTTTTTATACATTAAAAAGCGAGTCTCTGTTCTGCGCACAGAAAATTTCTTCAGAATTTACAAATACAGGCTTCGGTCCAATTATATAGCGACGCGATATTTTCGATATGTAAAAAGTGTTTAATAATAATAATAATAATAATAATAATAATAATAATAGATTTATTAGATATACTCGTACACTGACACATATTTCGAACTGTTAAAAAAAACACATCACTCTCATTGGATGTTACAGGCAGAAAAGTCACGCTACAAAAAAATCGCTCCATTATCATTGGATCTACTGAATATGTGTTGCGCATACATATATATAACGATCGAATAAGAACAGTCACATTATTATTTATAATGCATAATATCTTATTTATTATGTTCATTATAATTTCATTTTTTTTTGTTTTGTTTCGTTTTTCGATTATCATCATTTAAACTCTTTGACTGTTTTATATGTTGAAAGTAGTTGATCTACAAAGGAAACAAAAAAAAAAAAAAATTTTTTTTTGAAAGAATAAATAAAATTAATAGATACATATAATAAAATGTTGAATAATGTTCATCATTTTTATATTTCTATTTTTATTATCGATCCATACAATTGATCTAAACTCTAAATTCTATATACAAAAATATAATATGAAAGATAAAAGCTTACAAAAATGGTCAAGAACGTGCTATACACGTACTCCAGAAGATCATCTTTGAATGAATATAAAAGAAAAAATCATTTTCTCTCTATACTAATAGTTTTACATCATAAAAAGCATCACAGCACAGCATCAGTTGTTAATATTATTATTGCTCATCATCTTCATCATTATCGTTATAATACCCTATACTAAGTGATGTTTACGTTATACATTATAATGTAGAAACGAATAATAAATTAAAAATTATTAATAAATAAATTAAAAAAAAAAAGTAAAAGAAAAAATAAAAATTAAAAAAAAATTGAATAAACAATCAGAAAACTTACAATTTATCGTAACCAAAAATACATATCATATATTCAAAAGTACACTGCTGTACGTACACATTTCATTTCTATAGATACATATTCAAAAGCTACAGTCAGTTTCATATATATACGTATATACTACATAAGTATGTTATGTATTCATTTATTATTCATGCATTTGTTTATATCATGATCAAATAAGAAAATATCATATAAAGCATTTATGAAGATTTTATGTAGAACTGTAGAATTGAAAATTTCGTAATTTAAATTCAATAAAAAGTTTAAAAAAAAAAATAATAAAAATAAATTTATTGAAACCAGTTAAAAGCGTATTAAAATCAGAAATTTTTATAATGTTAAATTATATATACTTATTCTTATTGACTTATTGTATGGATGGATATACTGATGTATCTGTACTCATATCGTATTTATAACGAGGTGTATAATATATAAAAGTAAGGTATTCATAATTAATATGTAAGTCATGTCTTTCGTTCTTCGATATACATAAGTACATACATATAATACATAATTTTTATTTTTTCATTTACATATTTGTTTATAACTACATCTTGCTGTATAATGACTATGTACATATAAGTGATCAAAAAATTATGTAAGTATGTAAAAAGAAATCGATGTACAATCAAGATTTCAAGTTAAGATTATAAAAAAAAATAGAAAAATAATGAGCATTTAATTTACAAAAAAAAGAAATATCATTGCTTTAAATGTGTGATTCGATTTTATAAAATCAAAATTTTATTATTTCAATTTATTCATTTAAACAACATTTTGTAATACTTTTCTTTATTATGATCTTACTGATCTCAAATCACCTTAAACTCTAAAGCTACCTTTTGATTTTGTGTAATTGTCAGACAATAATTATCAAATTCGTTATTACAATCGTTTTTATATCATACAGACGTTGCGACGTTAGTTGTTTTCTCAAAATTGCACTTTTTACGACTTTACTTTGCCCACCACTGCCCACTTGAAATCAATTTAAAAGTCTTGTTGTGAAGATGAGAAAGCTGATCATGTACCTTGCATATCTTGAAGGTAGTTGTCCGAAAAGCTTGAATAAATGAAAATTTGACATTTGCAACCTGAATTATTGAACAATACATAAGAATACAAGTTGTATGTTATCTAAGCAAATTTGTCAATATCGGCCGAGGAATCGATGGTGGAATTCGGTGCGAGAGGACCTGAACAAACTGGAGGGTTTCAGCTTTGGATAGAACGGATTGGCTGAGGCCAGGGTTCTTTTAAGAACTGTAGTGCCATAGAAGAAGAAGAACAAAAAAAAACACTTGAATACGTTATCAAAATCAATGTTTATACACAAACAAATGTTGACTACAGTTAAACCAAATTTATGTGAAGATGATAGTGTGAAGGCAGCTTAATGTTTTAATTTTTCGATGCAAAAAAATTATAAGACGTAAAGTTTTATGAGAAATTTTATCTGTCAAATTTTGTTTTTAAACTGTGTATAAGATTGAATGTGTATAAATATAGTGTGTACGCAAATTTTTTATAAATTTATTATAATAAATTTTGATAAATGGTTTCAAATTTATCGTTGTATATTATTGTTTTTCTTCGTCACTTTTCTCTAATTCTACTTACTTTGTATTCTATGACTACTCTATACAATCAGATTTTCAATAATTCGTGCACATTTTATTAATACATTCTACACAGATATATACATATATATGGGTATGCATGTGGATATTTTCATATGTATAGACATTTCGATCATTAATTTCCTCTATAATAAAATTGCAATTATTACTTTTACTACTCAATTTTTTATTTGTTCATTTATTTATGTTTTTTTTTTTGTTTTTACTTTTGTGTTTATGTGAAAACTATATTAATACTTACTTACATACAATAAGAAATAAGAAGCCAATAAAATAAAATTTATAAAAAAAATCCATAGACCTATGTATCTTGTTTGAAACAAAACAAAAAAAAAGCCTAATCATCAAACTATATAAATCCAAGAAAACTACACATAACTACTTACATATTTAAGTATAAATGGATAAGTAGATACATTGTATTTATATACATACATATGTACATGTTTGTATTTTTTTTTTTTTTTTTTTTTTGGTAAGAATACATAATTATAGAAAAGACCTTGTCATTCAATATATATTACGAGTATACATGTTCGTATATCTTTTAACTTTAACATCTAATTTCACATAAAAGATATTATTATCAAAAAAAATCCAAAAACCAAAAACAATAAAAAAAAAGAAATCTGACTAAAAAAAAAGTTACAAAAAAAAAATAAAACTAAATAAAATTTTGTTTCTTCATAAGAGGAAATGAAAATCAAATTTTCAGTTAATCTCATTCGAATGACATACAATTTATTGACAAGTAGGACATTTTAATATAATGACAATTTAATAATATAATGATTTTTAATGAGTAACATAGTTTCAAGGTTAATTACTAATTGAATGTCAAATTTTCAAGCAACTAACAAATTCACATACTAAATGTATACCTACATAATATTTAAATCAAAATTATTTTCTTTTCTTTTACTTTTTGTCATATTGCAGTGTATAATTTTTTTTTCTGTATATCAAAGTTACATATTATTGAAGACGGTTATTGCATTCTGTTATATTATGTAGTATTATACATATGTGCGCAATGATATGTAAATTAATGAATAATTAACGAATTCGTCCGTCATAGAAAATTCATGATGAAAAATTATTTTATTTTCTTTTCCTTTTTCCCATATGATAATTCCTTAGAATGTATGTACACATGTTATTATGCCAGTAATTAGTGACTTTTTACAAATAAAATATTAAAAAATAGAAATTTATTATTCGTGCCCTATTATCATATTCATAAAATAACAATGTGTATTCTGGTACATCGTATTATCAATATAGTGTAGTATATATATAGTATATTGTATAGTGTAGTATAGTGTAAAATCAGATGTAGTGTGAGTATAAAATAAAAGTATATAAATATTTGATTTCAATCATTTGCGATGATTTGATTTCAATCATTTGTGATGATTTGATTTCAATCATTTTTAGATTTTTACCCTCTTTTGGAAGTAGGTATATGTATGCTTACATATACCAGATAGAGTATGTTCCATTCTCATGATATTTTTTTATGACATTGAATGTAATCAATTTTGCATGTGAATACCCTTCAAAGAAATTTGAATCGATGACGACGACGATCAATCGATGGCATAATGTCATAAAATATGAAACGATAACAAAAAATAATCAGTAACATTACGTCGAAAAACTTCAAAATTACTTGGCAAACTAACCTAGACCAATAACTGAAAACTATCGATCTGTACTTGCACTGTATAAAGGAAATTATTATTTTAGATTGAAAAACACCGTTAACAGATACTACCCTGAATTGTAATTATGTATTACAAATAAAAAGGTCATCACAAAATTATTTGACGTCACTAAAAAAAAAATAATCTTGTTAATAAAATCAGCGTCATTCATTATTAGACATACATACACAAATAAAAATACGCGTATTTGTTGTTTTATTACATTTTACAACTGAACTGACTTTATACACGCATATTACATACGTGCCAAAAACATTTTTTATCTTGTTTCCTATTATTTTATTTTTTTTTTTTTATTTTGCATCACAAAAACTCTCCTTCAAAAAGCATACATAAACTATAGAGAAAAGAAAAATAATTATTTTGAAAAAAATATAATTTCAAAAACAAATAAAATGTAGATAAATAGAAAATAAATATGAAAAAAAAAAATAATCTAAATGCTAACGTAATCAACAGAGTCAATGACATCATGGGAAATTATTTGTGCAATATATTTTTCAAAATCTAACAAAAAAACAAAATAACAGTTCATGCATACATATACTATATACATACATCTCGAAAGTACATCATTAAATATGTATATTTTATGAGTATCTACACGAGTATATATAATATCGTATCATACAGATACAGATACTTATGAATACACAACTACATACATATATATTTATACATATAATAAATAAATCTTTCTATGTTAAATTTCTTACGTGCTTTCACATAAATTATTTGTAAGTATATATAGATACAAATGTATAATAATATATGCATTTGTATGTACACAATCACATATACTTTTACACACATTTTTTTGTATATAAAAACTATATGTACTACATATGTATATAATTTTTCATTTCTCTTGAGAAAAAAGAAATAAAATAATCATCTCTGAACGATAATCTTTATATTTTATTATGTACAATTTTTGATGCCAAATTTTATTACAAATATGTATCCACACTTTTATCGTATATGCATATATACATATTTGTGTAGTGTACATATTATGTATATACTCGTATCACGTACATTATATGAAATACGTCAAACAAATTTTAATTTAAAAATATATGAAAATTTATATTTTATTTAGTGTTTTGAGGAAACCAAAACCATCGAAAAACATTAGATTTTTTTTTTTTTTTTTTGATAAAAAAATAAAATATAAATGAAAATATAAAAACAATAATCTTAAGATAATTTTTTTTGAAAAAATAATAAAAAATAATATTATAAATATGTATGTACGTGTAAATACTACGTATATATTAGTAGGTACATATGAGTTTATATGAAAATTTGAATAAACAATAAAAAAAAAACAGAAATGAAATAAATAAAAAAAAATATTTGTAATTTATTATACTGTGTAGGATTATCTGTGGTATTTAGAACAAAACAAATCAGGAAAAATTAAAATCAAAAACATACATATTCTTAAATATGTATGTTATAAAAAATGAAAATAAAAATTTCAAAAATATACAAATTTATGTACGAGGATGTATTGATAAGTTTATAGAATGAAACACTAAACAGAATTTTTTTTAAAGTAAAATCGACTGTATTTTTCAACGTAGTTTTTTTTTTTTTTTCATTAGCTCAATGCACTTTTTCCAACGATCTTCCAATTTCATTAAACCTTCTTTCAAGTACGATTTATTAAATTCCACAAAATTAATAAGCATTTTGTCAGCTATTATTTTCTCATTTGATGCAAATCTCTTTCCATCTATTAATTTCTTCATACATATGTATTTGGAAATATGAAAAAATCAGAAGGAGCTAAGATCAGTTAAAATATAGTGGATAGGGAAGCAGTTTAAAGTCAAATTCTTCTAATTTTCTTGAATAGATGAAGAGATTCATTTTTTTATGATTTGTTAACGAACGCGGCAGCATCCATCTTTCTAATAGCTTTTTCATACAAAATTTTTCGTTTATGATATTTTGTATACATATGTTAATGTGATGTGTTGACAATGTCAGCATTCAGCAACCTCAAGCAACTCAATAGGCGATCATTCATTATTATCTTATACATTTTTTTGACCACTTCGAATGATGTTACAGTTTTGGAATTCCTGAACGTTTAGCACCGCTTATGCTTGTTCGTTGACACTTTAATTTATTTGCCCAATTATAAATGGTTTCATTTGAAGGTCCCTATTTACCTAATACATTTTTAGTTCATCGATAGTTTTTTTGGTATCAAGCCTTTAACAGAAATTATTTAATCGTACTGTTCAGTTCCACATTTAAAAAAAATTACAAAGAGGATTCTTACTAAGAAAATATTTCATCAAGTGTCACAAATAATTTGACAGCTTTCATTTGAAAGAACTTGTTTTTCAATAGCAAGAAAAGTTTATTAAGGACTATCAAACCACCCTCGTATGTACGTACATATTTAGGTATTTATATATCAAATATGTATATGAGAAAAAAAAAATAAAATAAATGATATAAAAAAAAATAATTTGAAAAAAATATACATAAGATTTTACGAGTATCTTTTTTTTTAATATTTTCCAATTTAAATGAAAAGATAAATATGTATATGATTATTGAGAATTATCCAAAATAAAATGAAAAATTTGAAATGAAAATAAAATTTTAAAAAAGTAAAAATTAATAACAGATATCAAACTTAGATATAAGTTATAGGACAAGTACATATATTATGCACAAATGTTTATATATAAATTATAAAATACTTATGTACATACATATATAACCATACCATACATATGTAAATTTATATATACAAATTATTAAAATTTAAAATTTGTAATAATATAAAATTGTATTACATTTTTATATTTTGTATATAATTTAAATATTTGAATAAATACGCGACACGAATATATACTTATGTATGTATATATGTATACATGATTATGTGTTATTTTAAATCATTGATTTTATAAATTAATTAAAAAATATTAAAAGAAAACATAAACAATTTATTTCAAAACATAAAAGAAATAAATTAAATTTTTTGGCTAACTTTAATGTCAAGCAATTTTATTATACTTAAATGCACGTATAGGTATATCTATACGATTACGAATATACGATTTCATCATACACCTATCACGAATCATCTAAATGGTAGCTACATATATACATATGATATGTGTATAGATGTTTGTATACGACATTTTTAATTTATCATTTTATTTTTATGTACACTAGAGAATTGAGATATGTATGTATGTAGAGTACACGTTTAACATTTACATTTTTATAATTTTATTATAACTATATAGTTGTAAATATACATACAAACATATAAAAGTATATGTATATAAAAATACTTACATATCTGTAGCATGTATGTATACATATGTGCATATACGGTGAAAAGTAAAAAAAAAAATATATGTATATGTATTTATTTTTTTCTCTAATTTCTTGGTTTTTGGTTTTTTTTCAATTTTTATATATATTGTTTTTCAAATATAATAAATAAAATAATTCGTGGCATGATAGACAATATGTAGACAATCATCAGGTAACATGTATGTACATTTTTAATGAGTACATACATTAATCACGTGTTAATAATTCTTTGCGTGTTAATAATTTTGTGTACTTTTTTTTTATTTTTTATTTTTATTTTATTTTTTTTTTTTTATTTTTTTTTTTTTTTGGCTTTGTGTATATTCTAAAAATCATTCGATATAAAAATTTATAATGTATATCTATAGTACTTATAGTATATCAGTACATGTGTACATACAATGTTGAATTATACTAAGTATGTATACAATACAATATCTATATGTACATATGTACTAAACATATATGATATTTATGTACATATGTGTATTGTATACATAACGTTATATATTTAGACAGATAAATAATAATCAGAGTATGTACACTACACATATAATTTAATTTAATGTTTTCACATATGTAAAATAAAAACCGCAATAAAAATCGTTATTTGATAAGATCCATATTATAATATACATATGTATAAGTACATATATTACAAATATACAGACAATAATAATATAAATATATATGTTAATAAATTCTATAAAAAAGTGTATACAAAAATCTATGTATATACATAGGTGGAAAGATAAAGGTGTAGAGTATCTTAATTCAATTCATATATAATTACGATTACAATGTACATACATATATACATTATGTATACAACAATATAATATCAAATTGAAAAATACTTTTGTTTGAAAGTTTAATATTTAAAATTTTTAAATGGAGCTCATTAATTTGCATACATTATTTTTAACTTAACAGAAACTAATCATTATTGTATTTTTAATGCAAACGCATCTAATTATATTTCATTATTTCGACTATAATGGCATTGAATTACCTACTTCATATAAGAAATATTCATTTTTATAATTAGTCGTTTTCTAGTTAAATTTTTTGACTTATCAGGGAAGTGTTCTATAACTTTGCTATTAGTTAAGAGTTAGAGTGAGATTATAAATAAAGAGTAAGATTACTATACCCAAGAGTAAGATTACTGATAAAATTAATCAGCTGACATTTTTTTATGTTTAATGACAATAATTGACAATTGATTGAATTATTATTTATTAAATATAAAAATTTGACAGCTATGCTACTTCTTGCGAATATGATGGAAACTATACACATATAAAAACTAGCTAAAGTCAATACTCAAATAGCATAACCGCAGTATAACTTTACTAATATCATTACTTTAGTCTATAGTAAAATTTTGCAAGGCATTCCAGATCTTTCAATTAAATTAGTTGTAAATAATACAAAATTTTAATTTTCAAATATCTGAATGTAGAAGGTAGAAGATACCAAATTACAAATTTCATTGCATCACTTTTTGAATGGAACTCGAATTAAATTTTCATTTTTATAACACCCTGTAATACATAGGATAAACTACATAAACAATGAGAAAAATTAAAAGAAAAAAAAACAAAAATATATACAAGTAAAACAAGCTACATAAAACAGCAACAAAAAAAGTAAATTTATTTAAATGATATCATGTAAAAAAATAAAAAAATAAATATAAAAAAAAATTAAAACTAAAAATAAAATAAAGTAGGTGTGTTGATAAGAGCTTTATTTTTTCTTACATTATATTATATTTTCTATTAATATACTTATATTTGAATTTTGTTTACATTTATATATATATATATATGTAAGTAGATATCTACGTAATATATGATTATTTTATATAAATAGATTACGCTGTGTTCAGACAATACAACACGTTGTACAATACTTAATTGTCGAATTTTTTGTATATTTTACTATACAGCGTCATACATTCAACTGGTTTCAGTTGGTCTGATTTATTTGAAATTGTGATATTTATTTTGGTCGAATCTAGAGTTTGTTGAATTTCACAAAATACTTAACTATACTTATATATTTTAATTGATCATAAATCATTTTCATCATCATCAAGGCTGAACTTGGAGATAATGCGACAGTTGGAAATGGATAACGAAAAATTGAAAACTATTTTTCTTACTTTATACCTTGGGCAGAAATTGAATCTGCGCTTCGACATCAGTTGGCCGCAGTTGCTCCACATTAATATCACCGTATTTTAATTTATATTAGTGTTATTAGAAATTTATTATATACATATAAAAAAAAAATATACTAAAGAAAAAGCTGTAATATAACTACCCAACTGCACTATAATACGTACAATATTCTAATTGCATCTTCAAACATTAACTCTGCAACCTAACATGAAATTTGATTTCTCAGCAACTTACTTACTTACTTATAAAATATTGAAACTACTTACATCAACACCGATTCGACCAATTTTATAGCGTGGTGTTATACTGTGTGTATGGAGCATTATATTGTGATCTATGTTATTATGTGTATATTCTATGAAGTAGATATGGTAGTTTAAAATTATAAAGATAAAAAATGTAGAAAAAAATAAGTAACAAAAACAAAATATGTGTATATTCTTTTTAGTCTGATGAAATTTCTCATTTGAATTTCATTATCACTACAACAATATTCAATATGATGAAATTTTTATATAAGTATATTATCATATACTTTTTGTTTTATTTATTTATTTATATTTTTTGCTTGTGTTATTTTGTTTTGATTATATTTATGCTTTTCAAAAAATATGCATACACACCCCATACACATACGTACGTACATACACAAAATGATTCATTCATTATATGATCACTAAAAAGTATATTATAAACAAAACAAATACATAATATGTATATTGAAATTTTATTTGAAAAATGAGTAAATATCTCTGCCTGCATCATTGTATGTTATTTGAATTGTAATTGTGCACATAAATATATATATGTATATGCAGGTGGGTACATGTACTTAAAAAGAAAAATTATTCGCAAATCATAATAATATTTTAATTTTATTTACCAAAGTTTATTTTATTTTATTCATGTGTACTACATATGCAATATTTTTAGGAAAGAAAAATTCGAATAGAAAAAAAATTATTTTCAAAAGGTCAAAAGTATTAGAAACTTATAATTGAGATAAAAGTTTGAAATTGAAAATGTAAATGTCAAATGCCCATCCTAAAATATCTGAGATACAATTTGTGTAATAATACGTAACACCAATAACAACTATAAGTATGTACGTGCCTACACCTACATACGACGCATGCATAGACACAGAAAATTAGTAAATTATTTTTTCAATTAAATGAAAATCATTTTCACTAGACATTTTAAGACTTTTTACGAGTTGTTATTATTAATTTCTTCCTTCTATTAGAAAAACAAAAACAGAAAAACAAATTACTTTTTCCAGATTATTAAAGAATTTTCTAATTATGTATTTTTCATTAACTACAATATATTCCTTGAAGAGTGTATTGTCTAAAAATTCTATCATATCTGACTAATACGTGTGTATGTGTATATTTAATTGCGCATATAGTTTTCCAGTATAGTATTTTCATTTAAACCAAACTCAACAATTTGTTCAACATGTAATCTTTTATATCCCATAGAAAAATGCCTTTAAGGAAAAGCCTAAAGGACTGGATTATCATTTTTCCAAATAATTGAAAACATCCAGTGACAACAGCAAAAAAAAAAATTTAATAATAATTTTTTTTCTTGTTTTTGTTTCCGTATTGTCTTTTTAGAAAATCAAATAATGAGATCAGTCTCCAAATTTGAACACTTAGCTACTACTAAGAAAAAAAATAATAAATAAAAAACATTACACTAATTAACAAAGTTATAATAAAAATTGTAGTTTCAACAAAAAAAATTCCAGAGTACTTGGAGATAATGAATATCAAACTTAAGGCTCACAAACTATTTACATACATGTCTTTATGAAGTTTTAAAAATTGAATTTTAAGTACCTTATGTGTGTTTCTAGAACGGTTTCATTCAAATGATTATTTACTTATCACCACATACTTATTTTATATAAAAATTTGCAAAAATGTTTCTTTAAACATTTATTAAATACTAAATAATATACTTAATGTATTTATATAAATACACATGGTTTTTTTTTGTTTTTGATATTTCAAATTTTTTCATAGTTAAAACAAATCGATATAATTAAGTAGATAGATAAAATGAATTTGAAAAATAAAAAATTTATTAAATGAATATGTAATATATGCCTATAATGATATATACTGAAAATTTTATGATCTATCTAAGTATGTGAGTCAGAAAGAAACAAAGAGCAAATAAAAACGAAAATTTAAAAAACCAAAAATCTAAACAAAACTTTAAAAAAAAAAGACAATAAAAGAATAGAACAAAGAAATAGAATAAAAAACCCAATCAAAAAACAAATATATTTTTTTTAAGCATAAAGAAAACTAATTGTGTATATATGTACTACATATACACGAATATTTATTACATTTCTTAGAATTTTGTTTTAAAATATACTTCTGTATATGTCCATATAATTTTCATAAAAAAGCATGACTGATTTACGCAGCACGTGTAGAGAGCTCAATTTTTCATTTAACAAATTCTTTTTCATTTTTTTTTTTTTTTAAATATGTAGATCATATCAAAATTTTTTTTTTGTAATCAAATTCAATTCACTTTACACTATAATATACATAATAATATGTACATATTTTATCGCATGTACTCGTATACGTATAATGTTCCTCACACATGTTCTATTTATCGTATATGGTGTAGTATGGTGTAGTATGGTAATAATATCATTAAATAACAATTATCGTTGATTTTCATTTTTAAATTTCAATGTACATACATATAAAACATCATAGGTGCTCATATCTACTTACATACTATATATAGATATATACCATACACATTACATATGCATATATGTACATACATACATACAGTACATTTTATATCTATTTTTATTATATTTTTTATTTTCTATAGAATCATATTAGAAATATTTTTGATTTAAATTAATCAAATTTTATGGAAGCACATACATACATATCTATATATATACACATAAGTAATATATATATTTTGATATTTATGCCTATATGTTCATAAATCACATATGAAATGTATGTCATTTAATGTACAATGTATGAAATATACTTATATTGTAGGATGTATAGTGTATAATATTTGTAGAGAAATTTTAACATGTATAATAATTTGCATGTCATTTAAAATAAAGTGAATTTCATTATAACAGCGATCACATAAGCAGCTAATAAAGTATACATGAGGATGACTTTTATGAGTGACCATTGACCAAATATATTTCATATACATAAAGTTTTGTTGTATATTTTACATTTTATATTGTATACATAATTGCCTACATGCCTATACATGAAAGTACATAATATGTACATATATATCTACAGCAATCATAATTTATGGTACACTACACACGAAACATATTAAATAACATTAATTAAATAATTTGAAAACATATAAAAAATAGAATATAAAAAAAATTTGAAAAAAACAAATAATTTTGCGTGATCAAATACATGTGTACATACTACATACGTACATTATCGTACAATGTATATATACATAGTGTACAGAACAAAATTTCATTTAGTATGTTGATGACCGATCAAGAAGATGACGACAACTATGGCATGTGCGTACTAGTGAACACCTACAATTTATTATTATTTACTCCGAATACAGATTCACTGCTTATAAAATACACTCATGACATAATTAAAAAGAAGCATAAAAAATTTAATAAAGAAAAATGCGAGAGAAATCACGTACATACATACAGATATTTTTGATTTGTTTTTATTCATTAATGTTCTCAATGTGCTGTTGATCTTCATTCTAGGTAATATAGTATGATGTGGTTTTATTAACATGCTATAATTCGTTTTTTTTTTTTTTTTGTTTTTTATTTTCAAATATAATTTATTTTCTAATTTCCACAGAATTGTTTTTCACAATTCATATAAACATGTTTGAAAAGTATGATGTTGATGATCATTATTATGATGATATATGATATGAAAACAAAAAGAAATTCATTTCAATATGCTATATTTTTTATTTAAAAAAAAAAAAAAAAATACAAAAAGAAGAAAAACACATTTTTATGTCAAAAATAAATAAAAAAATAAAATAAAGAATGAAAAGAAAACATAATTTAAATAATAATATAGATTTGAATTAAAATTACCATAAATAATTTTATTTAATTACATATTTATAACGTTCATATACATATGTATATGTATATGTATATAACGTGCTCAGGTTTAGCTTTGCAATCAAAACAGGATATGGTCTTTAAAAAAAAAATTATTTATTGTTGTGCGTATTTGCTTATATTTACGTGTACTCAGAGCCAGAGGAAGATATATATCATCAAAACATATCATACACATGCATCAAATATAAAACAAGGTGAAGGTGATTGATTGTTTTATTTACCAAACTCTAACTTTTTATACATGCTCGTATAGTATATATGTGTATAGTAGATTTTTGTAGCTTTATTATTAATTTTCATAAATTTGTTCATCTGCCTGCTTGCTATCACGTATTATCTTTTAGCTTTATCACAAATTTTCATTGCCTTTAAAAAATTTTATATGTATATTGTCTTCATTTATAGCACACACTTACACTTATGTACATACATGTACATGTACCATTACATATGTATTGTGAGTATATCAAAATAAATGTAGAATTAATTAAATGAACGAAAATTAAAAGTAAACATCATCAGCAGAAAATGTGTGAATTTGTGTTTTCGTATTTGTATACTGTATTACAGTCAAAAATAATACACAATCATGTACATACATCTTTATATATAGGTCGCTCTAGCTGAATATGTATGTATGATGATATGTGTAATTGTAGAAAGGAAAACATTCAGAAGATCAGAAGATAAGAAAAAAAAAATGAATATATTTATATCAAAAATTTTCATTTCATTTTTGTGCAACAGCTGTAGCACACGTTGTAAATAATTTCATGTACGTATTTATATAGAGGATAATTATTGTACATACTCACGTACTATGCTGATATTTTGGACGAGTTCATTTATTGAAATTTACTTAAAAGTTTCATTGATTAATGACATGAAAACATTGTATATAGTGATATTATTTGTATTGATGTAATGATATAGAAATGATACATAAGACATTCTATACTCCTGTCCTATATTTATACTTTTATTGCTAATCCTAGAAACAAATTTACAATAATTTAATGAAAATTTTCAATTTTCCTGTCAAAATAATAATAAGTATATGTACATAAAGTAATAGATTTTTTTTTTTTTTTTTTTGCATATTCATTTTACTCACACATTTAGCGTGCTATAAAAAATTAAAAAAAAAAAAAGAAAGCAACTCAATATATACATAAGTAGATAATAGATGGCTCAAAACTCTAAACATAACCCAAAATAGGCAGTAAAATTCTAAAAAGAAAATAAACAAAGATAAAAGAAAAACTTTTTTCTTAAAATAACCAACACATAAAAGCAAATTATAATAACAATCAATTTAAGTTGACATTCAAAAAAAAAAAAAAATGAAAAAAAAAAGAAAAAGAAATTGATGCAAAGGAAAAAAAAAATATTCAAGAAAAATATTAAAATGAACAAGAAAATTGTTTATAAAAGTTAAATGGATTTTTATATAAATTACTTTTTGGATTTTGTAAATATTATATAACGAAAGGAACAAACACTGCCATATACTATACTATTACAATTTATCCTATAATATGTACGTAAACGTACTATACACTGCAATATTCAATATTAAAATACAAGTCAATGTAAAAGAAAAAACAAAATTTCTACATTCATACATACATATACACTGTAGTTTTCATACATACATACATACACATTAGTAATAGACGAGAACATCATCTACTATTTTCATACTCATTTTCCATAATTTTCTTATTTCATCATCATCATAATAATAATAATAAATTTTTTTTTATATATTTTATGTATAATTTTTCATTTCATTTCATTTCATTTTTTTTTTTCATTTTATTTTTTATAATAAATATTTTTTGTACTAGATTTTTTACTTTCAATTTTTCTCATTATTACTGATGTGTTTTCGTTATTATTTTTATTTTATTTTTTCATTTATTATTTTTCTTTTATTATGCAGTTTTGTTGATATTGTTGTTGTCGCTATTTTTCTTTTCTTTTTTTGCTAGCAAATTATCACTTTACTACCTTCATAAAAATAAAAAATAAAAAACATTTTCATTTTTATACTGTTACTCTATTTTTTGTTGCTGTTGTTGTTGTTGTTGTTGTTATTATTATTATTGTTGTCGTTACAATTTTCTTTTTTCTTATACATATTATATGTTATACAATTTTCAAATGAAGTAGTTGTAGTTTTTTTTTAAAAAAAAAAAAGAAGAAGAAAATATGAATAAACGAAATGTTCAGAAAAATCAGGAAATTGAAACGAAAATATACAAAAAAAAATATATATAAAAAAGTTAACAACCTAACTATATGGATGTAGTGTATGGGTGTATACATAAAAATGAAAATGAAAAGATTCATCACACTTTAGTGTTTTTCATTTAAGAAAATTTAAAATAAATAGTACACACACACACATATATACTTATGTATTATAGAAAATACTTTTTTTTAACTTTTTGTAATTTTTATTTTGTTTGTTTTTATGATTATTTTGCTTTGATTTTTTCTGTTTTATTTTCAAATTTTTTTTATTTTTTTTTTCATAATTTGCAGGAAAATAAAAATAAAGGCATTTTTTTCTCATTTTTTTTTTTTTCTATAAGAACACTGTATGACGAAAAATCTAGGAATAGAAATAATTTTTAAGTTTTTGTTTTTTCTATTTTCTTTTCAATTTCATTCTCAATTATATTTCATCACACCATATCGTATGCATATATACATTATATGAAAGTACACATTGTTATAATGACGTATGTGCGAATATGTTTGATTTTTTAAGTACTAGTCTATGTATATAATATATCCTGACCTGATACATATACGACTACCATACAGATTTTAACAGCATTTGTTTTATATTTTTTTGTTTTCTATTTTTTATTTCTTAGTCTAATTTTTTTTCACACATGTAAGTGAATACATTTTATAACTACTACCATGTATTTTTCTTATATTTTCATTTAAAAGTTTAAGTTAGCAGTGATTTGTTTTTATGAAAAAAAAAAATAAATAAATTTAAAAATAAGAAAAAAAATGTCAAAAATAAAAAATAATAATATAAAAAAAGAAACCAATGTCAAAGACCTTAAAAGTTTTCGATTTCAAATCTTATTTAGTTTTGTTTTGTTTTATTTTTCATATTTTCATCGGATTATTTCTGTCATATCCGTAATTATAATTAGGTATAGAGTGTGTTGGCTTTTACGTGCTTTTAAGTAATTAAAAAAAAAAATTTTTTTTTTATTTTTGTAAAAATGAAAATGAAAATTTCGATCCTTGACATTTAAAAAACTCAATTGCGTAATTATTGTCGCATTTTCAATTTTAATTTTTTACCTCACAGAGGAAAACTTAAATGAAATGTGGCACATATATTTAGGTTGTTTACACTTCAGTTTGAATTCGTATTTAACTTAATGCGAACTTAATGAGGATTGAACTAAAAAAAAAAAATATTCCATTGGTTTTTTATTCATAAAGTATTGATTGATAAAAAATTAAAATGCAATTAACAAAATGGTTTTGGTTACGCGAATTTTCAATGCGCATTCAAAGTGTTTCATTGAAACAATGTTTATAGAAGCGCTATCTGAGTCAATGCGAAGTCACTCAGTGCAAATTTATTACTTTCGTATAAAAGAGATAATTTGCCCATTATGGACATATGTATGTAAATATGCGTACATAAAAATTACACTATTTACATGTCGAACAGAAATAATCATAGAAATATATATGTAATTGTTTTTTTAAAAGTAATGTTCTTATAATTATGTTTTACTTAAATTATTTTTAACATAAATTTATAATGTATATACATTACATACGTAGTTTATACACTCTTTCAAACACTTCTTCCATCAAACACTTCTTAAAAATTTTAATTTCTATTTATCTTTGAAGTGAATTTCAAATTATTAAATTTCCCTACAAAAAATGAAAAATTAAAATCCTTTTCTATCTTTTGCTTTTTTTTCCCCTATTATATTTTTCTCTTTCCAAATTTCGATCCTATAATACATTAAAATTCTATATACCCAAATCAAAATTTGTACAAAAACAAAAGTAAAAACTTTTTGAATGAAATAAAAACAAAATCCCAACAACAACAACAACAACAAAAATAAGATAAGGATAAGGATTGAATTAAATAAGAAAAAAATATAATTTTTTTTCCTATTCCTTAATTATAAAAGATGTTTAGAGGTAAGGTAAATAAAATTTCTATATGTGTTGTACTGTACTATATGGTACTATTATATTTATCCTATATAATACCAGCATAAGAGTAGTTATCATAATTAAAAATTATTTTTAATGTTGGGTTAAAAAATAAGTAGCACTCCTTTAATGATTTCTTGGAAAAACATTTTGTATAATATCCTTATTCTTATTTTATTTTATTTTATTTTTTTTTTTATTTTATTTTATTCGGTTTCATTTCCTTTTTTTTTTGTCTTGTTTTCGCAGAAGTGAAAGAAAGAATTTTCTTAATGACGATTATTAAAAATATGAATTCGAATATAAACAAAAAATAAAAATAAAGCTAAAAAAGAAATTATGAAATATTTGAGGTTAAAATGGGGTACAAAATAGAAAAAACGACAAGATATTATATAAGAAAATAAAACGAAAGAAAATTAAATGAAATGTAAAAAAAAGAAATTTAATTAGTAAAAAAAAATATTCACTTTGATAATTACAGTTAAGCCACGTTTATCTTTACGATAATTAGAAAAATGTGCTTTGCTATATATTATGTACATAATATATAAGTGAGTATGTACCTATATTTTTGAATATACGAGATTTTATTTATATAACAAACTTATATATGTTTATGTATATTTTATTATAATTTATTTAATTCTTTGAAGATTTTTACACTTAGCAACTTGGACAATAATTTTTTTTTTTCATTTTTTCTTTTCAAAGGAAGCAAATAATAATAAAAATCAGAATATTTCCTCCTTTGTTTTTTGTTGATAAAAAATTAAATGAAATTTATCCTAAAATATATAGGTATATAGACCAACATTGTATAAATGTACATATGTATTTTTGTTGTCTTTTCAGCTTCATTATTAAATTAACAAATATTTAAAGAAATTTTCTATGCAAATATTTATATAGGGTTTACCAATAGGAATTTCAAAACTTTAAACCGCCAATATCACAACGGCAACACTGATCAAAAAGTCAATCTCAAATTTTTAATTATTGTACTAAGCATTGTGTGACAAAAAATTTATTATCAAAATGCATGTTCGATTCACCGTACGTTTCGCGTATTACGAGAAATTCATGGAGAATTTGGAGAATTATACAACTCGAAAGATTATAAAGTCGAACTGACTCAAGAACTCTAACCCAACTAATCATGGATTGTGTCGTACTTTCGCGTATTTTGCGGGCTATGGAACAATTGAAACCCGATACAGATTTTGAAAAAAAATAATCATTTTTTTCGAATGATGCGCATTTCTGGTTTTCAGTCAGACAAAACTTAGAAGGACATTTAAAGATCGATGTTGTCTTCGGAATGTAATGTTATTGATTGTTCTTCAAAATAATATAAACAAAAATTTATTGTAGTTATCAATGGGCCTTACTAATAGCATTTCTTTAATCTCAAGTTTAAGTTAGTTACAGCAACGTCGATTTAAAGCCGACTTTAATTTTGGTACCAATAGCCTTCTGCTAAGTTTTATTTAAAAAAAGCTTTATTTAAAAAGTTTTTTATTGGATTCTTATATGATTTCCACAGCTGATTGCATAGTTGTGGTTTGACTTTCCAATTTTAATTTTAAAGTAGTATTAATTTGATGGTTTTGTGTTATTTGATGAGTGAAAAAATTATTGAAATGGGGTTTTTTAATGAATATGATTTATAAAATCAAACTTTTTCTTCCCTTACATGTACAAGTCAATAAAATCTTTGGCTAAATAAATATCAAAAAGATTTCTTCGTTGCTTATATTCTTTTACTTTACGGCATTATATTCATTTAAAATATTCATATCTTGAAATATGAAGTCGTCGAAACTATCCATTTTAACCTTTTTTTTAAATAACACATAGCACAAAACCAGAATTTTTTTCAAACAAATTTTGTTATATGTTACTAACGACTTAGTTAAAGGCTATTAGTAAGGCCCAATATGTTTCATTTTAAAGTTATGATGGCACGCTTATTAGTAAACCCTATACAAATAATGAAGCTTTTATCAAAAATATTACTTCAGTACTACTACTGCTATTACAAAAAATTTTTTCTACTGTATTGCTATGGCTACTAATCCGTTACTATATCAATCTCTCAAACATTTTCATAAAATGTTAAGATAAAAATAAATGCCTATACTTTTGTGTTTAATGTGATGTTAAATAATTTTTTGCCTATTTATTTTTTAATTATTCTAATGCCCATCAATGAATAGATATGTACACAATATAAACGGTATTATTAAAACCCTTTTTGTTATCAGTATACGCATTTAAAAAAAAAAAAATTATATTTAAAGGATCCAAAATACTCAAATGTAAGTATATACAATTTGATATTAATTTTTAAATTTAAGTCAAGACAACGACAACAAAACATCAGCAACACCAAAAAAAAACACGAAATATACAAAATCAAATCAAGAATATAAAATAAAATAAAATGTTATGTTGTCTGATTATAAATTCACTGATACGCTGATACCTAGTCTATGCTGGTACCAAATACAAATTTTAGTTGTGCACTATATCCTTCTTCATGATAAGAACTTTCATTTTGGTATATTATTCATTTTATATAAGTACTACATATATGTATATTTTATGTATTATGTACAATAATTAGTGTAACTTTTTATATTGTTAAAATTATATCCATTATAATAATAATAGTGTTGATTCTATTGAATTCTAAATAAAGTTCTGTACTGGATCTATCTAAAAAAAAAAATTAATAAATAAATAAATAAAAATGTAAAGTAAAAAAAGGGTGCGATAAATTTACTAAAAAATTTATTTTTCCATGTGTATTGCTAATCTAATAATAATTATTTAACAAAAATAATTGTATTGTTTTGCGCAAACAAATCCAAATTAAATAATTTCAGCTATACCCACTTTCTTTTGGACAAACATCAAAAATGAAAAATTTCATCATGAACAGAAGAAGCATCATAAAAAAAAATCTTGAAAATTACCTTCAAATTAATGGTAAAAACCAACATTTTTAATCTTTCATCTTTCATCGAATCAAATCAACACTAGAACCAAAAAGGAAATTATTATTATTTAAAAATGTAGAAAACATCTAAAATATAAATGTCTGAATTTTACAATATATTTTTTTTTTCTAAATAATTTATAAATATCCAAACATACTTTGCTCACCTACTTTCCTCTGTTGTGTCAGAAGAAAAATGTATTACGTATGCATAACAGTATATACACACATACACACATACCAATTAAGTGTATATGTGTATACAAGAATTCGTATGAATAATAACGTATTAATAATAAAAAAATGATGTGTGAACAAAAGAAAATTTATTGTTTGGCAAGGATTTTATTTTCATTCATTTTTATTTTTTTTTTTTTTTTTTTTAATTAATTTTCAACATTTAATTAGTCATGCGTGTGTATATATAAAAGCAGGACTGATTGATTTTAGAAAAACTTTTTTTTTTTGATTTGTTTAGTTTATTTTTATTAAATCTGAATGACAGCTTTTTCCTAAATTACATAAATGCGTTAAATAAATTAAACAAATAAACATAACATAACATCGAATGAATAAAATCAAAAAATTAATTAAATTAGATTCAAATTGAATTCAAAACTTTTATTTTACAAAAACTATTTATATGAGAAATAAATAATAAAAGTCTGTATCTTGGTATGGTACAAAAAAAAAAATAAATAAAAAATTTATTTTTTCAAATACATATTCATTTTTATACCGCCGCACACCTTGTTCACGTATATAAAGCATGTACATATTATGTATTTATATCAAATTCAATATTGATCGTGCTATGTACATTACGTACTCGTAAATGTGGTAGATTCTTTATTTATGTTTGTACATATACAATATTTGAACAGACAGTTTGGC
Organism: Villa cingulata; assembly: GCA_951394055.1. Taxonomy (NCBI): domain Eukaryota; kingdom Metazoa; phylum Arthropoda; class Insecta; order Diptera; family Bombyliidae; genus Villa; species Villa cingulata. The sequence continues at coordinate 5,275,668 of OX596020.1, read as the reverse complement.
TTCGTATAGATAAGAATTATATTATATCACATATATGATATATTTTTAGCGCATTTATTTTTATATTTTCGACATTATAACTAATCAATCATCGCATCACAACGACAGCATGAATTGTTTTCATATATTGATTTCAACAAATATTATGATAAAATAATTTTATAATGGTATACATTTTTCATAAATATATGTATACACTTTACATACATTGTTATGACTTATATGTACATACATATAAGAGGATAAAAATAAGTAAAGATTAAAAAAATGTTGATTTGCTTACATATAATTTTGTCATAATGTAGTAAGTATAAAATCAAATTATAAGTAAAGTTTTATAAAATGAAATAGTTTTTGTTTATCCTTCTATAATCTTCATTTTTTATTTTTTTTTTTTTTTGTCTTTTATCAGAACAAATAAAAACTCATTTTTACAACCAAATATGTTTGCTTTACATAATGAATATATGTATGTAGTATGTACATATATTCATATACGTTCTATTCATTTTTTATTTCAATGATATGTAGTATATTAAGTTTATGAAAAATTAAAAAAATTTATTTTTGGACAACACAACAAAATTATAATTTAACCATAAAAAATAAAATTTAAAAAATTAGATATATGAAAATGTGATAAATATTTATATAAAATAATGCGTAAAAACTTAAAAGCTACCAATTGGTGCTTTCGATTTGGCAATTTCAAGTACTTGCAAGTACTAAAATGTGTCTAGGACTAGGATAAATTGTTAAAACGAACGACACAAAAATTATTCGTAACTAAGTACTTGCATCTACTTCCAGCTACTTGAAAAATTTTTCATGAGTAGATGGTTTAGCAAAGACATTTACCTTTTCTATTCGCAAGTACTTGAAATTGCCAAATCGAAAACATCTAATAATTAGTTTAGATTATGTTGATATTATTATGTATAAATTTATCATGAACATTTATTATACCATATTATAGCAGAAAAAAAAAATTTGACACAATTTATATAATCATATGTGTGCAAAAAAATGTATATCGTATATAAATCACTTTTTTATAAATCTTTTTGTTAATCAAGAACTGATGAAATTTATTTATTTTGTAAATACTTATTTATGTATTATATCTACAATCTACATTTACCTACTACTTATTATAAGTGCTTTACACCCTTACACTTAAGAGAAATATAGTTTTTATAAATGTTTTTACTTAATTTCTTGTTATGAAAAAAAAAAAAAAACAAAAATTATATAGAATAAGTGGTTTGTTTATTAATTATTTTTCTTTAAATTCACAATACATACAGAGGTGCAATAATAATTTTTATGTATGAGCAATGCGTATATATATATGTATGTATAATGTACGTATTTATACATATCTTCTGAAAATTTATATTTTTAGATGATAAGAATTTACCGCAATAATATGTACGTTACCAACATCAGTCAGTCTATCTATAACATAACGCAGCATAGCCTACATATACATAAATAAGTCCATAAACATACATTTTTGATAACATATCAGTCTATTATTTTTAAATAGATAAATTATTATATGTATAAACATAAGTACGAATTTATTTTAAATTTTTATAAGTACGAATTTTTAAATTATTTGTTTTTTTATTATTATTTTAGAAGTTGAAAAAAAAAAATTAAAAAAAATGGAAAATGTTTGTTATAGAATTTTCAAAAATTTTTCCATTATAGAAATTTGAAAAAAAAAAAAAAAAATAATAGTAATATGTAATAAATTATTTTGAAGTAAAAAATTAAAATGACACAAAATAAAATTAAAAATAAACTCATTTCAATTATTCATTCTCTACCGGTTTATAAAAGCATTTCCAAATATGTGTACCAGTTTAATTGATTATGTAAAAAAATATCGTATCTTCTATAAATTTTTTATTTCATTATTATTATTATTATTTAATACTTCAGTAAACTACTTAGTACAGTATTAAATTGAAATATTTTTTCCTCCGCTTTTACTCCTCTCTTGGGAGTAAAGCAAAACCAAGGTAATTTAAAAACTTATTACTGTGTACACCTACTACAATGAAGCCATATAATATAGGATATGGTTAAGATTGATCTATATTATTTCGAATTATCTAATGATACTTTGAGTTACTCGTCGTCAGCAAGTAGACTCGAATCAGCATTTCCGGAGCTCTTTTTTCTCAGCAAGCTGGTACTCATGCAAAGCTAAACTTGGAGGTATAATAAAAGTTGGAAATACACAACAAAAAAATGAAAATTATTTGATTTACTTTTAGTGTGGAACAGAATCGAACCCGCTCTTCGGAGATCAGTAGGCCAAATTGTTCTAGCACTGCGCCGTCACTGAACCATTATAATTGACGTAATTAAGTTCAAATTATAATTCTAATGACAGTTCAAATGACATTTCAAATGATAACGCATAAATGTACAAATGATTAACTGCAATTCAAATTGATGATACCATGTGTAAATGTAGATCTGTATATAACTATTGGGTCGAAATCACTTAACTTAAATTTTTCAATATTCGATTATATTTTAAACAGTCAATCACACATAAATTTTATAATAAAGTGTACAACGTTGTATGATTACTCAAATTGCAAATGGTTTCAATTAAAATCAACCACATAAAAGATTATGAGAAAATGAATTATACTACAATTCTCATAATTCACACAAAAATGATAGTATACATTCTACTTTATAGTGCTCGTCTAGTATTCTGATCTGTTGATCAAAGATATAGATATAAATATAGATACTATATGTATGAATTGAAGTATCTTGTAAATATAATTTTACTTGTTTTTTTTTTTATTAATCACGAAAATGAGCAGAAAAAAATTTTATTTTTAATTTAATTTACATAAAATTAACATTTCCATAACTATGCAAAAATAATAAAAAAAAAATTAATAGAAATATCATCAAAAAGTAAAAAAAAAAAAAAAGATGAAAATCTAGCAGTTTTTTACTTATTTATTAAACAGGTCTTTTTTATTTTAGACATAAGCAAGTAACATAAATTTGCTATAATCGTAATCGTAAAATTCATTTTTATTACTGAGTTCCTTAATTTTTCTGGTCATTTCTACAATATGAAATTCAAGAATAACCAGTAAATTGTATATATGTACATATAGTCAAGTAATTATACGGAAAAATTATTATTATCATTATTATTAAAAATTATAAAAAGAGACTTTTTTTTGTATATGAATATTTTTGAATGAATAAAAATTTTAATTTATTTTACTTTTATTATACATAAAACATTATAGATAAATAAATATCTTGCCTACTCAATTTTGGTTATGGCTTCTTATATAGATTTTGTATTCTATCAACAATTAGGTACATGATTTTACTGTGCTTTATTTTAAGGAGATATTCATGTTTGAAATTTCTCTACGCGATTTTACTACGTATGATGTGGTACATTATGGTATACGTAAGTATATGATATGTGTTATGATTTGAATGAAATATCAATATGCATATGCATGCATCTAAGTGGCAATCTTAAAGGACAGTGGTAACATAAAGTGGAGAAATATGAGAGAAAAGACCAGATATAGGACAAAATGGAAAAAATTTGTAGAAAATCAATTTTTCTGAAGAAACACGTGGTCATATTTTTCATGCATCTTAATATTTTTCAACATAAAAATATTCATCAACTTCATATTCGAAGTCTATTACTATGTTTATACTTGCTGTTAAATCGCTATAACACAAATCGATATGACATAGAGCGATAGTATAAACACTTTTCATATCGATGTAAAGCTTTCGAATCGCTTTTACAAAAATGTCGATAAATGAAGCGCTTTAACGCTTTATATCGATATGAAAAATAAGTATAAACAGTTTATATCGCTTTAAGCAACAATATTAATAGCTGTTTTTCTTTGGTCACAATTATCTGATAATTCTCAGTTTGACATCTCACTTATAGATCATTTATATTATTCTTTTTACTAACTGAGCAAACAAACTGAAATAAATGGACTGATACTTTTATTCTCAGTTGATTGTCATTTTGAAAAGAAATAATTAAAAAAATTTTTATTTTTACAAATTAATTTTCACAAATTATTTATTACAAATAAACTATATCCAAAAATTTACGAATTATGAACACGAAGATTGTCAAAATTGTTTTTTTTTTTAATTCTCAGTTCCTCACATCAACTGAGCAAAAATATTTTTCCTCAGTTGGATTACATAAACCTCACTTCGTTGCTGCTGCCACCTATAACAGAATAGAAAAAACACATACCAAAGAAACGCATTGCTCAATTGAGAACTGAGAATTATCAGATAATCGTGACCAAAGAAAAGCAGCTAATATCTTTCTTTTGTTAGTCAAACCTGTTTTATAAAGCGATTTATCTTGAATCGATATATTGTTATTAGTAAAAAACAATTAAATATCGCTTTTAAATAGGACGATATTCAAACCGGTTTGTGTTATAGCGATTTAGCAGCAAGTATAAACATAGTATATGTAATATACTACATATATTATTTCATAGAATTTTAACAAATTTTTCCATTTTAATTTAAATTGAAATTTCAATGAAACAGATGATGAATACATTAAGAATATTTGAAACAAAATTATGATAAATAAGTTTTAAGTTGTATTTTTTAACTTTTTAGTTTATTTTATTTTTATTGAAAAACTTTTTTGAAAATTTGAATAAAAGAAAATGATATTCTTGAAAGTTGTTTACAATTTCGAATATCATTTCATGGGTATAAAAGAAAAGTTACTAGCATGCATACGTACGTAAGTACACAATTACATTAACTCAACGGTATAAGAAGCTTTTCATCATTATTATTATTATTATTATTATTATTATTATTATTACAATATTATACGTATGTCCTTGTCGTTAATTCATTTTTGTTGAGTATATTTTTTTTCTAGAATTTGTTTTTGTTTTTTTTTTCTTTTTTCTCTTTTTTAATTTATTTTTCTTGTTTTCTTGTTTATAACATATAATTTTGTACTTTTTTTTTATTGTGTTTTGATAATTAAATCCTTACTCTTTTCGTTTATTTATTTTGTTTTGTTCTTTTTTTATTATGATTATTCGGTATTTTCAGTTTATTTTACTTTGCTTTTTTACAATTAACTGAAATGGACATAATTTATCCAAGGAAATTCATTATTATACATATACACGTATATATTAAATACATATACACATGTGTAGTATTACATTAATATATAAATACAAAAAGTATATTAACCGATGAATGTATATACATATACAACCAAAACAATAAATAAAAAATGAAATTATTACGATACAAGAATTTATACGTACATGTACATATATATACACCGTTATGTTGCTGTATGAACTTAGTTACATATTTATATAAATATGTGTATGTATACATATGTATGTATGTATAAAGTTATTATAGGTCACAATTTTTGATCCTTTCTTTTATATTATTTCACTTTATGTTGTTCAGATCTGTTGGGTTTTTGTATATAATGTATTGTATATACAAGTAAGTATATAGGGACATATTTCTTCATTGTATAAATTATCGTAAATTTTTTTTTCCCTACTTACATACAATTATTCTTGACTATGACTCAATTTTTGTTTTATTCTTCTCTCGCTAGTCATAGCCTTTATGTTTTACTTTATTTAATTTTTTTTTGTTTTCTTTTTTTTTTCTTCATTTCATTTTAATTTAGTTAATTACAAAATACATGCACGTTTCGTTTAATTTAAGACTATCGTATATTTTTGTATTTGACGTTTATAACGCACACTTCTTTGTAAATATAGCGCTTATAAAAAAGAAAGTCAAAAGCAAAAACAAAGCAAATAATTAAAAATAAAAATTGCCAAAAAAAAAAGAAAAGAAATAAAAATAATCAAATATATCTCGTATAAATACATATAGCTATTAATTTTTATGTATTCTTACTGTACAATATGTATACAATATAATATAAGTACATACGGAAACGAATAGATGATGAAAAATTTTCTAAATTTCATCTAAGTAGAAAATTATATTTTAATTACATTTTGGTTGTATATTCCATTCATTCGTTAAATAATACATACAATGTACAATATTTTATAAAATGTATGTACTATATATGTATATATAACACTAAAATTAGAAAATTTCTTTTATATATTTTTGTATTTCACTTCTTTTTTTTTTCTTTTTTTTTATTTTTAGTTTCCTTTTCACTATACAAATGTACTGTGTATAGGTTCATGTAATAAAATTTTCTGTATTCAAATTATGTTATTTTTTTCGATATTTTCTTCAAAAAGGTGGATGAAAATTATTTTTAAACAGATGTTACACATAGTCAAAAAAAAAGAAAAAAAAAATAATTCAAAGCAGCTAAACTACAAATAAAAAAAATATTAAAAAATGAATAAATAAAATAAAATACTAATTTGAAATAATTAAAAGCAGAAATTTAAAAATGAAACATTATGTAGGTATACACGTTATATTTGAAAAAAGGAAGAACATTTTTTTTATATTTTTTTATAAATTTCATGCGTACATATATGTACTTATATCATTTATTTTTATTATTTGGTTGAAAAATAGAAAAAAAATATAATTAATGAAAATCTTTATGAAAAACAATTTTTAAAACATAATATAATGAGCAATTATGCGAATTTTTATCATGATTCCAACTTTAGTATAACGTGGATTGCGAACCTCAGATTGCTGGCGGAGAAGTAAGTTATCTTACATGATAGGGCCTAGACTGATCTATTATTAGAATGATATAAGATTTAATTATACTATATTACACTTGTCAGCATTTCTAAACTCTTTTTCCCAACAAGCTGGGTATTCATTTAAAGCGGAATGAACTTTGATGGGTTTGAGGGTAATGAAAGTTGGAAATAGACAACAAAAAGTTGAAAAGTATTTATTTTCATTTTAACTTGGGCAGGATTCGAAACTGTTCCCTGCACTTCGAGATCAAATGTGTCACCGTCCATCGAGCCCCTTGGCAAGATATATGTAATGCATTATTTCATTGATTATTATTTTCATTTTCATCAGTTGCCTTTTCCTCTGCTGGGATAAAGTTAAAATTTCAAAAATAATTATGTACATTTATGTATATACTACATACGTATATTATCAGCAATAATATAAGATACATACATAAGTAGCTATATGTTTATATATTTGTGAATAAATAAATTAATTAATAAATAGTCGAATAAAATAAATAAAAATATTAATAAATACGTCTACATATACACATACAATGTACATTATATGTACTTATACATATACACATATTTATATATGGTATATAATTTTCGTTTTCATTTATTTGAATTATTGTAATCTTATCATAAAATTATTTATTATTTATACGAATTACTATATGTACATATGTATATATTTTATAATCGTATATATGTACATATATTATGGTTTCCTTATATTTTGTCTCATTATGTCGTTATCGTTATCGTTATTATAATGTTTTTTTTTCCTCATATTTTAATATTATTATTGTTATTATTTTTGTTCATTTGTGATGTGATATTTTCGTTCATATAAATGTATGTACATATAATATTGATCTAATGATAATAAAAATAAAAGAAATAAAATGTTAAATTTATTTTTGTATGTCTGTATATACATACTCTATGTCTATTTTATATAAAAAAGTATATACATACATAGAAAATATAGATTTTACATAGTATATACAAAAATATATTATACATTATATGTAAATGTGTAAATATAGATGTAAAGATAACTGCTGATAGCGGAGGCTATTATGATACATGTACACACATACATATATGTATATAAGAGTACATACCCACTAATATCTACTATGTGCACGTATGTATATAATAGAATTTATTTTTATGATTATTATTATTATTATTATTATTATTATTACATATTATAACGTCAATATTGTAATCAAGTACTACATACTAAAAATGAACAAAAAAAAATGATTTTTTTCATCTTTTTGATTGTTATCAGTTATCATACATACGTCGCGCTTATAAATTTATAAAATATACATTTGTAAATTCATTTATACATATGTATAATGTATGTATAAAGCTATAAAACTATTTACAAAAATATGTATTATGTGTACGTGTGTACATGTGTGTGTACCTATATATGTACAAATATAAACATAACGTATGTATTCGTATTTTTAGTAACCGCATTACGCACGTATTTGAAGTCATTCTAAAAATTAATTTATTATGATCTAAACATATTAATAGGGTGAACTTTTGTATAGTTGATTTTTTGATTTTAAAAATCAGGGTTTTATTAAATAGTGACTCAAAATACCTACTATTCAAAAGTTAAAGCAAAATTTGTATTTACCAAAATTTAGAATCCATATTTTTTTAAATTTGATTTTTTTTTTCACAGAATTGACGTTTGAGAAACATAGGAAAGCAAATTTTTAAAAGGGCAGACACATTTTTTATCATTACAAATCGTAGTTCTACTTTATTTCAACGTAAAAGTAAAGTAATAAGTGCTCTGTTGATCATTTACGTCATCTAATAACTAAACGGTTATCATACTTTGAGAATAAAAGTATTTAATTTCAAATTTAAAAATTTTATTTGAATATGCTTACGTATATGTATAAAACAGAATATTTTAAGCATATTGATATATCTCGAGTATTTTATAATGGACATTTTTCAATAACAATACTCTATCTATACATCTTATTGTAAGGTTATTGCATCCATTAAGTTATTTATTTAATATATAAATTAATAAGTCTACAGACTAACTACCAAAACAACAGTTTTTTTGTAGAAGCAAATGCGATATGCGATCCAACAGTTTTTTAGCTATTCTACATATACTGGCCGTAAAAAACGATTTATTTTTGGTTTCAATCAAAATTTTTGGTCTGAATCATCTTTTAGAAGTCTGCAAACAGACAAATCTATAGAATACTACGAGTGTGAAAGTAATTCTAAGTCAATCATTTATTTTTTTTTGTTCCATTAAAAGCAAACACGGTACCCATTTGTAGAAAAACTTTTTCATGCCTAAATGTTCGTGAAATATCCTATAAATACTACAAAACGATGTCTTTAGGATGTCATCAGCTACCTCCTCCTAACTCCTACTACACGCAACTTCAGTTTACGATTTTCCATCATGATTTTCGGTGATTTTTTTTATGTTTTCTGCAGCAATAGCATAATTTGGTCGGCCAGAGCGTTCAGCACCTATTGTGACTATACAACCACGTTTGAAATCAATCAGAGTTAGAGTAATACTTTTCAGACCATTACCGAGCTCGAACAATATTTTTCCCAGCTAAAAGGTACTGTTTTATCAATACACAAAATTCAGATTTTTCTATTGTTTTGGAAATAAAAATGGGGTCACTTAAGCCAGCCACTATAGCTTCACTGCAAATGATCTAAAAGTTATAAAATTATCAGACATGACTCGCAGTAGACAAATTAAGAAAAAATTTTCAAAGAAATCGTAGTTCATCGGCAGTTAGTCTCTGGACTTATTGATATTGATCCATGTAATAACATACTGCGTGGAGTATACAAGCCAAACAAATGTCAAATAAAGAAAACTTGTAAATAGTTTCATGTTTAATACACGTACACGTACTCATATGTATTGATACAGTGAGTACATATGTAGTACGTAGTATCTAATTATTCTACAAATATACATACATGCACATACAATACAATATAAGTATTATTATAAGGTGATATTACATACATTATGTCCTATCTATCTATACTATAATACATAGATAATTCGTTAAATTTATCATTGTACAAACAAAGTAATGTCAAACCAAAAAAAAAAAAAATATAAATAAATAAATAAAAAATCTAAAAATAAATTAAAATTTAAAACTCATAAGTAAAAAATGTAATATTTATTCTGTTATAAAGGTACATAAAAATATACAATAAATACATTTTAGATAATAATACATTTAGATAGGTATAGCTTTTTAATTTATATATTTTTCTTCCCGTTATCGTGTACATATATAAATTCAAATTACATATTTTTATGTATGTGTATATGATAAGATATGATATATGCATATAACAATTACAAAAAGTATAGATGTAGTATCCAAAGTTATCCCGTATATCACGTAAAATCATTCCAAAATATTATTTTTTTTTATTATATGAACAATTAGTACGGTTTTTTTTTTTTAATAAATACATGAATGTTAAACTTGCTTATGATTGCGTACATATGGAGGTATAAGTTGGTATAAGTATAGTGTACATATATGTGTATAACTATTTATTTATGTATATGTACCAATTTATTTACATATAATACAAGAAAAGACATAAAAATATATTTTTCTAAATGTTTATAGTGTATATTCATACATATGTATATGTATAAATGAATGTTTAACATATTGTATATAAAGCTCATAAAATTTCAATTATCATCCAATTTATCAATTCAAAAATATTTTATGTATGTACAATTTTTTTTTGTTATTTCTGTAGACATTTATTTCATTTATTTTCATATTTAACTTTTATTATAGTATAGTGTGGTGGTGTTTAAATGCAATAAAAAAATATATATAATATAATATGTACATATAGCGTGTATAACGATATAGATGAATATATAGCTAACATATGTATGTGTACATATGTATGTACTTATATGTCTAACTAACATTTTTATAAAAATAAAGTTTTATTATAAAATTTGTTTTTATTGTATGTATACGTTTTGGTTTTATTTTGTTTTTCTCGTCTTCTTTTTTAAATGAACATCACAATAAAACATTTATGAGAGATATATGAAAATTTATTAGTTAAATAAAACAGATAAATGTTGGGTTGGTTAAATCACTACACACACACACACACACTATATACTTCAATAAAATAAAATTATAAAAAAAAAAAGAAGAAGAAGAAAAAAAATAAATAAAATTAACTAAATTAGTATATGTTTATAGTTGTACAGTACCTATACATTTATACATATTTAGATATATTTAGCTATCTATAAAGGTATGTATGTACATATATAAATAATGTTACTGTTAATGTGAATTAAGTAGAAACACATGCATCACATATCGTTCATAGACTACTTGAGCACAGTGCATACATACTCATATGTACATAAAGTATATGTGCTATGTACCATTTTGTGTGGATTGTATACGATTTTTTAGCCTGTTTTTAACATCAAAAAAACAACCATCAATGTCGTCGTCGTCTGTTTTTTAATGGGCAAATTTTGTATAGAAGTATTTTTTTCTTTTTTTTTTTTTTTTCAAAAACAATTTAATACCTAATTATTTTTGGACAAATGAAATATGATCTACATTTTTATGCGATCGCATGTTTTTTATAAACAAAATAATAACGACAATAAATTCAATATAATCTAGAAACAAAAACAACTTACTCATATAATGTATTCGTATATGAGTATTATAATATTACAAAATAAATTTCAACTTTATGAACGTGACTCAAAATCAATTTTAGGATATTAATTAATTCTGAAAAAAATTTTCATAATTAAAATTTTCAATTGTTTCTTCTTTTTTTTTTTTTTAAGTTTTTAGAACTACAATTCTTTTAGAATTTATATTTGTTTTTGAATTATTTACTACATACATATCTAATTTATGTACATATGTATGTACTTCCATCCAAAATTTATTACAATATATAGATATACGAAATGTATAGCATATACAAACAGAAATTGAAATATCAAAACAAAACATATAGCCATATCATCATAATTCGAATATTTAATTTTGGTCACGTTTTGTACTCGAATATAATGTGGGTACTTACATTTATGTACTGTATACGTATACTTAGATAAAATATTCGCATCTTGTTTTTACAAATTTATTTTCATCTAAAAGTTATCATATTTAGGTATACATATGTACATATACATATACATATATGTAATCGAAATCGTTATACAGATCACAATGTATTTAAAAAAAAAAATTACATATGTTGAGATACAAAATATATCAGTTTATAATCATCATCTTAAAAAATACAAGTATGTGCACAAATATTAAAATCACATCAAGTATATATACAGTATATGTATGTATATATATACATACATTCGAATTATATATGTATGTATTACTTTATATTATTATGATTGATATATGTATATAAAAATAAATTTTTTATTATTTCGATTCAAAACAATTTGACTAGTTTGTTAACATTTCTAACCTTCATCGTCATAATCATAATAATAATAATAATAATCATTGTAACATATCAAAACATATGTGCATTTAACGTGTATATACAAGAGCATGTAAGTATGTAAGCACATATGTACATACATAGTATTACTGTAATTTAAGCCTTATTGCTCTCTTAAATTGTTTTTCATCGTTGTAAATTATTTTTACATTCGTTGTTGTTTGCTTTTTTTTTACACATAAAATCATTATAAATGTAAATACTATAATGGGGGGGTATATGTATGTATGTACATATATAACATCAAAAATCCAAACACCAACCAAAACACTTATTGTGGCATATGGTTAAAAATGAGAAATAAACAATTTGTTGCTGTTTTTTTTTTTTCAATTTCATTTTTATTTTATTTACATGCATATGTACTTATGGATATATTATCGTATTTATGTATACTTAAGTACAAATTATATATGTAAGTAGGTATAAATATATATGCATATGTGCAAATGTGTACATGAAAATACACAAACATGTACAATATTTATTTTTTACGTACTTCATGCATACAACTATATGTGAGTATGTACATAAGTAATAAATTTGAAATTAAAAAAAAATTTTTTTTATTAAAATAAATTACAAAATATGTATATACATAATATATACAATATACATATAACTTATATTTATACTCTTTGTCGTCTATATATTTACTTACATATAGATTACACAAATAATGTGTTTACAACATCGCATTATCAACAATATCGGGTGTATATATAACATAACATACATGCATGCATGCACCCGATTTTATACATACATACATATATGTAGCTATACTAAAAGGCAGCATTTTAATCGGTTATCACGTTTTATCATTTACAATTTTTCCAGCATGCAAAAGACAATCTACATCTACAACACATTATCTACGAGTATATATAGTAAATAGTATTTCTTTTACACAAATTATTTCATTTTACTCATTTATATTTATTTAATTTGTTGCTATTGTTGATTTTTTTTTTTAACAGAAGATAACAAATTCTTTAAACAGTATACATACATTTACATATAGGTACTAAGGTACATGTACAAATATTTTTTTACACTTCATTTTTTCCTTTTTGCTTTTTTTTAAAAAAAAAAAAAAACAAACCAAAATGAGAAAAAAAAAATTTAATTATACGATGGCGACAACTAGATGCAAATACAACTAGTCTACGGTCTATGTCTATGTACATCACTATAAGAAATAAAAAGTAAAAAAAAAAGTAAATTCATGAAAATATACTAGCATACTAGTATATGAAAGTATGGTATAATAGGGTGAGTTTCAAACCGTTTAAATACCGCCTCGATGCATAATCAACATTTTCAAAACTATAACACTTAAATCGATGACAATGTCTGCATTTTCAAAACTCATTGTGAATGCATCTGATACGCATCTGTCAAGCAATCTACCCATACTGAATTTTTATGATGTAAAATAGATTTGAATAGATTTTTTTTCTCAATATCATTTCAATGATTTATTTTTATATGAATTTTGTTATATGGAACCAAAGGTCAGTCTGTTTTAAACAAAAATTTTGTACTTTTATGATGATAAATTGAATTTTTAATGTGTATAGTGTTTTAATATTAATGACAAATTCCAAAAAAAATGGAGAGTATTATATTATACGAGTACTTACACTGAAGGTGTTTTTGCTCATTGGAAAATGGCTATGAAATATGTTCATCCTGATATTGTTTAATTTTATTAAAAAATTGTTTCACCTTTTTTGATTTAGTGTAGAGAATGAATTAATTAAATTTTAAAATTATGTACTGCAAGAGGTGAACCATTTTTCTTGTTGCCAAAACAAAGCAACAAATTCTTTTCAAAACGTCAAAGTTGTAGAACTGCAATATGGATGCGAAGCATGCTGTTTTAAAACTTTGCATCATGACTGTTTTGATGCCGTATATCACAACACATTTTTGAGGCGTTTTGAAACTCACCCATACTGTGGAGACTCTAGTCTTGTGTTTGTGAGCTGATTTTTATTTCTTTTTTTGTTTTTTGTTTTTTTTTTTTAAACTACAAATTCCATTTTATATCTACAAGTAGAGAATACACTAGAAAAAAATTAAAAATTAAATTTCCAAAATTTTCTTTTAAAGGAACAAAAATAAAACGAAGAAAATAATGTACGAGGGTACGAGTATGGATGGGGATGGGAATGACATGAGTCTCGTCACGTTCAAATGAATTTCTACTACATGCAGCTACATGGATATGTATGTAACTACATATATAAAATACAGTAATAATTAATTTAATTTTGAAATTTTTTTTTTTTTTTTGGACAGTTTGTTATTTTTAAATTTTATTTGTTTTTTAATTAATTTTTGTTTTTTTTTTGTTTTTGTCATTTGATTCACTTATATACAAAGTCATTATTCGGTTTATTATTTTCTAAAATTAAAAACAAATTATAAATTAAGTAGATTATCTGCTTTTGTAGCATGATAATAATATGATATGTAATTATGTCATTTTATTTATTTATTTATCATTATAATGTTTTGTTTTTTTTTGTTTTTTTTTTTTTTGAGTGCTTATTGTTTTTGACTTTAGATATTTTTTTAAAAATAAATTGCAAAAAATATAATAGGTATCGCATTATTTATACATAACGTATCGTATGTAAGTATGTATGTACGAGAATGTACTCGTATATTCGTTTATCGATATCATCATCATAATTGCAAAAAGTAATAATTTTCTGCTTTTGTTATTTTAATGATGTTTGTGTTGTTTCGTTGTTTTTTCCTTCTCATATTTTTGTTATTGCTACCAATATTTTTTGTTTTTTTTTTGTTTATCAGAAATATTATCAAAATCAAAACAATATTTTACTCTTGCAAATTAATAATGATGACATTCAGATGTTTTTATTTTTTTACCAATTCATCCAATAGCCATTATACATACCTATATTATATAGCTAAATTAATACTTATATGATTTAATCTATGTACATACATATATATATAATATTGTACATTGTACGATAAGTAAAAAAATTTAAACTCTTTTGACCTTTAAAATTCCACAATTTTTTTAATTTTGAATGAAAATTTTTATTATTCTTTTTTAATGCAAATGTTTACGTAGAATGCATTTTATATGTACTATGTACTATGTAGTATCTTTACCTAGAATTTATGTAAATATGTATAATTAATCTCATATTTTAAGATTACAAATTTAATTAATAAATATAATACAAAATAAAAATATAAATAAATCAATAAAAAGCATAATATACGCGAGTAACTGTAAGAAAAAACAAAATCATATTTTCTATTTTATATACATATATGTATGTATATAAATTTTTTTTTTGAAATTTTCATTCGAATTTTTCAATTGAGGGTATCGCATAAAATTCTCGTACGAGTACGTAATGAACGTACGTGCGTATTACATGCTGTTCGTTATCATTCAATGTAATGTTTTTTTTTTTTTTTTTTTTGTAAACTAAAATATAGAATATTGTAAATTTGCATTTAATTTATTGATATTTGTTTATTGTAATTTTATTTTAAGAGCAAAAAACAATTTTAAATCTGGTAAAAAATTATTAAAACTGAATTATTCCAGATTATTGTCATAAAAATTAATGAGTATATGTATAGAGTCTACTATATATTCTTGCGAAATGTAGAAATGTAAATATAATATATTTACGACTCTAGAGGACGACAGAACGTACTTTTCGTTGTTATAATATTGAATTTTGTTGATCTTTATTTAAATTATTGAATTTGTTTTTTTTTTTTTTCTCATATAAAAATTTTATGCACATTTGCACACACATTGTATAGTCATTATACATATTATATATTTTTATTTAAATTAAAATGTAATCATAATCATATACATAAATGCGTACAATATTATACTTGACATAACACACATACTTATTATGTTATTGAATATGCATTCATATATTATTTTGTCTCTTATTATTTTTATGTAATGTATACATACATATAGCTATATAAAATGTAATGAAATGAATATTCCGAATATATGACATTATATAATTTATTATTTACACATGTATGCATATCTATACAAATTAAAATATTGATTTTAATGAAAGTATTTATCAAAATCACATAAGTAGAATAATAATTATTTTGTTTAGTATTTTGTGTTTAATTTTATTCATTACTCGTGCGCCTTTCATTTCGATTTTTCAGCATGCAGTTTGAACTGGTTCAATGATAACGAGTATGAAATTTTTATATTTTTATATTTTTTTCTCTATTTATTTTTTTTTCTTTTTTGCAAAAAAAAAAAAAATAATATATTTAGATATTTTTGTTTTTTCGAATAAAATTATACATACACATTATGTATTTGTAAAATGATATGAGATGTACATATGTACATATTCGTATGTACACGCAGTATACATCAACAAATTTAAGTATTTTATAATGAGGGAACGAAAATTTGAAAATATATTATAAAATAAATGTTTTTATTATACGATCAGAATGAATTTGATACACATACATATAATGTATTACAAATATCATAATCTAGTTTTTTTTTTTTTTTGTATCTAAGCTGAATATGTATACAATAATAATGATAATCATATTTGAAACAACAAAAAATGAAAATGATATAAGAAAAATTAAATCGCGCAATAAGAATATTACATTTTACAATATTTTACATTATTTTATCAAAAGATTTCTATATTTAGTAAAATATGTATGATATGAAATCAATGAAAAACCAGAATAAAGCAGAATGTATATTATATATTCTTTTTCTTTTAATCTTCAAATAATAATCATTAAATTATACTACATACATATATGTACGTATATTATACAAATATTAGTAACTAATAACAGAATTTATGTATATTTTATTTATGTAGGTAATCGTAAAATTTTATTATATTATATTCGATGATAACACTACATATATGCATCATTCATTTTATTATCAGTAATAATGCCGTATCGCGCTATACATACATATGTATGTATGTATGCCTATAAAAAAGAAGTGAAAAATCAAAAATAATATAATATTGTGGAAAAAAAATGTAGATACACATCAGTGCACGTATACATATAGCACGTACTATATACAACGTGATACAACAAATTAAACGAAAATATAAATTTTATTGAATTAGAAGAGTATAATTTGTATATATATATACATATAAACGTTATTCGTGGTCGGACTCGTATTATACATATACCGGAGACGGCAGATGGGTTTTAAAACAAAAAGAAAAAAATTTTTTTTCTTTCTATTTTTATAAAATTTGTTCTGATAAAGTTCGTCAATTTATTTGCAATCATTAATGATGATCTCTTGACATTTTATTCAGATTTTCGATTTATTTATTATTTTTATATACCATATATGTATTTGACTTTTTTCGTTATCAAATCAAAAATTATATCAAATTTAACTCCTTATATGTACATACACATATAATACTATGAGTATAAATAATTTGTACGTATTTATTGAAAAAGTATTGTAGTTATCATTATTTCAATGTGTGTGTTATAAACATAGTAGTCATAATTTTTTGTACAAATTAAATAAGCCGAAAAAATTTTATATAAAAATGGACAACAACATATTTTTTGTTCATAATACTATAAATTAAAAATTCTAGATTATTGAAATTTTACTCATGAAGGATATAAAAATTATGTTAAAAATTCAAGTCATACGGAAACTAATAGTTAGTCTAAATGAAAATTTTTACGAATTTGATTTTAAATAATAGAATTCCTTTTATTTAAAAAAAAAAAAAAAAGAACAAAAATGTATCACAAAAATTATATTTACATTACATACATTACATTTATATATTACAAAAATTAAATAAATATTTTTCGATTATTACTTTCCCTTTTTTTTTTTTTTAGTTTTTGTTAGTAAGTATTTTATAATATTTAGTATGCATATTCATTCATATTACATATATTATAAAAATATTTATGTACACAAAAAGTAAAAAATAGATCAAAACAAATCCAAATTTTATTATTTTAATTTTGAATTCTTATTATGATTTATATTTTTCCGGATTTATTCTTATTACCATTATTATTGCTATTATTATTATTATTAAATCCTTTTCTTGAATTCTTATTATATTACATTACATTCGTGTACATTAAATTTGTAGGCATATATTACACATGAATATAATATATTATCCTTTAGGAAAATAATATTTTCCTTTTTCTATTTATACAATATTATATACTATACTATTCAACAACTGGCATGTGTTATTTATTAAATCCTTTTCTTGTTTTCGTTTTTTTTTTTTTTTATTTTCATTTTTTATTTTTTGTTATTATTTTCTGTATATACTATACGATCACAATATATGTATGTATTTATATACATATTTTTCTTCCTAAACTACCTAATTTTATTTAATATTTCTATTGTTTGTTTGTATCTACATATGTGTATGTTAACGTAACATATAACACAATATGGTCAAATGACATGCATATTTTACGAGCATTCATTTCATTCGAATTTTGTATATTTTATGAGCATATGTACACAATCATATATACGCAAAATATATGAACATATACGTATTATTATATGACATAAAATTTATACAATAATATAATATTTTGTACTATATATGTATATATAAGATTCAAAATTATATACATATGAAGGTATATATTTAAGTATATAAATATGATAATATATTGAGGTAATAAAGTGTATGGTAATAATAAAGTCAATTACAGACGTAAAAGAAAGCATTAAAACATTTAATTAAATGTATTATTTATTCAAAATTTTCATGTCGATTTGTAATTTCAGTTAAATTATCAAAATATATGTACATATTATATTTCGTAATTTATTTCGGTTTTGCCACTACTACTATATTACTACAACCTACAACTAATACTTTCCTCCCGTTTTTATTTTCTTTATATGAAATTGTAAATTTGTACGTATGTACATTATGTACATATGTTGTATACCATTATACGATACAATATTGCATGTTAGTTAAATTTTATTCGATGAATTTTCCAAATATAAGGTACCTAAGTTACGATATGTATGTATTTATAATGTATGTTTTTACTCGCGAGTCGCGATTATATCTACATATATACATTTTCTTTGATAAGTTAATGTATACATAATGTGTATACAACATACAACGTAGTACATTTTTTTTTATTTAAAAAAAAAAATAAATAAAAAACGCGTGAGAATGTATTGGGATGTAACGAAATTTATTGCCTGCACCATAATTTTATACTTTTATTTCATTTTCATTTCTATTTTTTTTTTTTTCATTTTCTTTTTTTAATAATTTCATATCGTTAGATTATAGTTGGATATTTAGTTCCGATACATTTTTTTTCAGTTCCGGTAACATAAAAATAAATGCTATCTATATACATAGGAGGAAAAAAAAAACCCAACAAGAAAGAAGACATTAACACTACTACACATACATTATGCATAAAAACAATGTACATACAATAAGTTTTTGTTTAGTAATAAAAATTTCGTTTATGCGTATAATCATTTATAACATAAAAAATTCATTGAATTCGTAAGAGTATAAGCTTGAATTGCTTTCTCTATCAATTATTTTTATTACCATTAAACAGAATTTTAAAAATGGTATTATAAAATTACATATTTTTTTTTTATGTTTCAATCATTAGAAATTTTCAAGGTGTACGAGTATGTATGTAATTTCAAAAATGTTAATAATTTCATATATTGGTCGTATCATCATAGACTAATAACACTATCGATAGATAATAAACAAAATTTCTAGACACATGTTTACTATATTGTGTATCATCAACCTAACATGATTACTTATATTTCTAGACATAAATCTAAATTTACGTTGTGATTGGACTGATTGTACAAAAATTTGGTAGAAAAATTACTGCATAAATTTAAAGATTTTGTTTTCTTTTTTTTTGCTTGCAATGTTTATAGTTAAAATACACAATTCTTTTCATGTGTTCAAGGATAAACCAGAATTTGAAAGAAAACAAACAAATAAGAAAAAGAATAATGAATTATAATATAATAAATATGTTGTTCTGTTTTACATGGTTCTTATCTACCATGTTCTACCTACCATCCTTACATTTTCATTGTGTAATATACCTGAAAAATAAGTTACCTTTTTTTTTTATTTTTCTGTTCTTTGTTAACAATTGAATTGATAAACGAGAATTAGAACAATTTGCTATACAAGTATAAACAGGTAATCCATATTTTTACTCATAGCCACTATGCCTTACATATGCCATCATTGCAAAAAAAAAATAAAAAGAAGAAAGAGTAAATAAGAATTGAATGTGATTGAATAGTACTCGCATTGTATAGGATTTGATATAGGATGTAAATAGAGAAAAAGAACATTTTTTTATTTATAAACATTCAAAACCTGTTCATTCTTTTACGTAAGTACTTTACAAGGTCAAGGATGCCTTCTTGTACCTTTTCTCAATTTTGTGTATTATTTTATTTTTATCCTTCCTTTTTATGAATCATCTGCGAGTGGTGATGATAACTAAGTAGTATGACACATATTTTGATATCCTGTGTTACGAACGATAAAATATTTACCATGTAGTATCTACGTATAGTATGCAGGTATGCAGATATTTGAAAGATTGATTATTCATAAATTTTTAAAGAAACTACAAATTTATTCATGAACCATACACCATTTAGTAGTAGAGTAAAATATGATTTTTATTTGAGCGATCGCAGAATAGATAAGATGTAAATTGCAAATAATTGTATAGTAATTTTATCAAGTACAGAAAATACTTTAGTAGAAAACTAAAAATATTATTGAAATAGAGAAAATTTGAAAAAATAACTAAAAAATAGAAAAGCAAAAATGAAATAATGAATATATATGATGTATATGTATATGAATAAACACATCACAAAACAAATGACAAAAAAAAGATAACATTTTTATCGAATTTTCTAAAATGACATTTACACACTCAAAAAATATAATCATAAATATATAGACCTCACTAATGTGTATAGAAATAATAATAATAATAATAATAATAGATATGTAAATTTTTTCATTAATGATTCACATACGGAGCTATATTGTATTGTAACTTTGGGTGTCATTATTACAATTATCCCCAAAATAACATCAATAAAAATAATATCGTTCTGGTTCTACAATATAGATGTGTATAATATAATGTATATATGGTAATAAAATTTGATTTGAAAACTTTTTTTTGTCAGTTTCAATACGCATGCATAGGTATAACCACATAGTTACACAAACACAATATGTATATGTATGTGTACAAGTATAAGATACATAAAACATATATATATTAGCTACCTACATAATATAGAAAAAAATATACATACTTGGTATATAAAAATAAAAAAAAAATTTTAATATCTATACAAATCTATAAACGTATCTATCATAAGTTTGAAGAAAAAACCAGGATAAAAGACAAATAAATAATAGCATAAATATTTATGTGCCACATATATATGTATAGGTATACATATGAATGTATGTATATTATGTATATTTTGTATATTACATATTTATATTATTTTAATGTATACATATACTCGCTCATACACACATTCATATTATAATTATAATACAGGATATGTACATTTTATACGACTCTCAGGAGACATTGATAAATTGCTTTTCAAAACCATAACACTATAGGCATTATCGTATAATATAGGCAATATAGGTAATGTAATATCTAACGCTGACCATAGTCCTGTTCATGGTACATATTATATATTATACACTGTACTATAGCAACAGAAACTAATGGCAAATTAATATATTTAACCCATATACTCATATATACATAAGTAAGTAGGTAGGTATTATGGTGAATTTATAGTCAGTGTGTATAATAATATAATGAATGACCGCTTATGAAAAATATAAAAAAAAAAAGTAAATGAATGAATTTTTTTTCTTATGTCGTTCTAACATGCTTCACAAAAAATTTACATGTTTAGAAGTATTTTTTTTCTTCATTTTTACTCATTTTTTTAATTTTCATGATAAGTAGATATGTATGTTTCTATTAATATTTTTCCTTCAATTTTTACATAAAATATTTAGCTTACTTTTAAACAATAATATTTCGTATACATACATAATATGTTGAGTCAGCTATATCCGAGACAAACTTTACATAATAGTATTGATATTATCAAAGACCATAGAAGAATAATTATTCTTCTATGGTCTTTGATATTATGTATATATAGCATTGAAAATTGATGATGATAAACAATGTCTGTAATAGTTTAGTCACTGTCGATGATTTCAAGTAATCAATGGTCAATTAAATTTTACATTCCACTTAATTTAATTTATTCGTATTAAAACTATTGCAAAAAAGTACAAAATGGTAAATTGAATTCTGTTACATTTTTGAAAGAAAATGTTTTTGGCAAAGAAAACACACATTTATATCGAAAAAATTCTTAACAATAAGTTAATATTATTGTACATTTATAAGAATATTCTTATTATTCTTTCATAGATGCACAGTCTTTCATGAATCATTGTTTTCTTCAATAATTTAAGACAATTCGTTAAATACTTTTTTCACTATTCGATTACGAAAAACATGTCCTAGCCACCTTATTCTCTGAGCTTCAATAAATCTCACAATATTTCTGCCTCAAATAAATTAGTTAGAAGACTCATCATTTATAAAAATACTATATCATTATGATCAATTTTCATGCAATACAATACAGTAACAATATTACACGTTTGTCTCAGGTATTAGTAATTGCACATCGATTGCCCAAAATTACATAAATTCCACATTAAAAATGAATTACTCGTATATTATATAAAAAATAGTATTAACAGCTAAGAAATATATCCACGGAGATTTCACAGTATATGCTTCGAATATGCATGTATATTTTAGTGTTCAAGAATATATGACATTCTACGTATGTATATTTTCATTCTTTCTCTATTGTTTCTTATTAAATGAAAATTTAATTCGAATCTAAGTATTAATAACACAATAGACAATAGGAGGACAATAGTAATATCTGAAAAATACATGTAACTTGGTGTAACCAATTAGTTTATGACCACATGTACATAATTGGTGAATAAAAGATTAAAGACAGATTAAGTTAATAACTTGTTTTACTACTTACTATATTATTTTGTTTTAAGAAAACCAAAAAAAAACAAAAAAAATTAAAAAAAAATCTTTAACTTCTATTAATTATGGACATGTATGTATCTATATAAGTACCTGCTTATAGATACGGATATGCAAAACTGTCAAGCATTATAAAAATATAAAAATGTGCATATATGTAGATCTTTATATATCAACATACGAGATACAAGTAGATCTGCATGTGTACGTACAATATTCTGTCTGAAAAGTAATATTTAAAAAATGTAAATAAAATTAATTGAAAATAACAGTTAAATGATTGTATTTAATCAGTCATGGCCCATGGGGTCATATTTTCCGTGCTAAAATTGAAAAAAAAAAGAATATTGTAACTAAGAAAACAAGAAATAGAAACGTTTTTTTTTTATTTATTTCTTGCACACACATAATATACAAATACATGTAAAATTACTATAAAAATATGAAACCATAAGAAACCAGAAAAATGTGAAACAAAAGCAATGTACTCATACAGAAACCAACCTTCACCTTGTATGATTTATTAGAGATTAAAATGAAATTTATTATGTAATAGTTATTATATGTATACGTTTATACACATACTTATATCTATACGTAAAATAATAAATAAAATGAATATAAATATTGTGGGGAGTTTCGTTCATATGTAATGAACGTAAAAATTAAAATTTACATACACACACATTCACAAAAATATACACATAAAAATTTTTTTAATAATAATATTTATTCATCTCATAGCTACCGCAGTTTTATTACACTCGTAGATTTTGTATATAATGTTTATTCGTATGCATGTAGATTTGATTGTCCGTAAAAATTACATCATTAAACCAAAAAAAAAACTGAAGGTAGAAAAATAAATTTTAAAAAATTTATATACTTATGTGTAGACCGAAATCATAAAACATCTGGAATGTCAAAAAATATTCATGCATACTTTTGTACACACAAATACAATAGTAAATATTATTAGAAATTATCAAAAGTGATATATTTGATACTCATACGTATATACGTCCACACTCCCCACACTTACAATGTAGACTATATAGACATGGGTACATAAAATAGATAGATAGTTTCCGTTCTAGAAAGTAAATATGTAGTAGAAAAAAAAAAAGATTTTCTACATGAATATAATTAAAATATGAAACGCACAATAAAACAAGGACGATTCTATGAGAGAAAAAAAATGTTTCTTTATTACGTAATAAATACATAATTTTGTAATAAACGAAACACCATAAAAATAACATTATTATCTACTATATATACAAGTTCAAATATATACAAAAAAAAAAATGTTTGTGTGTAATATTGAATGTTTTGTTTTACATAAAAAATACATTTACAAGAATTAAAAAATGTCCACTTATAAAATATATTTTATTTAAATTTGTATTTATGATATAATTTTCTGTATATATCTAAATACCACGCTATTGCCTATATCTTACCTTTTTAATTGACATCATTTTATTTACCTACAAAATGAATAAATTGTGCTCATACACATGTTAATGTTATTCAGATCTTTGGGATAAAAATTATTTAAACAAGCAAAAACAACGACACAAAACCAGGAAAAATAAATTTGAAATGAAAGTAAAGCGGCAAAAAGAAAGGAACCGGTGCTTTTCTGCTACAACAATCAACCATTTACAAAAATTCATCGAACCGTTCTTCTTGAAACTGTCGATTTTTTATGCATAACATATAGACATATTTATGTATATACCTATACTTTCATTACGGATCATTTATGTATGAATTTCTGTAATATAAAATAAAAATTTCAAAAACCAAACAATGTGTTTTATATACAGCCATGAAATATTTTCGATATTTTCTTTTTTTTTCGAGAAAATAACAAGAATTTTAATTATTGTTTTAAAAATTATCTAATTCGAATACAAATCCAACTGTCGATCTTTGAACATCCTCCATATAATTTTGAATTGTTTTAGCATGGTTTAGCGGTTTTAAAAACGATTATTATCAAATAGACAAAAATGTTAAAAATGAGAGATGAGGAATTAAAATGCGAGGAATGGAGGTTAATTTTAAGATGGGCCTGGTCCGAATTGGAATATAGTTCCCAAAAAAAGATTATTATTAAAATTTACTAAATTTTATTGAAATATTCTTCTTCAAATACACAATTATGTGCAGATTTACCTATGAACATTGAAAATATTATGCACATGTACACTGTGCAACAGCAACGTACAGTAATAAAATGAAAAATGCCTAGATATAATGGTATGAGTATGCTTGTCCCTATATTTTGAATTATCATTTAAAAGTTCTATTTATTTTAAATCTTAAGTTTTAAGTTTTACTAAGTACTCCATTCTATATGCATGTGATTCCATGCACAAAACACACATCAATTTATTCCATATTATACTAAAGCTGAAAGCCCAATGGAGAAGAAAAATTTTTCACATTTCATACACTTTCCACATTTTACAAACTTTTCATTCCTAACCGCATAGAATTGCTTTTGTTTGGCCCAATGTACGCTTTACAGAAACTTCAGTCAAACTATTTGTTCTTCTTACTTTCATGGTTTGTGGCATGAAATGTTGAAAATTAACCAATTTCCATCCGTTATCGACTTCACACGCTTTTCATGCGTCATCATTAGAACTTATTACATGTATTTTAATGTTATTCAACTTTCGTGCTTCACTTACTTACCTCAACGAATGCAAGACGTGAAAAGCGTGAAAGGCGTACACTGGGCCTTCAACTTAAATTGGCGTGCGTGGAAGAAAAGATACCTACAGATGCTAAAAATTTATGCCAGGAAATAAAACAATATGAGTTGTGTACATATGATCGATTGAAGATTTCTAACATTTTTCACAATGTTCACAATTTTCTATCAAAATCAAAATGTTATCTGTATGCAAAAATTTCGCTAGCAAATTATAGAAATATACATGAAACTTGTCAACTGTTTTATACCACACTCTATATATGTATATTTGTACGAGTATATAAAAATAAAGTGGAAAGTAGAAGAAGAGTATATAATTACAGTCTAGAAGATATTATTATTGGAGGTACACAGGACACACATACATAAAACAACAATGTATTAATAAGGAAGTGAAATATAATAAAAAAAAATTTCAAATTTAATTAAAAATAAAATAAAATTAAAAATGTAAAATGAAAAATAAATAAAAACAATTTTGAATATAAAAAATAAGGAAAAAGTACATATTAAAAAACAATGTCTGTAGACTTTTTGTTTATTTTTTGTATAAAATGATTTTTATTTGTTTGTATATATATATATATTTGTTTTTTTTTTTTTTGTTTTTGTTAAGTTGTTTTTTATATGATTTTTTTCTTGCTTAATGTTCAGTTGTAATTTGTAATACATAATATAGTTGTTTGGTATTTGTTTTTTAATTCTAATTTTAATTTAAATTTTTAGTTTTAAACTTTGTTTTTTTTTTTTTAATTTTTATTTTTTATTAAAATTTATTTATTTATTATTATTATTATTTTTTTTTTTTGTATCATTAATATCTTCTTGTATATATGTATGTATGTATATTTTGTTGAAGAATTGTTGTTTACCATCAATTTATATCGCTATTTCACATACATATGTATTTGTTTATTATTTATGTTTTGAGTTTACAATATATGTATATGTATATGTTCTACTCCTACTACATATATATATAAAATGTAATAAATAATGTATTCATATAGATAAGTATATTTAATATTAATTTTGAGTGTATAATATGTTTTATATAAAATTTTATTTGAAAACTGTATTGTATTTTGTTTTTATTTTGTTTTATTAATTTTCTTGTTTGTTTTTAAATTTTTTCCTTTTTGAATGTTATTTATTTAGTTTATTTGAAAAAAATATGTTCTAATTATTGTAATATATTTTGTAATGCTATTTAATATTTTTGTTTTCTTGTTTCTTTCTTCTATTTTTTTGTATTGTTTTTTTTTTTTTTTTTTTGTGAAAGATGAATAAATATGTTTATATGTTTAGCTTGTAATACAGATGTCCTTTAGTTTTGCTTACGTAATTTGATTTTATGTTTATTGGTTTTTTTTTTCAATTTCAATATATCAAAATATGTACTAGTGTATTTATTGATTTAAATAAAAACTACATAAAAATTAAAAATAAAACACAATAGATAT
Source organism: Villa cingulata (assembly GCA_951394055.1). Classification (NCBI taxonomy): domain Eukaryota; kingdom Metazoa; phylum Arthropoda; class Insecta; order Diptera; family Bombyliidae; genus Villa; species Villa cingulata. The sequence continues at coordinate 5,247,874 of OX596020.1, read as the reverse complement.
AGAAAAAAAAATTTGAAAAAAAAATTTTTTTTTAGGAAAACAATTTGATAACATTGAAAAATACAAAAACAAAAAAAAAATAAGTAAAAAATTTTAAATTAAATTCAAAGGATTATTATTTACTGATTGCAGTATGGTTAATGATTTTATGATAGGAAATTTTTCGCTTTTACTATATGTGTAGCTGCATATTTCATCTTTAAATTTTCATTTTATGTTTATTATTCAACTATACAGCAGTTGGTAGAAAGCTTAATTTCATGAACGTAAAATTGAACTCAAAATTTGGTTATTCAAAATTTATCGGTAATATAAAGGTTGAATTCATATTTCAAACCAGGCCAATTTCAATTTAAACTTCCTTTAAGTTCAGCTTTTATAGAATGTTACATGAACACTACATATATGATACTGCTAATATTGAAATATACAATTAAGTAAATTTTTCTTATATGAATTTTTATTAAAACTCAACTGCAAATTAAAAGTTATCGTTGTTGTTCTTTTTTTCTATTATTTTTCATATTTTATTTTGATTTTTATTTGTAATTTGTATTTAATTCATAAAATTCAGTATTTTTTTTTTTTTCGTTAAACATTATTCACTGTAAATTATTTCTTTAATTTTCTTATAGCACATTATGCATGTGTATTTTTCGTTTTTAAATAAATATTTGAATATTATTTATTAATTGAATTGTGTTTTTATTTTGTTTTATTAAAAAAAAAAAATCTTTTATAATATTTTTATTATTTATTTTATTTTATTTTATTTTATTTGTTTTTATTTTTTAATCAAGATTAAAATTGTACACATACATAAATAATAATTAGATCATAATAATAAATTACATACATACAATCTACATATTATTTTATTACCTTAATATATGTACATATCGAAATTTTTCTTGTTGTATTTTTATATTTTGTTGCATTTCAATTTTTTTTATGTTTTTTTTTTCATTTTAAAATTTGATAAAATTTATTTTTGTTGTTTATTGTGTACCTATACATACATAGTTTTTTGTTTTTGTTTTTTTTTTTTTTTCAATTATTATAAATATATTTAAAACTGTATTTATTAATATATGATTTTTGTTTGATTTTTTTTTCATTTTCATTTTCAATTTATTAATTGTATTTTTTTTGTTTCTAAATTTAATCACACGTCTTTGTTTGTTTCACTTTTTTTTATAATTTTGTGTTGTTTCATAATAATATATAAATATAAAATTTAAGAAAAAAAAACTAGTTAACAATATAATATATACGTATATATTAATATATTATATATATATATACATGTATATAAAAACTATCATATCATATTTTTTATAATAAAAAGGTTTGAATGAATAAAAAAAGGTGGAAATTAATATTTCATATAAGTACATAAGTATATACTTAATTGTTGTATTAAATTTTGTATTTTATTGATTTTATTTTACATATTTTTGTTGTTGTTGTTGTATATATTTATATAATATAGTTTCTCTAACAGAAAAATAATACATATAGTTATACACACCTACAATATATCTACATAAATTTAAAATGTTCCATATTTTTAATTTTGTTTTATTTTTGTTTTATTTTCTGTCATCTTTTTTAAAATCAATAATACATTAAATATTACACACTAAAATCTATAATTTATAATAAAATATATATTTTTTTTTAATTAAAATTTTCAACATAAAAACAAAAAAAAAATTTTTTCCCATACAACAAATAAATATTTAATAAGAAATCAAAAACGATTAAATTTTAATATAAAAAAAAAAAAAATATGAAAAAAAGAAAATATACAAAAAAAGAAAGTAAAGAAATATATAATAAAAAATAAGGATTCAAGGATTATATTTGGATATAAAAGTTATAATAAACTTTTACTATAATTAATATAATTAATGTACATATGTTATATAGATACTACTTACTATATAATATTTGTTATAAAATTTGTTAAAAACCTACTACATACACATATACATTTATAAATATTTTCTTGTATTTTTTAATATAAATTTATTGATATATACTATACTATACATAATTTATGTATACATAATATACCTACATATACAATTATAATTTAAAAAACATTTTTCTTTTATACTTAATTTAACATTTATTTTTTCAATTATTTTTGTTTGTCTTATTTTTTATATTTTATGTTTACTGTACTACTCACCATTTAGTTTATATATATGTATATGTAATTTAAATATTGTAAAAATAATGAATAGATGTTTATTTTTTAATTTAAATAGTTGTTATAATCATTTATTTAGTTTGCTTCATTTTTTATATTAAACATTTATTATGACATATATACACAAGCACATACAAGAACGTACGAATACAATATTAAACGTACTATATGATCGTTATGCTTTATTAATTTCCAATTTCAATTTAAATTTTTTATTTAAAAAATAAAATAAAATTGCAATTTTTTATATGTAATACGGTAATACATAATACTCATATGTAGTTACATAATAATATTTATTATTGTTTTTAATTAATTTCAAAAAAAATTAAAAATTAAATAAATTGCAATTGATGAAATAGAAAAATCAATCAAGTAGGTACAATATTAAAAAACTTAAATGAAATCTTAAAGGAACAATGGAAGGCAACGAAAAGAAGAGAATTGAGCTTATGGTTGTGGTATATGGTGTTAGACATTAGATCACTATTCTCGCCGAGTCGATCATTAAGTCAATCAGCAATATGTACAGTAGATACACCAGTAACTGATTACTAATGATAAAACTTTATTGATATGTACATCTGGCAGAATTACTGATTGACGGTAACATAATATACATACTTATAATATATATGTATATTAGAAAAAAAGGAGGTGAGAAGTAACAACAAAATTTTATATGTGCACAAATAATAATTGCTTTGACTGTAAATTTTTCATATATGTACATAGATATACCATATTTGTACATACTACAATTTATAAAATCATATATGAATATTGATGTTATCTGTGAATAAACGCAAAATTTTTTCGCATATTAATATGCATGTATTCAATGTCTTTATGTATTTAATATACTACATCATTATATGTGTTAATTTTCACTTTTATTTGTTCCTTTTATTTCTAATTTTCAAAGACATTTATTCATTTATTTTTAATGTAGTGTATTTTGTAGATATTACATTATTTACCTTTTATTTTCATTAAATAAAATTTTGTATTTCATATGTATGTATTAAGTAGTTATATGGTTTATATGTTAAAATGTATGTTTATATCATAGACTAGATATTATTATATATTGTTTATATCTAATACTCGTGTATATTCGTCATATAAAAATTTTATCTCATATTACTATATTATGTATTTAATGTATTTATGTAGTATATATACATTATATAGAATATTAAAATTCATACTGATTGTAGTATTTTTGTAGTTCATTTTTTTTTTTTTTTGTTAAATAGTAATATTTATAATAACAATTATCTTGATAAGATTACTACATGTTAAATACATGTTATATTTATGTATTTAATTAGTTTAATTTATTTGTTTGTTTTGTTAATTTATTATGAATTATATGTATGGTTTTAACTTTTTTTTTACTAAATTTATTTTTTATTTTTTTGTTGAATAAGACACCTATTTGCATTTTTTTTTTAAATTAATTAATTTTTGTTTACTTTTAAAACACTACTTAACTTCTTGTTTTTCTTAATTTTTTCATTTTTATTTATTGTTGTGTTTCTTCTTTTACATTAAATAAAAATTTTGTTTAATTATATTAAATACGATATACAACTACACGACATTTTAATTATGTGGAGTACATCTACTATGTGTATTGTATACAAAATACAGTATACAGTAAAAATACAGTAATGATAAATATACATATGTATTATAAAGGATCCATTATTAGAGAGTGCATTTATATCTAAAAGCGTTTTGTAAGTTATCTATAATACACTACAAACTAAACACAGCTACCTGCACTGCAATAATACCAATTAATAGACAAAATATAGAAAATCAATACTGTAAAAGAATTCGATCGAATCAGAAACTTTCTATTTCATTTTGTTTCGTAACAGAATGTTTTCATTCAAAAATTTTCGTTTTTAGGTTTTATCTGCGAATGTTAAATATATCATCTTGATTTAATTTGTAAAATTTCAAAATTAATTTGATCGTTTCAGATTTCTGCTTGTTTCGTTCAACGTTTCGGAATTATGTAACAATGTCTATTATTATGTTATTTCTGGATAAAAATATAATTTGACAGCTATATGTCAAAAAAAAAAAATTTCATAACAGATGTAGTATGTATAAATTTTAAGAAATTTCGACTGATTTCTAAAAATAATAGGGGTGGATTCATTATAATTTTTCAATTTTAAAGTTTCGTAGTTCTCTTGACATGAACGACCATCTCAAATTCCGTCGCAGATTTTTTTTTTTTTTTTTTTTTTGTTTTTATTTTAAGCTGTCATATTTATTTTATGATATTTTAATTTTTATGCCAAATGAGAACTGTCAAACATCAATTACGAAATACAAAAGTTAAAAATGCGAAGCATTTTAACTTTGTAGTTTTTAAATTAATGAAATGAACTACGAAAACTGAACAACTACACGACGATTACGAAGTTTACGATTACAAACTGAAATGTGAAATGAATCCCCTTTATGATCGTTTATGAATTTGGAATGTTTTTGTTAGAAATACGCGTGCTATAAACTGTATTCACTGATCTATCAATTTGAATTATGCCACATTTATTTATTTTATTATCTTTACATTTTAGTCTCTCATATATTTTCTCAAAATATTCACTATATACTTATTATTGTAGCTTGTAGATATATAGAGTATAGGATATTTTTAAAAATTTTCAAAATATATTTTTGCTTTTTAATTTCAGATAAATAATATTTGTTATGTTTTATTTTTTTTTATTTTATAATTACACATAGTTTGCGATTTATTTTTAATTTTTGTATATTCCTAGATTTATGTACACGCACATTATTCGAATATTATTATAATAATTATTATTTATTTATTATAAATGTATAATTCTCATATAAATGTGTAAGTATAATATGTACGAGTATATATAAATTTTTATTTTATTATAAATATTTACGTTTTGTATTTTATTTATTAATTATTTATGTTTTTTTTTCTTTGATTCACATTAATGCAAAGGAGCTCATTCTTTTTTTTTTTTTATTTTCATATAAAGAATGAAAAAATAATGTATTTATACAAAATGAAAATATTTTTTTTTTTAAAAATGTTCTTGTATAATTTATATGAATATATATATGTGGATTTCATTAAAATTGTATCATATACAACACATACAGCACTTACTCTCTATCTCTACTACATACGGATTTAATCATATTAATTAAAATCTCATTTTTAAACAGCCCTATATGTGATTAAATATATAAGATTATATACATTTTATATTGAAAATAAATAGGTACATAAATTTATGTAAATAATGTCGACAATTATAATATGATCTCTCCATATTGTATGTACATATGTATGTGTTTTTGAAAGAATATAATTTTTGCCTTTTATTTCAACACTGCTGTACTGGACTGATTGTTTGTTTAGAAATTTTTTTTCTTTTTTATTCAAATGAAAATGAAAAAGAATGAAAAAAATTCATAATTATACATTCACATATACATATTCATAATTTGTACACATAATTATTTATATCTTTGTATATAAGTATATATTTGCATATACCTAATTAATAAAAATTAATTAAAAATTTTATTTAAAATATTTTTATCAGTATATCTACATAAATATTATGACGTGGATGCATATACATTATGAATATTTGTACGTATAGTATTAAGTAGTATCACATACGTACATATAAATAGTATAATAGCTGCTTTCGATTTACCAATTCCAAGTACTTGCGAGTACAAAAATGTATCTAGTCTAGGATAAACTGTTAATAACAAACAATACAAAAATTATTCGTAACTACTTGCATCTACTTACTAGGCCATCAGAGCTTTGAAGGCAATGAGGCAGCCGATAGCATCGCTAAAGAAGGCGCCGAAACGCGTTTCATAGTCCCTGAACGAGTAATTAGTGTACCTACGACGGTGGTGAGAAATGCTGTAGATGCACTCACAGGTAATCTGAATGAGAGTCTATGGCAAAATTTCCCAAAGTGTAGGCAAACCAAGCGCTTTATCAAAAAGCCAAACCGGGCTCTAGCGACTTTTCTACTTAAACAGGGAAGGAAAGACTGCAGGGCTATTGTCAACGCTCTTACAGGGTATAATTCCTGTCGAAAGCATCTAGCTATACCATAGGAATCATCAGTGATGTACTGTGTGCTTCTTGTGGAGAGGAGGAGGATACTACGGAACACTTCTTGTATGAGTGCCTGGCCTTCCTTCCTCCTCTATTAGAATGCGCATTTTCGGCACTGTTGTCATTAGACACGAACAAATTGGGCCTGAAAGTCGAGTGGAACTCTTTCGTTATCTAAGAGCAACGAAGAAGTTTGACTAGACGGGGGCTTCGAGTATAATGGACAGCGTTATGTCTGAGTGCTCTGGTTTCATACCTCCCCCCTAACAAACAAACAAAAACAACTTGCATCTACTTGAAAAATTTTCCATGAGTAGCTGCGAGTAGATGGTTTAGTACAGATTTTACAGAGACCTTTCCTACTCGCAAGTACTTACTTGAAATTGTTAAATCGAAAGCAGCTAATATTCAAAAATATTATAATCGTGTTACACAGTGTAATAACGAATATGTGATTTAAAATTTTTTTTTATTGTTGTAAACTACACTATTAATATTTTAAATTTAGATAGGAAAATTGTTTGTATTTTTCAAATAATTTTTTTAATTTTTCTGTAATTTCTCTTGAATTTTTCCTATTATCTACACCTTGTAATTAATGTTTTTTTTTTTTTTGATGGAACGAATTTGTTTTTGAAATTTTCCCTTCTTTATCGCATATGTACATATACAAACATACAAGTACATGAAATTTAATTTATTTATTTAATAATTATTGAAATTTTGATTATCACATGTCCTAGATATATGCTATATGTGAACTAATTTTATAAAAAACTTTAATTCTCATTTAAGTATGTAATTTATATACATAAATACATATTGAGGTATTTGATAATATTTATTTTCTTACATTACATACATGCCTAAATTATTCATAAAAACCCATATAATAAAATTGAATGAAAATGTCGACATTAATTTCAATAAAAAAGTATAATCAAAGATATAGATTATTATACTTGAGTGTATGTAATAATTGTACTATCTTCTTGTAAATGAAGAATTCAGTTTTACAAATACAAATCTTCTAAACAAATTCTCATTTTGTTTGATTGTATACAGTAAATTAATTTCCATAAATTTATCAATCTTAATTCTTTTTTTGTAATCAAGAGTCTATTCTTAAAATACACATACATAATCTAAGATTATATGCTAACGAAATTACAACATTTTTGTATGTTAATTTTTTTTTTATTATTTTGAAAAATCAATAAAATTTTTATACGTGATAAATATTAAGAAATAATTTGTATAGGTACATTTTATACATTACATCATGTGTATATTGTAAGGAAATCGAAAAGAAAGATTACAAATTATTCATTTCCTGTCAATTAATGACATAAAAATGAACGAGTAAGATCTATAAGATGTTCCTTTAAAGGAATATCAAATCTTACATAATAAAGGTATAATATGAAAATGTGTATATGTATTTTATAATGTACAACTATACATTTTTATGTCTATGTGTTTAAATATACGTATACATATATGTATTTAAGTATATTTTTTTTAATTCAAAATAACAATGGTACGGGTATACACCTACAAATGTAATATACAACCTTTATCCTTATTACAGAAATAATAAGGAAAATTATAGTTGAAAAAAAAAATTGGAATTACTAACCGTACAACCTATCAATACACACGCTGTAGGAGGTGTAAAGATAATTTAGAAACGAAGACTCTCTTTTAATATCTCTGAAAATGTCCTGTCTTAGCCAAAACTAGATTCAATACTTTTGCCAGGACTTTTCTCGATTGTCTTAGGGATGTGGACAATTTGCGTTTGGGTAGTTTTAGTTTTGGCTAGACTACCCAAGGAAAACAAAATGTCTATAGTCTAGAATCTGAAGAACCATCAACCACAAGAAAATTTTGTGGTATCAAAACGGCACACAATAGTGCTACTTATTATTATTAGCGTGTAATATAAGAGGAGGATAATTTCTTTTTTTTTTTTTTGTTCAAATTTCTGTACTCTTTAGAAATTTTCTATTTTTTTTTTTTTCATTTTCACTTCATTCTTTCTTTTTAAATTTTTATAAATTATTTTATTCGTATTATTAAAGTTTTGTTTTAATTTATTAAAAAATTTATTCATTTTTATATAATACTATTAATATGCAATGAATTGCATATACATATTTTATATAAATAGTATGTAGTATGTAGTACCTATAGCATAATTCACATATATTAAAATTTATATATAAATACATACATACTTTATAATGTACATATGTATATTATTTTTTAAGATTTTGTTTTTTTTTTTTTTGTTAATTTTTCTTCAAATTTATTCACAGAATAGTTCTTTGCTTCCCATATTATATATTTTTTTTTTATTCTATACACATATGAGAATTACTATAAAAATTAAAAGAAAAACTATTTTTATCTTTCTTTATTTTCTTTATAAAATTTTTTTTCGTATAATTTTTATTCAAATGTACTCGAATTTTGTAGTAAAATTTTAAAATACTATTTATTATATAATATCTATAAATGATAAAATTTAATTCATATTTTTTTTTTGTCATAATTTTAATTGTTTTAGTATTAATATATATTTTATATATGGAATTTGTAAATATGTATATATATATATATATATGCATATACATACATACGAATATATGCACATTACATAATATAATTTATATTATAAAAGGAAAATGAAAATCTCTATTTCTACATGACCAATCTACAAACACATGTACAACAACTACTACTACACACTGATGTATAAAATATGTAAATCATCAAAACATTTCCACATTATAATATGTAAGTATATTACATACCTAATATGAGAAGTGCGTATTAATAATAATTAGTTTGATTAGATTTGAATCATTTTTCTCTTGTTAAAAAATAAATAAATGCTTAAATGTGGATAAATTTGAGTACCTATATTTTTTGATACATATAATTTTTAGATACTAGTGCGACGGATAAGCATTGCGTTTACTGATAAAAAAAAGATAGGCGTTACTGAAAAAATTCACAAAGGTCTCGAAAAATTTTAGAATTGATTGAAGTCATGAAATTTCTTTCCTCTATATCTCCCCCTTGATTTGATACACGAGGAATAATCAATCATTTATTGTTTTTGAGGAAAAATTAAATTTAAACTCATGTAGTTAGTTAGTATGTATTTGTATTTTCATTTGTGTGCATAGCACAAAACAAGATTTACATATAAATATACATATGATCATATAGAGTTCATATAATACATATTCATGAATGTACATATATGTGGGTATGAAAATGTTTACGATAGCAAGAATAAATTAATTAATAAATATGTATGAAAATAAAATGAAAATCTCATTACAATAAACATCTGATACCGTGAAACTTATTGTCTGAATAAAATATGGCTTATTATGTGTGCATTTTATATTTTTATAGCAGATACTATCCTAAAGGATATGTTATATATACTGGTTATTATATCGTTCTTGTATACGGTATTATTATCTTCTAAACTAAACGTCTTCCTTATTTTCTATTGTTTTTCTTAAGGAATCTAATTAATTCTTTATCGTTATTGTTGGGTTAGATTCTTTTACATTTTTTTTTTCCTTTTTCGTTTTCAAATCGTAATTTATCACTTTTCTCATTTCATTTAATTATTACGAAAACATATAGATATTCATATAAAACCCAAAAATATTCGAATAATGTAATTTATTTGATCCTTTTCTCTTCTTTTGTTAGAAAATCGACCAACCAATACACAATGCAAAGAACTAAATAACTAACTAACTATGGCTATAATGTGGCTAGTATACTCGTAAAGACAGAAAAAAAGTTTTACCTTTATTTTTAAATTTTTTTTTTTAATTTTATTTCATTTTCTTTTTTCTGTTAGGTATTGTATTTATTTATAGTGTGTAAAAGAGGGTATATTCATATTCTAATTTATTTTTCGACTTTCATTATTAATTCTACTTTCCCTTTCTTTCTTTCTTGTTTCGTTTGTACACTTTTATGTACATATGTAATATCAAGTAAATTTTATAGTAATAAGTAAAAAGAAAGGTACATAAATGAATGATATACGAGTATTATGTGAGTATGTATACACAATATTTTGTATAAATGTACAATATACATATACAGGAAATAACCTGTACAAATCAGCTCAATATATTTAAGTCAAAATCATAATTAATTATCCTTGAAAAAGTAATTATTAATTATTTTTTAACTTATACAATGTACATATTTATAAAGTTCTTGAATACGATAAAAATGTTTTTATCCTTTTTTCTATTTAATTATTCTATCGGTGTATTTAGATTGTTAAATCTGTATAGGTACATTATGTATGTACAAATATTTTTCATGCTTTTTTTACCACATTTCATATATACTTACTTAGGTATTTGTAGTTTATTTCACCACAATGAACAAGATTCCTACATAATATTGTTATTAAATTCTCATTCATTAATTAGTGTATATAAGAGGAGTTTTTTTGTAATAAAATTCAAATACTAAAATATTTGAATATTTCTCAAATAATAAATGCCAACCAGTTTCATTTTGGATATATTATTAAGGAAAATTTTTTACAATTGCATCTGGATGCGTGATTTATTTAGTTAAAGAAAAAATTACATTAGAAACAGAGAAAACAGAGAAATACTGCGACAAAAGTATTAAAAATAAAAATAATCGAAAATTAATGAAATTTTTTTGAATTTTTTCTGCGTAAGGATAAGTATTTTGTATATTATTTAGTCTTTAGTTTAGTTCATAATATCTATAATACGTCTATATACTTTAAAGCTTTTTTAATACTGAAAAACTCAAACTAATGATAAATACATATACGAATGTTTGATACCACGATACGTTTTTTGATTATTATCAGATACGTAAGGATTAGAGTATAGCAGCCTATTAATTATATGTATAAATACACATGTGTCAAATACTGTATATATACTCATTAATACATGCATATGTTAATTAACATCAAAATATTACATTTTACATTATTTTATGTACTTTTGCACTCCTATTGAAACAATATAAATACTTTAACGTACATTTTATGTATTCTATCGTTCTCGAATTACTATATAAAATTTGTATATTTTTAATTTTTATATAAGTATATATGTTTTTTTTTTTGAGTTATATGAATTATTTTTTTTATAATACATAACTTGATTTTAATATGTAAAAAATGTATGTTTATTATATTTATCATATGCATATCTTTTGATTAAAAAATTTTATGTTTTATATTCAATCTTTTATTCATTTTATTTATTAATCCTTTTTATCAACATTTAATTTCATTTCATATCCATGATTATGTATACATATCATAATATAATGTATAAGTGAAAAACACATTAAAGATATTAAAAACAGTTAAAAATTTGGAAATGATTTTCTTTTTTATCTCCCATTATTATTATAGATACTACTACCTACTTATTATACCAGTACTACTACCAGCACTATAGATACTATATTCACAAATAAAATAACATGCACCACACACATAATAAAAATTATTATTATTTTGTTTCTCATTTACCTACATATATTTGTATCAATTGTTTGTATTTATATAAAATATTGAGCACGGCAGTTTTTTTTTTTTTTTCAATTTTTTATTTTATTTTTATCCTGTTATTTAAAGTCACACAAAAAGTTTTATCCAATATTACATACTATCTTTCAATTTTTATAATTGTATGTAATAATTATGAATTCTGAATATATATATTCACGTACAAATTAACAATCATACACCATTGTAGAGTACATATCATAAATAGTATCGCATCTAGTTTAGATTTGTAGTAATACATATATACGAGTATATATGTTGATTATAATAATTTTTATATGGGTATGTATGTATAATATATTATATGAGTAGTATTTGTGTATAGATATTATTATAGAAATTTGAATAAAATTTTCATGTAATCTATATATCTATACAATTATCCACATTATTCAATATATGTATGTATTTTGTGTAAAATGTAATTTTATGTACATTATATACATATGTATGTATGTACATACTTACTTATGTATGCATGTATATAATATATATAGAGAAATAATTTTCTTGTTTGTTAATTACATTATAAAATTTATTTTTAATTTTTAATTAGATACATATATATTTGTTTTGTTTTGTTTGTTTGTTTTTTTTTGTTTTCATTATTTTATGTTTTTTTTTAATGATATGGACGATTATTATGTATGATAAATATAAATATATATGTGTATATATATAAATGTATATTGTATGGTATAATGTATTTTAAAAAATGAGTACAAAATTTATTTATTTTTATTCATTTTGTTTTGTAAATTTTTCAATTTATTTATTTTAAAAATGTCTGCGGGTATTTATTTCCTTTTCATCTTTCTCTTCGATTTATTTTTCATGTTCACATTTCGTTTTGTTAAATTTGTATCTATTGAATTAGAATATATGTAGATATTTTGTTTTAATTTATGCTATAAATGTATTTATGTAGTATTAATTGGTATAATAGAATTATACAATAAGTATAGTATAGTGTTTAGTACATATACAAATGTATAATATATTTTTTATATGTAGGTATATATTATAAATGTATGTATCCTTGTATGTATGTAATATATACATTTTATTTTAGATAAAAATTTCATTTTTTCTAGATTTTTTTTTTTGTTTTTTATTTTCAATATATCATTATCCTTTCTTACTACAATAATTTTTTTTATACTCTAATATTTTGTTATTAAAAATTTCCTCTCAATGAAAATAAATTCAACGATGATCAAATTCACACACATATATTAAAATTAAAAACTTTTTTTTATTCGAAAATAGATTAAAAGATAAAAAAAAAAAAAAACACCCATTCTATTCCTCCTGCCTGATGCTTATTTAAATTTTTTCAATTTCTAAATAGTACCTATCTATGTGTGTGATTCTATGTAATATGTATAACACTATATTACCTATTACTTGAACACTATTTTACACTCTAGATCTTTTTTCCCCCAAAATTTTTTTGGCTGTTATTTCTTGTCAAATTTGCAAATTATTTTTTTAACCATATTCAGTCAATTTTTTTCAAACTATATAATAAGGCCATTCAAATCGCATTTTACATCTTACATAAAAAAAATAAAATAATAAAATTTATTAATAAATAAATGAATATGAGTAATCTACACTAATAACATAAATTTTATATTTTTCCTTAAAAATAATGAAACAGTTTTTATCAAATACATTTTAACTTATAAAACAATTTTTATTCATTTTTTTTTTTACTTGTTTTTCAGTCTATTATACTTATTGAAATAGGGTAAAAAAATTATTTGGTTTCCTTCTTCTTCTCATTTACTTTCGAAATATAGAAATTTATTGGTCAAAACCTAATAGATTATACATTTCATTATTATATATTTATTTATGCGTCATACTATTATTGTCGAATAGTTTTTCACTTTGGTGGACACTAAATAAATATTTATTGTTTCAATAAATTGAAACAGTGAAGGAGTGTTTTTAAAAAATCAAACCAAATTAAAATGTTTTTTTTTTTTTATTAAAAAATTTCAAACTTTCAACCAACTATCTAATTAATAATCGAATATATATGTATTCATACACATGTGTATCCCATAGATTGAAATTAATAAATATTTTAGGTATGGAAAACTTATATTTTTGTGGGTACTTTTTAAGCATATACATATGGTATATACTTATTATGTATTTTCAGTATGTAGCTTTTATTTTAATCCAGATTAAATTCAAAATAAATAAAAAAAATTGTAACTATAATTTAATGCAAGCATTTTTTCATACATTCTCTCAAAAACCATAAAAAAAGACCAATAGAAAGTAAGGACATTTATTTAAAAATATTTCAAGAATATTGATATATAATTGCGATAACGTATATATTTTCTAAATAAAATTTATTCACAATATATGTATGTAAATGTATATAAATAAATTTTGTATGTAATGTAATGAATAATTTACATAATCCTTCAAAAATATTTAACAAAAATGTAAATGTGAATGTTGATGATAAATAAATTTATTTATGTAAATATTTTATATCCTTTTATCCTTGTGATTTTCAACGTAATATGTGTATGTATGTACTTTACTATATAAGAGATAAGTATTTCTTTTGTTGATTCTACAAAAAAAAATATTTAAATTCAAAAATTAATGAAGGAAAAAAAAAACCTCCTCCTCTTATACTTAATATTACAAATTCGAATTGAAATCCTAAAATAATCAAACCCCTCACCTCTACATAAAAATATACACATACATATCACATACATTCATTATTATGTATGTAATTTTCTAACCATTTTTAAAACTTCCATTTTCTGTCAATTCCTCATCCTTATATATAGTATATGTATATATTTTTCTTATTTGTATTTTTAGTTTTCGTTTGTATTTTTTGTATTTTTATTACACATATATTCAAACAATTCAATGTATTCGATGTATACATGTAAGTGTTAAGTGTATATGTTATAAAAAAAATTTTTAAAATAACTAAATATGTAATGGTATTTTATCTTACATCATGGTATTTTATCACCACATCCGAGTAAACTCATAGTAACTAATATATTATGTATATAAATATGTGTATTTGATTACGCAATTTTATATTTTCACTTTTCATATTATGTATTAAAAAATTTACCTACATACTCGTACATACATATTTTTTCTAATCGAAGGACACCAAACAAGAAAAAAGAACATCTCTATGAACCATGTTATTATCATCGCATTATGTGATTGATATACACATAAAATGATTACATATACAGCAAGTAAAATAAAATTTCAAATTTTACACACAATAAAAAGTATAATTATGTACATGTAAGTAAATATGTATATGCAAATTTAAATGTTAATTAATTCTCAAAATCGAAAAATTCATTTTCATTGAAAGGATATAATGTCCAATTTATTATTAATTTATCAAATATGTATATATTACAATGTCTAAAATGTATGTATGTTTATATGTATCTGATAATAAATATATTTTAAGTATACACATATAATAAATGCATGCCATGATGACTAAAATTTATTATATGAGTATGTATGTAATTATTATTATGGTATTCATCTCTAAAATCTAATTTATATAAAAAGATTTTTTTTTTTTTAATTTTTTGTAATTTTTGCTAGTTTGTATTTGTTTTGGTTTTTTTATTTTGATTTATAATTTGTTTCATTTTTTCTAATATTATTTCTACTGTAATTATAATATTATAAATAGTTATATAATGTACTTATATGAATAGTAATTTTATGTGATTTGTTTTTTGTTTTTGTCATTATTTTTCAATTAAAATTTGTAAATTATTTAATTACCAATTTATACATATGTTTGATTAATTTCACTTTATATATTATATATTATATGCAGCTATATACCACCACATAACTATATAATTTGTGTATGTATTATATCATTTTTATACATATACATACATAAATCATAAATTTTTCTCCAATAATTTTTATTTATTTTTATTAAATTCACATAAACATACATTTTTGTTGTTTGGTTTGTAATGTTAAGTTTAGTATCTTTTTTCAATAATATTTTATGTACATATTTAATTATTTTTTAACTTCTACCAATATTTTTAATACATTTTGTATTAGATGAACGATATTTATATATAAGTATCTATATATAATATATAAGTACACATTATAATGTAATATTATAGTTTGAAATTTGAAATTGAGTCTACGTTTTTACTTTTGTATTTTATACTGCGGAAGTTTTTAAAAAAAGACATCAAAGATAAAAGCTACTCTCAATTTACTTATATGTAATAGGTACAATATCTACATATATCATTATTATTTTTTATTCTACTATATTAAGTATATTATATTCATTATCGTCATTCCACTTAAAATTACACATTTAGAAAAAAATAACCAAAAACATTTTAAATTAATTTTGATCCTCTTGTGAATTTTATGTCTTTGTTTCCTTTTCTCTTCAAACTTTTTTAATTTATTTTGTTTATTGTTTATAGATTTATTTTAGATTTATCTTGTTTCTATATTCTACTAGAATCTATAGCAAAATTATACTGAGATTTAAGAAAAAATAAAACATAACTAAACACAGAAATAACAAAAATAAAACTAATTAAAAATAGTATAAGAAAAAAAAAATGTTTTTTTTAATTTTGTGTTGAATAAATTTCATTAAATTTTATATTATTTAATACATATTCCAGTGTGCAACAAAAATCTTCTCAAATCTAAATACATAATTTAATATGAGTATTTAGATTTTGTTTTTATTATGCGGATGTGTACAAGTATGTATGCAAATGTAAAAATTAAAATGAACTCAGGCAGCTGATCAAATCTTAACTCTATTTAATATTTGATTACACTTGGTAGTAGTAAACACGTAAACACTAAACAGGTACAAATTACTAATAATTGAATTATTATTGCAATCGACTTTAACAAGAGTAGTTCGTTGGATCGAGTTTGACAGTCTGAAAGCCTCTGGTAAAAGTTCATTAAGTGAAAATAAGTGAATTTTATCTGGATGAAAATTAAATCAATTGGTGCACCAATTTTGAATTTACTATGAAACTGTAACAGTTAATTTAATGATAATTTCTTAGTTTGTAAATGTATCGAAATGAACTACAAAAACTGAAGAACTACGAAATTTACGGCAAACTGAAACGTGAAATGAATCCCCTAAATGTTTTTTATATAGGAATTACGAAAACATTACATATACAGTGACAAAGTAAAAATGAAGGAATAAACTGATTTTTACTTTTAACTCTTAAGTTATTTTTTTGAAATTTGAAAAAAAATTGAAATTTTTCATTAAAGCATTTTGCTTTTTCTCAAACATACTTTTAATTTTGTATTTTTGAACTTTTTAGCAAATTCGAATTTTGCGAGAATATTTATGGTAGCAATCATTTCAAAATCGAATATCTATATATCGAAAGAAAATACTGCACAATTACAGTTATGATTTTTTTCAATTTATATGTACATATATGTATATTTATGTATATAACAATTTTTCATTAAAGTAGATTAAAATTGAACTTCTGAATTGTAAATTCTCAATCAAGAAACCTATACATATGTATATAATATGACAAATAATGTAAGATTATTATCTAATCTTATATTTTGTAATGTTTTTAATTAAAATCATTCGTTTTGTAATATTGAATTTAGTTTAAAAAATTTTTTTTTAATTTAAAATCTTAAGATTATTTCGATGGATTTCTTTTGATTTTTCTAAATTGCGTAAATACAAGTATACTCGTATATTAAAAGTTACATTATATAAATTATTGAACTAAACGAAAGAAAAAAAATGATTCCGAAATGATGATAATTTACATACATAAATAAAAAATATGTCACAGAATCATGAAACACGAGAAAATTTAATGATATTTACTAATATAATATGAATACTAGAATACAAAAAAACATTTTTCTTGAAATAATTTCCAAAACATTTAAAAAAAAATCAAAAAATTAAAGAAAAACTTATTACAAAAAATGTATGCACTAAGCAAACGTTACGTACATACATACACATAAATCTAAAATAATTAATACGAGATAATCGAAAAACAAACTCAATAATTTAAATATTTAACAACATTTTTAAATACAAACACATAAAAATATTCACATAAATATTTCAAAAAATTTGTTGATATGTTATACAAAATGAAAAATTATAATATTATGAAAAAGGCAAAAATTTTTGTACCAAGAAAAATATGTATTATTTGGAATTTACATATTTTTGTCCATTTTTTTTTTATTATTATTATCATTCATATCTATCTTTAATTTGTGTTTTCTTTTAAATTATGTTTTTTTTAAATTTATGATGTAGAAACCGGAATCAAGGCATTTATTTAATAGTTCTACATACATTTTTTTTACCTCCTTTTTTTTTCAATAATTTTAAATACAATTAAAATTTTATTTTTGTTTTTGTGATTATAATTACTATAATTAAAAATATATGTATATGAACATATACATATGTATATTGTGATAGATATATTATATTCTCTACAACTACAATAAAAATACTTAAATGAACATCGAAACAAACAGCTGCAGCAATCATAATAAAACTATAAAATCTTACAATATGTATCAAAAGAATAACAAAAATTGAATGATAAAAAATAAAAAACAAACAAAAAAATTTGAATATAAATCGAAATAAAAAATATCTATATTTGTATATGTAGTCAATTGGCTTCACTTTCTATGTTATATGCACTGCACATAGATGAAATACTATGAACTATGGTATTCAAATTTCGAAAATAATAAAATGAATATGAAGCTAATACAGAAAACGGGGTGAATTTGAATATTACAAATACTTATGTACAATATGCATTCACACATTAGATTCATGGATATGATATGCTTATATGATGCACATACATTTGTAGAGTGTTAGACAGACGAAAGTAAATCAACTATCCTTCTGCCAGTCTTAATTTGTGCGAATGGTATTCAAAAACCCCCTGGACACACGACATAGTATGTTCAATTATCATTCCGGCTTTCATATGTTTTTAATTTTTATTGCCAATTTTAGTTTTTACTGAAAATTTTAAATTATTATAATATTTACATTATGACTTTTGCTGTAATTTTTTTTTTCATCACTGAATGAACTTTCTGAGCGTTCATTCGAACTTACTTCAGTGAAGTTAGAATCAAGTTGTAATGATAATTTAAACTTAATTTGGAGTGACAGACGGCAAATGAATGAACATTCACTTCACAAAGAATTATTCAGCCCCATTACAACTCTCGATCGAGTCGAGACGTTGGAACGATAGTACTTCTCGATCGAGATGAAATGTGGTACATATTACAATACAAGTCTCGATCGAGATCATGTTCAAACGTTCCTATGGAATAAATTGAAAGCGAAACAAATGTCATATCATATGGTTTTTTTTTTTTGTTAATATTTAGTATGTATATCGGCATTTTCATAATTTTTATTCTATTTTAAATATTAATTTAAATTAACAAAAATAAATTTTATGAAAACAAAATTTAATAAAATGTTACTTTTAATTTTAAAATAAAATTTTCAATTTTTACACTGTTCGCAACCTCAATCACTATCGAGCTAAATCGAGAAAAATTTTCGACTCGATCGTGAGTTGTGATACCACTTATCGACATCAGTTCCACTGGAATGAAGAGAAATGAAACTCAATCAAGACTTGTGATACAAAATTTCTCGATATCTAGAAATTCTCGACTCGATCAAGAGTTGTGATTGGGCTGATTATTGATTCGCTTACGTCTGTCCAGCACATAAGCAAAGGTACTACACTGTTCAGTTTTTCGAACTTGAATTTTGAATTTTTATTAATGTCGAAGAATGGATAAATAAGGAAATAAATAACGAATACCAATTATAAGATCGAAAATTCTAAAAAGGACGAAAAATTCTTTTTAAAAAGCAGTCAAAAATATTCATTTAAACTCTGTCACAATTATGTCAGCCTTATTGATCATTGGACACACGTCATGTGAACTATTGACATTCGAAAATAAAATCCTATGCACACATAAGTATGTAACAGTATGTGATCGAATATCAATAATGCATAGACAGACAAAACCAAATCAATGATCATTCTTCCAGTCTTCAATCGCGTAAATGATAATTCAAAAAACCACTTAAACACGACATGGTTTCAATGATCATTTTGGCTGTCATATATTTTTAGTTATTGTTGTCAATTTTACTTTATCATAATTATCGAACTTACTGCTTTGAAGCTAAAAAAAAGATGTAATAATCATTTTTAACTTAAATTTGGGTAACAGACGGAAAATGAATAAACATTCAAAGACGAATTATCTTGATTCTATCAAATTATCCATGCGTTCGGTAATGTCGAAAATATTGTCAATTGATGGATTGAATGATTGATTTGACTAATGTCAAAAGACACTTGATTTTTGTGTGATCAAACATGCAGTCTGCGCAGTTGATATTAAAAAACGGATTGAAAAAATAAATATAAATTGAAGTGATTTTTAAATTAAAGTGAAATAATGGAGAAAGTGAATTTATATAAATTTATATAAATTATGATTAATGAAAACAAAATGTGAGATAATAACGAGCAAAACTATTTAACAGAACAAAACAAAACAAAATATTTGTTTTCAATTAGTTTTTTTACTTTCTACATAACCTAGACACGTTGATGTTTGCAGATTGCAGCATATACTTAACACCTGCGTTATCTGCATGGCTTTTATCAAAAATTTGATTCTATCGATTTTACCGAACGTATGATCTTTGCAATCTGCATTACCGAACTTTCGACATTTGTCATCTGCTATGCAGTTGACATTACCGAACGCATGGTATCATTGATCTATATCAATAAATGCAATCAATAACAAAGCAATACAACGCAAAGACACTTTTAATCACTGCAAAGTTTTTTTTTTTTTTTTGTATGAAAAATTTCATTCCATTTTCAACCAATTGACTGGCGAATAAAAGAAAATAAAATTGCAAAAATTAAAAAAAATGGTACAAGTAAAAAACAACAATTAAACGAATAACTTAAAAAAATTATAAATAAACGAGAAATTTGGAAAACAAAACGAAAAGATAAAAATAAAACTTCAATTTTATTATTTAGTCAATCATAAAGCGTAAGAAGCAGGGGAAGAGATAAAGAAAATATTGTATTTGTGTGTGAGAATATGTTGTTGCATAAAAGCTCATACGTACAGTACAAAACTGTGCAGTATGAATGGACAATATAGATGGCCTTATTCGAAAATGCAATCAGATTATCAAATGACAATTAAATTAAATGTTCGAAAATGTATATACATGAGCAAATGTCAGAAATTGAAAAATGTACGAAAATCGCATACAATCGCAAAAATACAAGAAATTATACAATCAGCTGATAACATACAATGATAATAAATTGTATACAAAAATGATCTGACATCTGATTGCATTTTCGAAAAAAAAAAAACAAAAAGAGACCAACAATGTCGTATGCATGAGTATGGTATGGTATACACAAATTCAAAATCGAAAATTCAATAAATTAAAATCAATTAAATGAAGGGAATAAAGAAAACCAAAAACAAATAAAATATATAATAATCAATCGAAATATAAAGAAAAAATTATAAAAAATATAATCAAAGCGAACATATATACACGAACATTTATAATTATGTATAAATTTTTTTTTTTTTTTGCATTTTTTGTGTTATTTTCTTCTTTAATTATTATATATTTTATTTGTTTTGTTTAAAATATATGGTTTTCATTTTTGTTTTTTCCTTTATATTTGTAAAAAAAAAATCTGTTTTTTTTGTTTTTTTAAAAATCATTTTTCATTTATTTTTTTTTTTTCATTTTTTTTGTTTTGTTTCATTTTATAATTATAAAAAAATTGTATTTTGTTTTGTTTTGTTTAATTGAATTGCTTACAAACTAGAATCACTTAGACTTCTAAAATGTTTATTAATCACATGGTGGGATAACTCGTATTGTGATCAGAGTCATATATATATTTATATATATAATATAATAATAATATAATAATAATAATAATAACATTCATAATTATTAATAGGTATAATAATAATAATAATAATTAAAATTTTGTTTTTATTGTTTTATTTCTTTGTAATGTTTTTCTTTTTTATTTTTACATTTCTTTTTCAATTTAAAAAAAAAAAAACACAAGTTTTATTTTTCGTTTATTTCACATTTATTTATTTTGTATTTTTAATTTTAAAGTTTCGTTATTCAATTTTTTTTTATTTTGTTCTTTTATTGTTTTCTGGATAATTTTGTTTTAATGTTTGCTTTCTAATTTTTTTGTTAAATTGTAATAATATATAGAATTTGTTTGTTTGTTTGTTTGTTTTTTTTTTGTAATTCATTTATTTTCGCATCTTAAGTATATATTTATATGTATGTATGTATACTAATAAAATACAATTTTATATGTAGTATTTTTACATTTAGTGAATAAAATTTTTATTTGTTTATTTATTTATTTTTTTTTTGTTTTCTTTATTATTTTTTTTTTGTTTTATTTTATTTATTGTGTTTTGCATTAAAAATCAAATTTTATAAATTTGTTATTCTTGTTTATTTTTAGATATATCGAAAATTTCTTGATATTATATTACATATATATATATATTTGTATGTTTATTTTTTATTTTTAAAGAACAGAAAAATCAAATAAAGCTATATAAAAAAATTTAGATAAAAAACGAAAACAAAAATATATTATGAAAAATTTACTTACATATTTTATGTACTACTAAAACTTTTTTATTTTTTAAAACTATTTTTATTTATTTTTGTTTGTTTTTTTTTTTTTTAATATGAAGCAATTCATATTTGTGATTGCAAATAAATTTTTTTTTTTTTAAAAAAAAAAAGAAAAATATTGGTTTGATGTTAAATTAAAATTTAAACAATTTTAAAAAATAATTAATAAAAATAAAAGGTATTATATAGTAATAAAATAGATTTACATAATATATAGATTAGATGATGATTATACGCAGGTTACAATGATATTATTTTTTATATAATGTATAATACTTAAAATACAGTACGTTTTTTAATTAAAAAAAAAAAAAGTTATAATGAAAATTGAAAACAAAAATTAAATTATTAAATGGAATTTGATACAAAAAAATAACAAGAAAGAAAAAATAAATAATGAAACGAAAATTACCGTAAAAAAATAAAAAACAAAATGAACATGTAATGAATGATAATAATAGATAGGGGTAGGGGAAAATGAATGGGAAACTAGAAGAGAATCAAAGAGAGTATTAATTTGAAAACAAAAACAAAAATTAAAGTAAAAAATGTTAAAATGGAAAATGAATATCTAATATTTATGAATTTTTTTTTTTTATTTTTATTTATTTGATTTTGTTTTTTTTTTTTAATATAGAAAATATAAAATTTGTTGATTTGTTATTTTTTTCGTTTTTTTTTAATAATAAATACTACAATCTACATCACATTTTATGACTGATTTTTTCTTTTGTTTTTTTTTTCTTTTTTTTAATGTTTTTTATTAACTTTTGAAAATTTCAGCTTTTTTTCTTTGTTTGTTTTAATTTCTATATATTTTTGTAGAATTTGTTTTCAATTATTTTTTTTAGAAAAATGTTTATTTATTTTTTGTATGTATTTTTTTTTTTTTCATTTACTGTCTTATTTAGAAAGGATAAAATATTTTTCATTCTGTTTTTTTTTGTATTTTTTTTTTTAATTAATTTGATTTTTATATAATTCTAATTACATGTACGTTCACCACATTTTATTTTTTCTCTCTTCTTTTTGTTTGTTTTTTTTTTAATTTTTATTTATAACTCAGATATTTTACATATACATATTTTGTTATTTGAAAATTTTATTGATAATATTTTAAAACATTTTTATTTTTCCCCTTCGATAAGAAAGAGAAAATACAAACTTCCTTCGCATTCATTACTACTACACTACTCTGCTGTGTATACAAAATTTATTTATAGACAAGTAAAATCAAAAATGTAAAAATTAAAAATTTCATTAAAGAGATCTTTATTTATGTACTTTGTATAATATCTACACTATTACATGTTTGAATTTTAATTAAATTTTTAGTTCTTTTTTTTTTCTTTTTCATTTTTACGTCCCGTAAATTTCTTATTTAAAGCAGCTTTAAAATTTGTAAAATTTTCTGTTTCATTTTATATTTTTTTTTATTTGGTATTTATTTTGTTTTGTATGTAAAATGCTCAAATACGCCCGAAATACGCCGAAATACGCTCAATATATTTATTATCGAGAAAAACAGCAATCAAAAAGACTCAGAAAATAGTCTTTTTCTGAATACAATAATATTCGCTTCACTATTTTTTTTAAAAAAAAAAAATACTTGAAAAAGAAATTTTTTAATGTTTTTTTTTTTGTCTTTTCTAGGAACTTGAATTTATTTTTGTTTTTATGAAAAATTTTTTCGTTACAATTCGAAAGTTAATTTAATTTTTTTTTTTTTCTTCCATGCTAATGATTTCAAATACATACATTTAATATTATTCTATTCAAGATTAAAATGAAAACAAGTTGATATTTGAATATGCATTTAAATTAATACGAAGAAAAACTGAAGAGCACAGAGAACAAAAGAAGGAGAAAAAATATCTATTGAGATGTTATTGTTTTAGTTTTTCATTTTTTTTTTTTTTGTTTTGTTTAATTTTAACTTTAAAATGAAAAAATCAGAATGAAAAATTTATTAGTTTTCTTATTATATATATATTTTTTTATGTTTATATTAAGTAGTAAAATTTGAAAAATAAATTTCTAATATAATAATTACACAATAGCAATATTTTTATGTATGTATATATCTATAACACGAATTTGAAACACACTAGATATCTAAAAATTTGTTAAAAAAAAAAATTTAAAAGTTTAAAACTATTTTTTCAATTTCATAAATTCTAGATGCATAAATTTGTTTTGTTTTTCTTTAAAAATGAATTTGTTAAAAAAAAAACACATGTAAAATTTGTTTTCCTCTAATTCACGTTTCAATAATAAAACAAAAAAAAAAAAAAAAAAAATACCTACAACTCTCAATACTCTCATCAGATTATCACTCCCTTACTCTTATTTATTTCTTCGTTTTAAAATCTTTCTTTTAAAAAATAATTAAAAACATTTAAAAAAGAAAAAATAAAAACATTAAAAATTGGAAAAACATTTTTTTTTTTTAAATGTAATCGGATTTTATTTTTTATTGGTTTTATTTTTTAAAGAAAAGCACTTAAATTAATTAAATCAATTCGAGATCCATTGCAAACATGAAAATATATTGCATAATAATATATACTTATTTTGTATACACATATACGTATATGTATGTACATATGTATAGAATAGAATTCTTAATTCCTGATCATTCATTTTTATTGATACGAAAATTTAAACATACAGATATTCTATGAAAATCGAAATAAGGAAAAACATTTTTTTTTTCAGCAGTAGGTACATTTTATTTTTTGTTTGTTATTAAAATCGATCTATTTTACTTTGCTTATATACAAATACAAGTTTACTTATGTACATAGCTATTGTATGTATGTGAATATATTTTTCTTGTAAGTGTGTTTTTTTTTTTTTATTTTTTAATTTTATTTTATCCTTTTATATATGTATGTACATATTACTTTTTTAGCAGGTACACACTAAACGACTACTGAACATGCATATCATAATTATAATATCACTTATTTTTTTACTGTTGAAGATATCAAAATCACATAGGTTTAAAAAAATAATAATAATAATATAATTTTAAATTTAATTTTATTTTTATTTTTTTAGTTTTTGTTTTGCATTGCAACTTACAACAAAACATTACAAGAAAAAAAAAATATTCGCACCTAAATATCCATGTAACACATGCGCAGCATATTTAAACATTAAATGTATGTTATACAAATCTTTTGAATTCGATTAGTATAATTAGTTTACTACTTTTATCTCGTTTTTTTTTTTTTTTGTTTTTCACAAATAGTATTTGTAATAAAGAAATAAAAATAATTCGATTTTATGCAATCAATTGTAGATAATTCATAATGTACCTACCCCCATATAAAATGTACTATAAGATGACGATGACACTGACAGATTTTTACTATTTAATTTCGTCTTTTCGTCAACTATCTTTTTGGCCAATTTAATTTTATTTTTTTATGATAATATATTCCATTCAGTTACAATCAAAGCAATTAAAGGAATATACAATTAACGATAATTATCATAATATGTATTGTGAAAATAATAAGAAGAAAAATTAAAATAAAAATGGTAATTTTTTTTTTTTTGTTTTTTCAATTTTTCATACACATCCTATACATACATATTTTGTATATTTGTATATTTGTAATTCTATATATTATTATTTATATTATTATCATTAATTTTATGTAATTTTATTTTATTTTTATTTTTTTTTTTTTAATTTTTTCATCAAACAAACAAACAAAAAAAAAAAATGATAATGCTAAAAAATGAAGATTTGAAAATAAAAAATTTGAAAAAAATTTATAAAAAAACATGAAAAATACTTATATATTCTTTAAATATGTGTATGTATATGTGTTTATGACATTTTTTTTTGTTTTTTTTTAACATTCATTTTTAAAAAAATAAATAGAAAAAATTAAAAAAAAAAAAGAACTAAATATTATATTTTTTTACATGTGAATGTAGATACATATTAATATACTCACACAGATTACTGCTTCATGAATTTAAATGTTATTGTTGTTGTTTGTTATTAATTACAAAAAAAAAAAAAAAAAAAACTGTTCAAAAAAAGAATAATATAAATACATACTCACTTTTGTATATAAGTATTTATGTTTATATGTATATTATACATCCCTCTATAATATTTATATCCTATTTATTTTTTAATTATGTAAAAAAAAATTTTAAATTTTATTTTATTTTTCTTTCAATTACATTTGATACTTTTTATCATTATCATTTTTTTTTTCTTCTCGCCATCTTTTTCTTACCTTGAATTAGTAAAATTTTATTACATATTACAAATTGTTTGTTTTTTTTTTTTTGTTTGTTTATGTTTTAATTATATTTTATATGTATGTATTTTGTAATTATATTTATTATCATATTTATTATATATATATATATGTGTGTATATATGTGTGTATATATACTATAATATTTTTTATTCATATTTATTATAATTATATATCAAAAAAAAAAAAAAACAAAGAAATTCTTAATTTTAAAAATATTTATATAACACAGTTGATTTTTTGTAATTTTGTAATTTTTTTTTTGTTTTTTTAATATTTTTTGTTTTGTTTCTTAAATTTAAAAAAAAAATGTTGGTTTTTTTTTTTTAGTTTTATAATCAATGTTTTTTTTGTTTTTCTGCAAAATTATTTTTTGCATTTTTCTTGCACACTTATTGTTGCACTCTGTTGCGATGTCTTCGTCGTCGTCGTCGTCGTCGTCGTCGTCGTCATCGTCGTTATCCTACGCCGTTTCTCTTCTTTTTCTTCTCTCTAATAATAAAATTTCATCCATCCATGCCATGATGCTATATGTCTTAGATGTAGACAAATTTGTTGTTGTTTTTCTACAATGCAAATATTACACAGAATATCCCGAATTTCCTCTGTTTGTTTGTTTTTTTTTTTTTTGCATTCTATAAAATGTTCTTTTATAAATGATGTTTTTTATTTTATTGTTGTTGTTGTGTTATTTTATTCAAAAAAAAATGTATTTTTTTTAAATGTAGGATATACACATAATATAGTAGGATTTTTATACATATATGTATATATTTTATATATTTATTATCATATGTATTATAAATCTATGTAGGTAATTTCTAAGTAGTAGTTTGTTGTTGTAATAAATTTTAATATTGTTGTTATTATGTATATGTATATTCATATAATTGTATATATGTAGATATATGTATTAGGTAGAGTATATTTTATACACATAATTCATTTATGATGTATATGTACATTATATAGTGAAATTTAGAACGTATATAATATAATATTATATATATATATTTTATTTTGTTGTTTTTTTATTTGTTTTATTGTTGTATTTTATTGTATAATGAAATTTATATATACGTACTTATATACGTACAATATCTCTATGCTGTATGTGTGTAAACACACCCACCAACCGCATGCAATGATCGTATGCGTATCGTACGTATTCTGTGTACAAGTATAGTAAGTAACTCAAATGTACGACTTTTTTATTTTTTTTATTTTTTTTTTTTGCATATGAAAATCGTTAATTAGGAAGAAAATTTTTCCATCTAATAAATTACCAATTTTTTGTTTTGTGTTATTTTTGATTTTTATTTTTGTGTGTGTTTGTTTTTTACTATTTTCCATTGTGTGTTTTTTATTTTTCTTCTTTTGTTAGATTTTTGTTTGATTATACATGATGTACATACTCTACTAAATTCTGCTGTGTTTTTGTTTTAAAAGTTATTAATTTTTCCAATTTTCCAATTATGTATTTTATCTACTGCTACACATTTATATAAATTGTATTTTTATTTTAAATTAGTTTTTAATTTTATTTTTTAAAATTGTTTTTTTTTTTTTTTAATTAATTAATTAATTAATGAAATATTGATAATATCACATTGTATTTTGTTTTATTTTTATTGTTTTAATGTATTTTTAAATTTGTTTTTTGTTTTTTTATTATTATTTAATTTAAACTCCGACAAAATGGTAAAGATATAATACTTAAAACACAGATGCAGTACATTATTATTTATTATTATCTATTAAAATTTGTTTTTTTATTTTTGTTTTAGTTTGTTTTTATATAATTATTATTTTTGTTTTTAATTTTAATTTTAATGATTATTATATTTAGTAATTTTGTTTTTGAAGAAAACTGTGATAATTGCTCACATTCATGCATATACTCTTATCTCTTATCGCTGTGGGTTGTTGTTATTGTTGTTGTATATAAAAATTATAAGTTATGCAGTATTTTATATAGTTGTATAATTTTATTGTATCATTATATAGTTGCTGTAGTATAGTAAAGTATATATATATATATATGCATATATATATATTTAGTATCTGTAACAGAAAGTATCTTATATTCTGTGTTGTGCCAATGATGTGATTTTAAACTTTTAACCAATGGATATATTTTTTTAGATGTTATTTACTTTAGAATTTCCTTTGTATTTATTATTACTTTTATTACTTTCCGAAATTTATACTTTTCTTTTGTATGATTTTGTGTATTAATAAAAGCAGATACATATAATAAAATGGCGACAATATAAAACAACGTATGAATGTTTTTTTCATATAAATAATTATTGTAGAAATATTTTATTTATCAGTTTGTTTGTTTTTTTTTTATTTTTATTTTTTATTTTTTTTTTTCAGTTATTTATTGAATTTCAATTTTATTTGCCTCTCATTGGCTTTCTCGTGTATCTCTATAGAACAAAAATAAAACAAATTTTTTTCTTCTTCTAAATAATGATAATAATAATTATTAGCTCGTTTTAAACGATTTTATTTCTATTTATTTTTATTATCTTATTATGCGGTTCAATTATCATCATTATGGTTATTAATAATATTATTGTAGATAGTATTTCATCATATGTATATTGCAATTTTAAAATCCTCTGTATGTAAGTGTGTGTAAATCTGTTTTATTAATATTTTTTTTCTTCAATATCCAGTATTTTATATTTTCTGTCTATATTAATATCTATAATTATTATAATTTTATTTCATTTGTTTTGTTTTATATTTGTATTGTTTTTTCTTGTTTTATTTATTATATTGATAGAGTATCTATACATGTATTTGATAATACACATTTTTTTTTTTTTTTTTCATATTTATATATTAATTTATTTTAAAATAAACAGAAAAAAAAACTTAGTAACAAACAAAATAACACATTAAAACCAGTAGTTTGTTGATAGATGGTTTTGTTTTTTCTAAAATCCTATATATGTATATGTGTATGATTGTATTTAACATAATACATATGCATGTATTTTTATTTAATTTTTATATAAATTTACATACATAAAATGTATAACATGTATGTTAATAAAATACATTTTTTTTTTATCTTCTCTACTCCTACATTATTTCTTTTCTTCTGCGATATTTATTATTCATTATTGTTGTCATCCTTTGATTTTAACAACTACATACATGATTTTTTTATACTTTTATTTTTACTGATGTTGATTTTTTTTTTCTTTTCAATTTTATTTTATTCAATCAATATAAGTTTACGAAACGACAAAAAAAAATCAAAAATTTGTTTTTATTAGTTATTTGATAATTATTATGATGATGATGTTGATCATGATGATGATGATGATATCCGTAACATTTACGAAACATATACATATTTATATATGAAGAAATACCAATTTATCAAGTTTTTTTTTATTTTTCACTTTTTTCACTTCTTTTTTTTTTTGCATAATCTGCGCTGGATATTTTTATTGTGTGTATGTAAATGTTAAAATAAAAACAAATGTGATAGAATAGTAAATAGGTTGCTCGTTTTTCGATTAATATTTTTATTTGATTTTAAAACTTTTTGTTGTTTTTTTTTTTTGTTGAATTTTTAATTACTGGTAGGTAGGTAGTTTTAATTTTTTAATTTTTATTTTGTATTTAAAATTGTTGAATTTGTTAATAATAATTTAAATTGTTTTTGTGTTGTTTTTATTCAGAAAATGTATGATATAATTTATTTTTTGTTAAAATAAATTCATGGCTTATCATTATTGTACTACTCCGAGCCAAATTTCTGTGAAAGAGAAATTAAAAAAAAAGAAAAAAAAAACATTGTTCTAATTAATATGAGTGACGTTAAACTTTTCAAGGAATTTTTTCGCGACATGTAACATATCGTACATGTACCTAACATTTATATATTTAATTTACGAAAGGAGATGAGAAAAATGTAAAAAATAAAAAAAAAAATAAATACATATTTCAATTAATTACGTTATATTTTGTTATATTTGGTCGCGTTTTAATTTATGATTTTAAATACTATTACTGTAAAACTTGCATAATGAAAATTTTAAATAATTTTTATTCTATGAATTTGTAATTATTTTCATTTAGAAAACAAATAATTTTCAAAGATAAAAGGGAACATTAGTTGTTATGTATGTATTAAAACTTACTTTAAAAATTGTGGTAACAATGATGTCCATCCACTCCTATTATGTTTTAGAGTTAAATACAATTCAAATGTTGAAACTGTATTAGAATCTACTTTGAATGAAGCAATTCTCCTGTTAAAAAAAAAAAATTAAAAACAAAAAAATTAACGTTAAAAAATAAAATATAAATAATATATACAAGAGATAACGTATGATTAAATGAAAAATGAATACATAGGGGTGTATTATATACGGTGCTCTGTATACAATTTAAAATTGGTGGGTAAATATCGTCATCATCTGGAATATGTACGATGAGTAGTAGAGCTTAGTATAATATGCATTTTTGAAAACCACCCATAAATTGAATGTTCAAATTAAAAATTATGAAAAATCGATAAATGAATAACTACATTTCATTGTGTGTGTGTGTGCATTTTTCATTGTTTTTATGTTTTCTATTTTCTTTTTTATATAGGAACATATAACACTTGTGTGTTCAAAAACCCTTCTTTTAAAATGAAGGTCAATTTTGTAAATTCATATGAGTAATATATGTGTGTATGTGCATATATACCTTCATGTAAAATAATAATAAGTAAATACACAAAGAAAATCAAAAACCGAAATTACATGTTCGAATCGAATAAATGTGTATTTCAATGTCACCCCATTTTATTTTATAATTTTTTTTTATTTTTATTTTTGCCTTTTAAGTAGATACTCATAATGAATTATTATGATATATATAAAGGGAAAATAATATATAAAAGAATATTGTGTTTGTGAATGTATGCATGAAGTGCATACGTGTAAATTTTGCATGCACACATATGACATGTATGCTTTTAAAGTAAAATTAAAAATAACAAAAAAAATTTATATGTATATTATAATATTAAAAAGAATCCAATTTAAGCTTACCTTGTATTGCTAGGTTCATCTTCGAATTCAATAAAAACACTACAACCTCTAATACCGCATGGTTCTTTTTCAGAAACACGAATTATTTCAGCAGCTATTCTTTGTAATAGATCAGCTGGTAATAATACTTCGGTACATGCTAAATGACGACTTTTAGCTGCACGTAATTCATTCTGTAAACGTAATGATAGAGCATTTACAGCTGCATCATTCTGTTGTTGCTGTTGGCTAGTAAACGACGACGATACTACATCTGATGATAAATTTGTTGCAACTAAATCCGATGATAATGTATCATCAGGACTATGATGATGTTTATGGTGATGGTTATGATGATTATTATTTTTTGTATTGGCATTATTATTATTTGATAATGAATGTGATGATGGTGGTGGTGTTAATGGACTTGTCCAGTCTGAAATTAGTTCAGAAATATACCAAATAAAATTATAAAACATTTTATTTTATTTTATTTTAAAAATTATTTTTAATAATTTAATACTAGCTAAGTTTGTATGGATACGTATTGCAAAATAAATGAAATAATCAAATGAATGACAAAAGAAAAAAGAAGAAGAAGAAGAAGTATAAAGTAATCAAATTGTCATAGCAACCGAAGACGGAAGAAAAATCATAGATCATAGCCATCTACGATCTTTTCGTTTTCGTTCAGATATTCAGATAATTATTTCAATTTTATATATTCGACATTCCCCTTCACATATAATATGTACATACATTTATGTGAAAAATTTTTCAAGTAGCTGGAATTAGGTGCAGTGCAAACAGTTACGAATAATTTTTGTGTCGTTCGTTTTAACAATTTTATCCTAAACACATTTTAGTAGTCGCAAGTACTTGAAATTCCCAAAGCACCTAATTATTATGACAATATCACTGCTTTGATAATAGTACCTAACATATCATATACGAATATTAGATATCAGACATCATTATTTACTTTAAACTTTCTTTTTATTCTTATATTTATGAATACTATAGAATCAGTACGTATATATTGTATTAATTTACAGTATTTATTAATGGTATTATTGAAATTAATTTTAATTTTAATTTTATTTTAAAAAAATACATATAAAACAAAATCGAATTAATGAATTTATTTTTATTTCAAAAACAAAAAAATAAAATGAATATTCGTTAATATTACATTTTTTATTAACATATTACTGAACGTTATACCACATTACTAATCGTCCGAGGAAATTCGATGAATCATTGCAAAAGTTTATAATTTAAAAATAAAATAAAAAATAAAAAAAAAAACGAATTTAAATTTAATGTTTTATTTTTCGAATTTTATACTCATATTACATATGTACATATTCATAACATATTTATTATTGTGGTATAATTTTTAATTGTAACAAAATGTCTATGTTATATATGTATACATACATATGTATATATGCATGATGATAATACATATTCACTAATCGTGAAATCGTGAATTTTAAAATTCAATTTCTTTCTTTTTTTTTAGTTTTTATTTTAATTTTTAGTTTTTCATATTCGTTATTTGTTTCGTTATTTTTTGTTTCCAGCTAAATATACCTACATTTTGTTATATATAGCCAATTCTGAATCATCATTATCATATCATCGGCAATAAAACAGTATTTTTTTTTTATTTTGTACTTATTTTTTTTTAAAGTTGTTTTTATTGCGCTTGCAGAACTTTTACCTCAATTGTTATTCATTTTTAGATGTACTATGTACTTTTGTTATTTCTTTATGATTTTATTATTTGTAATTTTTCAATTTTTTTCCAAAAAGGTCTACACCGCTTATAACATCATAATAAAATATATTATACATATTTGTATTTTTTTTTTTTAAATGTAATATAGAAAAATACAAGTTTATGTATATTATATGTATGTACATAATTGGTTTATGCGAATGTTTTTTTTTTTTTTTCATTTTTTTGTAAATTTGAATCATGTTCTTGTTGTTGAAATATATACATATGAATATGTGTATGTAGTACTACATTGAGTCATAATATACTTAAATATATATATACATATGTACATATGTATAAGTACTTTATAGTTGCACATTTAATATGTATATCCTCCAATCTATAGATAATATAACCGACCATACTATTAACCTCTACTGAACTAGAAACTTCAACAGTATTATATATTATATGTATTTACATTCTTTTTTCTTATTATATACCTTTACGTACATACATATTTATATGTAGTTAGTTACATTTTTTACATATGTGGGTAGGTATTTTATAATGTAGTGCATTACATACATTACGATATTTTGTAAAAAAAAAAAAAAAAAAAAAAAATAGTTATATATAGGTAATATACAAAGAGATAAACTGCTGGATAAATAGCTACATACATCTAGACATTAAGTAATAAATATAACATCTATTGAAACCTTGAATAGTTTTTAATTAAATTATAAAATTTATACATACCTACCTACAATCATATTATGCATATGTAGGTATATAATGTATATGTGGAGTTATAAAGTTATAATGGTTATAACTTATAACATAAATAAATATACATAGTACTATGTATTTATCTGTACATAATTCTTTTTGTTAGATATTTTTTTATTATTTTTGTACTCGTATGGTGTAGAGATAAAGTCTACCTATATAATACATTGTAATAGACGTACGTACTCACATACATTATAATTATGGCAGTTAAAACTGGTTTTTATTGTTTACCGAATCAATTTATTCATTTATTTTTATTTTTCGTTTTTTTTAACTTTTTTTTTGCTAAATTTACCTTATTTGAATTAACAAAGCTCACCTTACTCAGTCAGCTCAGCTGCTGCCGCTCCTGCTTTCTTTCCCTCTACTAGTTTATAATTCATAGAGGTAAGTATCTAGCTAGACCTACATTATATACGCATACAATATCTTTCATACATTTCACTATATTTACCGCACTGTACATTTATTATTACATATTATTATTATAATTTACATATTATTTATAATATGTAAAATACATAGGTATATCATACGTCTATAATTTTAATATTTTTGTTTTTAGCTTTTTATTTTACTGAATATACACCTAAGATGATTTATCAAATAATATGCTCTACCATTGATTTGGGAAGAGAGATAGATATTCATGTTGATAATACATATACACATATGTATGTACAAGATAAATAAATATTCAGCGATATGAAAAGCATAGCCTTAGCATAGACACATATCTATTTGTGTTTGAGTAAAACATTTTATAGTAGATATGATATACCTACCTTACATAAAATTTTACTTTACATTTTCTCGCTATTTAGAAAAAAAAATAAATAAATAAATAAAAAATAAAACAAAAAATAAAAGATGAAAAAAATTACTAAAAAAAAAAAAATACACAAAGCCCATTTAAAAAGTGACGACGACTATAGATATTTTTTTATGTATATACCTATTTTCTTTGTTACTTTGTTTGAAAAAGAATATTATAATAATCGTCGTCGTCATCATCATTATCATCATAGCACCGTCACCGTCATATGAACTTTACACGAATATATGTACATACAACGTTTATTTATGCATAGAAAACATATGAGTAAGTGTACATCTATGCTATATCTCCATATGTATATATGTATGTATATTTTTGTAATGCTGGCTGGTTAGAAAAGAAAGAAAACTTTTGAATCTCAAATTATTTATAGCGGATATACAGAACATATGTAGAGATGTGCACATATAATCCTAAAACATAAATTTAAAACCGACATGTTTAAACTTGTTCGTTCAGAAAATAAAAGACAAAAAAAAATGTACAATTTTATTTTACAGATATTTATATACATCTACATTATGTACAACATATTCATATGTTTTAATATAATCATATGGAAAACATGTTTTTTTCTTTATTTTTTTCTTCTTCATTTTCTTTCAAATGAAAAGTATATTAGTATATTTATATATGCACCTACATTTATGTGTACCTGTGTACCAGCCTGTATATACATATAAGTATAATTTCCCTTCTCCCTTATAATTTTACTCATTTCATATTTTTCCCATAATCGATTAAATTATATATGTATATGTAGTAAGTAATGTACATAATAATATAAGCTGGAGAAATATACAGCTGTAAATAATAAACATACACACATACTCCCATCTATTATTATTACGCATGAATGTATCTTATATTTTTATACTTTTCTAATTTTTTTTTTTACAGTTCATTAAATTTTGACATACATCATGTATGTAAGTAAATTGTGAAAATGTATAGATTTTCGATCAAATTTATCAAAACTGCAACATACATACATATACATGAGTAAGTAGCTAGGTACCTAGTTACTTTTTTTTCTATTTGATTTTACCTATTTATATTATATGCATACATACATGATATATTACTATGTATATGAATGCATATCTAGATCTAATTTTAAAGCTAGAGAAAGATCCAAAACTTTCATTTTATCAAATGTTAATGTACGAACATTGCATACCTAATAATACATAAATAATGTAGTATCTGTGTACCTCTTTTTAAAATAAAATTTTAAAAAAATTACTTTGATCTGAATTATTACAATAAAAAAAAATTAAATTTGATAAAAATCTATACTTTTTTCTAACATTTTTATACAGACGATACAGTTATGCAAGCACATACATATGTAGATAACATAAAATCATACAATTTATTCAATTCCTTGAAATTTGACAAGGACTAAATTTGTTTTCCACATTACATTTTTCATATCTTTTATCTGAGATTTAAATTATCTTCAAAATCCATAAAATTCATGTAAATTTTTATTTCAATTATATAATAGGTATGCATGTATAATAATATTTTTTTTTTTTACATCAGAAATTCCAAAAATTAAAAAAGTTAATATTTGATAAATTTTATTCAAAATGACAAATGAAATTTTCGGAAAATAATGAAAAATCCAATAACATTTTCATAAACGAAAAAATATGAGATTTCTAGAAAATTTTTTCACCTAGCAACAGTAAGGGATTATGGAAAAATTGAGCAAAGCAAGTCAACATACATACACATATACATGTTTAGGTATGGAAAAATATATACATATCGATGTGTTTGATATACATAATATAGGTACAAAAGGGAACGATATATGCATGCATATATCTATCTATTCCAAATCTATATGTGCCATAAAACATGTATCGTATCTCTCAATATCATATGGATTTTATGGTTCTGTGTAAGATTTTTTTTTTAATTTATACGCATATATAGATATATATATATTCATTTATCATATATGTATGCGTATATCTATTCATGGATGCCCCCCATTTTAAGATATAAAACGAATACATTTGAAAATATAAAAACTAACACAATCAAAACACTCAGCTGAACAGAAATTACCTTTTTTTTGCATTTTTATATCAAACAGCTGTATTATGTATTTCCTTATGTATTTCATGGTATATAAAATAATACAGCATACAGCCAAAGTAAATATATATAGTGATTAGGTATATATACACTTTGATACAGCTCTTAAAACTGCTGATTTTCTTCTCTGTATAAAATATACATTTTATAATA
Source organism: Villa cingulata (assembly GCA_951394055.1). Taxonomy (NCBI): domain Eukaryota; kingdom Metazoa; phylum Arthropoda; class Insecta; order Diptera; family Bombyliidae; genus Villa; species Villa cingulata. The sequence goes on along the minus strand of OX596020.1, from coordinate 5,210,061 downwards.
TGATTATTTCAAATAAAACGAGACCAGACTGTATGTATCTATATCAGAAACGGGGGAGTATATGAATATGTGCGAGATTTTACCATTTTACTGAACAGAAAGCAACAAAAAAACAGAGCCAACGATTTTCTATGACTTTTCCTCTACCACTACCAGACCATCATTTGGTTTTATTTGTTCATGTATTTTGTGTGCACCACATTTGCATATGTGTGTACCTTTTATATATATTTTTCTCAAAAAGAATACATATATGCATATTATATATAAACACAAATATATGTATTTGTGTAATATTGTATATATATAGTGCATAAAACCATACTCGCACGAAAATCTATACATTGAATACAAAGTTTTCAAGAAAAATATAAGCTTTTCTTTTCATTTTCATCAAACAATGACTCTGTGCTCTGTCGGTCACATTTTCTATTTCTAAATACATAAATATTATATTATTCATAAAAATATACAATGTATGTGTTCATGTAGAATCTACACACACAACTTTATTTTAAAAAAATTACATATTTCACACAAATAGAAAAAAAATATTTTATATACACTGCTGGGGATATATACATCTATACATATGCATATGTATTTTCATGTCGAATTTGAAAGAAAGAAAAGCAAATCAGCTGCTTGTTAAAATTTCAGCTGAGTTTACTGCTGATTCTTTCATAATTTGAGAAATATGTACATGAAAAATGAACGATAAATTTACAGATTTTTTATGTTTCATTTTGATTCCTTTATTTATTTTATTTTATTTATCAATTTTTTATGTAAATTAATTTTCATTTTTTTTGTTTTTCTTTTTGGTTCAATATAATAATAGATAAAGAAATATATTAAGAAAAATTGAAAAATTTATGCATTCATATAATATACACATCGTATTTTTCTTTGTTTTATTGAAAAAAATTCCTTTTACATCAATATCATTTCCTTTTTGCGTAGGCGTAGGCGAGAAAGCAAAATGAAAATTTTATAGAACTTTTGAAAAATATGACAAAATACAAAATTAAATATAAAATATTTTTTTTCACTATGTAACATGCTAGAAAATATTATTGAAATGATATAATGTAATTTTTATTATAGTAAATGGGTTACATACGTCTGTCTGTATCCACAAAATATATGCGTGTAATATATTTTTTTTTAAATGTATACATGTAAATTTTTGGAAAGTCGCCATTTTTTTCCAATGCAGAATTCTGAATGAATGAGAATAAATTTGATAGGTAGATACAGCTAAGTACATACAGTATACTCCTGTGTATTATTTCCTGTATTTTTCCGATTTAGTGAATATTTAATTCAATTACATATATTTTTTATTTAAAGCAAATCCAATGACTAGGACTTTTAAAAAAATTTTATATGATTTTCAAATCATAAATTCTAATTTTCTTCTTCTCCTTATATTTTAAATCCATACGAAATTAAATATTTATAAAAATAAACTTATAAATTACATAAAAGTGTATGTGCAGTATATGTATGTATATAAAAATGATATGAAAACAAAATATATTTTACCTTTGACTTTTGCAGATCCCAGGACACCAAATTGTCCTTGAAATTGATTTTGTACTGACAGTACTTCCATTTTCATACGAATATCTTCAAATACTTCGTCAATTTTGAATGATTCAATTTTTAATCACTAATTAGAAGCAGAGAAAAAAAATAAATATTTTTTTTCTCTTTAAATCACAAAAGTTGAATTCTAAAAACAACGAATAATGTCCTTTTCTTTTTTCTTTATATTTTTATTTTATATCAATTTACACGGTTACAGACTCATTAACGCGAAGAATTGGAAAAAATGTTTGAATAGCTTTTTTTTGTTTTCTAAATTTATTATCTTCTCTTAATTAATTAAAATTTTCGTTGTTTCACAGCTCTTTAATATCACTTCTATTATATTTATTTATTTTTTTATAATTTTCAACTTTTTTTTTTTTATAGATACAGATTATTCGTATTTTTCAGTGTTTTCTTCGAATTTTTGATTTTAAACTTGTATACCAAATTCTATGATGACAATACGTTGAATGAAGCATTTGATTAATATTTCTTCACTTTTGAAAACTGTTTTACTATTTCAAATTTGCAAAAAGAAAAATTCCTTAATAAAAACAAAACGAAAAAAATATTTCGGATTTTTATTTTAACATTGAAAGAAAAAATGTATATGTGTTATATCCCGGATAATTTTCTTCAAAATACACTTCTTGTCTTTTCTATTTATTTGAAAGAAAAAAATAATACTTTGATTCTCGCTCTCCGATACCCGATGATAATATTTGATTTTCATATGATTACTTTTTTGACAAAATAGAAAAATTGATTTTCCCTTTTTTCTTTTATATTTTTCACAATTCAGCTCTGAATATTTATGTATGTACACATATAAATTTGTCCTCGAATGAAAGTTATTATTACTTATACTTTATACATACTATTATACAACCATATACAAATTAGAAAAAATTTTTATGCAGTACATAACATCTACCACATATTTCATCAGATTTGTATTTCTATATGAAAATTTATTTTTCAATCACTTTTCTAATGAAATCTTTTTTTTCTTCATACAATAAAAATTTGTTATATTTAAAACAAAAAGAAGTGTTTATTTTTATTTCTTCACTTTTGATATTTTTTATTTAATTGTATTTTTAATAATTCCAAATTTTTCTTTTACATATATTTTTGATATATGTAGCTATGTAAAATGTATTTTTTAAAGTAATAATAATAATGTTGAATTTAATTGAAAATTTTATCTTGTATTTTTGTATAAATTTTTTAGCTTTTGTAATATTTTATATTTTTGTTTAAAATAATTTTATTAATTAGCTGACGAAAAAAAAATTTTTTTTTACTTGATATATTTCTATTTTATTTGCTGCTGCTGCTATAATATAAGTTTACTTTTGTTTTTATACTTATTGTAGATTATGTGGATAATATTGTATATTAACTAACAAAACCAAACGATGCGATGCAATGATATAAATTTCAGCAGTGTTCAAAAGTTACTGTTCCGGCCGGCAACAAGGTTCTCTATTTATAGAATTTCTTCAGAGCCTCTAATAAAATGGGGCTTTTAAATGTATGAATATGAATGTGTATGCATACATAAATTATATGTAACAGTACCATATACAATTGTATATCTTATTCATATAAGAATTAAATATATACACACATATGCACATATACGCATCATATCATATGTACATATATGCCTATATATTAATATATGAATAAACATTTATAGAGAGATATACATATATGAAATAGAATTCGATATTCGATTCGATGTGTAATGAATGAATATATGTGTGTTTGTATATAAAACTTTTCTCATAAATGAATGCATGCATATGTATATTCTACTCATATATGCATATAATTATAATCATTATGTAAAATGTAATATGTATGAATCTGACTGAATCTATATGAATTCTGAATTTATAGAAAGACAACAGCGGTAGGTATTATGTATTATGTATATTTTATATATAATAAATATATCGTCCGATGTTCGATTTCGATATATAAAAGATATAATATTGAATAAAAGCAATATTTAGCTGCTGAGATGTAAGTAGAAGTACGTATGTGTATTCGTATTCGTTTCGTAGTGTACTTTGTACAAAGCATACCATCGTTTGCTTGCACTGGTTTGTAAGCTATGCGCCTGTAATGAAAATGAATATAAAAAAAGCAGTACATAAGAAGCTCGCTGAAGCTGACTGAGTATAGTGTATACTGGTGTATACCGTGGTGTATTGTATACTGTATACTGTATAGTATAGTTGATGAGACGGAAATTATGTAGTTTGACGGTAGTAGTAAAGGTCTTTTACGATTGCGTGTGTGTATGAGAGCTCACGATGAGTGTGCGCAAAATGAAAATCATATGGAAGGAAACACACATATTCAATCCATATACATATACATTTTATTTACGAATTATTTTCATACTTTCGTCACTTTCGTCTTTCGTACATCCATATGCATGCTTGCAAAGCTATATACATATATTTAATTTAAAAATGTTTCTTTGGATTTTCATTGTGTTTGTTTATTCGCTCGAATTGAAATTTGTTTGTGTTGGTATTTTACATATATCACCTATATCACAATTGTATACAGAATACAAGTCTACAGATCGACACACATCTATCATCTATATCTATAGCATAGTTACGTATCTATCTATATTATTTGTGATTATATTTATATATCCATACTATTCATGTCCAAACATCTATCAATATCAATGTATGTATAATGTATATATATGTATATGAAAGCTTTTCTTTTCTGTTTTTTTCTGTATTTTTCTGTTTCTGTTACATCCATCCAAACATTTTGCTTTTATTGTACATTGTTTGTACTCTTCGTATCTTACCAAGTTACCACATCGTACTGTACTGTACTATACCTTATTTATCTTATATCAAAAATTATATGTAAATTTACTGCTTGTTCTGGCTCTTATTTTGTACTTGATTATGCACATATGCATAGAAATACGTGTATGTAATGTATAGTATTGGTTACGACGTTATTATTAATTTCATATTTTATTCCTAGTTACAGAAATATTTATACATACCTACATATTTACATATTTTTTACACTTATATTATTATGTATATATATGCATCTACATAATACATCAATATATTTCATCTTAAATTATATGTAAATATATATGTATTAGATATATTACATATTGTGTAAAATATTTAATAAAAATTGTATGTATGAAAAATTGCACAATAAAGTAATAAAAGTATAAATTAAACATACATACATATATGTAATGTACTATGTAGATGTAGATATGTGCATGGAAATGTTGAAAAAAATAAATCAACAAATTACAACTCTTGTAAAATTCTGTGCGTGCATGCAAACGCGTATTATTTAAATTGAAATAGTGTACATTATACATACTCTTTTACGCAAATATAATATTATAACACTTTTTATTTATAAACATATGTAAATGCATATATGCATATTTAGCCTTTTTTTTTGTAAAGGACCTAATATAATGAGAATTGTGTGAGAAGTAAATGTTGTCATTGTATTTAGAGTTATTATAACCAAAGCTTGTTATAAGATAACATATAATTTTTTTTTATTTTTAGTTCGATTTTTACATACCTACATAATAATAAAAACAGCAGAGTTACCAACCACTTATACTACCAGTATAAAATGATTACATCAAATATGGTGGATTTCGATAGCGATGAAGGTAGAGATTCTGGACTAAAAAAAATGTGAATCACAGAGTTTAAGATTCAAAAAAATATTATATAATATCATTTTCAATATCACTTATTTCAAAATAAAATTTACGAAATTCCATCAACATACGATCAATGCTTAAATTAAATTGACTTACCTTTCAGTTCACTCAACAATGAAACTTGAATAAGTAACTGCCATCGCACAATTCTAGCGACAACTACAGCGTATGGCCGAAAGTTCCCACAATTCGGGCGCAACTGCAGCGTAAAATATATATGAATTTTACATTTCTTCTTCTTGCGAACAGATTATTACTACTGCAAAATCCAGGTCGGGATGGCTTGTTGTCGCTGAAAAATCGAATAGAATCTATTTGGGCAACAGCGACAGCGTAAAGTTCAGCGTAAGAAGTCCCATTTAATTAAACTGTAATTGTCGCCGGAATTGTGCGATGGCAGTAAAGTGGAAAATACTAACTCGCCGTAGTAACTCAAAAATGATTATTCGACTTTACTTGCTGACAATACGAAAACAAAATATAAAACTGAAATAATATCAGTACAAGCCTTATCATGTACTAATTAGATTTGTATATCTCTCAACAATTCAATAGACCATCTTTGTTAGCCAGAAAATAATTCAAATAATAGTTAATTGGTAACACTGGCGTCGAATTTCACTGAGAATGTAATCTAAAATGTGTGCACATTACATTTACATGCAATGATATACCTATATATGCATTTATTTTTATATATACGTAAATGCATATTTAATATACATATGTACTATTTATATGTGTATGTATATAGATGATGTACTTATATATGAATGGATCATGATAGATAGATCATGAAATGGAAAAAATTGATGAAAAACCTGTTTTAAAAGGCACTGCTGCTGTGTAGGAGAACAATTTTTTATGTATTATGTATAATGTAAGTGTAAGTTTATTTATGTGCATATGAAAACAAAAAAAAAATATTAATAAATAATATTACCATATAAATCTCTCCCATATACATATATTATATGTATGTATAATTTTTTCTGCATGTATTATATGCATTCAATATTTATGAACGTTCATATGCGTATACATATATGTAGATATATTTTGTTGGACTACGTGACTCAAATTGTGTACCAGATTCGTTGTGTGTTTTATATTATATATGCAATGCTACGGTCTATTCTATGGTGCTCCAGTGTTGCTCTGCTTTTGGTCTGGTTTTACAACAAAATTTTACAAAACTTTTTTAAGCTTCTTATAATAGCCAACCGAACTATATTATGCATGCATGCAATAAGAAAATTTTCAATATGTAAACTTGCAAATGTAATACTTTTCTTTGTATATTTCTATCTTTTTATACTTCTTATATATTTATATATGTACATATATGTATATATATATATATATATATATATATATATATTTTGTATGTGCATGCATATGTAAACATTTACTACATATGATGAGCATACATATAATTCGCTAGAACATAGCTGTTGACTGACTCTACTTTGTCTCTTTTGTACAATTTTTTGTTGTTATTTTTTTCATTTATTTTTTAATTAATTTATTTAATTTTTTGTCTTCTTTTTTGTTTAAATCTTCATGTAAATGTAAATGATTTTTTTTATCCTAATATTATATTAAATAAACCTAAATAATGTAATGGTATTATGTACATATATATTATTTTTTGTAAATAAGCAAATGAACATTATATTATAAGTAAGTAAATATGCACATTACATACTATTATAATATTATTAATGTATGTAGGAACATTACATTTATAAAGTGTAAATACATTATATGTATGTACTGCAAGAGCAAGTACATGGTGCATAGTACAGTAAAGCGTATTCGTATGTTATAAAAATGTGCACTAAAAATAAATTCTGTAATATATGTAATGTATACATGAAAAAAGAATATATAGGCAGAGGCGGCACATCATATGTTCATACATATGGGTGTAATATATACATATATGTATGTACAATGTACATATAACCAAATATAACTACTTGAAAAGTACACAAATGAAACATGAAAAAAAAAATACAATCTTAGCAATGTACCTACGTAGTCGTACATACATTTAGTACATTATTTTATTGTTATATGCATATTACATTATAACAAACTAAGCTGATCATTAGCTATATATAGGATGTTATACATATAGGTATATGTAACAGCTAAATAACAGTAGTATAAGAAAAATTGTATAAATTTTGTAATAAATTTTCTTGTAGACATTTATCTAAACACATGTAATTTTATACATGTTATCATTATGTACAAAGTAAGTCCATATGTAATATTATTCTTGTATTCAAGTACAAGTACAATAATTGTACTGCTTGTACAATATCTAAAATCTAAATACAGTAGATTATTGTACAGCAGTAGATACCTATATGTACCTATAAACCTACTTTTCAACTTTTTTTTTTATAATTTTCTAATTAAGGTGCATATTAAAAGTTTATACTTGCGGTGGTATATCTAGGCATATACATACGTATCATTTATATGAAGAAGAAGAAGAAGAAAATTGAAATAATACGGTATAAATGATACTGGAGATACATTACATTTATGTACATACATTAGCGCATATGTGATATACCTATGTAAATATACTGTACAATATACTGATTTCAGTATGAATAACTAGATAAGTATATAATATACATATTTGCAATTAAAATTAAAAAATTAAATTTAAAAAAATTAAATCAAAAGTGTATGTATGTATTATGAGTAAAAATGTAATGTAATTATAATTTTTCCTATACATTACTATATACATACATATATGTATGTTGTTATACACCATACATGAAGCTCTTCAAATCTAAATATTATGTGTACCTACCCTACATTTATACTTATTATATTATACCATATTATATACATAAACTTGTATATTATTTCTCTTTGTTATATTTATTTTTTATTTTACATTTTTCTATATGCATATGAGTGTATCATTATATTATTATTATATTCTTATTATTATTATTATTATTATTATTATTTTTAATAAAAAAAAAAAAAAGTATAATTTGACTCTGACTTGCTCTGACTTACAAAATTATACATTTATTTAAATCGTCATTTTAATATAAAATATAATGTAGATGGGTATGTGTTTGAAAATAAATCACTAACACAAATCCAATTTCATGTATTATATATTTATATATTTTATATATATTTATATATAATTACAATAAAAATTCCTATTCATATACATGTTTGCATGCAGAAAACTCACACATATAACTTATGTGTGGTATATCCACCCACACATCCACATTTTCTATATGCGCATTGACTTCAAGTAGTTAAATAAAACATTATGTGTACATGTATTCGTAGGAAAAAATTTCATTTCATTTTCACTATTCATCAATTGTATAGAGAGTATAAAATATAAATGGGTATATAGATAAATAAATACATATGAAAGCAGATCCACATTATGTATAAATATAATAAAATATTGTAATGTAAGAATGTACGCATAATATATAATTGATATTGATAATTTTCAGGTAAATGATACACACATATGCATATCCAAGCGCAATTCCAAATCCATCTCTATTCTCTACATCATATCATAATGTTATTCATTTTGTATACATATGTGTATGCATACCATGCCATGTACCAAAACCTCCGAAAGAATCTCTCTCTCTTACAGAGAGAGAGATTCTTTCGGAGGTTTTGCATGTACTCATATCTACTTCCATAATATCAACACATCGAACTAACACACCTATCTTTAAAATAAACATATCCACATTCGACATCAAAGTCAGTCATAATTTTGTCTATGTATTGTGAGATTTTATATAGAAAATAAGAAAATATAATTACACTTGTGTTCAATGGTGTATTGGTGTATGCTTCTGCATAGGTACATATATGTATTATTTTTTCTTTCAGGGTTGTATAAAAAAATTTTTTCTTTTTTAAAATCAGTCTTTCTATGTATTTCGTTGATTTCGGTAGTTATTTCATTTTATGTGTGTTTTATATTTCTACATATATATGTATATACATATATATATGTATATCTTTTTATATATATATATTTTTATTTATTTATTTTTTCAATTACTATTACATATACACAGTGAATCAATTTTCTATTTAATTTTAAAAAAGAAATATTTTTTTTTTCATTTTAATTTCAATATCAAATACACAGTGTAAATACATTATTTTGTCATCATCATCATCATTATCATAATAATATAATAAGAATCATATAAGAAAATTTATAAAGAAAAAAATAACATCAGCATTTAAATTAATCAGTCCTTTGTTCTTCCTTCTTCCAATATTAATTATTCAAAAAAAAAAAAAAAATCCTTTTACAAATATTTTTTTTTATTTTTCTTTTCCGAATTTTTTAATTTGCTTAATCCTTTTTACAACAATTTATTTTAAATACTTTTTTTCCACATTTCAATCTATACCACATAATTAAGTATGTAATACATTAATTTACTGATGAAACAGAAAAATTAAGTGTAAAAATTATAAATTATTTAAATTTAGAATTAAGAATATTATATATGTACATAATTTTATATATAAAAAATAAAATAATAAATTATGAATATGTACATTAATGTATATGTAATAAATGCAAATAAAAAGTTGTTTTTTTTTTTTAATTAATTTTTTTGTTTTTCTTTTTTAAATGAATTAATGAATAATAGTTTTTTTCTATTTAAAATTAAATCAAAATAAAAAAATTCAAAAAATTATGTAAAATATATTTGTATTTTTAAACATTTTCTTCGCATTTCATATCTCTGAAGTAATGTTTATATGTAAATTTAAAAAATGAGAAATTATTCTGTTATTATCGCATTTATAATATAATATAATAATAATAATAATAATGTGACGCCAAAAATTGAGTGATGAATGTACGAATAATAATTACATCAGACATTTTTTTTTTGTTTGGTAAAACAGCATTTTTTTTTTGTCATGAGAATATACACGTATACTGAAATATGTACGAATGTATTATCTATTTATGTATAAAAAAAAAACAAATTATAAGTATAGATAATACATTTATACTCAGGTAGTATACCGATATTATAATAATATAGTACCATATAGTACATAGTATTATTTATAAAGTTTTTATTTTTATATGTATGTATTCACATTCTTTTGGTTTTTTTTGTTGAATAATTATTTATCAACGAAAATTATTTATACAATAACAAAATATGAGGTTAAATCTACTAAACTATTCATATATGTATACAAAATGTTTGTAATATTTTTTTAAATGAAAAAAAATTTAAAATAAAATAAAATTATATAGCAACAAAAATTTTAAATTTAAATTTATTTTATCGCAATGATTCAGTTTTGTTTTCCGATATAAGTACCTACATAATTAATTATTTGATCAGAATTGATAAATATTTGATTTATAAATTCCGTGAATTGTTTCAACGTTTTTAATTCAACAATATATATCATACAATACAAATTAAATACATATATCCATAATAACAGAGTATAATGAGTTACTAGAAAAAATTAGATAATTGTAAAATATAAATTGGTATGTATGGTATGTTTTATTTCGCTATAGTAATTTTTGAAAATTTTCTAAATTTTATTGACTTTAGAAAAATAAAAATAAAACAATTAAAATGTTACTGTATGGGATCACGTACATATAATGATGATGACGAACCTATTCAAAAATTCATCAATATAATAAATCGTAAAGAATTTTTTATTAATTGAAGAGATTCTTCAAAGTTCAAAATAATTTTTCCCAAAATATTTGTATTACATGTTGTAATATTGTCTAATATCTGTATCTTAATTGAAATCACCTTTCAAAAAATGTAATTATTCTGACACGTTATAAAACGACTAGTAATAGCAAATGTTAAAAAAAAATTATAAATATTCTAATTTTGTATCATTTAAATTTTTCAATTTCACTATTATAAATGTACGATAAATGAGTATTAGCACGTATTAGTTAGTTAATGAACTTTCGCATCATTATGATTTCCGCCATAGGTTTGTAGTTTTTTGCATGATTTTTAATATAAATTCCTTCAGAATGTTCATATATATATATATATATATATATATCGATATACATTAGTTATCATCAGCTGTTCCAATTACACGCGTCATTTTTTTATATCATATATAATGTCACATAAACTTATACATCAAATATATACTACCTATCAACGGAAAAACTGAAATTCAATCACCTCAAAATCAATTTGCAATTCTTATTTTATAATAAATTAAAATAAAACGAAAAAACTAAAAAAAAGATAAAGAATTACAAATCTGAATACATTTATTACTGTACATATGGTATGAATAATTTCGTATATTTTTGGAATTCTTTCATTTTTCAAACATAAATAAATATGTATGTAATTATATATGTATTTATTTGTGAATGTAGCTGAACATAATTTATTACAATTTATATGCATCCGTCAGCCAACAACAAAAAAAAAAATAACATTGTATATACACGTACGTATACATACAGAAATGTGATAAGATGTGAAATATCATAAAAACAATAAATAAAATAAAGTAAATTTTAAATTTTTCTACAAATCATCTATGAATTTAAAATATCCATCAATTCAATTTATGAAAAGATCATTGCACTCTTCGCATTTACTTAATACTTCATGTAATTCATCATGCAAAAAAAAAATAATATATATATATATATATATAAAATAAAAAATATTAAGAAACATTAAATTACGATATACACATATCTATATATACCTGTCTATTTGGCATGTTAAATTTGTTACGTGGGGTGTAATATAAATAAATGATATTCTCAGTATAAATGTTACGTGTATACTTTGAAGTAAAATTAATTGAAAAATAAAAGAAACAAAAAAAAAAAATAATAAAAAAATTTGAAACAAAATACATAACAAATTTCTCTGTTAATTACATAAAATTGATAATTGGCTTATAAGAACATATAAATATATACATAATATCAGCGATTCGATAATTTTATTACCTTAAGTTGCTAGGTTGCATTTCTGCGAAAACATATACAATATTATCTACAAATATGTACCTATACAAACTTATTTAGATATAATTTGTATGCTACAAACATGCAGTGGCTACGAATCTAATTCGTCTATACATCATGTGTACAATTTGTAGGTACATGTTACAAACATTTTCAAATTAATTACATTTTGATTTATTTACACAATTTCTAAAAAATTACAATAATGTGTAAAATTTTGCAGAAATGAAATTAATGTATAAATAGAAATAAAAAAAAAGAAATTTCCATAATTCTAAATTATTGACCAACTACATGATTTGTGTGTATGTATATCTACATTATGCATATGTATAACAATCACAGCTAAATATAACTTTCCTTTGTTTTAATTTAATTTTTACTTCTGTTTTATATTTCTTGATATACATATGTATATAATGAGTAATCGTAAGTCGCATGTATTTTTGTTAATGTCATTGCGTATTAATTATTTATCTATTTAGTGATAAATGACTGTACATTCACGTTATTTTTGTGTACACGTATGTTATATTTAATTTTTTGTGCACATGATATTATGCACACGCATTCTAATTTCGATATTTTAATTTTCTATATATAGGTATAATGTATCAGAGTATTGATGTTTATGTAAATATAAATTATTAACAAAATAAATAATTACAAAATTAATAACAAACATTTTGTTGTGTATACTACCATCAACTCATCACATGGATTAAATATAGCTATAGATATATGGTCAAGGTGGTGTGGTATATGAAATATGATAACCGCATGCAATACAGAGTAGATATACTAATTATTAATATATTGTGTATTATCGCGTTGTATTATTATTAAAATTCGTCAATTTGTCAAATCGTCATAATTTTCAAAATTTAATTTTTGAATTGGCACTATGATTATACATTATACTGATTATACGTAAACGTAATATGATTTATATGCCTCTCTAGCCTCCCTCTACTACGACTACCTGTAATTCTCCATATATACTATATATAATTACCTATCTACCAAAAAAATTGTAACAATACAATAGGTATACGTTAAGTATATTTATATTCCTTATTATTTATACATACTCATATGGTGGAATGGAAACTAGAAAGTAGGTAGATAATTTTTCTTTTTCTCTCTCTTGCACAGTCATACAATTTAATTTTTTTATTTATTTCATCAAAAGAACATGCGATTACCATTACCATGTCAGAAGATATTAATGTGATGTCAGTTGAAAAAAACAAAATTCTCGTTTTGATATTAATATAAAAAAAGCAATGTAAAATATTGAAATAAATTTGACCGAAATGAGTATAATTAGGTAATTTGTATTTTTTAAAGTTTTCATTTTGACTTTTAATGCTTGTGTAATTTTTAATTAATATAGGATCAAAGACATAGTAAGCATATGTGTATAGATCAGTGCATGTCTTTCAATAATAATAAAAAAAATTTATATACATAATATGTGTTATGTGGTAGAAAGGAGGTATTTTTCAAAAATATGATTTCAAGCAAAAACTTCGGAAAAATAATGCAAGTACCTAACGACCTAAAACTGTTCACATATTCATACCTACATGCTTTTGGTTGAATTGAAATATAAAATCTCTCCTGGTTTTTTTCCATTTCGAATCAAAAACACTACAACGACTACAACTAGATATTATGTATTACCGTATTACTTGTCATGATTTCATCAGCTGTTAATTTTAATCGTAGCATATGATTCATTAGCAAAAAAAAAAACATGTTCAAAATTAAATGACTGCATGCTTCATATGTATATGTAATTTTCCTACATCAAATTATGAACGTAAGAGATCGCACTCTGCTGAGTTTTTGAAGATAACTGAACTTAATACATAATAATATGAAAATTGATGATTTTTAGAACATTGTCGTTTGGATGGTTTCTAATTTCATTAAAATTCTCGAAAATTAATACAAGAAAATGAGATTTTGTCCAACAGTTGCTCTCCAAAATTCGTTATAATATTATGATGCATATTTTCCAATTATAAGAATTCATACTGGTCATATACATCTATCATCAATAAAAACAAATACAATTTTACAATTTTATATCACACTCGTATCTCGTATACTATATTTAAAAATATAATTATGAAACCCCATAAAAAATATAAAGGGTAAGTTACCTACTGATGTCAATCTAAATAATGTAATAAATGAAAATTCATTTGAAAATAACAAAACATCAAAATATAAAATATAGACATATAAAATGAATGAAAAATCCTTGGTGAATTTCTGTCGATCAACAACAAGAATATTTTCTATACATAGCTGGGCATAACATAAATGCATTTCACACAGAGCTGTTATACATACATTATGTATGTATAATACGAAAATGAAATATTTATGTACGTGCTTTTTGGTAGAGATAAATACACATATGCACACATGTACATAGTAAGTATGACTCCTGTAATGATTTATTTTTCAATTTGTGTTTTTTTTTCTCTTTGTTGCTTTTATCTGATGTTTATTTTTTGTACAAGTCATCATTTTAAATTCAGAAGATCTCCTGCTGTGATCTGATGAACAAAGGGCAAACGTAATAACATTGTACGATTGTACATTACATACAAACATATATACACAAATAATAATTACAAATTATGCACACAAACATGTATATAATATATATAAAGAAACACATGTGTGTCATATGTAAAAATGTTTTTTTTATTTACAAAATATACACATATAGGCAATATAAGCACATATATGTACATATGTATATAATATGCAATTATGTAAAATATAAATATAAACAAGACACAAAAAAAGTAACATAGAAACAACAGCAACAAAATATAAATTGAAAACAACTTTTGCCAAACAAAAACAAAATTTGTACATTAAAATACAATGCAAACATACATACATACTCGTACATGTCAATGTAATTTCGATATTGATTCGATTTATCAAACAGAAACAGCAGAAAAAAAATCATCATCAAAAAGATATTATTCATTATTATTATTTTTTTTTTTTTTCAAATAAAAAACAAAAAAATACGAAAAAGAATAAGATGAATAAAAAGAAAATGTAGAAAGAAAGAAATCGGACCAAACTACGGATATATGTATATAAATTCTGAAACTGATAATTCAACAAAAACACATCTAAATGAAAATCGATCTTCCTCTTTGCAAGATATAACCATAACACTGGTCTAATTATTATTTTATAGCCATCCATGGCCATTTCTCATGTCATACCATATGCTGAATGACGTCATTTTCTTTGATTGTATTAAGTATTTTCGTGTATATTTTCATGAAACAAATATTCATACATAATTTAAAAGATTATAATGTACAATCAATATATACAAGTTACGTTTATTTGTGTGCATCCGCATACGTGACTTTTTTTTACCAAAGTTATTAATACTAGGTATATGCTACTAAATACATGTGTAATATAATAATGTATATTGGAAGGCAAACATAGCTGCTATATATACATACGTAGGTATATTTTTGTAGAAAAAAAATTTGTTTTTAAATTAAAATTAAAAAAAAAATGAAGAAAATAAAAATTAAAAACACACACACAAAAACGCATACATAAATCAAAACAAAACAACATTATATGATGAAATTTTGCTAAAAGATTAACGATGATATTATTATAAATAAGGTACAAAGAATATACATACATATACCTACCTAGTCCTACATACGTTCGTGTATAGTTTATTACACACACGTCATAAATTAATTGTACACATAGGCTGAGTTCTAAAATGAAAAAAAATAAGCATCGATACAAATATGATGCGTATCATTATTTCATTGTATCAAAAACGCATAATTTTAAATTTGACATTTTGAAACATTTTTTTTGAAAGTTTTAAAAATAACGATTGTATGCATCAAAAAAAATTAACGATGCAATGTTTGCTTAAATGATGAGTAAAAAATACATTCGCAATACATTTTGAAACTTATGACAATGTAACCGTTTTTATTTTAAACATTATTTAGAAACTACTTAATTTACTTTGCATTTAAACCGTATCGATGCATTTTAGAACTCAGCCATAATACACGTTTGTAGTTTTGTAAATAAGTAAATTGTGTGTCTACATGAACATAATATACATATGTATTTACGTATGTATGCAGATAAATATTGTAGTAAAACTGTGATAGTTACTAAGTAAATTATTGAGATAATTTCATCATTAATTATTGTTTTTCATAGTGTGTTTGTTTTTTGCTTATAACTTTGTTTTTTTTTTATTATTATACGAACAAGTATTACTATCATAATAAAATAATGATTATCATTGTTTTTTGCTGTGTTCACGATAGAATATTTGAATATTTTCAAATTCACATAAAAAAACATTATTTCATTCTACTTAATCATATAAATGTACATACATTATATGCCTACATATGCATATATATATAATGAATATAAATGTTACTTATGAATAATATTATAAAATGTATTTTTTGTCGTTGCACTTTTAATTTGATACTGTACGTCTACATATTCACATGCATACATACATATATCATTTTTGTATACAATGTATACATATGTATTATTTTGTTTTGAAACATCATATCTACTATAATGTACATACGCATGTACATACATAGATATAAACATGTCTAAATATTCATACATATATAGTGTACATTAAAGCTGTATGTATGCATAACTTTTATCACTGTTAATCATAATTTATAAATATTGTACATAAACACATACGTATACAGCATACACGATATACGTACATACAATACATACATATGTGTATCTATTGAAAACAGAAAAATATAAACTTATTTTTTGAAGCAAAATTAAAAAGGAAACGTGACAAAACTCGTGTTGACAGTTCTATGATGATAAATCGTTTTTTCGTGTTTCTAATATACATAATTTCAATTTTATTATATCTTTTAATTAATGAAAGAATAACTCAACTATAAATAAAAAAATATTAAAGAAAAATAGTTTTCAATTACTTAGATACTGTGTATACCGTATACTACTCTGTATGTAACTATGTATCTATGACTATGTGTCTCTATGTACATTTATTATTGATTTCATGATGATTCCATTTTATAGTTTTTTAATAAAAAAAAAAATTATATTTTTTATTTTTTCATGAATTGAATATTGTTCTCGTTCATATAGCTTTTATTTTATTTAATATATAAATACGTTCACACATACTACATACATATGTACATTTATATAATATACGTATTATATATTAATTATTGGAAATTTGAAATCTTAGAAAAGAGCATAATACAATGATGATACAATGATAATTGTGTTCAGTATACGGTTAAAATTGATTTTCGAATAAAATAAAGTAAAGTACATTGTCAAGAAGTTGCTCTTTAAGCCATATTGATTCGATAAAAATAAAAACAACAGTACTGTTCCATAGCAAAGTATCTTTGATAAATTTTTAATATTTTAAGGATAATGAAAAATTCAAAGAAAATTTATAAGTTTCTATAAGTCTCTATATACACTCGTTCACATAAATTTACATACATAAAGATAAAGATATGACATACATCTACCTACATATGTACGTGTATATATTAGCATTAAAATATGAAAAATTTTCTCCACACCTTTCAATATACTAAATATACCATAATAAAATGAACGTGAACGTGACATTTTTAACAAAATGATGACTACTTGTACATATATTTCAAATAAAACTGGATTTCAATAATTCCAATTTCAGTTTTCCAATTGCATATATAGTTCATTTCAAATGATATTCCATTTTGAACTGAACTAAATTCGAAAAAAAAAAAAATAAACATGTACATACATAAAACCAAAATAGAGTATCGTCCACATCATTATTACTACTATAGGTTCTCCATAGGTTTTAGGTTTTAGGTGGATGGCTCTTTTGATTTTCGATATGAGATGGTTTTGTTTTTTGTTTCGGATTCATAATGAACCACGACGCGACTACCAATTCTAGAGACATTTGTAAAAAACAAAAAGCTGCATTTATATAAAATCGACAATAATAGAAAATCTAGATAAATATGAAACTATACAAACTCAAATAAACTGAACTGGTGTTGGTGTAGGTATAGGTATACATGTACACATAAACTTATAAGTTTTCTGTATATGTATAGCATTTAGATAAAATCTGTTTTTATTTTGTTTTTTATTTTTATTTTTATTTTTTAAATGAAAAACATGTTTAGTCTAATATATCGTTTCTCGTTAATAATCATCCATAAAGAAAGGTTTACATTTTAAATATATTCATATACACATATGGTAGAATATATATAAATATAAAAGCATGAATAAGTGTACATACATACATATATTCATCTCTATATACGAAAATACATATTTTTTTATTCAAAATAAAAATATATAGATTCTCGATATAATGAAATGAACACTTATAGTGCATAAATGTACATATATGCATGTGTATATTTTATATGGAATGAGTATTCACTATATACTATGTATGGTGTAATACTTATCTATGTACATTAATGATAGTTTTGATATAATAAAGAGGCTTTAAAATTGCTTATAATGTTAATGATATGCTGTCTGTTTTATAAAATATTAGATATTAGTTTTAACCAATTTTAACATAAATGCAGATGCTTAGTTTTATAATACGCATATGGTTATACATACATATATGTACATATACAAGTAGGCATTATAATAACACATATATATTCATATATGTATTCATATTCTATTCCATACTGTACATAAATATATGAGATATAAAACCCATTTTTTATGTATACATATAACAGTGTTCATGTAGCGATATATTATGTACCTATAGGTATATGCATCCATATACGTATATAATTTCATTCTTTCTCACACATTTATATAAATGCGGGTGCCACATAATGCACGTAGTCTCATTACAATGTACACAGCACAGTTTTTTTTTTTAAAAAGAAGTATAAATAATACCATAAGTTTACTTATAAGTAATATTTGTTATGATATACTAATTACAATAATATGCACCTATAAAAAATAAAAAAAATTGTGAATATACATATGTATAATAAAAAACAAACATATTTATAATTGTATACATATATGTACCCATTGTCAAATAAATATCGGGAATTATTCTTTTAAAAATCTCATTTAAAATTTATGAAGGAAATTTTTTGTGTTGTGCTAAGTTGATAATTTCACAAAATTTTGCAGCGATCTGTCAGGTAGTTTGTTTACAGCTGCTGGCTTTATTAGTTTAGTTGCCTTCAGTTTTTCCCATGAATTTTGGTTTCGGTTCGAAACAACTTGTTCAAACATGATATCATCAACTTCTTAGTAATGGTGCCTTTAAAAAAAATATCAGCTCTAAGGAAAAAATCGTGTTGTAATTGTAACGTACGTTATGTCTAAAATATGAATCAAAATCGAACAAGCATAATTGCATTGCCTAATCTCTTCTTGACGGATTCAAAATAAAATAACTTCTAAATAACCTCTTGTTTTTAATACGATGGATTCAACATAAATATTTCTAGTATGTATAACAATTTTTAGAGGTAGTCGAGTCGGCACACAAAATGCCTTTTGCAGCATTAAATTAAAGACAGACTACAAGTATTTGCTGAATAATTTGAATAATTTGATTCAATGCAATTTGTAAGAATTGTGTTGTGATATGCTTCTGAAATGAATTGATAGATCGCGCTCATATGTGACATAGCAATATTGAGTGCAGTCTGCAGTGCTACGTGCTCCTAAGTCCTAAGTAATGGCGTTATGGATGAAATACGAATTCCCTGTATTTTTTAACAGTATATATGTATCTATGTACTTATGTATTAATAGGAAGGTACTTGCGTATGTATTTTTACTAAAAAAAAAGGGAAATGGAGATGATCATTATTGTCTAAATATTATTATATGTAATATTATTATTTTTTTAAAATGTTCCTCTTGTCTTTTTTTTTTGTTTTTTCTTCTACATTTTTTTCATCAGTAATCGCATATAGTCTTATTTTGGTCTTATCTTTTGGCATGATTTTTTATTTGTTTCATTTTTCATTTTTATATAGGTAGTTTCTTTGATTTTATTTCACTTATATGTACTTATAATACATACCATTATTTTTTCCTTAACAATAACAACAAAAACAAGAATGTGATTAGAGCTTGCACTATACTATGATGAAAAACCGGAAAAACAGACTTTCTCTTTGAACATGTTTTGTGCAATTTTCATGTTAAATCGTTTGTCGAAAACAAATTTGATGTCATTTTTGGGTGATTTTACATCAGAAAAACAAAAACGAAAAGCACAAAAAAAATGAAAAAAAAAAAAAAAAGATAAAACAAAAATAAAAATCATCATTATTATCAACAGTATTAGCATATCTATATATATGTATAATATGTTATAAACTTTATTCGATTATCTTATTTATATTTATATTGTACATATTGTATGTAGCTAGCTATGTATAAGTGTACATAACATACGAATTACGAATATGTGTATAGTCATTACAGTCACAAAGTTTACATTTTATTTTATGCATCTTTTTATCTATGTAACTATCTTTGGGTCATAAATAAAGTATATATAGTACATATTTGTATATGAGTATATGTACATATACTATGTGCACAGTAGTAATAATGAAATCACTATATGCATATATTACTATACCGAATAAACATAAATATATGTATCTTCATACTAAATAAAGGGAAAATAAATACAAGAAAAATAAATTCAAAAAATTGATAATAAAAAGAAAAACGTATACATCGTACCGTATATAATCTGTATCCTATTAAAGAAAATTTAAATGCATCATATAATATTTAGATAAAAAATATACAAATCGTGTATACATATAAAAATGTGCATATAAAAGATTTTAATCCAAAAAAGGAAAGTATATACGTAAACATTATATGTATACAATATGTGAGTAAGCAATAGATTTATATAAAAAAAAAAAGTTACATTTATATAAAATGAAAATATTATATACATTATACCTACATAACTATATTTTTATATATCTACTTAGATATAGTGGAGCATTAGGTGTACATATAATATTTATGTACATATTTACATGAATATTATATCTTATATCGCCATAAACGAAATAAAGAAAAATCCGTACCGTATATTCATGTTTCAGTTTTGATTTGATTTTCTTCAAAAAATCATGATTATTAACTATTCTATATATAATCTATATGAATGTACATATATAACTTTTTTTTAATTTTTTAATTTTATTTTACTTTATATTTTCTTTAATTCGTAATATGGTTATAGAAGAGAAGATCTTAATATCTTAAAAAATATCATCATATCTGTATGCTGTATGCAGTGTGGTGCATTTATATCATCTACGTTATATAGTACATATATGTATATGTAATAAGCATTATACAAGAAAGTATATAAGATACATTTAGATAATTATATATGTATGTTTATAAGAAAAATATAAAAAAAATATAAAATATAAAATGAAAAACCAAAAAAAAAAAAAAAATTAAAATGAAAATTAAATAAAATAAATAAAAACTACTAAAAAAAATCAAAAAACTGGTTTTTGTTTTTAGGTTTATAATACATTATACTCGTATATTTTGTTGAAGACTGGAAATAAAAATGAAACAAAAAAATTTTTTTAAATTTATAACTTTAATATACATATGTATGTATACATATGTATATACGTATATCTTGTATGTGTACACAACTTCTATACAACTAACTTGTAAGTAAGTATATGATATGGTTATAATTTTTTTGTACAAATAAATAAAAAAAAATAACACAAAAAAAACGACCAATCTCGATATTAAAAATCTTCAAGAAGTAGTGGAAAAAACTCAACGAAAAATTGCATTATTCAAATGTAAGATATTGTAACTCGTAAGTATAGGGTGTTTATTTACAAATGCACTTGTTTACTGTCTATTCTATATATTCATATACTCAAAAAAATTTAGCAATGCAATTGTAAGTTTTAAAAAATTTCATATACCTACCTATTTTTTTTTTATTTTTAATTAGTTGTCATGAACAAAACTTCTTTAATAAAGTGTTCATTTAATGCTTTTATTTTTATTCAATTTAATTCAATTCAGTTTTATAATTTATAATTTCTTAAGATGATTTTTTCAGATTAGGATTATTAAAATTTTTATTGAAACTTTGTCCATTTTGTGTTAGAAGAAGAAATAATATTAAAATAAAATTCAATTTTGTGTTATGTATTTGTGACTGGAAGCGAACTATAGAATTTCGTTTGACCCTTATTGTGAATTTCTAGAGATATCCTGAAGTAATACAATACAACATATTAATACAGATGCTATTAACAACAATATTATTACCAAAAAATGTACAAAAAATATACATACAAATACTAATATAAATAAATGTATTGTGAATATGTATATGAGTATAATTGTACATAATTTAATAAAAAAAAAAATTCGAACAAAATAAAAGGAAAAAATAAAAAATTCTACAACTATATCACATCATGAATACCTATAAAAAATTTGATTTAAAAATTTGAAAAAATATATTACATACACACATTCATGAACTTTCTAGAATATACACATAAATTGGCATTATGTACCTACATGCATATATGTACATATGTACAATAATCCCCCTTTATCGAGTCCGAAAAGTGTACTTATAAATTGAACACAGAAAAGTCCATGTTTCCTTCCATACATACACTTAAAAAATGAAAAAAAAAATTAAATATACCAAATAAAACAAATAAAATATACCAAAATATATACATATATTATATATATATTATAATATATAAATACCAGCTAAGGCTAACCCTTCGTGAAGTACTATGTACTATTCTATTATATCGTGTATTGATAGACCATTTTGAAAATATGCACATAAACGCAAACAGTATATGGAATTTAAAAAAAAAAAATCAAGAAACACATGCACAAAATAATGTACGTAGATATATCATAGATCTTTATGAATAGACCATTTGAGTCATAATCCTCAAGGTAGTTAAGGATTTTTACTTCGTTTTTTATTATTATTTTTTTCCTGTTTAGTTTTCTTTTTTATATTTTGTGGTATTCATTCGAATCAATTCCATCCATTCTTTATCAAAGGAAAAAAACATATTGTATATATAGGTATATGTGAATATATTTTCATTATTAATGCAAGTGTGTATAGAATTTGAAACCATCGGAATATCCTTTAAAAAAATAAAATAAAGAAAAAATATAAAAATCCTTTTTTTTATCTTTAGAATTTTAACTTTTTATATTATATTTTTTTATTTTATTCTATTTTGTTCGGAAATTTTATAAAAAAGTCCACCTTCTTGTGTTGGTTGTATGCATATGTGATATGTACAAAATTTTCAATGTGTATATACTCATAAGTACATACATATATGTATATATGAGACATGTGGAATTGCCTGGGGTAGAAAATGTGTACGTGCAACTTTGTGTTTAACTTAGCTACACATACTGCATAATATAACATTGAAATTATATACATTTTATCATGTATTCTTATATACCTTACATATGCAATGTATATACATTTATATATGTATTATATGTGCATATAAAATATATATGTAAACATGTAAAAACGAACACGGATAAGAGTAACAAGATAAGTATTATAGAAGATTTAGATAGATATCCCTGCCTGGAAGAAAGGTATACTTTTTTTTGCTTGTTTTTGTTGTTTGTTTATGAAGAACAAAAAAGAAACCCAAACTGTACAAAATGTACATTATACACTTTTCTAAATTATGACCAATGACGATCTTCATTATTTTAAAAAAAGTTACTACGTGCAGTCGTGCACAAGGTAATCAGAAATTCAAAATTACATAAACATCGGTATAATAGTACCAAAAATGAAAACAATATTGAATAGAAAATACAACAAAAATTGTTTAATTAATATTTAAAATTTCGCATTTATTGTTTTTAATTCTTTATCCTCATCTATAAATTATAAAGAGATTTTTCTTTATATTCTTGTGTGTATGAATTTTTTTTCTTATTTCTTTAGATTTGTTTTTTGATTTTATTTTTTTCAAATTTTCCACTTTTAAAATAATATAAAATATTGGAATTAATATATACATACGAGTATATCTAAAATACTAATATTATCTATTATAGGTATTTTATAACAATTATTTGTAATCATATTTTGTAGTATAAGTGTTATAAATTTCTATACGAATTTTATAAAAGTTTTACGAATCACGAATGTAAATTTATAATACTATATGTAAATGCATCTATAAATAATATTTGTATATTACCTATATACCGTGGTATTACATAGTTATGGATATATGAAATATGAAAATATATTATATGATATACGATTTCATACTCAATGGTCCTATTATTTTTTGAGAACTGGCAAAATTAATATACCATGAAACTGAAATGTATTACGTATTACTATTACTACTAATATTACTATACTGTGTTACTCGTATCTCGTATCTCGTATGTAGTACATAAAATAAGAGCATAAGAGTACATACATATTTTAATATATGTATACATAACTTTATACATAACTTGTGTACTGCATCTGTATGTATATTTCTACATTTATACATACATAATGCATATAAGTATATAGTATATAAGCCTAGTTCTACTGTATAAAGAAGCAAGCTATAGATAACAACTGACTGCATAAATAATTTGAAATTCATGAAACTATTAGATATGCTTCAATAGAACACATTATTTGTATCTATTCGTATATTTTTTATAATAGTAAATGCACATACATGCTAACATATACTTAATATGTATCCATGTAGCAATATACATTATGTATCTACACTCAGTTTTTTGTGTATGATTTGTTTTTTTTTTCCAAATTGTATAATAAACATATGCTATAATGCCATATCATACAAACATATTTATGTATGTTAGTATGTACATAATATATATATAGAAATGTTATAAATATGTATATATGCATAGTTACACCACGTTACACCATACATTATGTATTATGAGTATGTATATACAATGTAGGTACTTACCTATCTAAAAATATAAAAATAATTGTTTATTCAAATATTAACTTATTATTGACTACAATTGTTATTGCACTCTAGTAAATGCACTTTTCAATTTAAATTGAATATATCCCTATATAATATTGTATTTAATATATAAAAAAAAAAAAAAATTCGAGAACTATCCATAAGTATGTATATGTTCATATGAATTCATGTACATATAATCGTATGTAATATTCAATTTATGTATGCTCATAATATACTTATATTACATTTGCTATACGAGTACGTATTATACTTCTTCATGTTCACATATGCAACAGCACTGGCATTTATTATTCTTTATTATTATTATGTATGAAACGGTTGGGGTCTATAATTAGAATAAAAAAAAAAAAAAACAAAAACAAAAAAATGAATATTACATATTGAAAAAGAAAAAAACAAATTCGTTTGTTTTTTAGTTTCAAGAAAGCTGGTTTTCAAACAAGCAAAGGCAAAAGCATATAAATATATGTACATACATAATATGTATGTATATATATTTATAATGCAATGCAATGACAAAATTATTGTAAACAACATAATATAATACACATTCATATATATACATATAACTTTTATACATTATATATTGTATGTATGGATACGAGAACACTCGAGTGTATGAACAAATACTCTTTTTAAGATAAAACAACGAAAACATAAAATATACATACATTTATCTGTAAATACGACGTACATATATGTATGTACGAGTATATTTGTTGTAATAAAAATGATACAAAACAAGTATGTATATTCGATCGAATCCCCATGATAGACAGACAGATTGGTTTTTTTTTTTTTCATTTTACTTTGTCTTTAGTTTGTTTCTGTTTTTCTGTTATCTGCTTATTTTTTTATTTTTTTATTTTGGTGTCCAGGACTGGAACTGGATGGATAGAATTATTATAGAATTTCCTACACATATGATATGATTACAACATACATATCAGCATATCAGAGAGAGAGTTATATATGAAATAAATTGTATTTGTATTAGGCTGATTATTTCTTTTTTTCATACATTTATTATAATTTTATTTATTTTTGTGTGAAAAAATGTGCGGCTATCAATTATATTGTATATCCATATCTCGTATATATATGTATTATTATACATAATGTAATACATATTTATGTATATATACAGTGCTGGAAATTCCATTAAAAACACTAAAAAATTTTCAAATTTTTCATAAATTTCTATGTGAACATACCGAAACATATACATATAATATTTAAAGCAATGAAGAAAGCAGTAAATAACGATTTTGGAATTATAATTTTTTTAATTTTTACAAAAAACTAAAAAAATAATAAAATTTTTTTTGTGGAAATTCAATTAAAAACGTTATTAAATTATGAATAAAACTAATTTCTTGAATACAATTTTCTATTATAATATCGAGTTGAACCTCCTGTGTTATAAATAACACCATAAAGCCTTTCAAGCATTGAATTTATTAATTTATGTAAGAGGTCTGCTGTGATAGTTGACCACGTTCTTTAAACCAAGTGTTTTTAATCGAACTTCCACTTTTAAAGAGCTTCTAAAACCTAAAACGTACAATGAAATGCAGCAATCAATAAAACAAATGCAAACGATATTAACTGTGTATAAAATAAACTAATTGTATTAAAAAAACACAACAAAAACTACTTTCAGACATAGTAGTAAAAAATTTCATTACACCACCTATACTGTATATAAAGCATTGTTTAAAAATAAGTAGTACGTGTTCTTAATAGAATTTCCAGCACTGTATATACATATATATATATATATATATATATATATTTTCAAATCACAAATTCAGAACTTATTCATTATAATACATATGAAACCTCCATATATACATGCATATTCAGGCATAAGGCTGTTTATAGTGACAAGATACTGAAAGGTAATTTCAATTTCTTATAAATGAATTTATAATAATGTAGATCTAATATAAAATACACACATATATACACGTAACACATTTACTCGTATATACATACAATATAAATATAATGAAAAAAATATGTATTTGTTTTTGTTCCAAATTTATGTAATTTGATGAAATATAAATGATTCTTTTATTAAACAAATATTTAAAGTGAAAAAAATAAATAAATTCATCAGCGAATTTCACAGTACAATCAAGCATAAAATAAAATTAAGTTTTCAACAATAATTTGTATTTCCAGAATAAACAAATGTGAGTAGTACCGTAGTACGTGGTAGTACAATAGTAGTATTTATATTAATTTTCATTAAAAATGTTTATTAAATCGTCACAATGATATCTTCTTTATTTATTGTATGGTGTAATCGTAATCTATCTAGTCGATGAATTAAGACATATTAAATGCTCTATGTTTAAATGCACACAGATACTACAAATCCTTTATACTATCGTCGATCTCAATTTATTGCCAGTAATAAGTTATTGGTGTACATTGCTGATTGAAATTAAAAATTAAAATTAATGATCGACATTGATGAGAGTAATTCGCTGCTACGCAATTATAAGAGATAGATCGTTTATGTGTAAAAAAAATGTGGAAACTGAATTGAATTTACTGTAATGTACAAAATATAAAAGAATGTACAAAATGTAAAAGAAAGAATGTACAAAATATAATTGGCTCAGATGTAATATGTTTTCGGCAACAGAAGCAGAGGAAGATCACAAAAAAGATACGAAGAGTATGAGAAATTGGAATGTCGTGGTAAGAGACAGAACGAAATTGAGGGAAATTGTGGAGGAGACTGTGGATCACATTGGGCTGTAACGCAAAATGAGAAGAAGAAGATAAAGGAAAAAGATATTCATGAAATTATAACTGCAAATTGAATTAGGCAATAATTATATTGCAAAGTATTTATTCGCCTTGTAAAACTAATTTATATTCCTTGATTTTGGAGTCATTGTTAAGATGAATGATTGAGTTTTTTTTTAAATTTTTCTATGTAAACACAGTTTCTTGCCAGTCACATACGATTGTCCACCACCATTTTGGTTTATACCATACACCAAAAATAAACTTTTGATAGTTTTCAAAAATTTTAAATTTCAGTTATATAAAATATAATGGTATAAGCAAATTTAGTATATAAACGAATTAATATTTATGTTGCAGGTTTAATCATTCATTATTATATTTATATTTATTTTTCAATACATTATATACATATAAGTGTGCTCGTATTCGTATGTTATGTTTTTGATAAATTAAAAAAAAAATTACGTAACCATACATTATAGATTTATTATTTTATTATTATTATTTTTTTCCTTTTTTTTTCTTTTGGTTATTCATTTAATGAAGCCATTTTCCGAAGGGTCATTATGAACGACATTTCATCAAATTTCTTAACATTATTATTATACTTTTTGTACCTAGATTTTTTTTTTTTATAAACACGTACAATACTCCATATATGCCGGAGTGTATAATTATACATTTACAAAACATACATACATATATGCATACACTAGCATACGTGAAGTAGTTATATATACATATCTATATATTTTTTTCTATCATTCACATACCTACTTGCTTATGAACGTACGTGATATGTCATCCACTTAAAAAGGAAAACAAAAAAAAAAAATTGATGAAAAAAAAAACACAAATAGAAAAATAAAATCGATATAAATAAAATATAATATAAGTAGTACATAGTATATTACATACATATTATATTATGTATATATACATAATTGTATATGTATATATATGCACTGTATAATATAATATGAACCTCTCTCTATTCAGTCTAGCTTTAACTTTAACTTGGCTAAGATTTCCAGCTCTGTATACTACACTTACACATATCTTTAGCCCAGCACTTACAATATTTTTTTATAATGACAAAGTAAATACTTTTTTGGATATTTTGATTGACGTACAATTACTGAACATAAGAAAAAAAAAACAAAAAAACAAAACTAAAAAAAAAAATATAATAGAAAAAAAATTAAAAAAAAAATACATTATACATATTAGATATATTTATTTTTTTCTTCTTCTTTGAGTTGGATGCGGATTATATTCAGTACAAAAGTTTAAATGTTATAGCAAGCAAACAGAGTATTTGTCTACATACAAAACTGTACATAAGTACATGAACATATAATAATTTTTCATCAAGTTTACGTACACATATGTGTATTAATTACGTATTACGTATTACATTCAATAGCACTTATTATTATTACACACATTCATTTATGTACATCCATATGTGAGTATGTAACGTTCAATCAGGTATTATTGCTAAATAACTATTAATGCATTAATTGTATGGCCGTAAGTACATTTATTCATAACAACATACAATTAGACGTACACAACAATATACATACTTTAGGTATATTATATATATATACTGATATTCAGACCTAAAAACAAAAAACAAAAAAACAAAAGGCACAAACTGAAAGAAAACTCTAATGATTGCTATTCGAGTGACTATATACATACATATGTGCGTATATAATACTCACTATCAAATCGTTTAACTTTTTTTCTTTTTGATTACTTTATCTAAAAAGCATTAACTTTATAATGGCGATAGTGGTAAATGATATGATGATGATGATGATGCTGATGACTGAAACAATGATGGCAGAAATTATTATATTATACGTATATTATATAAATTTGTATGTGAATGTTAAAAAATATTTATGCTTGTATTGTATTCTGTATATAAGTATTTTTGGCAATTTAAGATTTTAGATCTAGCTAAGTATTTAAGAAGAATAACTTCTACAGATTTTCTATATATGTACATAAATAAAATAATACATATTTATATCTCTAGAAAATAATGGAGTTTTGTTGTCAATAATATTAAAACTTATAAATGAAAATAAATAACAAAAATAATAATCACATAGAAAAAATTAATACCATACATACTTATATATGTACATATTATTATGTAGTTTAAATTACATACACTCATATTTACATACATATGTACATTACATTTATATAGAAATAATGAAAAAATAAAATGTTCAAAAATCAAAAAAATAAAAAATCATTTATTTATGCTGTAGATTAAAGTAGATCAGTAGCAGTACCTATATGCTTATTTTTATTATTATTATTATTATTTTGATTTCATATTGTGTATTATATAAATATATACTCGCATTATATAAATAAAAGTGTAATTTCATATCCAAATTTATTACTTTGTACATACGAGTATTGATCTTCAGTCTCTGGTGATCTCTGTCTCTGTTATTGAAATTATAGTTTCATGGTCGGCTATAATATACTTGCATATAATTTATGTATACATATATTATTAAACATTTTAAGATAAATATGCATACATACATGAACAAGTACAAATTATTATCAATACTCGATACCTATATGAACATTATCTACTACGTATATGCAATTAAATGAATGCATAGGAGGATAAAGTTTCATCAGTTGGAATTTTTTTTTTTTTCATTTTTTATTTTAAATCGATCAATACCACAAAGAAAACCATCAAATTGTAATAATAATTTTAAATAAAAAAAAGAGCATTAATAACCAACAAAATAAATAAATAAATAAAAAATTCATGCACTGGTATACAATGAAATTTATTTTTATTATTATATTTATTTATTATATATACATATATTTAGGTAATACTCGTATGTGTTCGATGACAATCAAGTATCTTTACCGTATTATAAGTTTTTTATATGTATTTTAATTTTGACTTTATATTGGTTTTATTTACCTTCTCTTTCATTCTACGCAGGATGTTTATACTATATTTTATTTTATATAGTACGAATACAATTCAATAAGAAAAAAATAATACAATATAATATCAAACCAATATTTTACAGCTTACATATGCACGGCTTACACAATATACGCACAACTGCAGGGCAGGCAAATTTTCTACATGTTGCACTTAAATCAATTTTGTTCTGTTCTTTCAATAAATTTCATAACTCCTAAAAATAGGTATAAAACAAAAAATAATAACAACAATATAGAAAAATAAAATAAATTACATCTTATAATACCTATTATAAATAAATTTAAAAAAAAAATTATTGTTCCTTTTTTTTTGCATTTTGCATTTTGTTAAATTTATTATTTTGATCATCATTTTTCTTTAAAATGCCCTGTATATTACTGTGGTATCGTGGTTCGTGGTATTATTATAAATTTCATGATCATTATTTTTTATATGCACTGCACTCTCTTATCAACAAGAGTATTTACATACATTTTCTTTAAAAAAAAAAATTAAAAATTAAAAAAAAAAAAATCCCAAAAAAGAAAATCAAAAGAAAATAAAAAATAAGAAAATCAAAACAAGCTTTATCCGGCTGTTGTATGGATGGATATAATGTACATAATATGCATTGTATATGTACATACATATGTACTTATATGCATGTGCAAAGATTCATATACATATGATGCCTTACAGATTTAATGATATTTTGTGATCAATTTACCAATCTTTTGCTTCTGGTTTTCTTTTCTACATGCACATCTTTACATTCGTACATAAATATATACAACATATATACACATACATATCTATAAACATACATAAATATGTATTAATATAATTCTCAAATATAAAAATGAACAAGACAGTAGATAAGTACGTACGTACACATGTACATAAATACATATGCATGCAATGCAATTCTGGGTTTCGTTTCGTTTTTCATTTTTTACTTTTCTTTTTTTTTTTTTTTTGATTTTGATTTTGGTGGATTGAACATAGATATAGAGATATGTACATGTATGTATGTATGCACCTATAGAATTTTGTTCATTTATATTCAGTCTTTTAATAAAACAAATCTCTATTGCACGTACAAAGTATAATATTGTTTATCACGTATAAACTTATGCATAAAGTTTATATACATTTGTATGCATGACTGTTTGCATCATCAAATATACATATACATATAATATTTTTACTGAAATACATATACATATAAAGGTGTTTATCTGAAAGGTATATATATTAAAATGTACAATAATAACAATAACTTGTTAAAAAGGCCATAAAAATAAAACTGGTTTTTTAGTTATACTCGTCGAACTCGTACTGGAAACTAGATATTACAGTAAATAAGATACAAAAAAAAGAAGAAAAATACAAAAAAATATAGTATAAAAAGACAAAAAAAAAACAGTAAAAAAAAGCTTAAAAATAAAAAAAAAAAGTACAATCATTTTGTTAGTTGTTGCTTTCTAAAGTTTTTTTATTTTCTGGTTTTTAAATTTGGTTCTTTTTTTTTTTTTTTTGGTTTTTTTATCTTCATACTATTTTTGATTTTTTTTTCTGTATTATTTTTGTTGTATGGTATTATTTCTATTGTTGTTATTGTTGCCTTGTGTTTTGTTTAAGGCATTAAAGTAATTTTCTTTGATTACCAACTCTAACTTTTAAACCGCATACATACATACATATGTACCCATGTACTTTATATTTATGCATTTATATATGTGTATGTATGTAATATGAAGATTATTATTATGTATACTTGTATAACTTATAGTTATGTAGATAAATAAATGGATTGTACCATTGTACATATGTGTATGTATCTAAACACAATATACTGTATATAATGCCACAGAAAAATTTAATATAGGTATGTATCTTTTATGTATCTATATATAATGATAATTATGTATGTTTGTATGCATTTAAATTCATATACCTATACGAGTACTATATGCATATAGATAAATGAAGATATACCTACATACCTATATCTATCAATACAAATAATAATATACAAATATACATATACATAAATATAGACGGGTTGGGTTTTACGTCAGTGTAAAAAATTCAACGAAATGAATAACAAATTATTATTGTGACTCAAATTGGAAAGTGCGAATAAAATTTATTTATTAACAAAAAAAAAAAAAAAAATACATAAAAAGAAAACAAAGAAAGCTAAAGAAAAAATAGAAGATATATAGTACATAACATATAGGTACATAATATATAAATAAATTTTCTTATTATATTCAAATGTAAATTAAAATCATCATCGTCATCATCATCATCATTATAAATTCGTAGCTGCTTGTTTATTCGGTTAGAAATGTATGTAATATGCATATGAGTATGTTACCTATGTAGTACCTGTATATATATACATATCTATAATTATATTTATGGTATGAAATCTATGATATCTATTTTCTTTTTTGCTTATAATTTTTTCTCAGTTTTCCTTTTTTTTTTTTGAATTTTATTTTATGCTTTATTTTTATTTTCAATTTTCATAACAAAAAACAAAAAAAAAAAGTTATACCTATTTTGATTGAATGAACATAACATTTTTTGAAAATCAAATAAAATAAGATAAATTTATGAAAAAATATTACAAAAAAATACATATAAAATAATATTAGATTATTTTTATTTATAACATGTTTTTGATTTAATGACACTTCAGAGATATTTCTTTTTTCTTTTATTTTCTTTATTTTGATTTAGTTTTATTTTTATGTTAGTTGATCTGAATTCAAAAAACAAAACATATATTACAGAAAAACATGTAAAAATAATTAACCGAAAAATAATTAATTTTGAATCATTATGTTTTTTTTGTTTTTTTCATAAAAGTTACAAATAGAAAACTTTTAAATAAACTTCAAAAAAAGAAATAGAAATAAAACAAAAAAAAACAAAAAAAAAACAATGTTATCCATAAAAATAAAAATTTATTATTCAAATTATCCTGCCATACTATATATAGAAATATGTATACGATTATAGATTAAAAGTATATATATGTATATACATTACATGTATGTGTTACCATGTAAAAAATTTTTCTCTTCTATATATACATACATGTATATTTTCTTTGACTAATTATCCTTATAACTTCTCTTGAATGAATTCTGAAATAATTTTTTTAAAAAAAAAAATAACGAAAATAATAAATAAATAAAATCCATTAGAAGTTTTTCAATTTAATTCAAAAAGACAAACTTTTCAAGTACTCGTAACATATATTTGCAAATAATCTGTGTATATAATGTAGAAATTAAGGATGTTATGAAGAAAAAAAAAATAATCATTCGTACCTAACCCACAATGAACATTTACGTTCATCTATAATTCTAATGAATATAAATATAGAAATGAAATAAGAAATTTACCAATGACCATTATAAATACTTAGATACATTATTTATATAGATGAATATGTGTATCGTGTATGTATATTGCTGTTGTATAAAAAATGTGTGTATATTATGTTCAAATTAAAAATATATGTAGAGTACATACGATATTTACCAATTAAATCTAATTTTATTTTACGTATACTGTATACAAGAGAGCTTAATTTGAATATTAAATAATACAATACACATAAATTTACTTTTTTTTTTGCTTTCCTTTATACATTTATATTTTTAGTTTTTTTTTTTTTTTTTATATTCTGGGTGGAAAAAAAGTACTTTTCTTGTTATTATTATTTTCTTTTTAGTTTTTTTTTTATTATCTTCAATTTTTTCGTTTGTGCGTTTTATGCAAATTTTACAAAATGAACTTATTTTAAGAAGTACGAATAAATAAATAAAAGGACTATTATGTATGTACTCGTATAATAAACGATGTACATACATTCAAAGAGCAATTACGAACGTGTATAGAATATAAAAAAAAAATAATAAAATAATATAAAATAATAATATTATTATGTAATATATTAAATCTTTTATTAGTTCATTTTTTTTTTCATTTTTTTCTCCAGCTAATTTGGTATAAATGTTTTTGGGTCATTCTCTGGTAACGCAGAGGACATTGTTTGAAGATTTTCATTATAAAATACAATTATGGTAAAAGGAAAAAAAATAGAATTGAAACACCGCAAATAACATAATACATATTTAACTTTTCCACTTTTCGACGTAATGCTGAAGACAAAACGAGTCCTGGTTACATTTTTTTTTTAATGCTCTTCTAGCCTTAGAGTAATTGCTTTGTGCTTCAAATTTGTCTAATTATTTTTTTTATCATATTATTTATTATACATATAAATAATATATTTTCTTTTTCCTTCTTCTTCGATGGCTTACGACTCAAATCGAGCCATTGCCTTCCAATTACCCAATCCTATCTAATAGTTATCATCTTGCTCTACATCTGCCAGCTGGTCTTTTTCTATTCATTTTTGCGTATAGTACTTTTTTCGTGGCTCAATCATCAGTCATCCGTTATAGGTGTCCAGTTCAGCGAAAGCGCATTACCTTAACATGTTCTGACAACGAAAGCGCCTTGTATAAGTCACACAAATCGTTTTTGTAACTTGTAATTGTAACGTATTCCTTTGTAGTAAATAATATATTTTATTTTTTTCATTGATTATCATGTTGCATTGCTAGGTACTCGATTGATATTTTTAAGTAATTATTTTAGATAATTAAAATTTGTTTCATCTTTGACAAGACTCTACAAAATATTTTCCTATATACATATGTACATATGTATGTTTTAGTTTAATTTTTTTGAGTTTTGGTTTTGTGTTGTTCAGAGAATCGCCCTTTTTAATTAATTATTTTTTATTCTATATTTTTCAAAATTTTTTCATTCGATTTTACTGACCATGACGAAAAATGTAAAAATGTGGTATGTATATGTATTTTTTTCTTTTCTTCCTCTTTTTAATTTTCATTTAATTTTTTTATTTGCTTATAAATATTCGTATATAAATGTTCAAAGAAAAAAAAATAAATATAATTCTATACTCACTGTGTATGATATGGAAATGATTTCAAGTGAGTTTATCGTTGTTAAACCGAACATAAATGCATATACATATACACATGTACGTATATGTACATACATAATATATATTCACATGGTAATACATATATCATGAAAACTTTTCTACTTCAAATTTTTTTTTTTTTGTTTTTATTTACTTATTTTCGTTTATATTTGTCCATTTTTTTATAAATTTTTTTTTGTGTTTTTTAATTTGTTTTTTCTTTTGTAATAAATCTAATATAATACACGAAATCCTTTATATAAAAATAACAACATTTATATGATAATATGAAAAATAAAGTGAGGTAAAAAAATATGATATACATACATATATACTCATATGAAATAAAAATATAAAAATAACTTATACATAAGTAAGTACATATTATTATTATACGAAAAAAAAAAAATTGTAATAAAAAGCGAAAAAATGTAAAACGGAAAAGGAATTCCTTTTTGATAAGACTATACTTGTATATGCTACCTATAACTACAAAATATAAGTAATATGCGTGTCTTACACCTGTTGACTTTTTTTTTCTGTTTATTTTTTTTTTATTATTTTTCATTTATAAATTTCCTTTTTTATTTATTTTTGAACATGTATAGAAAATATTTATACTACATTATGCAAGATTATAATTTAGCATGTATACTTTTATTTAAAATAAGTGTAGTCACGCAGTTTAAGGATACTTTTAGTACTTTTGCTTATAACAACTATACACAATTGTATATTCATTTTGTATATTTCAATTTGCGATGTTTATATCTGTGTAGTGTGTACATGTAAATGATTGTAACTAACATATATTGTGAGTGTATCTAATATTTCATTAAATATTATTTTATGTATATTCTTAATGAACATTTCTACAAATGTATACATAAAATAGTTTACTTAGCTCTTGGCGAACATTATTTTCATCTAAGAAATAGCAAAACAAAAATACAAAATAAAAAAATTAAAAAAATTACAACCTTCTCTTTTATATTATATACTTTCTATATTTTAAATATTAGGTTGGGGAGAAAGTATTGGGTCACTAATAGAGGTAAAATGAAACTTTTTTTTTTCATATGTTGAAGCAATTTTATTTAATCAAATCTTCTTCCATTTAGATCTATGACCTTTTGTCATTTTTGTGGTAAAACCATGATATCATTCTAATGAAACTTTTAAGATTTTTGTTTGAAAGTGACTATAGTGATTTTCA
This sequence comes from Villa cingulata, assembly GCA_951394055.1. Taxonomy (NCBI): domain Eukaryota; kingdom Metazoa; phylum Arthropoda; class Insecta; order Diptera; family Bombyliidae; genus Villa; species Villa cingulata. Next base: position 5,172,461 of record OX596020.1, on the reverse strand, counting down.
CAGACCTATTTTAAATTGAGTTCTACTGGTTCTACATTACTGAGAGCATTTTGTAATGATTGAAACAAATGATAAATCAGACTATACGATGCGTGCATTGAAAATTTTTCAATCAAACTCTATAGATTTTTGTCCAGTCAACGAAGATGTTTAAATATAGCATCCTTCTTTCTGTTGTATTTTTTTAATCGCTTGTTTTAATCTTATCAATTGCTGACAATAGATAACTGAATCAATCGTACAGCACGATCGAAGTATAAAATTGTAAAATGAATTAAATGAATGAATAAATTTTTCAGAAATTTCATTCATTTTAAACAAGCGATAATAATATTAACATAATATATTGAGTTATTTTTCTTTCACATAGCATTACAGTCCAGCTCTAAATGTGCCAAAGTTTTTACTGAAAATCCGTTTTTCCTAATTTCGTTGGACTTATGTGAAAAAAAAAAATCTTTCGTTTTTTTAGTTTGTTTTTTAAATCTTTATTTTACATAAAAAATTATATGTAAAATTATATTATTTGAATATGTCTTTGTTATTTCATTTCCATATGCTCCATTCTACCAGCTACCATACGTTCTATCTACATATATGATATGATGACATTATTGGTTATGAATGGAATAATTAATCAAATTTCTATATGACATACTACTAAAAAAAAAGGAAATTTCATAAATCCAATTAATATATTACCGTATTACATTATGCACACATTTTTATCAATAGATAGAATAACAAGAACAAAATTATCAAATTTCCTTTTCAAAAAGAATAGAAAAATTTCGAAAATATGTACGGACATAATATTATATGGAATTAAATTAAGAGAACAAAGAAAATGTCATTCAATTCGTTGCTTTTCATTGGCATATACATACATATATATATATCTATATATATATATATATATATTTTTTTTTAATATTTTGTATAGATTTTAGTTTTTATTTTTATTCACGATTCAGTTCATTTCTATTTCTTTATTTAATTTTTTTTTATAAGTCATTTCAATTCTATTTCTTTCTTCCTGTTTTTATTTTGGACAAGAAATACTAATGTGTACACATACATACTTTTGTATATTCTATATTCTATATAAGTTTATGTATATACATATTAAATTAAGTAAGTATGTAATGTCAAAAATAAAAATAAAAGAAAAATCTGGAAAACTAAAAATGAAAGCGAAATAAAAAGAAATTAAAATCCCAGAAAAAAAATCAAGAAACGAATAATATTTATAATATTTGTGTGTATTCATCCACCATTTTGGGTTCCAGAATGTCAATTAAGTTTCCACAAAATGTCAACACTTTTTCAAAGACAAGGCAAAAAAAAAAAAACTAAATATAACTAAAGAAAAAGGAGATAACCCGTGACAATATTATTAACAAAGAACAAAAAGAATAAATAAATGAAAAAAAAAATATACGATGAAGAAAAAAAAAATGAAAACAACAATACTAAAAAAAAAACCAAAAAAAAAAAAAAATGAAACCAAAAAGACACAAAATTTTACAAAAAAAATTGTTTTATATTAAAAAGATATTGTACATACACTCGTACATATGTACATCAGTTATAAATATTATAAGCATGTATGTAATATTATTTATATAATTTATATAAATGTATGTACGAGTATATGTACATGAATATTATGTACATATATTTTATATTTAGATACAAACATACTCGTAATATGTATCTATCTATACATAAGTACTTATATAACTAAAGTTTGTATATATGTGAGTTTTATTAACAGGATACACATTCGAAAAAAGCAATAAATTATTTTCACTGCCTTAGAGCTTGAAGGCAAATTTCCATCCTTACTTTCTCAGGCGCCATTTGTTTCTTATTTTCGAAACAGATATACATATGTATGTACTTATGTATATGTAGCAGGAGGATATGTTGTACATATTTATATATTTTTATATTTAGACGAGTACTTATATCCATATTCACATGATAAAATACATATATAAATATAGGGAAAAAATTTTTACCACATCATCAAAACAAAAAAAAATTATACGTATATGTATAATATAATAAAAATAAAAATAAAAATAAAAAATAATAAAAAAAATGAAAATAAAATAAAGAGGAAAAGAAAATCAAAAAATCAAAAAAAGGAGGAAAACCTATGTGGTGTATTTATTTTTGTCTATATGTATACCTCTATAACTGATGACTATAATATACACATACGATTATATAAAGCATATATACAAGCAATACAAGTAACACATGTACATATTTACACACATAACATAATGTTGCATAAGATGAAAATGAAAAAAAAAAAAAAATAAAATGAAAACCAAACTGAATTTTATTTGTTCAAGGATATGTAGATGAACGAATTGATGTAGGGTGTTAAAAAAAATATATATTATATTTAAATCATGATGAATTGCCTAGAATTTTATGAATGTAAAATGATTCTTGCTCCTGTTAAGTGAAAAATGTTTACTTCTATCATTGAACCATTGAACCTTGTCAATTGTCATATACATATATACATTTTCTATTTGGTATTCAAAAATTGATCGGTACCTAATTGATCTAAAAAGTTAATTGAACATCATCGGCTCCACAAACTATTTCAGTCTTGGCCTCCCTTAGAGCCTGCCTCCACTCTCCTCTGTCGTATACTAATCGTCTCCATTCCGTTCAATATAATTTAGTGAGATGATCTACGACGTTATCTTTCCATTTGCCTCTTGGACGTCTCCAGGGTCTTTGCGCTTCCATCTTTGCTTTTGAAATATTACAAAAAAATGAATTAAAATCATTACATATTGCTTTTCATTTTATTATTGAATTTTTAATGATCCTCATGTGAATGTAGTTACGGACAATTTTTGTGTCGTTCATTTTAACAATTTATCCTAGACACATTTTAGTACTCGCAAGCATTCGCAAGTTACTTGAAATTGCCAAATCGAAAGCACCTATTATCACAGTTATTTGCCAAATAATTAAGATAACTTGAAATATTTTGAATAAATGTGATAATTTTGTCAATATGAAACTGTTCTTAAATATTCCATGTTGAATGAAAAATTCTGTAGAAAATAATCTATGAAAACAAACTACATACATAAATATTCTTTTTGTAGATAAATGTTTCAATTTTTTGTGACACTCTGTAACATTTACATTCAGTTTTTCTTCTTTATGTATTAGAAACATTTACACGAGTTATGTGTAATATTATGTAATGATGTTACATATACACAAATATACGTATGGATTCTTACATCATATACATATATGTGTATGAGTAAATATATACGATTATATATATTATATGTACATATAGTACAATATGTATAAAATAGTTCGCTTTATTAAACACAGAAATACACATTACATACAGTAACACCATACGTATAACACATATTATACACAGAAAGAAAAAGCGATGTGTTGATTTGACGGAACATTAAACAACAACATGCTGACATTATCGGCAGGATGAATAAAGATACCCAGTGCATACATATATACATATATTTTTGATATTTTATTATTATAAATGGTATAGATGGATATGTCTATGCAATAAAAATTATTTATTATACACTAATGTTATGTGCAGCAAACGTATAAAGTGATACCGGTGATATACGGTGATACATAGTCTATGGTGATACCCTATATACATAAAAGTATGGTATGTATTTTTCACTAAATCGAGTTCATAAGTTTAACTGCTAGAATTTATAAAATTCATTTCTTTTTAGTGTTGTTTGAAAATAATATACGAGTATATATTTTTATATGTACATATAGTTCTTCTGTTTGAATTAAAATTAAGGAGTTTCCAAATAAAATTTTATTAGATATCCTTTCACAAACATAAAATTAATTCCTATACTATACAAAAACATTATCACCCTGTCCCCTCTTTCAATGCACTTTTACAAAAAATAAAAAAAATAAAAACAGATCCGTTAGTCAATTACAGATGATTCTGTAATTATTTCAAAACAAAAAAAGAAAAAAAAAGTGAAAATCGAAATGAAACTCATATGAGAATTAAAAATGTAACCATCATCAACCATATCGTAAAATAAAGTGTACACACTCGACATATTTATGTATACGAGTATAATAGGTATGTGTGTATGTACACACATGATTTCAAATGTGAAAATTTAAAGAAAAATCTTTTACTCTGTTACTGTTGCATTTTTAAACATATGTATGCATATATGTACTCGTATTCTCGTATGTATTATATTAAATCAGCTGCTCTGATACAATGCTACTGCTGTTACTGTATATTATATATTATATTATGTTACTTATACAAATATGGAATGGATATACATATGTTTATCTACCACACATAACACATCACATGTGTTTTGTTTTTTGTATATTATCAATATTATATTTATATACAAGATTCAATGTAGTAGTACTAGCTGAGTTGAATATTTTTGTTACTACATTATATAATCTGTACATTGAATTGGTAACGTAATCGTTTCGTTTCACAAAAATATGTACTAAAATACTAAATTTATTATCAAAAGGGAGGATATTTTTAAGATTTATGCTTTTATATTGATTACACTGAATGACTGAATACAAAAAGGATACATAAAAATAAAATGAAAATAAAAAAATAATAATAATGAACAACACACGTACATAAAACTCATAATATATTTGTGTATACAACCAATACAACATACACTTAACGTATGGACGTATGGATATATACACAAGTTTATAATTATCAAAAATCAATAATTAAACTTTTTTTTTTATAAAATATGAAAATAATATATCCCATGTAGCGTATATACGTTATATGAAATACAATCAAAAAAATGTATTTTTATGAAATCGTCAAATTACATAAATTAAAATTATTTATAGTTGCATTGCATTAATTGCATTGAAGCATATTTAGTAAAATTGAACATTTTGATGTTGAATTATTTTTATGAAAACCGCAGTAAGACCTAAATCTAAAGTATAGTTCAGACGGTCAGTATTTATGGTGATTAGATTTATTTGACTCCAAGTATCGTATAGAGGTTTTTGTTTAGTACAGGGTGGGCCAACTTGGACTGACTGATGTAAACTACTTATAACTTTTGTAATTTTAATCTTTTATTAATGTTTTAAGGCTTAAATTAAAGAGTAATTTGTTAAATTTTTTTTGGATTCATTTGTGAAAAATTATGTCATTTAAATAACCTCCATTTGCTTCCTGACAAATAATGGCTCTTTTTAAGGCATTTCGCATTACAGCACGCAACGTTTCTGACTCCAAATTTGCAATTTCTTCACGAATATTTTGTTCAAGCTCTTGAATTGTTTCTGGTTTGTTTCTGTAAACTCGTTCCTTAACATAGCCCCATAGAAAGAAATCAGGCGCCGTTAAATCTGGTGAACGAGGTGGCCAGGAGAAATCTGTATTTTTTGAAATAATTCGGTCACCGAAAAGCTCTCGAAGAACTTCAATGGTCGCCCTCGCAGTGTGTGCTGTAGCTCCATCCTGCTGGAACCATATGTCAGGATTATTCTGAACTGCTAGACGTAAAAAGTTTTCTATCATAGTCCGGTATACCGCCCCGGAGACGGTTTGTGGATGCTCATCTTCATACTCAAAGAAATATGGACCGATGACTCTATCGGCCATAACTCCACACCAAACAGTGCATCTAAGAGAATGTAATTGTCGCTGATGTAACGTTCTCGGGTTCTCCGTACCCCGAATTCGGCAGTTCTGTTTATTTAATATCCATTTACACTGGGAGCTGTTGCAGTATTAAAATGTTGACGAAATTTTCTTTGTGTTCTAACAATAGATCGTAGAGAAACATAGTAAAATTCAACAATTTTGACCCGTTCTTGCACTGTGTATGTAGCCATAATAAAATTTTATGAAATTCTTTATAATCTGCAAAAAAAATAAAAATAAAAAAATTAAAAACACAAAAGTTACAAATATTTAAAAACAGTCAGTCCAAGTTGGCCCACCCTGTATATGTATATATGTATAATGGAATTCTATAATTCAATTATATACTTATTATATTTTTATTTGAGATAAAAATAAAAGCAAAAGTTCTATACAAATTTGCACTTAAAAGAACAATATATGACTCGTTTTCCTTGAAAGTGATGTAAGTTCATTTTGATAAAAAAAAACGTTGATGATAATAATGAATGTAGTAACGTAGTAGGTAGTAGTCTACTATAAGCTTTTTATCTTTAAACAGTTCCAAAAAAAAAATCATTGATTACGTTTACTTCGCGATAAAATTACAAAGGATAATATCTCCGTCTATGGTGAATAAGTACACATACTTGAAGAATCCAAATGCCTGACAAGATTTCCAATTTGCACAAAAATGAACAGTTTTTTCAAGAGTTCCACATGGTTCCACGAACTGCAATTATATGTCTTCTGATTTATGTCTTTGTGTTTATAATGAATGACATTTTTTGAACGTCGTGCAGATTAATTTTCACGGTGAAGTACTTCGCTTTTATTAGAAGAGTTGGTCGCTCCTCTATGGTTTACTATTACCAAAAACAAATATAATATTATATTGGTCTTTGCTATTATACCATTCAAATAGAAAAGCCTGAATATGTATGTATCTCTGTATAATATAAAATGGACGTGGACACACCACTTTTAAAGAAAATGACTCAACTCATGTGTAGAAAGTGCTGATATATAAAAAAAAAATATAGTTCATGCCTATATCAGAGGTTGGAGAAAATCTAAAAAATATTTTAAGATCTTATGTATTAATACATTTATTTATTTAATTTATTTTTTTTTTATTTTTTGTTTTGATGGTCCTAAAATCATTAATTTTGATCAACTATCTTATGTTATGTGTATATGCATAAATAACAACCGAAGTCAAATCAAAATAAACAAAAACATATACCTAAATATGTATGTTATATACGTTCCAATAGAAAACCCATATATATAAAGATCTCTACACATGTTATTAATAAGTTTGTTTTCGATATACTCTGCGTAACTTTGATTATTATCATTATTATTGTTGGTGTTTATATTTATTTTCTTATCAAAATATCATTAATCATCAATCAATCTTTATTATTTTTATTTCGTTTTATTTTATTTTTCTCAATTTTTTTATTTTTGTATCATGTATCATTTATTTCTATTCCATTTTTACATTACGAATACGAAATGATAAATATACATATATGAATGTATGTACATACATCCATAATATAATATGTCTGTTTGTTTGTGCATGAATGTTTACATATCTATATGCAATGAACATTATTTTACTTTTGACAGTTTTTTTGGTATGTATATAATTTTGAACGGTTTCAGTAAAATGAATTGTTTTTTGCTATACATTTTATTACAGTATACACATAATGTACATACAATCTATTTGATAAAAATAAGGATTTTTGATTAAAATAATGACAAATTTTCAAAAATAATTTTTAAATGTATAAGTATAGATATTATACGCGAATGATTCTTTCAATATAATGTAAGTAGAATAGAATTAAATTTTAATTTCTATAACATCAAATTATTATAGTATTGAATATTTGCTGTATGTGAAATAAAAAATTATTTTTGAATATTTACATTAAAACTTTTTATAGTTCCATTTTGGTTTAATTGAAATTAAATGTTCAATTTCATTTAGTATATTTTCTATTTCTTTGGTTTTTATGAAAATTATACTTCTCAAAAAATTTTATACAATTTCCTGATTTAATTTCGTTTTTAGCATTTACTTGAAATTTAATGAAAATCCATTATTTAAATTTAACTATGTACTATCACGTACTATACACATATGTATAGTATATCGACTTACTTGTATGAATTTCATTAAAAAAAAAAAAAAAAATTCTTTATTTTTCTGCTTGTTGTCATAAATAAGGCGCATGTCATTCATATTTTTTTTAATGCTATAAGTAAAAATATGCATACATACATATACTTACATAATATATTGTAAATACATACATATATGGATGAAATTGTACTTATGAAATGCAACTATGTGCATTGCAATATAGTACATGTGCTAACAAAAAAAAAAAAAAAAAATACTTAAATAAAAGGTGAAGTGTTACTGACCGATTTATAGCTAATGATACGGATGGTAGGTAATGAACAAGTTGCACTTTTGTACAGAAAATTATTTTTCATATAAACATACATAAATATAAATACATAATATATATAAGTACTTTCATTATATTACTCACGTATATGTAAATATGTATGTCCATATATTTAATCTATCAGTTACAGTATAATGAATGTACGAATTTATGAACAGAAAGTTACATTGTATTACATTGTAGTAGGTTTATGCAACTATAAGTACGTACAACATATATACACGTACATATGTGTAAGGTGTCTTCTGTATACAATTTTAAATATGTACATAATATATATATGTAGATATATGTATATATGTGAGTATATATAGATACAATGGAAAATTAATTTTATCTTTATACATCTCACACATACATATAATACATAAACTTTTAAATCCGAAAAGAAAAACAAAACAGAATAACAATAGAAAAAATGTCCTTATTGCAAATACTTTAGTTGATTAAAAGAAGAAAATATACAAAAATTCAAAACCTTCTTATATACATTATGTACTTTGTTATTGTCAGTTTTTATTTATTTATTTCTTTATTTTATTTATTTAATTAATTTACTTGAAATTAAGTATACATAAGTACAAGAGGAAATATAGGGTATTCGTATACTGTATACTCTATGGGATATAATATATGTACATGTATTATACCTTTGTTTATACGATATCCTATAACAATAAATCAATCATATAATAGAAATAGATACATAGATGCCTAGTACATACATTTACGAATCAAATGGAAACAGTTAAAACGTGTAAAAATTAGAAAGTTTCTTTGGTAAATGATTTGAAAAAATTTCTGACATTGTGTACAGTTAATAAATTAAATTTTCTTTTAAAATTATTGACAAAAGTCTTAAAAAATATATAATTAATGATGAGAGATAAATTTGATTATATATTCTTATATTTTATAGTTATTTTTTGTTTACCTATGTATTTACAAGTATAGATATCATGTTTTAATTTTTTATTTTTTCATTTTACCATATTACAATATGTTCATATTTTTTATCAAACCTGTGAACTTGTGCAGTAATTTTTAGAGAGTACCGATGGGAGAGTGTTGTTTAATCTTCAATCACATGTGCGGACAACTCTGAAAGATGCCTTTAACCAGTTGATGAAAAGTAATAAGGGTATTCATTTTAAATCTTGTAAGTCTCGTAATTTACGTAAGTGGCGCAAGTAAGTAATCTGGGTTGATACATCATGAATAAATTTTGTGTAAATCAATGTTTCACAACTTTTCATTTTTACCAGCTGAAATTTGAAAAATGAGTTTTTTATTATATTTTGAGAAGATTGTTGAATTTGTGTGATAAAATAAGAATTTATAAAAAGTTAAGTTAGTGTTTTACATGCTTTCACGTCATTTTGATTTACGACAAGATCTTAAAATCGTTAAAAAAAGCGTTGAACGTTTATGATATGAAGTAAATACCCTCAATATACTTTTTGAATATTTACTTTGTAAATTACTAAATTACAACAGAATTAAATTATTTTTTCTAGAAAATTGAAAATCATTGACCACCCTACATCTTTTTCTATATAAACTATTAACTGTACACACATATATAGTCTATTTAAATGCATATTTCGACACGTAAATATTTATTATATGTACAATCCAAATACGTATTAATATGAAATTTTGATTTATATTTCATTTTTCCGGAATTTTCACGTATGAATGCATAAAAATGATATTATCGGTACACATCATTATAGGTATTGTATATATGTATATGAATATGTGTATGTAGTACACACATATTTATAATACGATCAAGTCAAACGTTAAAAGTTATTTAAATATTTTAGCAGTATACTTTTGTACTCACATGTTCGTATACTATGTTTGCTCGTGCATACAGACTTCTTACATCTTGTATGTATGTATGTTTTCTACACTCGTACTTGTGTCATATACGCATATATTTCATAATTTTTATTTCACAATATTTTTTTTTTCTGTAGTTTTTGTTTGTTATGTGTGTATTTTACAGGAAATATACACATACGAATACGAAAAGTCCTGTGTAAGCAGATTATACAGTACATAATTTTAATGTTGTATAGAAATAAAAATGTATAATATTCATGAAAAATATAATAACATTTATTTATTTTTTATTTTAATATTTTTTTTTATGTGAATTCATCATGCCGTTTCATTTACTTTACTTTAAGAAGGATAATAACTAACTTCCGCAGATCATAATTTTAATTCTTTTTCATTTAATTCTGTATACTTAAATCTAAATGTGTATTGTACCATGTACATACATATACATATAAGATATAAACATACAGTATATAGAGATTTTTATCCGTGGCGTTTCTGTTTTTGTATTTATATACATACGCGTATTGCACACAATTACTTTTATACATAAACTTAAATTTGTTGGTGTACAGTAAAAATTACATCATTCATAAAATTCGCCCTCCTCGCAAATACATATACATATATACGTATCCGTTTTACACGTTTATTACGTACACATTATATACCTATCTATAAATAAATTTCACATTTTTCTTTATATTCGTATACATATGTATGATGTTTATGATAACGATAGGATATGGTCGATTTGATTTTTTCCCGACACGTTTCATATAAGGAATGCTACAATAATAATAATAATAATAATAATAATAATACTATATATATGTATATTGGGAAAAAAAATTACACACAAAATGTTAAATAAAAATGTATTGTCGCGTTACAGAGTAGTACAACAACAGAGGGTTAATTGAAAATGTGAAGTATGTATTTTTAAAAGAGGAAATCGAAAAGTATTTACTTTTTTTTTTTTTAGAAAAAGAGGATAAAAAAAAGTCAATTCACAAACAATAAAAATTAAAAACGATTAAAACTAACTAAAATATACTTTTATATGAGTATCGAAAAAATATTTTTTTTATTATGTATATCATAGTACATTTTATTAACAATGTTTTTCCCTTTTTAATTATTTTTTTTTTTTTTTCATAATTTCTTTTTACTGTCTAAACTACAATAATATAATTAATATAAGAAGTAACTTACTACAATCATAACTAAAATTTTCAATATTGTAATTGTATATAATAATGTATTATGCATTTATGTATTTGACACTATTACATGTAAGAAAAAAAAAAATGTTTTTTGTTGTTGTTGGTTTTTTCTTTTTTTCTTTATTCTTTTTCAATATTAATTTACCTAAGTATTATAAATTTTTTGTATCTCTATATTATGAATTATTATTTGCATTATACATTTTTTTTTACTCTATGCACTATGTGCATTCACTACAATCATTTCATGTATGTATTTGATATTTGATGTAAATATTTGCGTATATTGTGGGTAGTTGTATTTTATATTTTACATAATGTATGTATATATATATATATTTTTTTTTTGTTGTTTTAATTTTTCAAATGTGTTTTACACATAATTACAAGATTTACAAGTTTTATATAATATGTGTGTATATTTAATGTAATAATGTCTAATTGACAGAGAATTCTTTTTAGAAAAGAAATTTATTTTTTATCAATTAAATTATACAAATTATTTATGTATGTGAATCACATAAATTGAATCTCAGAATTGCTTATTATATTTATTTATTAGTATATAATATGTATTTATATATAATCGACGACAATAAATTTATTAAGGTTTGGTTTGTATTATATACAATACAGTCTTTAAAAATTTTCTACACAAAACGTAGAAAAAAAATTTCAAAATACAAAAAAAAAAACAAAAAAAGAAGAAAATTTAAGAAAAATAAAATTAATGGTATACATTCGGATTCGATTCAATTTATTATAATATTAAGTTGAAGATTTCAATAAAACTTTCGTATTTATGTAGGCAGATATATGTATATGTAACTGCATCATACCACATTTATACATATAATTTTTGCATGTGTATGTACAATGTATTGCAGTTACCCACGATAACTTTGATATAAGCTTTCACTCATTTTTTTATTTATTTATTTTAAATAATTCTTTTTATTGATTATGGTGTAAATATTTTTTTGTACGACGTTTTGTAGACGACAGACAAATGATATTTAAAACAAAATTATTATTTTTTATTTAATCTTTTTTGCTTCTGAAGCAAAAAATGTATAAAACGTGCAAAAAAATATACACAAATATTTTTATCATAGATACAATTATTTAAATTGTAATTTTTGAATTCGTTTTAAAAAGAAAAAAAAACATTACGGCAAAATAAGTTTTTCTTTTTTTTCTAGAAAGAAAAAATAAAATCATTTGACTTTTTTTTTTATTATATAAAACTTTTATCTTATTTCTTATTGCATAAGTACTTATATACATATATGAGTATTATATTATTGTTACTTTGTAACCAAATCGTTATATAGTATAAGTATTGCATTCAAAAACACTGTTTCCATGATACCACCACGTCATTATAATATAATCATAACAAATTTATTGTAATGTCCTTTTACCTATTATAATGAGTATACGCATACTATATGTATGTTTCTAAAAGAGTTTATTTTTTATAATAAGAAATTTGATTTATATGTATGTAATTTTATTTTTGATTTTAACTTTTAATGAATCGTTAATTCTTCTTCTTCTTCTTCCATAGCATTACAACACTAAGTGAACCGCCATAGCTTTTACTGAAGTGATTTCTAAACTTATCATCAGTTTTATTTCATTTATTTACTTAATTTCATATTTATTATTTTTGTTTATGTAATATCGATGTACAGTATTGTATTATGTAAACTAGAAAATTTTATAAAATTTCATTCAAATTTTTCTCTTTTTTTTTATAACAATAAAAGTTAAAGTAGTTTCAAGTAGTTAAATAAGGCTGCATTTATTTTAGTGAGATTATATAAAAATTAAAATATTGAATTTAATTAAAAAAAAAAATTAAATAAATATGTTTACATATAGAATGTGTGAAAGAACCCAATAAATTTAGTTTAGATATAGTTTTTATTATTATGTATGTAGTATAATATCCCTATAACTTTATCGTTTTAAAACCGCAAATACAAAATTTGAGAATTAAAACAAAATCATAAAAAAAACGAAATATAAAACAAAAGTCTTGTTTAGAATAAAAATTTAATAGATACGAGTATATGTATATGAAGTAGAATCTGTAATCATTTACCCAATTTTATCTGAAATTTAAGTTTTTTTTATTGTATGAAAATTTTCTAAAGAAAAAAAAAACAACCATTAATCCTTTACATCATAAACTACACAAGAACATTCTTCAGTTTATTAATTCTTTCTCTTTTTTGTTTTTCCAGTTTTCAATTTAAACGCAATTTGAAAAAATTTTTTTTTATCTATTTTCTTTTAATCCTTTATTTTTTTTTTGTTTTAATTTTCTATGGATTACACTTAATCTAGATGTTTATACATATCCTCTAGCTGAGGTTTGAAGTAACTTTTAAGTTCTGGGCGTTTTGATTTGAATGTTGGTGTTAAAAGTCCATTTTGTACCGAAAATGGATCAGGATGAAGATAAATATCTTTTACCTTAAAAAATAATTTACATTTAAAAATTAATGAAAAATATATTCAGTATAAATGTTCAATATAAATTTCATTTTAACTATTTTTCAATACCTGTTCAAAGGATTTTAATCCGGCTTGTTTACCCCAAATTAACATATCGTTAAGAATTAACTCTTTTATTTTAGGATTATTGCAAAGTACACTTAAAGTTCCTGGAATACCATGTTCTACGGCCCAACATTTAAGTACATCAACATCAGGAACAACTACTGCTACAATACAGCTCTAAAATACGAAAAAGAAAACATTTTTAATTTTCTTTTTTGTTTTCAAACTTCAATCACTACTAAATATATATGTACCTTCAAACTTTCGCCATACACGAAAACTTGTTCAACATATTGGCTATTTACGTAGGCGTTTTCAATTTTTTCAGGCACTATATATTCACCTTGACTCAATTTGAATATGTGTTTTCGTCTGTCAATTATTTTTAATGTACCATTCGGTAACCATTTACCAACATCACCGGTATGATGCCAGCCTTCGTTATCAATTGCTTCGGCAGTTTTTTCTGGATCCTTATAATAGCTGAAACGGAATCATAAATTAAGCAATGATTTGTAAATGAAATGATTTTTGATAGTTACCCATGGAATACGTTCGAACCACGAACACAAACTTCTCCAGTGTTTTGACTGGCATAGTACTCCATTTCTGGAACATCTACAAGCTTTTGGTACATAAAAAGAAAAATTTGTAATATAGTGAATAAATAAATATAATATAAAAATTTCAGTATTTTTTTTTTACTTTAATTGCATTACAGGAAACAGGTGGACCAACGTGTTCAGGAGTGTTGTCACCTTGTACAGTCAATGTTATAGCACCAGTACATTCTGTCTGACCATATCCTTCAACAACAAGACAACCAAGAGCACATCTCATAAAAGTTAAAACATTACCAGCCAACGGAGCTGAACCAACCACCATAAGACGTAAGTTACCTCCGAAAGCTGCATGTCAATGTGCCAAAATATAAAAAATGATTTTATTTTCAAAATTTCGTTATACAATACACAGAATATTTTAAAGGAAATCAAATATTTCTTACCATCATGAACTTTCTTGAAAACTAATTTATCCCAAAATCCATTTCTTCTCAAAACACCTCTACGTAACTCGCCTTCTTTTGAACTTAATGCCATTCTGAAGAGTGTCCGTTTTATTGCAGAACTAGATATTTCATTTTGAATTTTATCGTAAACTCGATTCAAGAGCCTTGGTACAGCTGGCATTACAGTCGGTTTTAAAGCTTTTAAGTCATTTGTTAATTGTCTGATATCTCCAGAATAGAAACCAACTCCACCTCCCGAATAATAAATACCATTCTCACAACATCTCTCGAACATATGAGCCAGAGGTAGAAATGATATCATGATATCACCAATTCTTGGTCTATATTCACCTATTTAAAAATTTTCAAAATAATGAATCACAAAATCGAAAAATTTTAATAATTTTTCTTATCCAAAATTTTATAATTTCTATTTTTCATTTTACCTAACTGTAAAAGTACAGCACAAACTCCTGCTACAACATTAGCATGTGTTAGCATAACACCTTTTGGATTGCCTGTAGTACCAGACGTATAACAAACTGTACATAAATCTTCTGGTTTTGGAGGCACTTCAGGATGATTTTTTGATGAACCTAATCTTTCGACTTCATCGAAGGTTAATATTTCGACACCTCTAGCTTTAGCACGATTTATTGTTTCCTGTCTAACTGGTTTTATAACAATTAATTTTAATAATGTTCTCGGTGATTTATCTAAAAGTAAATTTGCTTTAGTATCATCTTCGACAATAACTAAAGACATTTCGGTTTGTCTAATAATAAAAGCACATGCATCTGGTCCAAGTGTATCATATAAAGGAACTACAACTAGAGAATAACAATAGCATCCCTGTTCGAATAATATCCATTCGGGACGATTTTGTGAATAAATACCGATCAATTGTCTTGGTTTAATACCGATTGATACCATACCGGAACCAAAATTTTTTGCTCTCAATAACGTTTCGTCGAAATTTATCCACTGAAAAATATAATTTGAAAAAGAAAAAATATAAATAAAAATAATTGTATGACTCATATATGTACATATACATATAATAATAAGAATTTTTATATAAATTTTACCTGATAAGGTTGATTTATGTTATCTCTCCATCCCAAACATGGACCATTATTTGAATCATAGGCACCAATTCGAAATGTTTGATACAGTGTTCGTGCATTTTCGCTAATATAACTAACAAATTTTCCATTTTTCGATTCTTTGTAAAATTTTGATACATGAATTTGTTCAGGCCCCTATAAAATTTAGAAAAAATTAAAAAGAAAAATGATTTGAAAAAATCTTGTAAAGACATTTATGACATTTATTTCAATGTTTTTTCTCTGTTATATAAAAAATACTCCAGGGTCTTAAATAATTTTTCACAATTATTAGGAAGTATAAAATAGAGAAAATTGTTTGAATACCCAATGTTTTGGTACATATACAGATATAAGGAGCTTGAATAGTTTGATAATTTTTGGTATTGGACTGGTACGATTGACGTTCCGAGTTCAAACCCCAGCCAGCGCACTACTCTCCCAAAATCGATAATTAATTCCAATCATCAATGCACACCAGTAACTGATTACTGACACAGCCAGGCTGGGTCTACCGTTTAACACACACTGCTGAAGCTGCAAGTACAATTCAGAGAAGGAAACTCTCTTATATTATCTTTGTAGGTGTCCAACAACCAGATTAAGGACTTTTGGTGAGCCTCTCCTCGACGACCTCGACGAGGTAGCTAGTCTTAGCGTATACGTAGTCTGATTTACTACATAAATAAGACGAAATGGTTATAGTCTAGAACCTAAACAACCATCCACCCCCATGAGGAAGTTTTTGTGTTAACAAAACGGCACGCAAAGTGCTAATTGAGTCTGTTTCTAGAACTGCCAACTGATTACTGATGATAAAACTGGATTGATAATGTACATCTGACAGAATTACTGATCGGGCGGTGCTACATAATGAACTGAGTATTCGCGTAGAGAGGTAATTTTATTTATTATTTTTTTTTTTTCAAAAACTGAAAATATTCTATCTGTATAAACATCCTATTTACTTTATATGTAACCTAAACCCCTAAACTCATATAGCTACTCGTATGCACAATATAATATACATATATTTTTTATGATTATTGCACTTTTTTTTTCTAATTTGTTTTCAATATTTATTAAAATTTTTATTATTTTATTACAACATGTATTAAATTTTATATGCTTTTAATTTTATTAAATTTATTCACAACACACGAGAACTAAAAAATTACATTCAATTTATGTACGTACATACATATATGTATATATATTATGTATGTTGTTATTTATTTATTAACTTACAGTATAAACATTTAATTTAAATACGTACATGTTAATATTTATATAAAATCAAATAAAATTCAAAAATAAACAAATAAATTTTAAATTGCATAAGATTTTGTTGATAGACAGATTTAAATAATGAATATGCATTTGAAATAAATTCGATCGTATGCACGTAATACGTATAAAATATTACGTACATATGTATGTAATATATAGATATAATAAGTATGTATATGTACATACTTAAGTATATTTATTTTATAATTTACAATGCGAATAATTTTTATATATAAATTTTATATGGTATTATGTGTACTTAGATTAATTATTTCAATAGCATAGCATAAAAAACAAACAAACAGACAAACATGAAAACAATTAAGTAGGTATATAAATGTATATGTACGTATATACAACGTCGTAATGATGTATAAAATGAAATAATTTGTATTCAAAGATTCATATATTTATGAAAATAGCACCTGACCTCTTCAGACTATTTTAAGAAATCGTTTATTTATTTTGTTGTCTAGATCTTATGAGAATAATGTCATGTGAACAACAATATGTACTCATATACACAAATTTTACGTGGATATAGTTTATATATAATGTATGTAAATACATTTATATACATATATAATGTAGAATCGATAAGAATTTATTTTTTTTTTTTTTTTGTATGATGATGTGGTACCGTACCTATATCAAGATTATTTGTCACATCATAAAAACATTAATCACACTTTTCTAAATCTGTATATGTACCTATATGCTATATTGTAAAGCCATTATTTTTCTGTTTCAGATTTTTTTGGCTATATAATATTTTTTTTTTTTTTTTTTTGTATATAAAGTCAGTTCAATGCTACAAAATATAATGACGTATCGAAATGACAATAAAAAATATTTTAAAAAAATATATGAAAAGAAATATTCGAAAAATTATTAGAAATTTTACAAAAATTTGTCAAAAATAAATTCAATATACAATCTGTATAGATCTGTATTTTGTAGATCCTCCAAATTTTTTTTTTTTTTCATTTAAATATTTCATTTTTGTTTTCAAGTTCAATCTTAGCTGCTATTCATGCTGATTTTTTGTTTTTTATTCGTCAACAAAATATAACATATTCACATTATAGGTATGTATTATTATTATTTAGATACAGATCGTGTTAATATATCCAAAAATATCAAGGTGAAAAATTTTAAAAGAAAACAAATTGAAATTAATGATATCCATTAATTTTATATTTTCTTTCAAATTTTTATAGTTCATTTTCAGTGAAAATTCTGTCAATAAAATTTAATGATACACATATGTACATATGTGTCTATTTCTATACATACGTATATATATTCTATATGATATTTAGATATACATATATATGTATTCATATAATATCTAAATTTTATCCCATCACAGATTTTAATTACATATTAATTTAAATTTAAATTTATTAAGTGTGAAAAAAGCACGCCTTACAATAATAATAATAATAAAAATAATTTTTATGATCACTTTTCATTTTGGTTAATTTTTTCCACACGATTGAAAATGCTTTTCATTTTAAAAAATTTTCAAAAAAGAATATTGTATAGTACCAATAGTACATAGTACCACATAGTACATATGTACATACATACATAAATAATGTGCAAATATGTATACAAAGATTATATGTACATCTACATTATAGTCTATGTACATAGTACCAATAGTACATAATATCTAAACTTTTAAATTTGGACATCGTAAATTTCCAAGCAGTTTATTATTTATTACAAACTATCAGTTTAATATTTTTTTTTCGTTGGTTTTTCTTTAATGTTTGCATTTTTATTTTTTATAAGAGACTTCATTTATAGTATACCCAAAGAATAACCAGCAGTAAAATACATACATATATATTTTTTTAAAGTAACAAAATAAAAAATTAAAAACAAAAAATAAAAAAAAAAATACCTACACTATAAAAATAAAATAAAATGAACGATCTGCAGACAGTCTGTAATAAAATAAATGCCAACATTATACCAATAATATGCTAAAATAGTATGTATTGTATAATATTCAAATCTATTTTTGAAATTGAGAAAAAAAATAAATAAAATAAACTTAAACATTTTTGCTAATAAATACATATGTATGTATGTATATACTCGTATATATTGCACAAAGTCCTCCTCTTCTATACCCACAACCTACATTCTCGACCAATTATCTACCCCTTATTCGACATCTTATACACATCCACCTTCCACAAATAATGTTAGTCAACAAGAGTGAACTCACATCATAAATATAAATTTTTATTTAGATTGCATTTATATAGAATCTCTATGTTCTATACACAGCTATACATATATATACAATTGCAGTCTTTTATAAAAAAAATGCTGTTAAATTAATGAGTTATATAACATGCATTTACATATTTTAATTCGCTTACTTATATACATGCTTATACTTATGTAATTTATATACAAATAGAGTTTGTGTAATTGTGTCTAAATATTATAGTACTTGTAATACAGTAAAAAAAAAAAATAATTTTTATATGCATAAATCATTTGAAATTTATAATATCATAAATCCTCTTCAAGAAATACTTATTTTTTATTTAAAATGTATGATAGCTTATCTATGCCATACGTCATACTACAATATCACTTATCTATAAGTAAACTGTACCACAGTACTGATGTCATCATGATGCATGCATGTAAATTTAAGTACATCACATACGATACGAGTATAATACGTAATAGATAATAGGTAATAAGATTTTCGTTATAGATTTTCTTTTAAACAGTTTTTATTATATTACAATGAATAAATGAATAAATGCACCAGAAATACTAAAATACTAGACTGTGATAGTAAAAAATTGTTCAATAAAAAATGAAAATCTTTTAGAAAATTTCATTGTATTTTTTTTTTTCATATTTGAAAATTCAAGTAATATTTTTCGGTTATTATCCTTCAATTAAATTTTCAAATGATATAAAAATTTAAGAAAATTAAAACGGAAAATGATGTAAAGGTTTTTTTGGCTTATTTTTTTTTTCTTTTTCTGGAAAATGTTCAGAGTTCTGTATATTAATTTATGAATCGTTTAAATAAAGTTGAATCTTATAAAAAATTTTAATATCGTAAAAATTTTATTACCAATTAACCAATTACTTACTAATTCAGAATATTAATAATAATAATAATAAAATTCGAGGGAGTAACGAATTTTATATCACACAAATCTCATTTTTTTTTTAAATTTTGTTATACATATACGAATGCAGAATGCTATACATATCAAATTAATTTTTTCTCTTATTTTATATTACATATTTAAGTTTTGACATTTGCCATCAAATTTAAATTAAGCAATAAAAAAAAATGTTTAAATGATATACAAAATTAAAATATCTGATATATATCTCACTTCATATGTGCATTTTTTGAAAATGATATAAGTTCAAATTTTATCTATTATTTCAATCAATTATTTCTTGAATTGTATATTGTATGTTTATGCATGATAGAGGACTAAGTTAAGTTAAATACATTTTATACAGTCTATTTTTGGAAAAAGAGAAAATACTTTGATGAGGATAAAAGTTAGAGAGAGGGTATACATATGTCGCAGTACTACCTCTCTAGCGGCAGTTCGTTTATTATCATTCATGAATCATGAGAAAAATTTTAATCTACTCTCTTAGTGAAATATATGACAAAACAAGATTAGAAACGAAATTATGTGTATTGTACATCGTAGCAAGTGTACACTGTTGATGTAAATTTGGAAAAAAAGTGTAATAACTTATTAATGAGAGTAGAGCGAATGAAAGCTGTGGAAAGGAATGTGTAACAATAACAACATAAAATCTAACTTCATAACTTCATAAAATCTATTTCTCTCAGCATACATCTTCTACATTCTATCGTTTGCCAGTCCATACTATAAAACAAACCACGATTCACTCTAGCACCTGAGTACTATATGATCTGAATTACTTGTTATTAGTCGTCAATAAATACATTTTGATTAGCCATTCTAAGATTTTTACTTTCAAAATACTAAGAGATATTTACGCAGATATTTACCGGTAATCACATACACGAAAATTTAGAATATTTCCAAATTGTATTGGGCTTATTCTACATTCCGAATTTTAGATTTTATATGAGAGAAAATTTGGAATAATTCAAATTCAAAAGGTAGAAACCATCTCTGTTACTTTTGTCTTTGTTTTGAACGAATTCAATTTATTTTTCATTTCATTCATTTTTACAGAATTCGATTTATATACCACTTTCAAAAATTTGATAAACATTCAACATACTAAGTATGTGCAAATTACATAAATACAAATATACCTACATATTATATGCATACATAAATTAGTGCCAAATTGGCATGTTTTTTATAAAATCGTTTTCAGAAACAAAAGCTCGAAAAAAAGTGGGAGAAAAAAAAATATTTTACAACAGTGTGTTTTTTATACAATAAAAATTTTATATATACGTACAACAAACCATTCACAATAAATTTTAAAAAATATATATATATATGTATGTACAATGTGCAATTTTTATTCTGTATAAATTATAGTTATATATACAGACAGATAATGCAATAATGTGCATACAACGAATACTATTTGCAACTTAGTGTGCAAAAAATTAAAAATAAAGAAAAAATTTGTTTAATTAAAAAACAAACAAATTAAAATTTTTTCTTGAATAGTTTTATGTTTTATCTGTACGATATGATGATATTTATATATTTAATCAAGAATTTGTTTTTTCTTTATTCTGATTTTCTGATTTAATTTAAATTCTTGAATTTACCCGTAAAATATCACTTTGTTTTGATAATTCGATTGGAGGACGAATTATGATGCTAGTTCCACAGCAGGCCATATTTTGAATTTACTACTCGTATTGTAAATTATTATGATTATCCAATGTTGAAAATTTTATAAAAAAAAATATATATAATGTATATATAAAACCAACAAAGTACAAACGACAGTGGTAACGATAATATTGGTGATAAAGTTGATGTCTTTATGTTAGCAGAATTCAAAGTTTTTATTTATTATTTATTTTATTCAAAAAAAAAAAAAAAAATTTCCAAAAGATTTTACTGTAAGTATTGGATTCACTGTAAGTATTATTGCGTCAACATAATTAAAAAGTAATTAAGATACTAATTTTTTTTTCTTTTACTTTTTTTTGTATATTTTTCGAATTTTTAGTTTTATATTTTCGTTCACATCATATAAACACCGCGTTAATATACACTACTGGATCACCACAATATGTACTATATATGTACATATAATACTCGTACACAATCCTAAACGTAAATTTTGTTTAGTGGATTTCAATTTTATTTTCAATATTTTTACTCTTTTGAAATTATTCTTAATATAAAATAATCTTTTAATAACAATATTCTTTTTTGATTATTATTTTCACCTTTCTTTTATTAAAACAAAAAAAAAAATAAAAAAAAATACACAATTAAAAAGAAGGAGAAAAATTATTGAATGGCATTAAACTTTCATCAATATACTACACAGAATTTTTTTTTTTCACATTTTTTGTACGTTATGTGTACATTATGTACATCCGAGTATAAAATTTATGACTTTCAAAGAATAGATATTCACAAAAATTTCAAGTATATTATGTATTTGAACATTATAATTAAAACACTTCATCTATAGTAATGTATTGCTAATTTTTTTTTTCTTGTACATACATCTCTATATATCATTCTTTATTCCGCTTAATTTTGTGACATAACATTTTTTGATAATTTCTATTTTTCTTTTTCTTTCAATATATTCAAGAAATATACATTTATATGAATATGTGTTAGCTGTCTATAATTATAAGTATGTATATATAATATTTTGTCAGAATACATGCGAGTATGTACATGTATATGTTAACCATCTGTTCATTTTTTAAATAAAAAAAATATGTGTGTATTATAATTTACGAAAAAATAAAAAAGGAAATAAATAAAATTCTATAGATACGCATATATGTATTTCGAATTTTCGAAAATTTAAAATTAACACATTTTCAAGAAAAAGAAAAAAATAAAAAAAAAATTCGAATTCATAAATAAATTTAAATAAAACTGTTAGGCCAATGATAAAATATTAATAAAATATTTTTTTAAATTTCAGACGTTTTTTTAAATTGTTTTCATTTTTTTTTTTGGACATTTTTACATTTTCTGATATGTTTTTTTTTTTTTTGTTTTGTAAACAAAAAATTAATATAGAAATTTTATAAATCTTATATTTAAGTAACATCAATAGATACTCGTAATGTGTTCAGTTTATCTCATTCGAAATCAATTAAAAAAATAAATAAATTATAAGGGATTAAGTGTATTTACATTATATACCTACAAAGAAAAAAAGAGACATAAAAATTTATAAAAAAAAAAATTATTTGGCAGTTTATAAATTTTTTCCTCTTTAATTTTTTTTTTTCGTTAATTATTAAATAGATAGTCTACACACCACACATTACAAGAAAACTCATAATATGTATACACATATAATAGGTACATGAATCAGGGCCGAATTAACAATGTAGGAAAAATGATCATCAGTTTTTTAGAACATCAAAGAAAAAATATACCCCACTTTTTGATATCTATACTCATTTCCAAAATTCACTTTCCATCGTATAAATTCAAAAAAATTCTTAGTGTTCTCAAAAATTAATTAGTTCTTATTCATTAAATTCAAATAGTGATAATTTCTCAACCTTATTACAGTCTTCGAACAATTCAATCTCATTTTCGACATAATAAAAAAGTTCAGTAAATTAAATAATAAGGATAAAAAAAGATAATTAGATAGTGTTCAAATTTATCAGCGATGCATTGATATGGTTTCGATATCAACTTGTTCAGTTGAACGTTCAATTTTTAAAGTTAAGGTATTATATTAAAGAACCAAATCAAATGACAGGCCGGAAAAGATATTTTACAAAACATAAATTTTTAAAATTTAATAACAAACAAACAAAGTAGATTCAGTGGTCTAGCGGTATGGGGAACTGACCTACTTACCACGAAGTCACATTTCACGAATTCGATTTCCATGCCATACAAGAAAAGTAAAAAAAATAATATTCAGTTTCTGATTGCTTATTTCCAAATTTAGGTTACCACCAAAGTTCACTCAATACTAATTTGTTATAAAAAAAAAAACAGATTAGAAAATGGTGTTTCGATTCTACTTATACTAACAACAAGTAAGGCTGCTATCACATGAATCTGAATCTGAAAAATTCAGATTCAATTTCAAATAATGCATGGTTGCAAGTATGAGATCTGTTACAATTCAGCATCTGGAAAAATTCCGGTTCGTGTTTCCGTTTTGTAATTTGATTATTTTCAAAATAGAAAATGTAACATTTGACAGTAAATGTAACATGTCACATGTATCTGAAATCTAAATTCATAGCTGAACCACTGTAGTATCAGCTAAATTCGGGTAAAAACCAAATTCTGATTGTTCTATAACAACAACAAATTTAAATAACAAAAATTTGAAAACAAAATTTGACTAGATTTCAGATTCAGAATCAAAATGAAAAACCAATTAAATTTGAATCTGAAATTTTAAGTTTCATTTTCAATTTCAGATTCATGTGACAGTAGCCTAAACTGTAAATTATTTAGATTATAGTAATAAGCCTTATGCCTATCATGTAATTGAGCTTGTTTCCTTAGCAACGAATTAGTGGTTTGTAATCCACATTTGCCTGTAGAAATTACTTGAAATGAAGGTTTGGCTCAATTTGAGTGGTACCTATTTAAATGTAGATTATCGAAGAAGAAGAAGAAGAATGTTAATATAAAAAAAATTTTAAAAGCTAACTTTGATTCATTTAAAACTTTTTACAAAAACTGTTCATCATTCATATTACATATTTTGAACTTGTATTTATATAGGGAGTACTGATTGATTATTAATTTAGGACTTAAATAACCCAGATGTCGTAAACCGGCCCTGTCTCTAGTGTGTACTATACTCGTATGTACATACTATAGCTATATTGTATACGCATAAATTATTTTTGTTTGTTTCTTGAATTTCCCTTTATTATCAAAATAATGTTATAGATAGAGTCATTATTACTGATGTGTATATACGTAGTGCACACATTTTTGTGTAAGGTAAATTCATTCAAATATGTAAAAAATAAAAAAAAAATTTAAAAATAACAAAAAAAGTTTTGTGACAAACTAAATTTAAATTATCTTCTGTCTATTTTGGCTGTTATTTGCTGATTCTATTATTGTTGTATGTTATACTTTATACATAATATGTATGTATTTATATTTATTTTAAATTTATATAATATTATTAATTATTATACATTATATATACGAAATATATAATATTATGTATGGATATTAATATTAATATGTTCATATGTATATCATTGGATTAAGAAAATTCATATTTATATCGCACATTGCCTTGATAAAAATTTTTATATACGAGTATGTACTACATTATCGCGCATCATTTATCCGATTTGCAATGTTATTCTTTTTTTATATCTTTATATTTTTTGCAATGACACTATATTTGAATTTTATAAAAAAGAAAATAAATTTTATAATTTCTACATAATATAAATTTATATATTTCAAGATCAATTAATTTGTATACATACTGTTTACACACATATTCATATGAGCATTTATTATTATTATTATTATTATACAAAAATGAAATTATAATTTAAAATTTTGATTTGAATAAAAAAAAAAAAAGAACACATGAAAAAGTAAAAAATATAGAATAAATAACAGAATAAAATTCTATTTAAAACAATCATGTACCATATTTACACACACGAGTAGATATAAAACAACTGATTTGCATTTTATTTTCAGTTAGTTAAACTGATCCGAATCAGATCAAATAGTATGTAAATACATATATTACTTATAGATACACTTTACACTTTACACTTTACACAAAGTTTGCGTAATACATGGTAATACATAATCTCATATTCATTGTAACAGCGTTATTTTATACATAATTGCACGCAAAAAAAATTAAATTTGTTTTCTTTTATTTTAAAAAACTACAAAATTCAAAGAGAATTTATAAAAAAAAAAAATAATAATTTTCATTTACACGAAATTTTAATTACATTTTTATTGTTCTGTTTCTATTTTGTTTTATTTTATTATTATTTTTATTTTTTTATTTGTTAGCAATTAATATTATTCCCATAATTCTAGTCTTACCATGTATAATAAAATATCGAAAATAACATAAATTTACGAGCATTTATGTATTATGTATACTTAGAAAATACCGAATTTAATTCAAATTTTCATTTAACGAAAAAACCACAAAAAAAAAAATTTGAAAGAAAATTTAAAATTTTCAATTTGTTTTTAATTTTTTTTTTCATTTGTTATTATTTTTTAAACTTTTATGTAATTTTATTAACTTATAAAAAATATGAAAACATGTATACTTGTGGCTCCATTTGAATTTTAAAAATGTTTTCTTTTTCTTTCATTCTTGATTCATTTCAAATTTTCAAATTTTTTTTTTTTAATTAAATAAATCTATAGAGAAACAGAAGGTATAAATAAAAGAAATAGAACAAAATACATATATGTATGTAATAGCTATAATTCATTTATTTTTGTTTTGTTTTATTTTGCGTATGATCACAAGATAGATAGATATTCAGACAAAAACTATTCAAATACTATTTTCGGTCGGGATATTTTCGTCATAAATTTTTCAGTTTGATTCAAATCAAAAATAAAAAGGAAAAAATATATATAAAAAAAAAAAATAACTGAAAAAAAAATCAACAACAAAATTAGAAGATAAATTTTTTTTTTGCTGTGAAAATATTTGACAAAAGAGAATAAATTATGTATCATTCTTGCGATTCTCATTTTCTATTTCTTTTTATTTTTCCTCATAGACAGATATATACGAGTATGTATTCAACTGAAAAATATTTAAAAATTTTTATTTAGATTTTTCTTCAACCTAGTGTATATAGATATTATACAGTGTGTACTATTTGCATACATTGTAGATATTGTATACAAATTACAAGTAAAACGTCTACCACATACAAGTATGTACACTTTTAAGATCTCATATGTACTATATTCGACAATGGATATACAATCATTGAGAATTTTTTATTTTATTTTTATTTTTCTTGCGGTGGTAGTGTTTTTGTCATTACACTAGAATAACATTTATGCACTACATTTATATGCTTTACTCTGTTTCTTTTACTGTCGATGTGTAAATGGTTTAAATTATATTCAAAGGCTCTAATAATAACAGTATGTATGTATATAATAAAATGAAAAATTTTAAGACAATTGCAAAATTGAGAGAATATTTTGGCAAAAAACAGAAAATACAAATTAAGAATGGCGCCGGTTCTAAAAAACAAATACAAATAACAAGTTGTAAAAGAGGGATGGATTGAATGCATAAGAAGCAGACAAAAGAACATAAAAAATTACCAAAATCGTAAGAGTGACAAAAATAAAGAGAGAACATTTTTGATGTCGAGTTAGAAGAATTCATAGTCAGTCAAAGTGATGAAATTTTCGATGAGAATAGCAGTAATCATATCATATGACCTATTTTTGACTAAACCAGACTCGAGACTACTACTCTCCTAATTATTCCTATTACTCCTCTCTAATTATTGAAAATGAATCGTTTCGAAATCGATTAGAAAACTGATAGACTTCTACGCATAATTTTAGATAAAATCGAATTGTTGGACTATGAAAAAAATTCTATATACATACTTGAAAACCTATAGGTATAAGTTTTAAATAAAGAATTCTTATCTACTTATGCAAATTTTTTAAGCCCTTTATACATATTTACTAAAAATAGGATCTATATTTTTTTCTAAAATGGATTATTCTAAAATCATTGAAAAAAGTGAGATATTTTTGAGACACATAAATCACCACGAAAAAGAATGATTTCGATCAATCCAAAAATAAAATAAAAACATATTTTTTTTTTTTGCAAATTCATCGATAATTTGTCTAAATTGAATGCTCATTATGAGGCTTAAAAACGAAAATAAATTATTTTTTTATCTTTTTTTTTTACTGTAAATGGTTTTATATATGTATATATATGTATTTTTTTTAAAGTATATAACGAATCAATAAACATGATGGTGGTAAATGATTAATGAATTAATTGATAATTCATTTAAAACATAAATATTTCACACTAGATTCTTAATTCGAAAAAAAAAATAATCAAATAAAAAATATTTATCGTATTTCATATTTGTATATTCATGCACGTCAATCTATTGCTTGATCAGCAATTACTCGAATTATTATGTGTTAAAAATTTGTTTATTTTTTTTTTTTTTTGTCCGTTATTTATATAAAGTAGCAAATAATGTTAAATTGAATTAGCATCAAATATCGATGTGATGCGTATTTAGTATCTCTATATAAATGTAAATTTTCTTTAACTTCCATTTTTTAGACTTTCTTATTTACAGTATGTGACATGGTATGACTGAATTCCAAAATACATCGGCACAGTATATTAATTTAACTTCAGTATTTGCTGGCATAAATGTGCATAAATGATGCATTTTAGAACTGAACCGTGTTTATTATACATGTACAGTATGTAGAGCACAAAATTAAAAAAAAAAATTAATGCAAATTAGAAAAAAAAAAAAAAAACAAAGACTTACTTCTAAAATTGGTGATTGATTATCAAGAGGCACTAGTGGTTTAACTGGGACGGGCCTTATTAGATAATAATATGCAGTTGCTGCAGCAGCTCCGATTAATGATAAAATACCAGTCGTTCCACCAAAATATGTTTGAAAACGATTGTTGATATCGTCCACTAATTTTATTTAAATTTTTTTTTTAAACACAAAAAACAAAAAAAAAAAAAGAATTGAAAATTCAAATGAAAATAAAATAAAGTTTTTCATTTAATGATATATGAAGCATAATGAACTGATTTGTCTATATTTAAATATTATGTAGTAGATACAATATATGTAAAAAATTGTATATAAAACATAAAACTGAATGTAATTCTGACTTTGTAAATTTTTGATTAATTTCGAATTTCGAATTAATGATTTACTACAAAGTTATGTGCATTAAATTAAATCAAGTGAAACCAAAAAAAAAAAAAAAAAAAAGTTAAATTTTGTACAATATTAAGATAACATATTTTTTTCAAATATTTTACTATAATTCGGTAATCGGATTGAAAGCCAATTTTACATGATACGAAATAAAATTTTAATTTTCGAAATGTCATTTAAGCAGTAATAACTATTTTCTTACATAAATGAAATAAATGAAAATTTATAAATGATAAAAATGTAATTTATTTACTTACGTGTTTCTATTATGTAATTCATAACTATATTCTCAAGATGTCCTATTATTTATCAGCATAAAAATACCATAAAATTATAGAACTGAAATGTAAATAAGAGAAAAATAAATATGAAAATCAAAATAAATTTCATACAACTATACAAATTCAAATCCTTTTGAAATCCTTTTCTTTTTGTAAAAATAAAAAAAAATATATAAAAGTAAAAATTTCATAAATTAATCACATACAAAATATTTAAATTTTAGAACTATAACACATAGTATCCACTTCGCACGCTCTATTTATACATACTTTCAGTTTCAAATCATATAAATTTGTCTGAACGACACTATATCTATTGCAACTACTTTAAAAATGTTTCGAATTAAATTTCCAATTTTGTGAAGAAAAAAAAAACAACTCAAAATTACTATTTTTCCTTAACTCACAAAATCAATTCAATGAAAAATGAAAATTGTTTATAAAATTTCAGATTCTAAATTATTGAAAATGGTATAAAGGAAAAAATGTATTTTTCTAAATAATTTTCTGCTTCAAAAATTATTAAAATACAAATTTGATAAAAAAAATAAAAAAAAAACGATATAAATTCTATATATTATAGAAAAATGTATACAAGAGTTATTCAACAGATTTAGATAAAATTTGAAGATAATAAAACTTTAGTTATATCTACCAATCTGTATACTTATGTAATGTATTTACAATATCAATTAGTTCAACTATAGATTTACTGATGTCCTATATACATATACTTGTTTGTATACTATTAATGTATAAAGTTTTAAAATGCCTGTATATTGTATGTGTACATGAGTATGCATATGTCTGCTAAAAATATAAAAAAAAATATTTTTTTTTATTAATTTCTTGTTTGTTAAAGTTTGGCTTTTATTTTTTAACTAATCTAAAATTCAATTTTAATAAAATATTAATTGTATAAGTATGTACATGCGATTTATGTACATGATATGGGAATGAACATTAAAATTAAACATATATACATACATATAATGAAAGAATATACACATGTTACAAGGTGTTACAAATGAAAACTTCGTAAAAAAAATATGCAATTTAAAAAAATGCACTATACATTCACATGAATATAATAATACAATTAAATTCTTTCCTAAATCCTTGAAATATGTATACATACTTACAAAATTAATTATACAACATGTAAGTATGTATGTATAAAAATTTATATAAATCCATAAATTATTATAAATTTGTGCAGATATATAGTATATAAATATGAAATAACCTCTACATATATATTTGAATTTTTAAATCAAAATAAAGAAAGGTTATATACCTATATGTACTACCTATACTTTCTTTTAATTTTTAATGAAATCTTTAATTACTAATTAATTATATGATTCTATCATTCTACAAAATTACAAACAAAGTAGATATGAACTATATCATATGCTAACATTTAATATAATAAAAACATATGAGTGTGTTTGTACAGGTAAACATTATACACGAATTGAGCAATGCATTATACGTACACACATGTGTATGTAAGTACGTATGTTCTGGTTCAATTAATAACAATATAATTTATTAAATTCGTTCAATAAATTCAAGGATATTTACAATAAAAACGAATTTTGTTGAACAAAATATTTTCGAAATACAAATACGACATTATATAGGTAATATACCTATATGTACATATACATTAATTGGTATTTAAATAAAATATAAAATCAAATATGTACATATACATAAGGTGCGTGTCACCGTATCGCTCTCTGTTAATGAAAACAGAAAAAAGAGAAAGTTAAAAAAATAAATTTTTTAAAAAAACATTTTACAGAAAACAAAATGTATATGTATGTACATACATATATATTTTAATACCTATCTATTTTTTACTAAATGATGCCATGATATATTAATATCCTTATTTATCTACACATATAATAGTAATATAGCATTGTATAGTCATTGGTATTTGGTATAGCTAATAAGGCTACCTAAATGATGTTTATATACATATATACATATATATTATATATAAAGGATGTATTGTATAACAAAATTGTTTTAAAACAAAAGCTTTGTATTATTCCGTTTTGCATGTCAACTCTTATAAATATACATATAGTATATGTAGGTGTATACATACAAATATATACATATATATTAGTATATCATTGTGTATTTTTTATTCATACATGTACTCGTATGTATGTAATTTCAAGTATATAGTCAAGTATCCTTTTCTATCCTTTTCAATTTTATTTATATTCAAAAGAAATTATTTATTTTTTATTATTTGTGTTTTGTCTTTGCATGAATACATTTATTTATACATACATATATGTATAGACACGTGTAAATGTGTTGTTATTTTATTTTAATTCAAAATTATACTTTGTTTTCATTATAAAAAAAAAAAAATAAAAAAAAATTCTATGATACAAAAACTAAGAACAAAATAATAACTAAAAATGAAAAGTGTAAGATAATAATAAGAAGAAAAATGGATAAAATGTACATAATGTGCTGTGTATACCGTACCGTGTATATTATGAGTATATATACATGTCAATATTTATAATTCGTCAATAATGTTATATCACGTTATATGTATACTCACATATGTATATACATACATAGATACATACATCATCCATTTACCAGTTCATTTCAAACTAAATTTGCTTTAACATATTGCACTGTAACATTTCGTAAAGCTTTCTTGTGCTTTTTCATTACAAAAATTTTTTGAAATATATAAAAATAAAAAATAAAATCAGCCACCACAACAGATATTATTACTGTATTTAGTTTCAAATTTCAAATTATTATTCATTTCGAATCCATTAAATTTTAACTCAAAAATAAAATAAAAATTTCAAAAATTAAATAAAATTTCAAAAAGAATTTATAAAAAGCTTTACCTAATTTAAATTGTTTAGAAAAAAAAAATTTTTCATAAAATTTTATAGAAAATTTTTGTATTGAAGTGTATTTAAATTTTGAAAAATTTTCATTAGAAGTGTACAGAAAATAATATACAGAATGTTTGCGTCAATATGATTAGTCTTATATCGTATACATGATGGTATGATGGTGCATGTATATTTCAATATTCGATTGAAAAACATTTATAAATAGTTTTCATAAAGTCATGAAAGGAAAATAAGGAAAAGTTTTTAAGAAGTAGATTAATACGTTAAAACTATACCAACTTTGACCAACTTACACTCTATCCCTAAAATCAATGTAATAAAAAAGAGTCGTTTTTTATTTCCAAAAAATCTCCCTTCGATTATTTCATTCAAGGCCAAAAATCGATTTAATGAGTAAACTAAAGCACTAAAGGGTGAAAAACACCCTTCATCAACAATTATTAGGGTATTTTTAGTTTTATGGTTTTATTCATGTAGTAATTTTGTCGTTGCTAGTCAAAAATTATATTCACTTTATACGATTGTAAACTCACAAATGTGTGCATATTTAAATGTGTACATATTCTTTCTGCATGATGGGTATATGTATGTACTTATGTATGAACTATGAATATGTACGTACCTAACATATTATGGTTCAACAAATTTATTAATAATCTTTGGCGTACAGTGTATGATTATAGTTAGATTTCTTATACGTATACGAGTATATACGTACGTTTAGTATTGTATATAGGGTAACGAAGCCTATTACCGGCCACCTTCCTATTATCGGCCAACAGTTCTAAAAATCGAAAAAAAATTCTAAGGATAACGGTATTATTTGAAATTGGAGTTTTTTTCTAACTAGGTATTTAACATGTTTGTAATTAGATAATAAAAAATTGCAGCTGTGCAATAATTTGCGTTTTTTGGCTCAATCTATACGAACGATTTATAGAAAGTAGTAAAAAATTGTTTTTTTCTTAAGATACATAAGTTTACCAAAAAGAGTTCAAAAGTGTTTTGTAAAGTGATAAATACAATTTATAATTTTTAATAGGTAAAGAATACTTTAAATTGAGTAAGCAATTCTTCAAATATTTAAAATTTTTATTAATTATATTAATTTTTGCGCGTCCGGTAATAGAAAATAAAATAAGCAGTGCTCTCTAATTATCGGCCGCTGGTGGCCGATAATATAAACCATGGTTTTTTCTTATCGGCCACCTAACTACAGTACATGCTCGGTAATTTCAACTAATAAAAACCAGCCTTGTTGAAAATTCAGAACAGTTGAAATCACAGGACAAGTGAAAACTTCATATCATTAGCACTATTTTAAACAAAAATACAAAAATAATACTCGCATAGCTATGTATTTTGACTTTTTTCTATATGTTTACATAAAAGAAAAAACAAACTGTACATTCAATTTAAAGAAATATAATATTTGAAAATATAAATTATAATATTTAGAGAGAAAATCTTAATACATTTAAGTTTTAATGTTGATACTTTTTATCGGGTGTTTTCTTTAAAAAAAATCTATAAGGCATGTTTTCCAGGCTTTTATTGAGCTCATTTTATTGATTGCATCCTCTTTGAGTTTTTGAATAACTGTGATGTCGTAAGAAACATAGTTTTGTGTAGCCCACTTAATGCCCATATCAATTGCTTGAACGGCATCAGAATGTTTTATTTTCTCAAGGTCTTCCACCTCTTCTTCATCTTCATATAAATTACTGTCATTATCATCATTTTCAACGTCACAAATTAGTTCACTCAATTCATTCTCCAAATTTTTTTCAGACACGTTTAGATAGATTTATTTTTATGTACCAAATCACGAAAGTTGAAACTACAGAGCAGTTCTGATATTTGTGGTTGAAACTATAGAATAGTTAATGTTGAACGCTTAAGTGTTGAAAAGATCCAGAGTTGAAATTGTCGAGTTTGTACTGTATTTCTATTTGTTACTGTTTCGTTTGTTTTCATTATTTTTTTTTTATTCATTTTTTACATTCACATAATTTTGTTTGTTTAATAAAGTTTTTTTTTCCAAATTTGTTAAAGTTTATTTAAAGTTTGGTTTATTGATATTCACTAGATTCATATTTTTCTGTTGGCCGATAATGGGAACCAATTTGGCCGATAATAGGAAAAAAGTGGCCGATAATTGGAAAAAAGGATCGATTTTGGTTTAAATGATAAAATAATAATAAAAAAATTGAAATTATGAAATAAACTGTTAATAAGTAAAAACTTAAAACTTAAACTTAATTATCGAAATTATTTAATTTTCTCCAAAATTATTTTTTTCCATGAAAAATAAAATTCAATTTAGCAAATTCGTTAAGTGGCCGGTAATAGGGACTGTTACCCTATATAAGAATTTTTTTCTAATTTTTTTTTAATTGATATTAATTATCAATCAATTGAAAATCATACCAAAGCAATTGTTTAAAACGCCGTTTTTTGTTTGTGATTTTTGTATCTAATTTTTTTATTGTACAAATTCTATTCTTATGTACATACATGTATATATGTATGTATGTACATATAAGCATATTATTAAACAAATTTTTTTATGTAAGTATGTATGTAATATAGTAATATGAATAAAATTTCATGATAAATATTAATAGAAAAAAATATCTGATGATATTATATTATTTATTTATGTACTCGACACTCGTATAAAAATAGTACGAGTATTAAAAGATTTCATATCTTATCGTAATTAACTTAAAATAAAGCAAAATTCCATTTATCTTTTATGCTAAATTAAAAGGTATACATAGTATATATGTATAAATTTCAAATTAACAGATTATAAAATACTAATACAAATATGCACTGTTATATGTATATATTTACATACATACATTTATTTATAAGTACAAATAAATAATAAAAATAAAGGAAATGTAGAAAAATATAAGCCTCAACATATATAGGTACTTATGATGGCATTTATGCCCATTAAAAATTGTTTTTTTTTTTTTTTTTTAAAGAAAAACTCATTTTTTATTGCTACATGTATGTATATAGGTACGAAGGGTATACGAATATTAGAACAAGATACAAATTACAAAGATAAAACATCTAGGTATTTATGGTCATACATATATGTATGTACATATATTAAATTTCTTGAATGCAATTATTGTGTATTATGAAATGTACGTCCTACATTGGTACACACGTACAAAGGTTGTACAAATTACGAATGAGTACGAATGAGTATTTTCATATACACATTATATACAAGTAGGTATTTTTGTATATACATATGCACCTATATAATTCGTATTTTATATATATTATGATTGTCATTGTGCACATATGTACTTTTTCCAAAAATCGATTTTTTCTATCATCTGCAAAGCAGTACACGGTAGCTAATACATTATACGGTTTTTTTTTAATGTGCACTGTACGAGTATACAGATATGTAAACATGTTTGTACATATAATATAATGCTATATAGGTATAGGTAAATGTATGTAA
This sequence comes from Villa cingulata, assembly GCA_951394055.1. Classification (NCBI taxonomy): domain Eukaryota; kingdom Metazoa; phylum Arthropoda; class Insecta; order Diptera; family Bombyliidae; genus Villa; species Villa cingulata. The sequence goes on along the minus strand of OX596020.1, from coordinate 5,136,372 downwards.
CATAAATAGATTCGGTATGTAATTACATACCAGACTTATTTGTAATAAATACCAATAGAATTATTATTTTATTAAAAAACAAAAGGTTATTAATATCTTTAATTACCTTCAGTATTTATAATTAAAATTAATTAGTAATAATTAAATGTAAAATATAATTTTAACTTACATACACACTTTATTATTACATATCCTGAAATTAGGAATATGTATTAATTCTTTTTATTTCATTTATCGTATTTCGTATTTTTTTTTTTTCAAATTATTAAAATTTCACGATTAGATAATTATTTAAAATTTATTTTTCTATATACCTTTAATTATATTTTTTTTTTTTTTTCAATTAATTATTTGAATATTAAATACTTATATACATAAACGTAGAATTAATATAATGTACTGTACATGTACATATATAAATACGAGCAAACTTTTTAGGTACTATATACATACTCGTCGTATGTATTCTAAATCAAAAATTAATTTTTAATTTTTAATCATAATGAAAATTTATTCTAGATTTTATATTGAAATATTTTTTATTAAATTCATATATACAGATATATTTTGTAAAATGTTATCATATAATAATATATATAGTGCATTTATGAATTATGAATATGCGTAAGTAAATACATATACATATATGTACATACATACATATATCGCTGTGTCTGATTTCGTTTTTATCACATGTTCTTTGTTGTACGTAGATGCATACTACATACATGCATATACATATGCATATATACACTCGTTATGTAGATACGATTTTTATGAATGTGTACAACAAAAATATAATAATTAATTATTACTTTATTACTTAGTAAATAAAATATATAATAATAAATAATTATTCTTAAACGAAGAAACAAAAAAATTTTGTAAAAATAAAATAATATTTGTTTGAACTATTGACCAAAACAAAAATATTTCATTAAAATCTTATCACATATTTATTTCATTTTTGATTTATTTAATATTCCTTATACATATATATTATTAAATTTTTTATTATTTCTTTATATATGTTTTTAATATTATTTATATTTTTAGTTTTCTTTTTTAATTTTATTTTCTATTTTCTTGTTATCATTGGAAGAAAAAAAATACCAGATGAGAAATACTTAAAAACACAATGCAAAGAATATATTATATTTTTATAATGAAATGCAACTTCTTTGGTATTTTATTCTTTGTAAAACAAAACAAAAAAAAAAACCACACCATCACCATACACATACACTTCAATTTTATAAGGAACGGCAACAGAAATCATAAATAAAGTGGTTGAAAAATATATTTTTATTTTTTTTTTTAATGACATTAATAAAATATGCCAGATAATAAAATGAAAAACTAATAAAAAAAATATTTATTAAAAAACCTGAAAAAAATAAAAAAAAAAAAAAAAACAATGAGAATAATCAATGATTGAACTTAGTACGTACGTTTGCACATATAGCGTACATATAGCGTATGGTATAATAAAAATTGAATTGGATATATTACGAGAATTTTAGCTTTTTTTTTTCTTTATTTTTTTTTTTTGGTTTTTTATTCTGGATTCTCTGATTCTCTCTTGTATATGAGTGCACTACACGTACATACTCGTAAACGTCATATACACAGTTATATACATACCGTTTTTATAACAATAATTTTAGTTTTTGTTGTAAGTACTATATGATGCATATAAAAGAAGTTCATATATATGCAAATTTTCAATGTACGACGTACGACAGTATTATATATTATATGGATGTATGATTGTAATTTACATACTGCACTCGGGAAAAAAACAGCCCTTTTGTTGTTGTCGTTGTTGTTTTTGTATCCGCTTTAACTGTAATATGTCTATTATACAGATGTTTATAATTTTTATTTAGTACGAATATTGTTTTTGAATTTTGACTATATCGTTTACATTAAAAGATTTATTAGGTATGTAATTGTATATATTGATGTATGTAGGTATATTTTTTAAAAAATGAAATTTGTGATATTTTTTTTTTCTAATGTCTTTTTTTGTAATTTTTATTTTTTTAATTTAATTTTAAATTTATTTAATTATTAAACTGGAATGAATATAAAAATTATAATCAAACTATGTACACATATAAAAAAATACTATGTACTTGTATGTAAGAACTAACCGATGATACTGTTTCGTTATGTTATTACATGTAAAAATAAAATTAAGTAATCTGGCTGGACTAAAATTTTATTACATACATATATACATACATATTTACTAAATATATTATGTACATAAGTACATATAATATGTATGTATACGCATAATAACTAAAAATGATATCTATATAGCACAGAAATTTATATTGTATGTTTGTTCATAGAATTACTTATATTTATTTATTCCAATAAATATGACCTTAATATTTTTAGGAAACAAAAAAGCAATATACAAATGTAACATACTTTCATTATCTACATCTAAATATAATATTAGTAAACTAAATGAGTTTAGTTTTATCAAATATTACAACATACATATATATATAATGCACTACAATTTTAATAGTTTACTTTTAATATTTTTCAAAAATCAGAATTTAACCCAAAATAAAAATAAAACAAAAAAAGAAATAATAATAAAACACATAAACACCAAAATATAAATTCTATTACACCAATTACACTGATTACACAAGAAAAACTATGTAGAAAAATAATATGTAATTTCTTATTCAATATTCTATTTTATCTATATTGGAAAAGAAAAATTCGATATAATATGTATCTGTATTGGAAACCGGCGATATTCAATTATTTAAAGAATATACACAATTATTGTCGAAAATTTTTATAAACATCAATTTTCTTTCGGTATAATATGGGTATGATATTGAAAATCATATGTTCTTCAATATATTTGTATGCGCAACGCAATGTGATGTGTATGTTTTTTTTTTCGATTATCTTTCTCTCTATCTCACTATAAAAAATTTTCTTGACGAGAAGAGCATAGCAGCAGTGAGCAGTACACATTATGCATGCGCATGCATGATACATGCATTCATATCATCGCATGATATTGGCAATTGGCATTGGTCTACCTACATCTTACATCTACCATCTACACAGGCACACACAATCATTGGATGAATCATTCACATTATTTTCTATTCAGCATTTTAAAAATTTTTCTCTATGCATTTTCTTTATTTTTTGTTTTTTTTTCATTTTTTGTACGTACATATAAATTATTTTCAGTAGCTGAATTAAAGGGAATTACCATTTGAAATAGGATCATATTTGAAAATGTCATCTACAATATTATTTCAATACGTAACTTGAAATACCTATATGAATTACAAACAGAAATTTTCAATTGAAAAATCAGGACATTACCAACAATGTCATTTTCCATTACACCAGGACCAATTTACATATTCACGTAATACAATCAAATTGCTGAATTTATTAATGTTGAGAATCTAACCGAAAAATATATTCAAATACTGTAATTCATATTTTATGCAGTTCATATTTTTTTTTTTTAATTTCTTTTAAAATTAAAATGTTTTCATATTATTTATGCTTTAAATCAATTTATTTTTCATTATTACTTATAATTATATATATATTTTAGTTTTAACATGTCGTATCCTGTATTCTATAGTCCTTAATTATGTATCGGTAGTTGTAAATGAAGCAATAAAAACGTTAACAACAGTAATCATAAAAATTCCACCAACTAATAAATCATTTGTTCGACTAATTTTATTTCGTTTTCCAGATTTTCGAATTTTTCTCTTAAAATGAAATAAAAATTTAATAAGAACAATTTACAAACACATTTTTTCGTTTTCAGTTATTCTTTTTTAAATTTCAAATATACGCGTTCTCATATTACTTACTTTAAAAATTAATCCAATTCCGACAGTTACTTGTAACACCAATGAAATAATTATCAGTATAAGACTGATGTAGTACGTTTGTGAGGTTGAATTGTACGTTATCAAAAACCGCAACTGATTAGCATTGGCTGTAAGTAATGCAATATCCATCATACCTTATTATTTTAAGAAAAATAATGAAAAAAATAAATTTCGTTAATTCAAATTTTGTTCAACAGTATAAAATATTATGTACCACAACAATTAAATATTCATTACCTTCAGCGATATTTTTATTTGATGCAAAATTTTGTTTATAATTCGATCCACCAACACCATCAATTTCACATTTTCCACAATCCTTTTCAAATTTAACTGTCATCATATCGTTTTCTTTGTCAACGGACATATCTTTTTCTGGCTGAATTTCAATGCAATCTTCTGTTAATTCTTCATCGTTGATTTCATCATCTTCATCATCATCAATTATGATAGAAACACCTTTTGAATTCGAGCAACAACTTGAAGAATTTATTTCATCGATTTTATTCATGTTTTTTTTTAAAAAATTCTTTTATTTTTCACAGCTGAATAATATAATATTCATAGAACAAATACGACTATTTGAAAAATGAACGCACAATGATTCTAACTACGAAAACTATTAAAACATTACTAAACGTTTAATATGAAAAATAATATTTTCCACAACAATATATAAAATTTATAAATTTCTTATCGAATTTTGCGGTTAAAATATATTATAATACGGTGTTAGTTAGTCAGAATAATAGACAGCGAATGACGAAGATGGACTGTATTTGAATTTTAAATTATTAATTTTTTTTATAGTTTTCTAATTTTAAAAATTGTTCTATTCAAAATAAAAGTTGATTCTAGTTTAGTTTAGTGGTTTATTGATAAAATTTAAAAACATTTACAAAACTATTACATATGTAGGTATATGTTATTTAGATTTAGAAATACATATGTAAAATGATATAACTGCATTAAAAAAATTTATAATAAAATTGTAATTAGATTTTTGTAACATTATTTAATAAAGAGTAGTAACATATAATTACGATGAATGCAAAAGTGGAAAAAATTTCTATAGTTATAAAAAAATATATAATAAAATCCTTTTTCTTTTCTTTTTTTGTGTACTTAAATCTAATAAATGCAATTTTTGTATACAAATTTATCGAATAAAAAATAGAAAACAGAAATGGAAAAAACAAATCAGTAAATACATTAATTATACTTATCACATATCTTCACTTAATCGAAATCACTCATCATTATACATTGTATTATAATTATTGTCTATTTATTTTGTTTATAGTCCATTTCTATCAATATAAAAAAGTAAAAATATTCTTTGAGAACATTTTTAATTTCAGCTGATTAAACTAAAATTTATCGAAAGATCGTAGCATATTTTATTGTATGACGGTTGTATTTTTATTTTATTAATTGTATTCCTTTCGGATATGTTTAGCAATCGTACTCAATTGCATATTCGTTGTACCCTCATAAATTGCACCAATTTTACAGTCACGATAGAATTTTTCTTGAGGGAAATCTTTAGTGAAACCAACACCACCCATCCAATCTATACATTTTATTGTTGTTTGCTGTGCAACTTCGGATGCATAGTATTTAGCCATGGCCGCTTCTTTTGCAAAAGGTTTTCCACTTTCTTGAATTCTAGCCGCATTATATGTTAACAGACGTGCACATTCGATTTGTGTGGCAATCGTTGCTATCTGATGTTGCATCGATTGAAATGAGAATATATCTTGACCAAATTGTTTACGTTCCAATAAATATGGTATTGTAGCATCGAAACAACCCTGTGCCAAACCAACCATTTGTGCACCAATACCGATACGTCCTTCATTTAAAAATCCTGCTGCATACTGATATCCTTTACCAAATTCACCTATTTTGTTAATTTTAGAGATTTTATTTATTTATTAGATTAGATCAACATTAAAATAAATACAGTATTATCATCATTGCATTTACCTAATAGATTTTCTTCTGGAACACGAACATTTTCGAAATGTACCATACACGTTCCTGATGCACGAATTCCGAGTTTATTCTCTTTTTTAGCAACACTTAGCCCTGGACTGTCTCGTTCAACAATAAATGTTGTAATTCCTTTGTATCCCTAAAATGAATTTAATTTTAAAATTTAATTCTTGTTTTTAAATTATCGTATTTGTTTTTACTTACAGCTTCTGGTTTTGCATTTGCCATAACAAGAAATAGTCCAGCAACATCTGAATTTGATATCCACATTTTAGTTCCATTGATCACATAATGATTTCCATCTTTTTTAGCTACAGTCTTTAACGAAAATGCATCTGAACCAGATGTTGGTTCTGTTAATGCAAAACTTCCAGCCTATATAAAAGTATAAAAACAACAGAAAACAATAAAAATCCATTTCATTATAATTGTTTGCATAAATCCCCATAACTTACATATTCTTGAGCTAATTTTGGTAAATATTTTTCTTTTTGCTCTTTATTTCCAACTTTCATCAATAACGAATTAACTAGAGTATTATGAATATCAACATATGCTGCAACTGCTGGATCAACTTTTGATAATTCTTCAACAACAAGCATTGTTGTCATAAAATTACAACCGCTACCATTCAATTCTGTCGGTATTTCGATACCCATTAAACCATTTTGAAAAAGTTCATCTAATATACCCTGATCGAAATTATTCTCTTCATCCATTCGTTTAACGAGGGGTGCAACTTTTTCTTGGGCAAATTTAGCAACTAAAATTTATAAAAACCGAAAAATAAAACAAATTTAAATGATTGAAATTTAAAATAAATTTTTCATTTTTCAGACTTTTTTATTAATTTATGAAAACATTTAAGATTTTAAGATTAAGATTTTATTCCTATTTCTAGTTCTACATGTGGTTCTAATATTTTTGGGGAAACATAATCTGAATTCCTGGCCTGAGTCTATCTCAGGCAAGTAGAGAGTATATAGGAGGAAAGTGGACTCTTAACATATTTAGAATTTAGATTAACCAAGATTAACTCTATCCTTGAGACTGAAACACATTGAATGGTAAATGTTGAAATAAAGCCTTATTTTATTTTTATTTTTTTTTTATTTTTGAAGTAGGTATTTAATAAAAATTGCAGTTTGTTTCAATTGAGAACCCGTAATTAATATTTTGTAAATGTAAAATTTTTACTTTTTGCTGACTTTGAAAGTGGTGTAAGTCATTTTTCAATCTTTTGAAGTCATTAAAAGTATAAATTTATGATTACATCATAAATTTAAATCAATTTAATATTTAAAAAATACAAAACTAGTGTAATAACATATATCCATATTTTTCAAATTATTCAAACGCATCTCCATATAAAATAAAATACACTTACACGACTTTCAAAGAAAACGGCTCATATAGGTACAGAGTACAGACATTACATCACAGTGTGTAATACGATGTAGGTACATATGTATATATTTTGGTGTATTTTTTTTTTAATTTTTTATTTTTTGTTTAAAATTTAATTTTGAATTTTGCATAATTGTTAAGTATTTGATATTTATTATTACTTTTATGTAATTTTGACCTATTATTGATTTGACTATACATTTACTTAACGCTTATTTATAGTAGCATGTATTATACAGTAAAACCAGATAAGATATAAGACAGAGATACACAATTCATGGATATGGGTACGAATGATGGTCATATATGAACATTATATAAAATGTATGCCTTAATAAAGTAAATTTTAAAACAAATATATAAATAAAACGGTTTTGATTGATTGATGTTTACGTGTGCAAAATACTTACATATATGTATGTATGTGTACTGCATGTGCATATTAAATGCATGAAAATATATGTACGTAATGTACGTATTTATATACCTATCCGACCCGACTACCACTCCCCCGAAGAATTGCATTAAAATTAAAATTCTTATCAAATCGTTTGATGTTATTTTTATATTTATTATTTATTATGTTTTCTTTGTCAATTAAAAATTAAATAATTAGCAAAAATATTTGCATATGTATGTATGTACATATGCATGATTGTGTATATGTAAATATAAATAAAATAAATTGTCAGAGGTGTATAATTAATACATAACATCACATGCGTTGCGTATAAATATGGTACACACCTAGATGGAATACAGAATAAAACAAATCAAAACGAAAATAATAAACAAACAAAAAAAAAAAAAATAACATCATACACATTATTATGTATTTTGTTTTAATACGCGGATATACTTATTATATATGATGATATACGAGCATAGCATTATGTAAATTTCAAAGTCATCGCTTTTATATTATACCAATTATACACTCAGTCTCAGTAGATAACATTATATAGATTATAGCTTTATATACATTTATTATGTACTGTCGTACTGTTTACTAAATCTGATGTACCTAAGAGTATATACATTCATACATACTAATATGTATACATGCTGTTTTTTTTTTCACATAGCAACTTCGAAATTCGTTTTTCTCTACTTTTTCTTATCACAAACATTAAAAAACATAACATTAAGCTTTTTTCCAAATAAAAAAAAAATGAAAAGAAAAGAAGTAGGTATATGAAAATCCAAAAGAAAGAGAACAAGCAAAAAATTTTATAACATATGGTTATTTTATCAACCACACAGTATAAAAAATATACTGGATACAAACATTTCAGTTATTATTTTTTAAATATTATTAGATATTAGAAAATTAATGATAATGTTATAATATTATACCAAAGCTTTGCAAAATAACTTGTTTATTCAATTTATTTATTTTTTTTTTTAATGACAATTCAATGCTGAATCTATTGATAATAGAAATACATATTATCTGAGATCTTATATATTACGTATGTAAGTATACTAAGTAGGAGGCAAAATAATAATATTTTTCTTTTTATTTAATCATTCAATGTTTTTTTTTTTCTATTGATTTTATTTTTTTAATGTGTATAGAAATATGATCATTTAGCAATTTATAGAGTAATTTATTATCAACTAAATGAGCAAAAGTTGAAAGAAATTGCGTCAAAATATCTTTTTTTTTTCAAATTTTATAGTTTTTCTAATTGAATTCAAAGTTCTAGAATTAAATTTTCACAAAAACGAAAATTTAAAAAAAAATGTGCGTATATACATCTATTGATAACGACTTACTTGGAATATATGCGCTGAATATAGTCGTAAGTAAGTAGGTACCACATACGTAAATGTACATATATTCTCGAATTTATTTTCTTATCATTACGCCTCATGAAACAGTAAATTTTTTTTATATATTCTAAACGAAAGCAAAAACAAAATATTTAATGATTTTATAAAACAAAAATGAAATATGAAATGTTTATCAAAAGAAAACCTTTTCTATATCGAATTTACTCGAATACTGGAATTGGATCGGTGTTTTCATTGATGATAATAACAGTGGAAATAAACTTAATATTATATTACAATTACAACACATTAACTACTCATTTTATTTCCGCATAATGACTTAATATAAAAATCTAAGTCATAAATTTTTTCATTTTCTACTATAATTGAAAAGAAAACTTAAATAAATTAAAATCAAGATTTAGAATATATTCACATAATATGAGATGTTGTAACAAAATTGCATGTATATGTATAGATACACAAATATAGGTATTTGCAAAACAATACAATAAAATACAAAGCGGTAAAGGGTGAAAGCAATATTTAAATATCTACATAGTATACTCAATAGTAAAAATCAATAGAACTACACAAAAATATAACTATTATTTGATCATAAATCAATATCATTCAATATATCGAATATATGGCAGTGCGGGGCATGTAAATCTGTTTCTCAAGTTAAATATATATTTTTTTAATGTTATTGACTTCCTTGCTTCCTTCTTTTAAATTGTTGATTTTCTTCTTTTCAATATACACTCACTACTAATTTTAATAGCAGTTACAGTCAATAAATTTAATGCTTCCCTATGACTTGTACATATGAAAAATAAAATTTTTTTCTAATCTGTCTAGACAAAAAAATTAAATTTCTTTTTAATTATCATATGAGCGTGTGTATTTATGTGTAGGTACACAGAATATTACATATTACCATATTACATAATATGTATACCTAATACGACCGATATAGAACGCAATCAACAATAATCTTTAAAAAGATATGGCATTTTTGCAAAAAAAATGAATATGCATCATATGAGAAGAAAGTAAATGTAGCTCGATCTCATAAATAAATTAAATTGAATTGATCTCATAAAAAAAATATTTCAAATTTAAAAAACAAAAATGAACCCTGCAGATAACTCGTAATAAATGCATGTATGCTAATTTGTATAAAGATTCTACTATTATAATTCTTTCAATTTTTTTAATTTATTTTTTATAAAAGCGAGCGAGACGAAAACTAAATGTGTGTATGATAATCATAATATATAATACATTATATATATAATATGAAACGTGATAAAATGTTTGCATCATGGAGATTTAGGATACATTTGCTTATTTTTTCATATCCAAAATCATGTTTAATTCTTATCTTTCAATTTTATTTCATTTTTAATTTTTTGATAACAAAAAACAATTCTACAATCTACATAATATTTATGATGGTGACCAAATCATGAATAACTACTATTATAAACCTGTTTTTTATTGCAGGTATAACATAATATTTAATATGTAATATGTGGTAATATGTATTATATAGTATCTATAACATGCTATTGCAATTAAAATAATTAAATATATATGCATGTTTGAAAGTACACCATATCAATATCAATATCAATATAAAGCACATAAAACTCATTAATATGATAGTTAATATAATAGTACTTAAAATATAATATGTAAATGTTTGCTTCAATAAATTTAAAGTATTACAAAAATTGACTTAAATTGATCTTATATGCCAATAATATGTAATTTATTTGATCTTCAACTATAAATCTATATAATATTTATATACTATTTTATGGATCGCATCTAAATAATAATGCATAAAAAATATTAAATATTTTACAAATATATATGGACATAAAATATACTCGTAAGTCGTATTGTATGTAATGCAAATTTACCTGTTTCTTTCATCATTCTTTCATCTTCACTTAAATGTGTAAGCGGTAACATTTTTGTTAATTGTCCTTCTTCTGATGATGCATTCGCTAATTGATGTTGATTTCTTTTAATGATATTCGAAATGAACTGCAAAAAAAGAACAAAACAAAACAAAAAAAATGCATTTTATTATACGTTTTTTTTTAGTTAGACAACGAAATATAATATTCGCGACAATAATAATAATTTTATTCAATTTATTTCAATTTAATATTCAATTTAAGTAAGTTTTTATTGCAACTATACATAATTTATATATCGAGTGTATTTAATATAATACTAACCGTTCGCAATGGAATTTTTCTTAAATTATTCATTTTTTTTTATTTTATTATTTTTTATTATTTTTTATTAATATACAAAATAAATTTATTTTTTCGATTTTTCAAAATATACAAGTATATTTTTTAAGTAATAATGCAACACTGAAAATTTAAATTTAAAAAACTTTGAAATTGTTTCTTTTGAAATTTATATGCTGACGACTTAAAACAGACTGAAAAGAAACGAAATCAACTCCTCCAGCTTAACCTAAATATGTTGATTTGTTGAAATTTTGATATGGCTTGTTGTATATTGTATTATATAGGGTGTCTCGCCACTTCCACAGCCTGTATTTTCTATGAAAAAAATGGCAAAAATCTGCAAATTCTGACTTTGAAACACAATAACTCTTGAAAGAAAAAACGCAGGGTGACATGTGAGATATTATTAGAGAGAGGACGGAATTTTCTACAGATTTCGCTTAGACTACTTTTTTCTAGCTAGTACATCGGAGTTGTTATAGGGTGTTTCGTAGAGAAAGTGCAAAAAATCTTCATCGCCCTCTAGCGGCTAAACGATTGAGATTACCCCCCTACTGTAGAACGATTTTTGTTTGGCTCGGCGAAACCTATCTGCTGTGTGCCTGTTGACCATTCGAGTCGGACACCCTGTATGTATTATACCAATTATACTATATTGTAACTTAAGATAAATATGTATGTAGGTTGAAACATGTTGTATGTATATCTTAAACCGTGTAAATTTGGTGTAGCTACATATATTTGCCTTTGAATGTTTGAATGAATTAATAAAAACATAAAAACCACAAAAAAGTAAAGTAAAGTTGTCGCCTCTATAACAAATGACAATATGCATGAATACAAGTATAGTATGTATGTATACCGTATACGTATACCTATCCTATACATATTTTCAAATTGTATTTATCAACAAAAGAGAATATTTACTGATAAGATAACATAACAAAATGAAAAATGAAATACAAAAATATTTATAAATTTTTAAAATAAAAGAGAAAACGCGTGTAAAGTAAAAGAGATCGAACGAAAACTTACATAAATACGCTTTGCTTACATATATTATCTATGAACGAGAGAACAACTATGGAATTCAAACATCTTCCATCGATCGATGGATCGATAGATTTTTTATTTTTCAAATCATTCATAATGTAGTTGTATTTCCATCCATTCAACGGTGATTGTAAATTTAAATTTTAAATTTTCAAAATGAAATAAATTGACCTCTTTTGTTCGGAATTAGCATTAATCATTGTTAAAAATTAACACTTGGTAATGATTCGGAAAATATTGTAGTCGACAAAAAATATAAACTGTCAATTAAAAGGGAAATTTTTTAAATAAATAAAATCCCTATAGAATAAATACATTACTAACTTCATTTAATTTCTTTTGAATGCTCAATGTTTCCGTCTTAACCTAACATCTGTCACTTCATATTTCTTTCCTTTTAGCTGTTTGACAGCAATTGTTAATGTAAGGAAATTATTAAATATAAATCTATTAACATCATTATTTCTTTATAATATTTTTAAATAAAATTAATTTTTAATAAATTTTAAAAGTCTCTGGTAACCATTTTTATAATTATTTCATTCACTAACTATATTCATCATACAAAAAAATTCAATTTATTTTGTGTTCTATGTTTACAATATTTCTAGTGTTAAATTTACATTGATTTTCTTTTTCTTTAATTTTAGTAAACAACAGCAAATAGTTAAAATTTAAAATGAAATTCAACAAATTTGTAACCTCATCACGGAGAAAAAACCGTAAAAGGCACTTTACTGCCCCATCACATATTCGACGTCGTTTAATGTCAGCACCCTTATCTAAGGAACTTCGTCAAAAATATAATGTACGATCGATGCCAATTCGTAAAGATGATGAAGTACAAGTTGTACGTGGACATTTCAAAGGAAATCAAGTTGGAAAAGTTGTACAAGTGTACCGTAAAAAATTTGTTGTTTATATAGAGAAAATTCAACGTGAAAATGCAAATGGTACCAATGTATATGTTGGTATTCATCCATCAAAATGTTTAATTGTTAAACTTAAACTTGATAAAGATAGAAAGAAAATCCTTGAAAGAAGATCAAAAGGACGTGCTGCTGCAACTGGTAAAGATAAAGGTAAATATACAGAAGAAACAGCTGCACAACCAATGGAAACAGCATAAAATTTGTAAAAGAAAGGAATAAACGAATTTTAATAAAATAACATCCAAAACTAATTTAAAATTGTTTTTATTTAATACTAAGGCTAAGTAAAAATTTCACATTTGATGTACACATTTTTTTACAAATATGAAATGAAAGGCAAATCTTTGTTTTTATAAAAATTTTTTAATTTACAAATCATGTATTACATTTCATGTCATCGTTCTTTTCTATAACTGGCTTATATTTTTTTCTTATAATATCATTACAACCTTCACGATTTCGTGCTATTTCAATAGCTAAAAATTGAATTCGTACCACTAATATTGTATTATCTGGTGAATATTCCTTTGTTGAATCTGAACGTATTAATGTACCATGTGAATAATCATCTAATTTATTGAATTTCTCTATAAAATTTCTCCATTTAATTTTTTCCTCTGGATTTTTCAAATCGTCATCAGTCACTTTTTCAACATTCAAATTTGGAAAATCTTGTCTAAATGTTGCATAAATTTGATCATCATATGGAGTCAATTTCAATGAACGTGGATCAACACTGCATATTAACTACAAGTTCAATTAATAAAATTAATCGAAAATCACTAAAATTTATGTAAATGTATATAAATATACATAAATTTTATGTCATTTGTAAAATAACATACATTAAAATATATTTCGGAGTGTTCCATTGCTTTCATGGCCCATAGTTCTTCAACTAAATTATCATTTTCGAATTCTTCAGCCGGTCGTGATAAAGCATCCTTCAAAAAAATTTTGGTAATTACTTTAATTAAATTTCATTTTTCAAATATGTATTTTATTTATATTTAATTATTTATGTTTTAAATTTACTTACCATATTTTTTCTTTTAAATAAAAATTTTAAAGAATTCCCAGTAAACTCAGTACAATTACAATTATCTTTTGTTTGGGTTATTTTATTTATGTATGTTTTTCTTTTTTACACTTTCATCTTACATATGCCATGAGCCATGCATTGCATATATCAAAAGAATTTCAAAAATTTACCCATGTGTTTAAATCAACTATCAAATTCTCTGAGTATTTGACAAAAGGAAATTTCAACTTCAACAAAAGTGGCAAAAGTTAATAACCAATGCCGTTTAAATTTTTTATGAAAAAATCCAGTGGTGGCGTCAAAAATATTTAACTTTGAAATGATTTATTTTTTTGATTTATTGAAGATAATTTTATTAAAAAAGAAATAAAATTTAATTTCAAATAAAAATTTATTCAGATTTATTTAGAAAAAAAATATATAATATTGTTGAATACATATCGTGAAATTCTTGAAGAGATTACTTCGATGCATTCAAAAACGATCCATTGATTTCATTGTAACATTCAATTATTTTTAATGTGGATATACATGTTATAGAAAATTATTAAATTTAAGCAAGATAGCATCGTTACAAATGAAGTGTATTTATTCTGGTTTTTTATCTTTTTGATCTTTTCTACCAGAAGATGATGATGATGGACCAGATGATTTCTTATCTTTATCCTTATCCTTTTCTTTATTCAAAGAACCTACAGCATCACGAATTGTTTCAGATTGTGGATCTACTCCTGGTAAATTCTCTAAAACGCTCTACGAAAATATAAAATTGTGTTTTTTTTTTTTTATCACATAGAAAATCATCGAAATAATAACAAAACCAATTTTTCTTACTTGTAAGAATGCTGGATCTCCAATAACCTCACTATAATCTTCATCAACTTCCATTGGAGTTTCATTTTCTCTTTTAGGACGTTTTGCTTTTTGTTCGACATTTTCCTCTGCGAAAACATAAAGATATTTCAAATTTTGTACAACAAAAATATGTAACATAAAGCGATCCAAAATGCTTTGCTTTCATTTAAAAAAAAAACTTACGGACATCTTGCATAGACATTTGCATTGCAAATGCAATTTGTTCTTCTTCTGTCATATTTGCAAAGTCTGGTAAATTATCTTCAGAAATAACTGGAGTTTCAGCTGACATAGCAAGAGCTCTCTGCAACATGGCTTCTTCAGATGTTGGTTCAATTGCTGCTGAAGTAGTAGCTGTTGTACCTGCTTCTTCTGCAATCGCTTCTTCAGCTCCTGCACCACTATTAGATGCCGCCAACGCACGACGTTGTTCTTCTTCTTGTCGTTGACGTTGTTCCTCCATGGAAACTCTCAAAGCCTTTAAAATTTACAAAATTAAAAAAAAAAAATAATTTAAACAAAATATTGAATTTTTGAAAATATTTTTACCAAAGCTAATTCTGGATCTTCATTTGGATCGACACCAAATTCAAATCCAGCTCCTCCTATACCAGGTGCACCCATTCCATCTTCACCTTGAATTATCGGAGATGATATTAGAGCATCAGATAGACTAGAACCACGCGGTACACTAACAAGATGAGAACCGGTTCCATCTTTTCCATTCAATGCATTTATAAAGGCAGTCAAAAGCTCATTGTTATTAGCATGATCACCAAAACTAACGATGTCGACATTGACCTTTTCTTTTTTCAGACGTTTGGCCAATTTCACCAATTCAGCTTCATCGTTCGAAATTGGAGATCCAACAAATACAACTATTCTCATTTTATGATTTTTACCTTGACGATGTTTTAATACCAACTAAAAACCAAATTTCAATTTTGAATTAACAATATCATCAATTCAAGGATATATATGTACATATGTACTTTTGAATTATAATTACTTACATGAGCAATTCTAATACCAGTTAAAAAATTTATATTTCCTTTCGGTTGGACTAAATGCATTTTAGAAAAAATACGACCAACATCACTTGTTAACGTAGCAAGTACTTCAACAGTGCTTTAGATTCAATGAAAAAGAAAATTGTTTTTCAATTCATAAATTTGTTACAAATCTTTTCTTTCTGTTAGGTTCAATTGAATCAATTATTAATCAATTAATTAATATAAACATACTTAGCAAGTGTAAGAAGTCCGACATTATTTTCTGGGTTCGATCGTACTTTCGTCAAACAAACCAAATTGATACCATCCTTTTGGGCATTCAAACGTGTTGGTAGATAATCTCCATTCCTTTGATAATCGCTATTATCAAAACTAAATAAAAAATTGAAATTCCATATCATTTTTGTTTTTGTCAATTGTAATTAAAAATTAAATAAATTAATTCTAAATTATGGAAAAAGAAAAAATGTAAAACAAAAAAAAAGGTGAAAAACAAAATAATGAAAAAATGAAAAAGAGGCTAGGAAAGACAAAACAACCGATATAAAAATAATTTAAAAATTTATTACTATTGGTAATTTTTCAATCAATTAAAAACTAGTAGTTTTTGTTTAAATATTAAAATTTTCAATTATTTACCATATCATTGTACTTTCCAAAACCATTTTTATTTCTTAATTTTTACTATTTGCTTGCTGCTGTAAATTTGCTTGTCACCGTCACAGAACATAGAACAAATTACATACGATATACGATACAAATGAAGTGTAATTTTTTTTGTATCTTCTTCTTGAATATTAAAATTTACTCGGTGCGAAAAAAATTTTAAAATTTGACAAATGAAAATATAGCAAGTATAGCAATAGCAGTAGAGCAGTAGAGTAGCAGGTTTTATATTTGACACTTACCTACCTTCCAGCTGATTCAGTCACTGTCATTAAATTAATAAAAGACGAAAAATAAATTTTCTACTTATTTATTGTACAAGTACAATACAATATCTAAACATTAATATCTTATCTTTACAAAATTTACAATTAATTTTATTAAATAGGAGACAAATTTTTAACTTTTCATTTCGAAAATGAATTCGTTACACCAACAATAAATCTAAATTGATGATGCAAATATGACTAACCAAAATTAAATCAATCCAAAATACCCAAAACTGAAATTTCTCTACGTTTATCATTGATCAAATTAATTAATCTCTTTACAAGATTTAAAAAATAAAATTTACTTTAGAAAAAGATAACTTTATTTTTCCTCATCAAAGAAAAAAATCTTTTTTTTTATTTTTTAGACAAATTTTAAGTTCTGTTACCGATGCTGGCGCAATCTTCTCTCCTGCCAAGTGTTAAATTTACGTGAAGCTGCTTGCAATAATTGATTTAAGTGTTGAGTTAGTGATGCACCTAAAGGAGCTAATTCACGCATTGATTTTTCCTTTAAAAATAATGAAAAAAAATTTGTTCTATGAAAACTATGTACAAATTGTATTATTTTTTTTTTTTTTGAATGAAACTTACTTCGAAAGGCATTAATTTTGCCATTTTGAAACGTTGCAATGCCTCATGCATTTTTACTGCCCTCGTTTCTAATTCTGTTGTTGTAGGTGGAAAACAACTCCAAAAATGCTTGAGTAATTCATTTAATGCTATATAGAGATTACGCAATTCTTTTTCAATATCAGGTGGTATTAATTCTAAAAAAAATATGTAATTAAACATTTTTTTACATGTTATAATAAATAAAATTATCAACTTACGTGCCAAAGATTGCTCTTGAAAACCTCTCATTAATGCACCACCAGGACTTAATTCTCCAAGAGCATTAACCGCTGATGTTGCACTAACTAAAGCTCTATGTGGTATTCTCTGATTCCATAAGTTCATGTTATGTAAAATTTGATCTTGTACTACATCTATTTCCTGTAGATCATCTATCGTTTCGGAATAAGTAATTGGAACTGGACCATGCAAATATCTTTCCACTTTTGATAAATTTAATTGTTGCGATTTTTTTTGTTGCTGTTCTAATAAGTCTTTTGCAACAGAATCAATTTGTGGTACACCTAAATCATCATAACAAATTTTTTGAGCAATTTTTTGACGCTTTGCTTTGGTAGGTGATTCTTGGTCATTTTTTAAATCTACCGACGAACTGCTCCCAGCATCAGTAGTAATTGAATTTGATATTTTCTTATTGCCTTTAATTCCATTTAAACCCGAATCAATCTTATTGACATCCCTAGATGATGAATTACTTTCGGCATTTTTAGTATACGTTTGTTTTTGGTCTGTTGTGTCTGTACAAGTTTTAAGAACCTAAAATGTTAAATAATATTTAAAATATTTATAAATGATATCCAATCTATTCATTTACATTAATTGAATGTTGATTAAATCGTTTTATAATGCTCTGATGTACTATATTTCCACTATTAGGATTGACTTTTGCATTTTGTGAATTACCGAAACCTTCTTCTAACGTGTTATCTTCAAATCCTCTTATATCTAATAGAGGATCATCTGCTTTCTGTACAGCTGTTTTTAATGAATTATCATCTATTTTACTACATTCTGTGAAGATATCTTTTGTTCCGCTTATGATACGATCTCGATGAAAATAATGTGACTGAAAAAATTTTGTCCAAAATTCAGATTCTGATAATTTTGACGGTACATATTCTTGATGTTTACGTTTGACCGTTGGGTATGTTTTAAAAATACAATGTATAATATCAGCAGTCAAATTATATCTTAGTCCATTACAACCATCCGTTTGTGGTTTAATATCAGCAAGAAAGGCACCTGATACACCTTTGGTTTACGTTTTACAAAAATAAATTTTATTTTTTGGAGAAAAATTATTTGAAATTTTATTTAAAAATTACCAATTTCTTGTTTTTTTGTGTTTCTATCTTGTGTATATGAGGCTGCATAAGTTGACCAGAATTCTTCACTTGTTAGAACTTGTGTAATTACTAGATCTTTGTATAATTGCAATAAATGTGGATTTTCAGATAAAATTCTGTTCTTTTCTTCGAGCTCTCTATCAACTTTACGTTTAAAATTTGGCAATAATTGTTGTAGTAATTCTTTTACTTTATCACGATCAGCAATTTGTGCTGCTTGACCATTACGATTTACAAAATGAAATGTCGAACTGTTTCCATCATGTAAAACAACTTGAAGCTGTACTTTTGGTTTACCTTCTGGTGAAATTTTTTGCACTAAAAATAATACGATCATTTTTGTAAAATTATTTTAATATTTATATTTATTTTTTTTTTTTCAAAAATTATACTTTTTATATCTTGAAATCTATGTGATACTGCTACAGTATCACGATTTTCTGCCATCCAAGCTAATCTTTCGTTCATTACATACAGTGTACCATCACCCTTCTTATAACGTACTTCTCCCATTTGAAGAAGAACGTCCTCACTACTTGTTGTCATCTTAATTCCTTTGTTCTAAAAGAAATTTGACTACAATAAAAAATTCAATCACAACTAATTTTATCTGAATTTACTTCAATAAAAAAATTCCATGTGATAAATTTATATATAAACAATATTATTATAAAGAATAAAAGAATACTTCGAGTAGAATGGTTTAAAATCTTACAAACAAAATTGCAATTAATGAAGGTTGCAATAACAATTCATGTGCAAAGAAAAGAAAAAAAAATTAAATATTATAAAATAATCAAACCTTTAATTCTTTTAAATAAATTTATTTTCTTTTATTTTCAGATTTTTATTATACAATTTTTAACGTATTTACTATTTGAATTCTTTTTAATTAAATAAATATATAAAATGAATACAATTGATGGAATACAACTTTATACACTGATTATGTTCGCTTTCGGTATAATCTAATTCACTATCACTAGCACTACTTGTTAAAAATAAAAAACTATGGGTATGGCAGGTTGGTGGTTTGCTGGTTTGTCGGCCTGTCGGCTCAGCTCAGTCGCAAAAAAAATTCCATTACCACTTTTTTGACAGATAAACTGAATTATTCAGATATTTGTATCTACGTCTGAATTAATTATATTCAGCAGTAAGAACAATACAAAATCAATGTTCATTTTTTTTCTATAGAACGTCGGTCGTCGCCCGTCGCCCGTCGGTGACAGAAATTATAGCGAAAACCCAATGTACGCTGTGCTTGCTTTGCTTGCTTTACTTGCTTTGACAACTAAGTAGAAATAATGTGTTTAAACGAGACTGCCCCCAATGAGCAAAGCAAGTAAAGCAAGCAAAGCAAGCAAAGTCGAAAGTTGGTCTACTTTCTACTTTTTAACAACTTTGAACGCTTTGACAATTAATACATGATATAATTGATTATTGGTGTTGGTGTGTTGTATTGCATGCATTCCATAATAAATAATCAATGTAAATGTATATATGTGTATATTAAATATGCATGTATATTATATTAGATTATATGTATAATATTATATGTAGATATATTATGATAATAATTAAATAATTTTACTAGAGAAAATTATTAAAATGTATTGTTTTTGTAGCATCTATTTTTTATTATAAATTATATTGTATGTATATATAATGTGATATAATATGTATTATATATATAATGTGATATAATATTATATACATATATAATGTGATATAATATTATATACATATATAATGTGATATAATATTATATATATATATGTAATATTATTAGCTGGAGTTCCGAAAAGGTGTCACCCCCGATCCTCTTCAAATTTTGTCCACAGAACGCCCTTTTGGCCTAAATCACGGGATACTCGTCTTTTTTGGCGCATCGCCCCCTATCGGCCATAATTGGGATATTAATTGTTTTGTCAAAATTTTATTTTTACTTATAACTTTATAATTAGTACATGATACAGATATTGTATATATCTCAAAAGATGCCTCTCAAGATGCTCTATATTCTGAAAAAAAATTTTCTCAAAAAGTCCTAGTAAAAGGATAATAAAAGAGACTGTAATTTTGGACTATTTTTACATTTTTGCCAATTTCTCAGAAATGAGTAAGGGTAATCGGTTCAATTTTTTTGCAAATAAGAAAGGACATCATTATAGTGATTATTAATTATTCTTCATTTAGTACATTTAATTAAAACACTTTTTATTTGTAGACAACACCACTTTATTAAAAAATTTACTGACTCCTATGCGAGATGAATATATAATAATCGTGTATCATAAAAGTAAGTTCCTACAAAAATTATGACCTGGCTCTAATTTACACATTTTCTGTTATCACTATTTAATTTCTATTTTTAGAACAATGATTGTTAACAGTAACAATACATATATATTGAATTATCATATTGTTCATTTACAGTGCATTACAAACCAAGTTGCCTACATCATGAGCAAGTTTTTTTTATTTATTACTTTGATCCGGATGTAGAAGGCAAATATTCTAGAGAGAAATGATTTTTATGGTGCTAAATTTTGTAATAAGTTACAGTATTAGTTACAGTATAAAGTTATAAGTAAAAATAAAATTTTGGCAAAAAAATTAAAATGTCATTTAAGGCCGACAGAGGGCGATGCGCCAAAAAAGACAAAAATCCCGTGATCTAGGCCGGAAGGGCCTTCTGTGGGCAAAATTTCAAGAGGATCGGGTGTGACACCTTTTCGGAACTCCAGCCATATTATTTTATATAGTTGTTATTCATGTTGTTATTCTCAAAGCAAAGCAAGCAAAGCGTACATTGGGGGCGGCAATGACTTTGCTTGCTTTGACAACCAAAGCAAGTAAAGCAAGCAAAGCAAGCAAAGCAAGCACAGCGTACATTGGGTTTTCGCTATTATATGTACAACAGAACAGAGTGGTGCAGTGTGAAGTGTGGTAACTGGTAAGTTTTTTAAATCGGATTCCGAATTTTTTTGACAGCTCTTTACTCTTTCTTTTTACTCTTTCTAGTCATATAAACAGAAACACATTACATTTTACATTGCAAACATTACAATAAAAAAAATATTTTAAAATGCAATTTATATAGAATCAGATATCAGAGTGAGTGAGAAAGAGGGTAACAATAACAATTGACAAAAAATAATGCATTTCAATGTTTCATTCAATGATTCAATTTCATTTTAATTCAAATTGGATGCAATTCCAAATAAACGAAGGGTATTCAATTTTATTTTTAGTAGATATATGTAATGTATGCATATGCATAATTTGCATAATTTCATTGGTTTTAGTTTTATTTTGGACTAGTGTATCTTATTTTTTGATTTACGGTATGAAAGTACGCCAAATAAGCGGCAAATAAAATCAATGACTATCCTAATTGGTATACTTTGTATTACAATAAGGAGTGAGCACCCTTATGATATATTATTTTGTTTGTGTACTTACTACTATGGCTGGCATGGTATGGTATTATGGTATTGTGGTATTGTATTCAATTTCAACATATTTATATTTATATTGTTCATTGTTGTACTTGCACTATCTGTATCTACTATCATCAATTGATCAATTCGTAATTTGTATTTCTTGTGAATTAGATTCATTTATCATTTTGAAAAAAATATAAAATAAATTCTGTTTAAGTTAATAAGTTATACATTGTAATTAATTTTTTCTAGTAAAAAAAAATTACTAAATTAAAAAAAATCTTTTTAAATTATTTCTTTAGTTTTAATCAAATTAATTTTGTATCATTTAAAATTATCATAATATAAGTAATAAAAATAAAATGAATTATCGAATTTATAAATTTTTGTAATTTTCTTATGGAAACAAATTAAGTTCCGAAAAAAAAATTTCGCGTTATTTATTTTTACATTTTTACGTACGTACATACATATACGCGAGAACATAAATGTAATACCCAGCTAAATAGCTACGAGAAAATATAAAATATGTACTAAAAATCTATAAATATAACATTCAAAGATATTAAAACGAAATAAGATACATAATCGTAAAAATTTATGATTAATAATATTAGCGAAAACAAGGGCAAAAATATGACAATTTCTGCATCAGATAAAGATTTATTTTATATCAAACATATAATTAGAAATTTTCGTTGTAAATTATCAGCAACAACTGCATATGATTATACAAAACAAATTTTATGTTTAGTATCTGTGGATAATGAGATATTTTTAAGATATTCAAATAATCAATGCAATAAAATTGATAAAGTTATTTATTGGTTTAAACAATCAGAAAAAGTTATTCATGATGTATGCTTTGATCCGACTGGAGCATGGTTACTTGTTTTATGTAAGTGATAATATTAATATTCTTTTTAGATAAGTTTCATTCAAAATAAAATTATTTTTCTTCAGTTTCTCGAATTGTATTGTATTTGCATTTAGTAATCGTAAAAGGAAATAGTAACTGCACACATTTCCTGTTCTATTTTGTGTATTTATTATTTAATTTTTTTTTATCGAATAATTTATCTTAGTCTGTAATTTTTTTTTTTTCTGATTTTTATTTTATAGGTTTCGATAACACTTTACATATAGTTCCTGCACTTAAACTTGTAGACAGTAATCAACAAATAAATAGTACAGCTTTCAGTTTAACAGAAATAACATCATTTGTAATACCATTTGTTGGTCCACACGAATGTCCAAATTCAAAAAATTGTCCCTGTAGTAATTCAAACAATAATGCAACATGTGCATCACCAATTCGTTTAGCTGATTCAATATTTGAGCAAATAAATCAAAAAGATCTATATGATGATGAGTATGATAAACAACAACAGCATCAAGGTATACCTTTCGGTAATAATTCGACAGTGCCTTCGATACATAATAGACAAATGGAATATTTTAAATGCTCAACATGGGAATCAAATAGAGTAGAACATTTTTTAAATCGAACAGCATCAACGTCATCATCATCAACATCATCACGCGATGGTAAAACTAAAGAATCGTTTCTAACTTCATATACTTGCCCTTATCCATTATGTGTAATTTGGTGGCAAACAATTGACAAACGTAATCGTGCTATAATCGGTTATTCAGATGGTTCAATTTGTTTTGTTGGTCTAACACCGAATTGCCCATTTATTGGCAGTACAACAATTGAAAATGGTGCTGTTTGTAAATTAATCATTTGTCATGATAGTAATAATGAAAATGTTACACTTTTGGTAAATAATAATTTTATCACATAATTTATTTTCTTTTCTTTTAAATTAATTTTTAATTTTCTAGATAAATTCATCATTGAAAGAACAATGGAAATTACTTTTAGAACAAAAATCAATTAATTACATATTTCCACTTGAATTATCAACACCATCACAGAATAAAAACAATCGTGATGAAGATTGGACATTTGTCACACATGTCCAATCGAATAGTTCATCAGCAAATGTATCTATTGATAGAATTACAGACGAGAAAATAGAATCAGAATCTGTTGCTTCAACATCAACATCATTTATTCTATCACCAGATCAACAATCGAATTCATTTCAGTTACAATCAGAAGCAAATAATGAAAACATTGCGAATAAAGGTATTTTACCAGCGGCAAGAGCACGTTTATCTTTACTGAAATCTTTGGGTACTAAAAAATTGAATGCATTCAAAATGAGACTTTCTGATGCAAAATCAAAATTAGATGAATGTAAGTTGATGATTTGTTTTTTTCAAAAAATTGGTTTTTAAATAGATTTTCAATATACATTTATATAAAAAAAATTTATTATTTTTGTATTTATAGATATGTCCGAAGAATCTTTAAATTCATTTGTTACAGTTGATTCACCTACAACAATACCAGAAATTTTAACAACACCATCTGGACCATATTATAGTGCTCAAAATTTACGTAATACATTTTTATTAAGTGCCTTGCACACATATTCAAATATTTTATCAATTCATCGTATGGATTTAAAATTGATTCCTTTATTTCATTATAAAATACCAAAAAATTGTCAACAAATTATGATATGTTCAAATATTTTGTATTCTGTACAATTTTTGGAAAAAGAAGATGATGATGATAATAATAAAGGTGATAATATTATCGAATCTGATAAACTATATAATAATTACAATAATAACAATAATAATAGCAATGATAATGATAATAATAATGATGCCATACATTTAAAAAATAAAAATAAAAGTAATGAAAAACCAAAACGTGGACGTGAAGAAATTACCAGCAATGAACAAAAAATGATAAATGCTGTCGGAATTATAAGTAGTGCAATGGCAACAATAAAAAGTGGAGATGTATCTGAATTTAATGAACGTGGTTTACTTGGTCTATTTCCATTTCCAAATGAAAATATCATCAATATTCATTGTATGACAACATTTGAAACTGTTGAAGAAAAACCTGAACAGCAAACATCACATGACGATGATGGTGATAGAAATAATCCAATAAAATTAAATGAATACAATTCCCCACAGAATTACATTCGTCTTCATCGTAACCTGAAAAAAGATGATGAATTCACAAAGAACGATATAGATATCATAAGGAAAGAATTTCCAAAAATCAATTATGATCCATGTATTGTTGTAACAAATAAGAACACATATCTCATAGAATTGAAGTGAGTCTAGAAATTTAATTTTTTTTTTTTTTTCATAATTTTCTTTCAAATAATTTAATATTGCACGATATTTTTCTATTTGATTTTTCAGTAAAAAACCTTATATGTTTTTCTTGAATGCTGTAATTGCTGGTAAATGGGAACTGTGTAAAGAATTTTGTACAGTTTTTGATTTATCGTTTCCGCAATGCATTGAATTTGTTGGCGATTGTTTATTACGTAAAAAGAAAGTAACACAAGCATTAATTGTATACAATACAGCGCACATACCACCAGTAAAAACTGCATTAAAATTAGCAATGTATGGGGAAAATTATGCTTTGATGCATTTATGTGCAACAGCATTAAAATCAATTTATTTGCTGCGAAGTCAATCGATTTGTAATGATTTAATTAAATATCTGTTGACGGATTGTGATCGAAGACATTGCAGTGATATAATTTCAATATTACCAAATGGTATCGATTCAAATAAAATTATAAATGAAGGTGAATTATGCAGTGATTATATCTATGAATCGAATGAATTATCTGGATCATTACAAATGTCGACATCATCACAATTTCATCTATCAAATCTATTACTGATTACTTTGGTTGAACGTGCAGTAAAAGAGAAAATTTATAATATTGCTGTATGGTAAGTTTTAATTTGAAATAAATTTTTTTTGATTTTCTAGATAAATTTTCTTATTTTTTTTGTTTTTTCCATACTCTTGCTTTTAGGAATTTCATTGCAACTAATACGAAATTTCATACGAACATGACCAGTGTTGTATTGTGCCAAAGTGGACTTTATATGGCTGCTTTACTTCTTGCAATGGTACGTGGTTGCTGTATCGATACATTCGTCGGTTTAGTTAGTGTTAGCCATCAAGAGTTTGGTATGAAATGAAATTTTAAAGATTTTTTAAAAGGTTATAAATAAATTTTTTTTTGTACGAAATAATTATAGGTTGGTATTCGGAAATCAATGTAATTTTTTATAACTTAAGTGAACCGATATTTTGTGAATGCATCACATATTTAAGACATGTATCAGCTGATTATTTTGATGTTATCCAAAAGCAATTAAAGAAATTCGATAAAAATATTTTAGAGGTATTATAGAATTTTTAATATTTTTGTTTGTTCTTTATTTTCGTATTACCTATTTTCAGCGTTTAGAAATGCAGTTAAATCCTTTTCTACCAGTTTATCGGCCAATTGTTTCTCATCGTTTTCTCACATCAAATATGCAAGATGGAAATGATTCAGAACTGCTAGAATTCAGTAAAATTTTAATTGAAACATATTTAGCGATACTATTACAAGTGGATTCAATGAAATCAAATCCTCCAAATATATTTAATGCTTTAAATATTTTAAGAATAAATTATGAAGATAATCAGGTAAATAGTCATTTCTAGTTGTAAACTTTTTGTATTTTTTCTTTCATTTATTCATCAATTTTTTGAATTTTACCAGTTTGCTATTAGATCATCAAATTTTCCACCAATATCTGTTGGTTACTCACACAGCGCTTGTGTAATTGATGGATGTGCATATTTTTGGGGATCAAATGGAATTCCTTGTGTATATAGTGTCGGAAAACCGATCGATCCTCCAGAACCACCATATGCAGTTAAATATTTAGAGATTTTGACTCAATTAAATTTAGAAGTTCATGCAGTAAAATGTGGTCGACAGCATTCATTGATTTTAACAAATAATGGAGTAAGTTATTATTCTAAGAACTGCAAAAAACAAATATAAAAATACTGTTAACTAATGAAAAAAATTAAAAAATAAACATTTTTCTAGTTGTATGCCTTCGGATCAAATTGTTTTGGTCAGCTTGGAATTAATAAAAAAATGAATGTCGCTCTACAACCAATGTTAGTAGAAGGTTTAGATTGTAAGGATATTGTAATATTTGAAGCAGGTCAATATCATAATGCTGTTGTAGCTGATGACAAATTATATACCTGGGGGTAATTTAATTTTAAATTTCCATTTTTATTTTTATTTTATAAACATTTTAATTTAAATCTTGATTACTAGATGGGGAGTACACGGACAATTAGGACATGGAGATATTGAAAATGTATTTGAACCAAAAATTGTTAAATTCTTCACCGGAAAGGTATTAAAAAATTTTTTTATTTCGAAAAATTTGTACATCTTTTTATCAATCAAATTTATTTATTTTTTAATGATTTTTTATACATAGAAAATTATTAATGTCTCTTTGGGGCATTCACATTCATTAGTTTTATGTGGATCACGGCATGGTAATAACAAATTGTACGTTTTCGGTTCTAATCATTTTGGGCAATTAGGGATTGTGGAGAATTTGGATGGTACAGGAGTATTGGATAAAAGTAAAAAATTATTTAGTCCAACGAAATGTTTAATACCAAGAATAATAGAATTTAGTGACACGAATATAAGACTGATTCATACCAAATTTTTTTGTAATGTAAGATTTTTGTATTTTGTTTTATATTGTTTTCTTTTAGAGAACATTATTGTGATTAATTTCTAATAATTTCTTTACTTTTATTTATTTTTTAGTTTGCTGTTGATGAAAATAACGAACTTTATACTTGGGGTTTATCACCGCAGGCATTAAGACTAACAAATCAAGTGAAACGTCGAGGAAATACAAAGCAAAAAATTGAAGAAAGCTTAAAAAAAGAAATAAATCGACGTTCAGAAAAGAAATTAGAAAATAATAATGCTAGAAATAATCCAGAGGCTGCTTCGATTTCAATGCAAGATCTTTTCTCTACACCCACAATTCCAGTAGTTACAGTTCCAGTTGTTGAACAAATAGAATCGAATAAAACAGAAAATCATCAAAATGCTATTTCTAATGAAATAGATAAAAAATTAGAAAATGATCTCACGCCCTTTTCAAGTTCAGCTGATATTAAGACTGATGATTCGATAATACCAAAGGAGACTGGTGATGAAAATTTATTAGCAAAAGATTGTGAAGTAAAAATTCTAATAAATGATAGGGATCCAAATATTGAAATGTCGTCCAGTCAAAATACAAATTTACCATTTGATGAAACGAAAATACTTGAAGAGAAGAAAAATATCGATGGTGATAATAAAACATCTGAGACTGATAAAAAGTCATCAGAAATTACTACGGAAAATGAAGCTTATGATCATGTAATACCACAAAAAGTTGATACAAGTGAAGTATCTGGAAAAATTTTACAGGTATTATATGATTTCGAAATTTCGATAAAGAAAATAAGAAATATTGAATTAAATTTTTGTATATATTTAAAGATATCAAGTGGACTATTACATTTCGCGTTGATTTCTTCAACTTCAATGCTATTTACGTGGGGTAAAAATTTAGAGCATCAGCTTGGAACAGAAGATAAGGAACGAAAATCGGTTAGTAAACCGACACCATTAGAAAGTATAGAAAATCCAATGCATGTAGAATGTGGAGCAGATTTTACGGTAGTTATAACACGTGATTATATCGTTAAAGCATTCGGTGGAAATGCTAATGGCCAGGTAAAATTAAATTTTGTTTTTTCTAAATCAGTAATATTGTTTAATCAACAAATTTTAACAAAAAAAAATTTTTTTTCTTCGTTCATTTAGTGTGGTCGAGATTTAAGTCCACCATCTGATAAAATGAAAACTGTTAAATTATTTTGTCTTCCTACAACAAAACGTTTAATGCGTTTAGAAGGTAATTGTGTAGAAAGTCCAGCTGATATTATTTTACCTCGACCACAAATACGAATGGAATCTGAACCGATTCGTTATATAAAATGTATACCAAAGTATCAGCAATCTTACATTGTTAGACCAACAATTCTATCGGATTTCAGTTCATCAAAATCAGCATTTGGTGAAACATCTGATGATGGCCTATCAAGTGGTGCTGAAAATATTAGCTTTCCAGACGAAGATTCATTATGCTCGATATTAACTGATTCAAGAAATTTAAATTCATTGACGGGAAATCATTTAAATGCATCACATAGCTTTCATAATTTAGAGAATATATCAAGTACATTGAGTAGTAGCGATTTAGTTGATGAATTTTCAAATTATATTCATTACTGTTTATACATTTTTCACGGTTTATATAATCCAAAACGTATTTTGGAATTATCAAATAATAATTTAGAATTTCGTATACGTATGTTAATGCTCAATTATAAATATTTAGATGCATTTATTCAATGTTTAATTGAATGTCATAATGCACAACAGACAATTAAAATATTTGAATTCTTTACTAAAGATCCAAATATTGTACCAATGCGTCGTAAAGATTTAAAAATTTTTATATATCATTTATTAATTCATTTCATTTCGAAAAATTTCGATATAACCGAATGTGAAAATTTCTTTTTAATCAATTTAGATTATTATCTAATCGATTTATCATACGTTATGTACTTTAATAACAATAATAATATTAATAATAATAACAGTAACAGCAGTTGTAGTAATAAAAGTAGTAGTAATAATAGTAATAATAGTATTAACATTAATGCAGAAACTGATTATATATTGAACCAAAAATTTAAAACATTTCTAATGTATGATGATCATTTGGATGATGTACATCAGGATTGTAAATTAGATAATACAGATTTAATATTTGACGTGTTAAGTATTAAATTTAAGACGATTGTCTGTCAAAGATTATTGCAAATTTGTAAAAATTAATAAAATTGTATTAAAATTTAATATATACCTACATAATATATAGAACAAGAAGCAAATAATAAAATAAAATAAAGTTAGAATAAACAAATTAAATAAAAAAAAAATGAATCAATTTTATCTATTGATGAAACTTTAGAGGTGTTAATTTTTAATAAAAATTAATTTTATATTTTTCATTTTTTTTTGTTTTTTACTTTTATTTCATAAAAAAAATACAGTTGTCATGACATGTTAGTTTCTTTGAAAAATGAAAAAAAAAATATAATCAAAAAAAGAAAATAATTTTCTCGTTTTATACTTCATAAAGTAAAGTCCATCTGTCCATCCAGATTTCATACAAATTACTAAATACTAATTCCATTGCATTGTTATTTTTGATATTGTTAAATGAATTTGATATTGTTAAATGTTAAATGAATGTTGTATGTATGTAAATGTATCATAACATAACCTAAACCACCCTAAACCCATCCCCCCAACCTAACCTACATAACAAATATAACATAACCTACGGAAATAAATAAATTTCTGTTGTAAATTGTAAAGCTGGTGACATATAATTGCATATCCG
This sequence comes from Villa cingulata, assembly GCA_951394055.1. Classification (NCBI taxonomy): domain Eukaryota; kingdom Metazoa; phylum Arthropoda; class Insecta; order Diptera; family Bombyliidae; genus Villa; species Villa cingulata. Next base: position 5,105,268 of record OX596020.1, on the reverse strand, counting down.
TACCATAACCATAAGGCATATGGCATATTCAAGCATCAAGCCATAACGCCATAACCAACCAAACCATACAATTTCAACAATTTTCAAGACCAACAAAACAACAACAATACACAACAATACGAAATTTCACGAACTCATGTTCATTTTCATTCATGATTTATTTCATTTGACAAACTAAACGGCGGTTTTTATAAATTAAAATTAAAAAGTGGCAGGTACAATTAATTAAATAAAAAAATCTATTAGATAAGTTCCATATCGTATAAATTTATTAAGTGAAAGTGTTTTTTTAAGACAAAAAAAAAAGAAAATGGATAGAATTGATTATATTAAATTATTTGCAAAACCTGACGATTATATACCGCCTTCAAATGATGAGCTACCTTCAAATACACAATATCCAAATTTAAATGCACATCATTATCGAAATACACCGGTTAAATTACCATTCGTTCATAATTTTTATGAAGCATTTGCTATTAAAAATGATGAAGTTGTTTTAGCAGCCAACAATATAAGAGGTAGAATATGGAATGGTTGTGTAAAAGGTTTTCAAGATATCAATCACATGGAACAAAAGCAGATACCATGCTATGAAGTTCAATGCGCTTCACCTGTTACAAATTTAATGTATGTTAAGAATTCATTGGTAAGTTATAAGAAATATTTAATATAATATGTGATATTTAGTTGCAGTAATTCATTTTCTCTATAATCATTAATATTATTATTCACCAATTATTTTTGTTATTAGTTTCTTATTTCTTTATCCAATGGAACTGTACAATTATGGTCCCCAAAATCCGAAGTTAGAAGTGATGTAGGTTATTGTTTATTCATGATTGGTAGCTGTACTGAGCATAAAGGTGTTATTTTATCAATGGATATGTTATTAGGCCATACAAACGCTGTAACTGGATCTAATGATTGCTGTTTAAAAGTAAATTCATAAATTAAAAAAAAAAAAAGTAATTAGCGATATGGAATTTCTTCTTTTATTTGTTATTATAGATTTGGGATTTGGGAGCTGATTTGAGTTCCATATGTACTTTTAATTATGCTCATTATGATAGTATTACAGGTATTTCAGCTTCACCTGAATCAAGTCAAATATTTGTGAGTTGTTCACAAGATAAAAGTGCATTAATTTGGGACTACAGACAAGTGAGACCGGCATCAAGTAATTCTAGATTTCTTCATTTCATTCACAATAAAATTATAAATTTTGAAATTATATAATATATACTTTCTCTTTCAGGCTTAATTGAAAATAATCCATACTCATTTTCCACAATTCATTGGATGAATAGCTTAGAAAAAAGTAATAATATAATTTTGGGAGATGATAGTGGAAGAATTCATTGTATCGATATGAAAATGCCAAATAAAATTTTGTACAGTAAAAAAATATTCAACAGACCAATTAGGAAAGTTCGATTCAATGGGTAAGTCATACTGAAATTTTTTTGTTTTAATTGGATGAAGTGGACGATGAAAAAGCGTACAAAAACATAAATTAAATTTATAAAATATCAAAATTGAATTAATAGTTGGGCAAAGTAAAAAAATTATAAATCTACAAATATTTCAGGGAACATTTGGTTGTGATTGGGAACATAAACTCCGTAAAAGCATTTAAACTTGAAGACAGTGAAGATAATCTCAAATTAGTGTACAAAGATTCAACGGCGACTGATTTGATCCGTGATGTACAATGGGATAAATTATCTGAGAGGGAATTTTATACAATTTCATGGGATTCTAAATTATACAAACATAAAATTCCGGCTTAAAATAAAAGAGAAAAATTTGAATTAAGTTTTTTTAATCGTTTTAAATAAATTAAAAGTAAAAGTATAAAAGATTACAAATAAAATTAAGGACGACGAAGAAAATGTTCATAAAATGATTTTGTAAAATCAATCATTTGATCTTGCATTGATAATGGTACAAAATCTGGATTTCCTTGACCACCTTCTATTGTTCCATCGGTCTTATATCTCATATAGCTAGCGACAGTTGTTTCTGGAGGTAAAACTGCATAATCTTCGATTATACAGCATTCTTTTAGAATACATCGTCGACCCTTTTTAACAAAATCAAAAGTTAACTAGTTATACTAGGGAATAGAATACAAACTTATGTACTTACAATTATAGCATTTTTGCCAATGTATACGTAGGATCCTATCATAGCTGCTGATACAATAGCTCCTTCTCCAATGAAAACATGATCACCAATATGTATGGGGAAAAAAGCTAAACTATAATATGTAAATTAAAAATACGATTTTATGATAGAGAAGTGTTGTATAAAAACGTGTATAAAAAAAATTCTGAGCAAAATTAATTTATTTTTACCCTTTGCTAAATTGTTTGAATGGTGGTCTAATTACTGCTCCTTTACTAATAACACAGTATCTACCAGTTCGAACATTAGCTAAATCACCACGAATAATAGCTCCACTTTGGACAATTACTTTACCATTAAGGACGATATTTTGTGAACCACATAATACTGTCTGTCGGCTGACTTTATTTCCTGATGCCTAGAGGAATTATAAATAAAGCAATATAACCAAAGTATGTAAAATTATCATAACAGTCACCAAAATCTCATCATAATGCTGTTATTATTTACATACAGTTTCAACATATTCATCTTTACTGTAGTATGTATCCACAAGTTCCATTTTATTTTGGTATACAGCAAATATTTACATCACTTAAAAGAGTTTATCAATTAAATTAGAAAAAAATTAACTTTTTCTAAGTATCATGTATTCCTTTGTATTTTTTAAAATGAATCAGAATTTCTTTTTCTAATTTTCAATGAGTCAATGAGTGAAAGAAAGTGACAAACAACTGACAATCAATCGACAAGCAAAACTCAAAACATGACATTTCAAGAACAGCACTCAGCATCAGCAGTTGAGCAGTCATCAATTCATCATCATCATCATCACTCATCGCACTCATCCAGCAGTTATCAGCATGAAGCAAAATTTCAGCTGTCTTGTAAATTATATTTTTATCAAGTTGTTTCAAGTGATAGTCAGCCGAATGAAAAGCTACGTTCGATGATATTAAATTCAGCATAGTTTATTTACATTTATTTATAACAGTTTATTTGAATTTGAAATAAAAAATTTTGAATGTTAATTTCAAATAAATCGTTAGAATTACTTGAATTATTTTATTTTAATGCTTATATTTATGCAAAATATTTTTCAAAACGTAATTTAAAAATATAATAATTAACGAACATTATTTAGGAAAAAAAAATATTTTAGTTCTGATGCTATTCTTATATACATATATAGATAGATACATAGATATTTATTTTAAAGGATAACATGATTTTTTTTTATATAGAAATTTAACTTTGGTGCTCTAAATTCGAGAATGTTGTAATTGAAAATTGTGCAGAAGATTTTTAAAATCTTAGCAAAATGGTTTCCAAGAGTATTACATGTAGTATGTTTGTAATGTAAAACATCATGTACTTATCCATTTATTTTCAAGATTTATCGTAATATGTATTTTAAAATATTGTTTTAGAAAAAAAAAGAAAAAAAACGAAATTAAAAAAAAAATAAAATACAATATGTATAAACATTATATTCAATGTTTTTATTATATGTAATAAATTATTTAACTAATCGGAATCAAATTAATAAAATTTTATTACACACTCTATATAGCTATATATTATCTCTAAAAGCATATCGATTTATGTACATTTATCTGTGTGTGTGTGTGTGTGTGTGTGTGTGTTTATATGTGTATATACGCAAACAGTATAACATTATTATCTCTACACAGAAAAAAAAAATGAAAGAATTAATCCGTTGTCTTGTCTTAAATAATTAACACATGTATGGATTAATCATAATCCAAAAGAATATATAAAAGTATGTAACGAGCAATTTACATTACCATACCATATACAGTACATTCTGTACTATATTGTATACTGATGTATGATGTGATGTATGTATCTATATACACCTGCAATTATTGATTATCTTTTCTGTTGCAGTTAAATTGTTGTTGTTGTTGGTGTTAATATAATATTGAAAATTTGTAATCGTATTCCTCTTTGGCACATTATTAATCTAATTTCACACCGTTAAAGAAATTTTTATTCGCAACGGATATTTAATCGTTAATTTTTTCGGTTTTTTGTTTTCATTTTTTTCTTTTTTTGTTTTTGTAAAATTTTTTATTCTCGAAAAAAAGGTGGAACTTATGTTCTTCTGACCATATCTGATTGTACGCGTTTTAAAGTAATATAGGTATGTACATTGTGTATATGTGAAAATGTATAAATGGTATATATACTGTACGTAATGTATGTACATAAATACACACATATACGTACAAATACATTATATTCATGTATAAAAATAACCAATATTTCACATGAAAATACACAAAATTTACTTATGTACATTTTTATATAATCAACATCTTCTGTACATCTATATATCTATGTATGTAAATGTACATATATACTATATGGAAAAATATATACATATTGTAAATTATCTTATTTTTATATGTACACATATACATATGTATGTATGTATATAGTATAGAGATCAAATCTTTATACGTATACAAATCTATGGTCATAGTTATACATACTTATATCTATATATCTTATACTTACATATATTTTATATTTATATGCATTATTTTGAAAAAAAAAAGAAAGGAAAATATGAATACAAGAGTACTTATATATACAACAAATAAAAACAAATAAACAAACACACTATGCTAACTAACTATAATAATAATAATAATATTTTTTTAAAATTTTAAAAAGTGTATCTTTTTTTTTTTTTTTTGTTACAATTTTCTCACAATATCCTTCTTATGTATATGATGTTGCTATAAAAATCCGATGAACGTATGTATATACATATATATGTATATGTAATATTGAAGAAATATAAATTCAAATTTAAAGAACTATTATTAAAGTAATAAACTTGACTAAATTTGCCTTCAGTATTATTTATCTATAAATATGATGCGAAAATAATATTTTAAAATGTATACCTATATGTATACGTATATACATACACCCCCCAAAGCTGTATACATGTATGTAATATACTTATTTGTATAGATAGCTTATGGTATCATATCATACGTTATTCGTACGTACGTACATATTTTTTTACCTTTTTGATAAATAAATAAAAGAGGAAGAAGAAAAAAAAAATATTTGTGAATATTTTTTTTTTAAGAGAAAAATATCCAATAATAAAAAAATTAAAAAAAGCATATAACATACAAAATTTAGTATTAAATATAAGTATGTGCATATAAAGCTAAAAACAAAACAAAACAGAAAAAAAAAACAGTGTAACAAAGAAATAAAGGATCTAAAAATTCTTTTATTCTTGAGTTTTTTTTTTTTCTCAAAGTAAAACAACTAAGCAGATTCGTGTTCGATGTTGTCGGCGCATGATCAACATTGTTAATATTTTTCTTATTTTCTTTTCTTTTTGTTGTTGCATTTGTTGTTTTTGTTTTGATTTTTAATTTTTTATGTGTTTTTGTTTTTTTTTGTATTTTAGTTTATTTACGATCTGTAAATCAGATATTGTGATACTGTTGCACTTTTTGGATTATTTTATCGAAAATAATATACTCGCATATCGTATATAAATATATATACATACATATACTCGTACATATATCTATATAAGCAACAAAAAAAAATCCTTCCTTAATGTATCGAAGGTAATATTTTACAAAATAACGATTTGCTTTAAGCACCCAAGAAAGGTGGATCCGAATTAATGTGAAAAAGAAAGCCAGCCACCACATGGAAATATTTAATAATGTGTATATATACCAACATATACATGTAATATAAGGTATTTTTTTTAAGTATATGCGTATATACTTGATATTTATAATATATATGAACATAAATAAAACATCTTTAATCTTCAACATAAAACACATATTCCTACATAGATATATGTATGTTATATAGGTTGTTATATTATAGTAAATATGGACGTAACGTATATGTATATATTGTGAAAGTTTGCTCTATATGCATATAAACTCACAAAAAACAAAATTGTCTAAAAAATTAAAGCAAAAAATCAAATTAAATTAAATTGGAAAATTTTTAAGAATTTTCTTTTATTTCTTTACACATAAAATATTTGTAAAGTCAAAGTCGTATATAGAAACTCTATATATATGTTAAAGAATATCATCGGACAATGAATAAAAGAACAATACAAAGCTTGTAGAAATAAGTGTATATACATATAGATACATATGTACAATGTACCTCATATAGATGTATAATTACACGAAAATATGCTTGATTTATCTGCGATAATATAAGATTGATTCTTTATGAAAAATTGTATTTTATTTATTTTTTAAATTTTCTCAAAAATTTTAGCATATTATAAAAACATAAAATTCGGATGTACGATGTACATACATATATAGTATGTGCATCAATGTGCATTTATTATATTGTTCATTATATAAAAAGAATTACATAATTCTAAACAAAATTTTTCACAAATTATTCAGAATTATATATTTAACCAATATATCTATGATTTTTTTTCCTTCCATAATATAGCTATTTAAATTCAAAGATTAAATGTACAATATAAATATAAGGATTTTCACACATAAAATATTTTCATAATTATGGATAAAAATGCAAAGTTGATCTTTTTATTTATTTCACAAATATACATAGCTACGTATGTACATATACACACCCATCACATTATAATATCATACTATATTCGTATTGCAAAAATATAAAACTGATGACTGACACTGATTTTATATATCATATACACATACTAACAGATATATTTCTATAAGAGTTATAGATTTTGCTAAAACTTATGCCAAACACGTGGCATATAAATGACATCTAATCTCCTGGTTATATTTATCAAGATTAAAAAATTTGTTTATCATGATACAAGTATAGTATTGTGTATAATGTATATACCTATATACCTATACAAGTGATTCAAATAAAAATGCATTGATTAAACTTTGAATTGTATTCACTTTTATTATAAGTATTTTCTTCCTTTCATTTATATATAGGATTTAAAATGCTAAATACATACATAAACATGTATGCATCATACTTATGTACAATATAAAATGATTATCCTTTAAAAATCTAACAATAACAATAAATTTCAAGTCAAAGTCTAGAAAAAATAATTTTAACAATCTTCTGCTGCCATAATAAATACAAAAATTATACGATATAAAAGTATCATATCATAGACCTGTTAGATTATTTTCAAAAGAAAAACAAAAAAGAAATTGTTCTTTTTGTTTTTTTTTTTTTTTTTTTGAAAATGAAAGGGATATTTATAGGCAATCTATTTCGTATGGATGTACATATACTGATGGATACTGGGCAAAGGAAAATCCGTTAAATGTTATTATACTTTGACGATTTATTTTTCGATTTACAATATTTATGAATGAGGATATATATATGTATGTGTATGAGTATATACGAATATTTGATGTGATACTTATGGAGAATATTCAATGTTTATTCAAACATACGATTAACTATTTAGTTCAGATTATTGCTCTTTATTTCATTAACGTATATATACAAGGATATATATTTATGTGCATCATGAATCTGTATACATATCAAAATATGTTCATTACATACATACATATATGCATATAATTTACACCCTTTGGCTTTATTTTTTTTTTTTTGCTTTTTTTTTGTATGTGTATGGTATGTCAAAAGTTATACATCACACGCGTCAATGGTATACAGCGCGGATTTAAATCTTTTGATTAGATTTAATTTTTGACTTAACACATATTTTATGTGCTTATATTATAATAATATGATGTATGTATGTATAATGTATGTCACAAAAAATATCCTCGTGAGATTTCATCAAAAAAATGAATTGAAATGTATGTATGTATACATGTGTATATATACATATTTATATAAAAAGTAAAATTTATTTTATATAGTATAGAAAAGGGGATGGATGTATACGTACACGAATATATTATATAATATACTGCACATACATGATAGTTATAAGTATCAAAATCTCCCACATAATAATATACCTATACATATTATACACAGGGTGTTTTCTGTGTTGAGTGCCTGTAATTTTTGTGTAATGATAAGGCACATAAAAATTGAGATGAGAATAATAAGAAGGGAGATTATCTTAACCATTATATTTAAGTTACCACTAACCGACCTTAATTCATAATTTCAAATGCGTACTTACGTATATATACATTTCTATTTGTACGTATGTTTGTATATGTACATGCATACATTGAATAATCGTATATACATTGTACTTGTACATACCTTCTGTGTTATGTTTTTAGAATTTATAGATTTTTAATACATTTTTATTCGATAATTGAAATTTGAAATTATTAAAAATATTGATTTTTCTCATATTAAATTTTTAATAATTAAATTGTTGTGTTTCTCTTTCTCTTGTACTCTTTGTACTCTTTTTTTTCGTAGTAAGTATTTTCAGGTCACTGATTCATCATTAATCCTAAAATTAATCCCTTTATACATATGGTGATAATTTAATATTTCACGCCATGTTGAACAATGCATTATATGTATTATGTATTATGTGATGTTTGATGTATATATAACCATATAACATATATGCAATGTCAGTATATATAATATTTTTATAAAATCCTATATTCTTTGATATTCCAAATCTATCCTCTTAAACATTATATAGTTTCTTTTCGAAGGATTTTTAATTTTTTTTTTTACCAACTATGTGTGTTGAGCATAAAACATGAATTCTCTTTATTATTCAAAATATTATTCAAAATTGAATATTACGTCCTGCATTTATGTATTTATACATATTTCTTCTTCATCATATTAGTAACAATTTTTTGTTGAGAATTATTCAAAATTTTATGCCAATATATTATACAGCACAGCATCCACACATTTTATCTAAGTATACATGTTATGTGTACATTTGATTCATTTTTTTTTTTTTTTTTTTGAATAAATAAAAAAGCCAAAAAATCAAAAAATTAAAAAAAAAAAAACAAAAAAAACAAATACCTTGACTTTTCCTCAAGGAAATTCGTCAAGAAAATAACTGATTTGAGGCTATAAAATCTGTATAAGAACTTTACCAATTTTTATAAATAATTTAAATTATATACACACATCCATATACATTCTATATGTATGTATGTACATTGTATAAGATGAATAACAAATAATTATTTTCACTAATTTTCATATCTTGATTTAAGATCCCTATATATACTTACTATGCGTGTACATACATATATATAAACGAGTATGTATAATAAATTTCTGATTACATTTTAGTGATTTTGAAATTTTTGTAGGGCGTTTCGATTGCATATACATAGTTTGAAAAAGTTGAAAATAAATATAAATAAAAAAAAAATAAATAAATAAAACACATCAAGTAAATTTCATATTTTTGTATTTTTCTTATTGTTATTTTTTGATTGTGATGTGTGTAATTTAAGGTCTAAAATCTTAATTGAAATACCCTGCCTACTCTTGTTAAGTGCTGTATGCGTTGTATACGTACATATATGTATATAGAAAATCTTATAAAATTCTATGTAGATAAAATACACTTATATACTATACATATACTATATTATTTATAGAAGTTGCAGTTATTAATATGTATATAGAACAAATTTTTTTGTTTTGGTTTTCATTTTTCTTCTTCTACTTGTGTAATATCAGCCAAAAAATTTTTTTGCACACATTATTAAATCTTATATATAAATGTAATACAATTTTTATATACATTCCTATATATCTATACATAGACATACCTATAAAAATTTATAAATGTATAAATTATATATATGTATTTATACAATACACATACATATATACATTATATTATATAGACCACATTATCAAGACAAGCTCGAGGTTAATTCTTCTAATCTTGTTAATCTTATCAGAAGTGGCTATAAAATTCTTGTAATAATGGCAAATTGAGTTTCGGCCCATTTTATATCAATATATACATTACATTATACATATATGCACACTGCACATACATTGAATACATATAGTAAAAACATTACACAAATAATATATAAGTAAAGTACCTAGTCAAGTTATATATTGGAATTTGGATATTAAGGTACCTTACATTTTATATAATGTATATGTAATGTATATACGAGTACATGATCAATATATATTTATGTACCTTCTTCTTACACATACAATATATGTACATTATTGTTACTTGTATATATGTAACGTAATATAATGTAAGTAAAGAAAAAAAAACATATCATCAAATTCACGACGTACGACGATGTTATATACATACTATATATAAGAAAACTAAACTAAACTGAAAATAAATAAAAAGAAAAAATTAAGAACAAAATAACAAGAATATAATATATAAGAATAATATAAAATGAAGAATATACAGGAACTTCACTTATAATTTGGTCGTTCAGTCACGTCAACATAATCTGTCAAGAATTTTTTTTTTTTTTTTTTTTTGGTTTTTAGATTAAGGAAAATCTGTTGTTGCTGTTGTTCTTGTTTAATTTTATTTGATTTTGTGTACATTCTAATATATAAAATTGAACAGATATTGATGTGTATACTCTCATATATTTATGGGTATTTAAATAAGTATCTACATACATAAAGATTTTTATAAGATTTCTTCTTTATTATCTTACAGGAACAAAAATTTGTAATTTTTATTATAAATTTTATTATACTTACATATAAAATTCGCATATACATATACTTACATATAAACCTAATATGTATGTAAACAAAAAAAAAGAAATAGAGGAATTCAACATTTAGCCTAAAGCTAAAATTTATTTTTTCCTCATTCACAATGAAATAATCCTATAAAAAAGCTAAGTTAATCATCTCTCAATTATATATATGCACATACATGTGTATATGAATATATATAAGCAATGCAAAAAGATCTAGAAAAATAAAAAATTAATAAAAACCATTTTGTTATTTGGGGAAATATGCTCCAATAAATTAAAAAGAAAATAATAATGGAAAATGTATATAAAATCAAAAATATAAAATTTTTGTCTTTAAGTTTTCATATAATCGAAAAAGATTTTCTATTTTTGAATTGTTAACTTATGTATATGCTTATATCTTACATACAAATCTGTGACATATATGAAAAAATTTGTATATATAATGGATACATGCGTAACCAACCGTACGTAGTAGTACGTAGTACTGTATGTACTTATGTACATATATTATAGTAGAATAAAAGTAATTTAGATTTGTAGAATATCCTGTATCCTTTTACGTCTTATTGTATTCACATATTATACAATAAACTACTGATTACAATGTATTGTAAAGGTTTTTTTTTCTTCATTATAAATGTACATTAAAATGCAGTCGTTCGTACATACATATACTATACTATATGTATACTCTTATAACATCGTTTGAAAAGAAAATAATTGGTGGTAAAAAAAACAACGAAAGAACATCTATCTCTAGATACATATCAGATAACTAACACCATCACATACTAAAAATTAATTTAGTATTTTTTATTTAATTTTTTTCTGCCATTTTACTTAGCACACTATACTCATACACGTATATGTACGCCTGTAAATTGGAGAATGTGATTATTTTTTTATTCATATAGCGTCAAAATAAAAATGTACTTTTACGAGTACGTGCATATACCTATTGCGTATCTTAAAAAGGAAATTTTTTAATTTCGAACACATATACTTTTTAAAGGCATATACATACTATAATATTTTTGTATTTATGTATATGTATATAAGTATAGATGTATGTAAAAGTGTAAAATTTTTATTTCATTTAACTTTTTATTATATTTTATCAATAATAAATATCGAATTTCAGGATACTTCTCAATACTTCTAGTAGATAGTTGATATGTCATGTTTACGAACTTTATTACACACATATATACGTATATGTATGTATTATAATGTGCACATGTATGTATATAAATGTGTAAATACAATCTTTATTTGAATGTATATATATAAGTGTATATAAGATTATATCAATGCCAATGCGAGTATCGCATACGTACAATAATAGTATTTCCTGAATACATATTTTTCATGTGTCACGTGGCACTTTTTATTTCTAACACCAAACTGCACGTGGTTTATACCATTTATATCTAACTACAGTAGTATTGCACTATATGTGTGAGAATACTCTTGTAAAGTATGGTACCTATAAGAAAAAATGAATGAAAAAATTGAAAAATTAGCGCATTGTTTTGTTTGCATCATTGGTGGTTTTTGTTTTGCCTTTTGTTTGTTTTTTTTCTTCTACTACTGCTTATCATCACAAAGGTGTGTGTAATGTGTGGGGTAACGAAACACTTTTTATTTACTTTATACATATATGTAAAAAATGAGACATACGTATATTTAATGTATATATATTAAAATCTACAAAACAATTAAGAAGCATATTATTATAGGAGCGCATATAAACGGTGAAATAATTTGATTTTTTCTTTTAAGGATACTATTTAAGTAGAAATTTATGCATAAAATTGTATGTACAGATTTTAGTTTTGCATTTGTAATAATCATCTTATTTTGTTCAAAAAATTTCACAACTTTACCTACATATGATCTGAAAGAAAAAAAATTAATTTACACTGACTTAAAAAACTGTACAAACTTCACGAGTTAGAGCAAAATCAAAACAAATGAGCATATTTCGGGAACTTGTGGACATATTTTATTAAGTATAACGTGGTATAACTTGCCTACATAATATTTTTCATTCACTTGTACAGACATCATTTAGTTAACAAGAAATTATACAGGTGATGTTATTGTAATTTTGAATCAAATGGCTAGTGGTATATCCTGCCTACAAAAAAAAAAAACAATAACAATACAACCATCGAAAATAAATCAAATTTACACAATAAAATGGTTTATACGTATGTAAGTAAGTAACTTCCTGTATAATGTGTAAAACTTCAAAATGTTCTGTGTGTGTGTATAGAAAAAATAAAAATATACAATTTTTTTGCGAATCGTTTTCAATTTTTTTTTTTAGATATTTATTAATTTTATTTTATTTTATTCTTGCAATATTTTAATAATAAAATTTTTTTTTTGTTTATCTTTTTACAAATGAAAATAAAATGTAGTAATAAAGAAGCACAAAAAAACAAAAATAATAACAAATAATCAAAAACTAAAATTTCGATTAGTCCTTATTGTCCTTAGTGTGAAATTATGTATACACAAATATTATTATGTATTATTTCCATTTAGCCGCATATAAAAAATAAAAATAACATATACTCGTCTACTATATTCAAATTTAATATTTAATAATAAAATAAAAAAAAAAAAAACAAAAAAAAAGAAATTGTGAAATAGAAAAAGAGACAACAAGAGAAAGAGAATGAGTGAGACTGAGAGTAATAAAAAAAAAGAGCAAAAACTACAATTGACACAACACAAAGGAATTGTTTATTTATATATGTATGTGCACATAATGACCATTGAAACACTATATAATGATCAGATGATAAAACAATTTCATGACAAAAATAAAAAAAAAAAAAAATAGCAAAATTGTGAAAATGAAAAAAAAAAGGAACAATGAATATTAAAGGATAAATTGGAAATATAAATGTTATATAACAAATACATATACCTATGAATACATAGAAAATCTATGTACATATTTGCGTTATTTAACATACAAACATATTTAGGAATGTAAAAAAAAAGCGTAACTGCGTATTATATTTTATATACAGTATGCAAGTATAATTATAAAGTAAACACAAAAAAACAGAAAAAAAAAACAAAAAAGAGAATAATAAACAAAAAAGAAACAGAAAAAAAAATTATTTTTATTTTATCTCAAGGGTATTTTATTGTAATAAAAATTTTACGATTTGATAATGAACATTGGAACAAAATAAAAAAAAATAAAAAATAAAAATTTGAAAAAAAAAAAAATAAAACAAAAAGTAAGAAAAATTAACTTCCATTTGATCCTATTCCAGTTGAGAAGAATGCACAAAAAAAAGGATTTGATAAAAAAATATGGAATCTTTTTTTTTGTCATTAATTTATGATAGAAAAGATAATAGATTATAAGTCACTTTGAACACCCAGGAAATAAGAATAAAACACACATTATATATACTAACAGTAACCAAAATTAATATGGTTTCATCTTAGTTTTTCTTTGTTTCAAATTAATAAATATTAGTAAAACAAAAATTAAATTTTTCACAATGTCTATTCAGTTAATTAAACGTATTTGACAATGGAATCTTAATTATTTAGTTGTTTTTAAACTTATATAATATTGACAAAAATCTGAATTTAAAGTGGACTCAAGTAGCACTCTGTTGCTTGCCATTTTGATACCCCTTTACTTCCTCGTGGGTGCTGGGTGTTTAGATTCTGGAATCTAGACTATATAGCCATTTTGTCTTGTTTATAAATAGTAAACAGGATTTTCAAGCGCAAATTGGTTACATCGTCGAGACATTCGACCAGAGGTTTGCCGAAAGCCTTGAGTCCAGTTTTGGACAAGGCTAGGTAACCTCAGAGGTAATGAAAGACAGCTTCAATTTCTGAATTATCTTTGCAGCTTTGCAGTGTATTGAAGGGTATACCTAATCTGGCTGTGTGTTCTCCCACTAGCCAGTGTTGCATGATTCTAGCAATATCATGTCGGTTCCTACTAATTACGTTTTGCGTTTTGTTCCTGCTGTATTTTTTCAGGTGAACAAATTCTTCTATCTAGGTAGCATTGTTTGCTACCGATAGGCAGTGTAGCCAGATTTCTCTATTTACACTACTGATAGTGATGTTTATTGGTTTCACTGGTGCAAAAACGAGTCTTGTTTTGCTAGGGAATCAGCCTATAATCGTTTCTCTTTATGTTCCTGTGCCCTGATGGATTAAGGTCACTTGAGACATTTTCACTAGCTTCTCAAACTCTCCTCTGCACCGTTCCATTAATTTTGATGTGATAGAGACCACTACCAGAGCTTTGATTCTGTGGTAAAAACTAATGACAATTTTCATAAAAATTAAATTGCAATTTTACTTACTCTAATTAAATGATTTAATGAAAAGAATATAAGGACAAAAAAATATGATATTAAAATTTTAATAATGACTGATTTCATTTGAGTATCTATATAT
The DNA here is from genome assembly GCA_951394055.1 of Villa cingulata. NCBI lineage: Eukaryota > Metazoa > Arthropoda > Insecta > Diptera > Bombyliidae > Villa > Villa cingulata. Next base: position 5,089,975 of record OX596020.1, on the reverse strand, counting down.
AATGTGTTACATTATGAAATACATGATGGGCCCATATTAATTTCGGTTGCTGTAAACACGTAAAGCAGAGAATTTTGAGCATTAATTTCGTTGGATTTTTATATACGCGATGCCATTATAAAAGTTTACTGTATTTGCATGTATATATATATGTATATGAGTCTACATAAATATATGTAAGTACCCTTTATATGAGTTTAATTACTTATTTTTTATAATTTATTTATTTTTTGTTATTGTTCTTTGCTAACAAAAATTATAAAAATTCTATAATGTCCGAAATATTATATGCTGATGCAATTAAAACAACAAAAAAAACTGCATAAATTTTATTCTTTTAAGAAGCACTATATACCTACTATGTACTATAATGATTGATTAAAATTATCTTCATTATATAAAAAATTTATTAATGCCACTAACTATGTATTGTACATACATACTTAATATATGATAAAATGAAAGTGTAACAAGAAAAACAATTTAAACAATAATAATAATAATAATAATAATAATAATAATAACGACAAAATACATAACATAAAAATTCATTTCATTTGATTACAATATTTACTATTTTACTAATTACATCATAGAGATAAAAAAAATGTTTTTTTCTTTTGATAAAAAACCAAAAAAAAAAAATAAAAATAAAAATGAATAAGATAGAAAATAGTAGATACATTTACACAAAGCAAAAAGAAAAATTTTATTATCTTCTGTTTTTCATTCAGTAAATCGTTACATACAAAAGTACATACAATGTAAGCAGACATTTTAAAATGACACACCTCTATATTATATGATGGAATAAAAAAGCAAAAAAAAAAGAAAAGATTTTATGTACATTACATACATTATGTATGTATATATATTATTGTATACATATGCACATATAAAACAAAAAAAAAAGTGCTAAATTCTAATGTCAAATAAATACGAGACATTTAAGATTAAAAAAAAAGTAACACCAAAAAAGTATTGACAAAATGAAAATTTACCGTATATTACATATATAGTACATATGTGATGTGGACCATAATAATGATGATACATATAGATATTAAAGACGTGTACATATATGAATATAAAATTGAAAAGAATTAATATGGCTCGACAGCTGTTATATGTTTATACTATACATAATGTACATGTGTATATATAAAATATTTATATTTATGTACATTACATACACGTATATAAGTATATATGCATATTACGAAACATACACAGAAAATGTATATATAATAGAGAAAAAAAAAAATCCCTTCGGAAGTGTCTAAAAAATCATCATCATCAAGATCAACATAATCAGAAGTCTGAAAGGATGAAAATTAAAAATGGAATTGAAAATTGAAAAAAAAAAAAAATAAAATAAAATAAAATAAAAGAAAATGCATTTAAAAATAAAAAAAATCACACGTACACAATTACACACGAATACACACATATTTGTGTACATATACAATGTTAGTACAAATCCTATACATATGTATATGTATATATAAATATTCAATGGTGTGCTTATCATTAAGATCAAATCTTAAAAATTTATGATAACATTCATAAGAATTCAAACAATGAGACACGGTGAATATGATGAACTCTCTATTATGTACATATACAATATAAATACATATATATATGGACATATTACATATACATACACCATATTAACATATGTATATTTATAAGAGAAAAAAAATATACCAAAACCAAAAATGTTATTCATATATTATAATATAAATATCGGCATAATGACGAATTTGTTGAACTTTTTCAATAGAACACAGAAGTGGCAGTCATAATAAATATCACTCTATCTACATATATATACGATTACATATATAAATAACTCGTACATTCTACCTACATATGTGACATATAGGGTGATTTTTCTTATCAACAGAACAGAACAATAAACAAACGTAAATAAAATAATGAAAATTGTTAAATGAAAACATATTTCGGATTAATGGATTAGAATTCAGTTATAGATAGTTACGAGTATTTGTAAAATAATAGAGAATAAAGAGAATCCTTTTGAAATTTTTGAATTGTAATTTGTAAAATTGAGTTCAGTTCAACACTTTATTTTTGTTTTTTTTTTTAAGTGGAATTGATTTTCATCTTTTTCTTGTTAAGTATACACGAGTAATTTTCACTTTCAATAATTATTGATTAACCACCCTATACAAAATATCATTTAAATAATTTTTTTATGATGTCAAAGATGATGTCTTCCCATATAATGTACATAGATCCTAAAATTTTATTAACAATGAACAGAAGGCTTATTCATTTAGTATTTTTTTTTTCTTCTATACATTTGAACGAGTAGACATTATGTATAATCAAAGAAATTCTATTGAATATTTTTATATAAATAATAATAAAAAAAAAAGTCATTTGATATTCAATTTAATTTGAATATTTTGACAGTTTGCTGTTTAAATCCCTAATTCAAAAAAAAAAAAATATGTTTTACGTACATCTTACTTCATCTAACTACATATGTCCGCCATATTTTTTATCCTTTTCCAGATTCAATCTTAAGAGAATAAAAATTTTAAAAAAATAATTTATCTGAAATAATGAATATTTTAATAAAAATTCTTAGGAAAATTGTATTAAAAATGTGAATTAGAAGTTGACCATCAATAAAAATTATAAACAGAAAAGCATATGTCCCTACAATGTATTTAATTTTTTTAATAGTTTTATTTAAATTGCGATTCAAAAAAATAATAACAAAAATATTCATTTACACTTAAAACTTAACAAACTAAAGAAATTTTCAAAAACATCTTGAAATAATAAATATCCTGATTGTATGTAGTAATCTGAAAAATAATATAATATGCGCATAATGACTTGACATTTTATATGTAATTATGGCGTACATAATAAGATTTTCAAATCAGATTTCTATAATAAATAAGATATTAAGTTTATCTTCTCATATACTAACAATATAATAATTTATTTTGAATATCTACATATATTCAGATTCAGGTCTAAATATATAAATTTACATGCCTACAATGTGTCTATATGTATATGATATGATAAAAATAAAATTAAATTGAAATGCTGGAATTTTTTTTATTCTTTTAACAAATTTTAAATTTTTTCATCTATATCTATACATAAAGATAATTTTAGTTAACAATTAAATCAAAAATAAACAAAAAAAAAAACCATTTGTTTTTTTCAAAAAATAAAAGAGACAACCGAAATGAAATGTTATTTATATTTATTGAAATGAATGAAAATGCACATATGTACATACATACATACTATATATGTATACATTTTTATGGATGACAAACACGAACGAAATGAATGTTTATGAATGCGCGCGATGCGATATAAAAATAAAATACAAAATTAGATTATATCCATTTATAATTTCAATTATTATCATTATCATTCATTATTGTTATTAATATTTATTCGGTTTGTTGATGTTGTTGTTATTAGTAAATTAATCTCGACCAAAAAAAATGAAAGAATAATATAAAAAAAAATTATGTGAATTATTTTTTGACAGACATAAAAGATTTTCATTGTAATATACATACACAACACATAAAATATAAAATGAATTATAAACAAAATATAAAAATGAATAAAAAAAAACACAAACAGAAACAGTAACATACAGTCAGATCCACAAGTTATCGGAAAAAGTGAAGTTTGAACTTGGCATCTTTGTAAAAAAATCAAATATCAAATCATCAACAAAATATGGAAAAATTAGGTTCGAAACACAGGAAAAAAAATTTTTTAAAAATAAAATAAACGGGAAAAAATGCTTGGAAGCATGAGCATGAATGTTAAGTAAATGGTTGAGCTATAAGCATTTTCTTCTATTCTTATGAATAATCTTTACCTTATACTTCATACTCACACTTTTCATGTTTAATCTAAAGGCGAAACGTAGAAGAAAAACTTCATACACTTTTCACAACTTACAAACTTTTCATTCGTTGTTGCATAGAATTGTTTTCGTATGGCCAAATGTACGCTTTACAGAAACTTCAGTCAAACTATTTCTTCTTCTTACTTTGACGATTTACCACATGAAAATTTGAATGTTAACCAAATTCTATGCGTTGTTGAATTCATACGCTTTTCATGCGTCATCATTGGAACTTATATATTTTAATGTTGTTCAAATTTCATGTTTCACATACCGCAATGGATAAAAGGTGTGAAAAGCGTTGAATACTGGGCATTCAGTTTTACACTTTTTGGCTGTGACGTTGTGAGTGAAATGTAGTTAGGGAAATTCCTTGGTTTTAAAAAGTACAGACAAATTGCTTGCTTTTGTTTAAGTAAGTATATAATTGTACCAGATACCAGATGAATTCTGATTGGGAAGTTCACGATAAAATTTCATCTGAAGATACTCTAATGTTTCTGGTTTCAAATTTAAGAAAGTATTCGGAAATAGTAAAATCATACTTCACAGAAAATTGATACAAAGACCTAAAATTATAAAATTCTGGTATATCTGGCATTGAACGCGTTATTATTATTTAAAATCTGAAACCTTTCACAGGGGGAAATAAGTATTTGGATTTCTAAACAATATTTATAAAACGTATACAGGGTATGTTCTTCCTTGAATAGTTAATCTGCAAACAGTCTCATCGAGACAAACAAAAAATCTAATTACAGAGGGGGGTTGTGTGTGTGGTAATCACAAGCTTTCAGCCGCTAGAGTGCGACAAAGGCTTTTTGCACTTACTCTACGAAACACCCTATAACAACTATGGTGTAGTGGCTAGAAGAAAGTATCCTATAATAGAAATCTGTAGGTAACTCCCACTTTTCTCTAATGACACCTTAATTACTCCTTTACGTCTTTCCATTCAATAGTTATTGTGTTTTAAAGTCAGAATTTAGTGATATTTTGCCACTTTTTTTAATTCTCAGTGACAAATAAAAGTATAGTAAAATAATTATGTACTTGAAATTTTACTGAAGTGTGTCCAAAGTTTAAATGTTACTTTTTTCGTTGACTTTTGGTTCTGATCGTGATCGTATATATGTATAAATAATGAAATTATATTCATCATTCATGCATATACATGTACGCTCCTTATATTAATAATATACACTCGTATAGTAAATTAGTACAATTATAGAATTTTATATAAAAAAATTTGATTTTATGCTAAAAATTATAGATACAAATGTATGAATAAACACTAGTACTTTTATACAAACATTTCTGGAGTATATATGTACACTTTTTAAAATTTTACATTTTTGATGTATTGTTTTAATTTCATTTTATGAAAATTTTCCAAACTTTTCAAAAGAGATGATATTTATCGTACATACGTATATAATGTATGTTCGTATAAAATTTAATTCAAAAATTGTAAAAAAAAAAAATATATCATGCATCACAGAAACACAAAAACACCCAGAAAAATATAAAAAAATAATTTTTAAAAAAATCTCAAAGGAAAATGAAAGCAGAAAAGCGAAAAAAAAAATCTAGTTAAAAAATTGAATATTATATAAAGGACATTTATACGCATATACAAACATAAATGAAATAAGTACTATATGATATGCTATATAGTATAAAATGGTAGGAATCTGTATGTGACAGGATGTTTTATTTTTTTTATAACTTCATTTTATTTATCTGTTATAATATAATTTTTTTTTTTCATTTTTACTTTTTGATATCAAAAAAATGCGGTTGCTTTTCGAAAAAGTTTTGTTTAGTTTTTCTTTTCTCTATACACACACATACATACACACATATGTATATCAATATGTAGGATGTAAGTATATATATTTATACATGCAGTGTAGTACTCGTATACATATACATATGTATATACTACATGCTTTGATATAAAAAGCAAAAAAAAAAGTTAAATTTTTTCTTTTTCTTTGTGTTCATGGCATATACATTCATTATACATATACACACTTATATGGTGCAGATTTAAAAAATTCTTATATAGTATTATGTACAATATACATATAGATAGGAGAATATACTTATATGCGTAAAATGGATGTGATATACGATGTGTATATACTTGCGTAATATTGTAAAAATGAATGTAAAAAAAAAGAAAAGAAAAACAAAAACTTTTCTTTCATTTTGAGAATGGTCGGTCATATCTAATCTGTTAATCAATCTATTTTCTCTGCATATCTATATATACATACTCTTCTTTTTATTTCATTTTATTTTATTTCATATATATATATATATTTTTTTTTTCAAAATTTGTTTTCTTCTGTTTTCTCAAGTGTCTAAAAGGATGTACTGAACATAAATATAGTGTATGTACATACATAAGTAATAGCAGATATATGTATATGAATATATACATAATTATAATATAATATGAAATATACATATTAAAAGGATATACACTAAAATAAATGTTTTGAGAACAAAATCAATATGTCTACTCGGTCGGTTGGTATATGTATGTATGTACCTACCTACATATATTTTTTTCGAGTACTATATACAGTGCATTGTATGTAAGTATATGTACAAATTTACATTCATACTTTATGTACATATGTATATATGTACACATAGTATTTCGTATTTCTATAAGGATATAATTTTTTTCATTTTTCATTTTTGTCTCTGTAAAAATATTTTGTTAATGTATATAGCAGATAATACATATACATATGTATGTAATATATGGAGCTATCGAAGCTTATATATTTGAAATGAAATATACAAGTGATGACAAGATTTATACACACATACATAATATGTATTTTAATATATTATTATATACTATTATGTATATGCTATATACGGTAATCTTTGTCCGTTTTTCAATACATACATATATGTAAATACACTTTTTGGAATATAATTACATAAATTTCTTTTAGGGCAAATAACTGTGTAGTCATCAAAAAAGATAGTACATATATACAAAAATAAAAACATAATAGTATATATCTTTTTATGTATATATGTATATGTATATTCATTCACATCAAAGGAAGATTTCAGTATTGTTTTTTGTTTTTTATTTCATTTTCTCATCATTTTTTTTTTCTTTATCTTATTCTTCTGTGAAAGAAATTATATATATACGTATGTATATACATTTTTTTTTGAAAATTTTTTTTTTACGTTTATTTTGTCTTATACATTATGTTGTGCATATACTATATACAATATTTTTTAGATTCGCAAAAGTTATTTCACCATAAAATCCGCATATACTATAGCGTATAGAATACCGAATCATTATATATATATGTATTCGTTTTTATGTATGTGGGATATACATAAAAAGAAAATTGTAAACAGGAAAATTTTATTTATCATCAAAAACAGATATAATGAACGCAAAACAGAAACAAATTTTTTTTTTTTTTTGTTTATTTCGTTTCAAAGAAAACTAAACAAAATAAAAAAAAAAAAAATGAAAATCTAGGAATTTTGTAGAAAGTTTCATAAACAAACTTTCAATCTTTTTCATACAAATTTTAATATTTTATGTCATTTTTTATATACATACATATTTGTTGTATTTACGATGTGATTGCAATGTTTATGTTTAAGTGATATGAATGCGTTAATAGTATATGTCTGGGTATATATCATAAAGAAATTATCCTTTTAAAATTCTTATTTTTGAATTAGTAATCAGCAAAATGCTTTTATGTTTGTAAATTTTAAGATTTTGGATGTCTTATGCTATTGATATACGAACACGGAACTGCTTCAATGATCATTCTTTTAGTTTTCATTAGCGTGTGAATGATAATTCTAAAAATCCCTAATAAACGACACAGTTTCAATGATCATCCTGGCTGTCATGTATTTTTAATTTTTATTGTCAATTTTAGTTTGTACTGTCAATTTTAAATTTTTACAACCTTTATATCGTGGTTTTTGCTGTTTTTCTTTTTCTTCACTACTGGAAATTCGCAAATTCCATATTCTGGATAAAAAAGGAGACGAGGAAAACATAAATTTTGTTGGCTGGATGAGGTGCACAAGGATCTAAGAAAGGTTGGAGCAAGCCGAGGATAATATTGGGCTGTCAAGCTGATGATGATGGAAATTTCCTATCAACTCACTATCATTCGTCACTAAATAAAGTCCCTGAAACTTCACTCGATCTCACTTAAGTGAAGTTAAAATGAAGATGTCGTGATAATTTTAACTTAATTTGTGGTGATAAACGAAAAATGAGCGATCATTCGCTCTACTACTGATCATTGAATCAATGCCGTGTATCAACAGTATTATATACTCTTACTGCAAAGATATTTTCGAATAAAAAATTACTGACAAAGTTCTTTATGATCCTTTCATAATAATTTAAATATTAAATAATAAATTTATAGTTTTAATTTTTAATATTTCTAATAAAATCTTAAAGGATCTAATTTAATATTTTAATTTTTCGATTAAAATTACTTAATACTTGATATTGTATTGCACACATTTACATCCTTTTTATCTATTTCGTGTCTCTCTATAGTTGTTTGGAGGTGTTCATTTTTTAATTATCATAAACAAATTATATAAGGAATTCACTGGCGCAAGATAATATTTAGTTATGCTTTTATAAATTCACATATCTTTTTAGTTTGTAACTTTATACAATTTTTTTCTCCTAAATTTAAATGATAATTATGCATTAAGTATTTTGATATTTTTTTTTAAAATAATAAGGACATAATTTCTTTCGATGAAAGCTTTTTTTTGTATCCTTTTCAACGCTGTGTACTTTAATTTTATTTTATTTCAATTTTAATATGTATACTCGTCCAAATTATACGGAAAATTAATAAATCACTAAATCGGTTTTTTGTTTAACTGAATTCCAAAAATGTTCTTCATTTCGGATCCTTCATATGTGTATACACATCCTACCGTGTTTACTTTCACAAGATCCAATATGTTTGTAGAATAAAAATTCTATTTAAAAAGTTTTTTTAAATTTTTCACTTTATTTTAAACTTTTTAGACAGAGTAAAATGAATAGAAAATTAAAAAACAAAATTGAGAAAACCGAAGAGAATTGATTTCCGCTTCTTGTTTATATATATTTTATTTTTCATTTTATTTATTTGGATACATTTTTTATTATTAATTTTTCTATTTTTTTTAAATAAGAGGAATAAATAAAATATATTTTCTTTAAATTTATACACACATGAATGTCGAAAGAAAAGATTTACGATGAAATTTCTTATCTTTGTTTTTCTATTATCCTTTTTTTACATTCTTCTTCTTCTTTTGGTTTTTACATTTTTACAATTTTATTCGTTTCGATGTGGTTTTTTTATTTTTTTTAAAAACATTCTAGTATTCCGACATAAAAAACTATAGCCATTTTCCTAAATATAATTTTTTTTATTTTATTCATTTGTATCTATAACGTAAATTGTATACAAAGTTTATATGTATACGTATAAGGTATGTGTATATGCTATCTCCTCGTGTAAGCACATAACGACATAACTATAACTTGTATATGGCGAAAAAAATAAAATAAAATATGAAAAAAGTGAAAAAAAAAAAAAAATTAAAAAATCCAGTAAATTATTATATGTGACATAAATTTTTAGGTTTCTAAAACATATTTTTATAATGTCAAAATGCATAATAAATTAATTGATAAAAATGTACATAGGTAAGGTACTCGTATTTATACGATGGATTTTCTTTATGTATATGTATGTACCTATACTGCGTATAGCGCAAAGAAAAATGTTGTAAATATCGAATAAAATGTTGACAAACAAAAAAAATTACATTTATTTTCTATCGTGTATTTTTAAGCGATTCAGTATTAGATTATTATTTACACGAGGAAATATTATTTATGTAGGTAACGTTATTTACAACATGCCCATGGATAAGATGGCATACATTATTTTGGATACTGTATATTTGTATTCAAGTACATATACCTACAGATATTTTTTAAATGAAAAATTTGAAAAATAAATAAAATCAAAATTGTGGTGTTAATGTTATTTACATAAAATTACGCAAAAAATTTTTACATAAATCGTAAATTTTTATCATATGAATTTCTTTTTTATGGTATAGGTTTTATTTATGCTATAATATTATAGTATATGTGTATGGATAGAGTATGAAAAAATATCAATGATTGCTTTATTTGTAAACGCTTATGCTACAAGAAATACATGAGAATATCGGTACGAATTATATTCTTATATAAATCAAACACTTGACAAAATAATAAAATTGTTAAACAAAAATTGAAAAATATATAGTACTTGTATAGATACTTAAAAGGGTTAATTTCAATTCCTTATTGCGGATTGAAATAATTATTAGTAGATATATTTTTGTGACATTTCAATTTGCTTTTGTCATCTTCTTTGATTATTATATGCGGTTAACAATTTTTTATCGTGTTGTTTTTGATCTGATCTGATATAATTCATTAAATGCAATTATGAACTAAATTTCATCGTTCATTTTTATGGGAGAGAGAATCTATGTATGTGTATATATATAAAACAAAATATGATTTGAAGATTTGATAAGAAATCTGATTATGTCAGAAAGGAATAAGAAGAATGTATGCAAACGTTTCAAAGGAAAACACCAATTCGAAATACGAGTATACATTGTAATTTTGAATATTTATTGGTGTAATCGTGTAATACATACTATGTACGAATACAGTCCATGACTAAAAATATATCCGATCGCATTTGGATAGTTTTCAAAATTTTTTTAGAAGATCATAACACATTATACTGCTAGCATTTTTAGGAAAATTTTTCTAATTGTATTTTCTAATTCGAGATGCATTGTTTTTTTTTTTTTTATAAAAATGTATATTTCTCCTTTGGCACTTTTCAATTCAATAAGCATATAATTCATAAAATTATCTAATTGAAATTATCAATAAAATTCGAAAATCATATTTTGATGAAAATTCAATGAGTAATCTTATATTTCATTGGATATGGACTGTATAATATAACAAATCTCTTAAAAGGACTTCACTGTTGTTACTATATATACATATACATATACTCGTTCATTTATATATAGAGAATGTAAACTCATCATTTGGATTTAAAATCTATAATCGTATAATCTTCTATTATTTATATAGGTAATATCTACAGCCACATTCATATTTGTTGTATTTGAAAGGGTATATTATATAGTATATAAGTGCACATTATTTTATGGTCTCTATATACCGTATTATATATATAGGTACTTGAAAATACAAAAGTAGTTATTTTAAAGAACAAAAGCATAATCTGATAAGCATTACAAACATGCTTTTATGTTCATTGTATAATAAACAGTAGCTTCAAGTACTTTGGATTTAAACTAGGTTTTTATGTTTTTATCTTTCAAAATATAGCGCCTGGCTCATAAAATTTTCATATATACACAAGTAGATATATGCATACAAAGATCCATAACATATGAGATAAAGGAATTGGTATATGAATATACGCGTTTGTTGCGACGTATAGCATAAACACAATCGTTCATATATAAGTACTTAAATGTATGTGTGCCTTCCGAATATTTATTTATACATATACATAATTGTGTCCTGTGTCCTTTGCATACATTCAATGTATATATAATTTGAAAACCTTAAACATTTTTATTATGTCCTCTGTTTTATACTGATGTCAGGTACATAAATATACATATGTATTCATATGTGGATACTGGATACACATATGTATAGCTGTTGATACATTAATTCTTTTATGGATTTCTTTTTTTTTTCTACATTTTCGACATGAAAACATAAAAACAAAACATGAAAATTTCGTAAAAATCTTAAAATTTATTGCAAAACGTATTATAATTTGCACTCTGTCAAAACATACGATATATAACCAGGTCAAAAACTTAATTTTTTTCATGTGTGTCTCGTTTTGTTGAATTTTTTCTTCCTTTATTCTTTATTATTATTTTTTTTTTTTTAATTTAACTATGACTTTTAAAAGTACCCAAATGTAGCTATTGTACGAGATGTGTACACATACATATAATACATAAGTAAAGTATATATAGAAAGAAAAAAAAAATCTTTTTCGTATACCAGAACATTTGAAAATTTCTAACAAAACCAACAAGAATAAAAAAAGTCATCTAAATTTCTTTCAATGGTATTTTGGTTTTTTTTTGTTTTTTTTTTTTTTGGTTTTTAGTTTTTGTTTCATTTGTATGATGATGATGTATGATGCCCATGTTTAGAAAAATTTTAGCTAATACTGGCGCCAGACTAGTTAATTTTTATAACTTATGCTATATAAATCGTACATATACGTGTACGCTATTTACCTTAAAAATATAACAGTAACAAAAAAAAAAGAATAAAAATGACACAAATAAAATTTATAAGAAAAAAAAAAAATTTAGAATTAGAATTATGTATTGTTATTCTGAAGTACCTATAATAATTCTTTTTTAGTATTATCGTTTTTAAGACTTTTATACGACAACTTCATTTTATTTATTTTATACTATATTCATTCGGTATACATATATTGTTGGTGCGGTGCGTGCGTGTATATTTAAAAGACATTTTCTCCAATATTTACTAAAATAATCTCAGGATAAAGGTACATTTATATATGAAATTGAATAGAAATTGTAATACCTGTGGCTGAGATACTATTTTATGTTTTTAACTTTTACTGTTCTAGTTCATTATTACATTAGTTCGGTATACGAGTATTAATATTTATATAGTAGTAGGTGGTATTAGTTTCTGAAAATTATGTCCTGAGAAAAAGAATTATTAGAAATTATAGAAAAGAGTAGATGACAAATTTCGAATGTGTATATTAATAAATTTACGTATTTTATGAATTTCTTATAAGTCGACGCGACGCGTCAAACTCTATCCGGAAAAAAATATAAGAATTCTATTTTGTTTGAGTTTTAAATTTGTTGAAAGTCACTTGTATTAGCAAAATAAATTAAAATACCTAAATGTTGGAAAATATTTGAAATTTAATTTAATTTAATTATAAAATAAATAGTTATAATCATACAAGCATTTTTGTCATTTTTAAAATAAAATTTGTCCAATAAAATTCACTACAATAAGAGATTTTTCAAGTTCCAATCTTAGTCCTTGTTTTCGTGACAAAATTTTTCAACGATAACATCTGTCCGCTTGCTTTTATACTTGCTCCGATTTCCGTAATCAATAATGTCGATAAGTGAGTGATTTGCCCATTGTATACTGGCCTATAGATATGTCTAAATAAAATTACCATGCTTGGATGTCCTGATGCTCTGAAATCTATGACCTTCAATCCGGTCATTAAATCGAATATGTTGAAATTACCCGAGTAGAGTTTACGATATATAGAATAAATTAGCCGCTTCACTTGAAGAATAGACGCTGACATGTGATGAGAGATCGAAGTGTCAGAATTTCGTATTTCGTTCGTCTCGAATATTTTATTTCCTTGGTATCACCCATATTTGGGAGACGTTGCCTGATCCGCCACTTGGGAAAGCGTCTAATGGAGAACTAGCGACCCCTCAATAGAGTTGGCTAGGAACAAATTCCGTTAGATATGTTTCGTAGCAGCCCTATGATCCTCATAAGGAGTTAAAAGGGAACTAATAATAATGTGGGATTTTTCAAAACTGGGAGTGCGCTAAATGAATAATGAATGAAAAAATGAAAAAAAAAATTATTCTATAAAATCTAAGGAGTTTTTACTACTACTATCTCTACTTATCATTAGGAGAATTGAATGAATATTATATGTAATCATAAACATATGTAAATACTCGTACTTATTGCGGTTTGATTCAATTACAGTCAAATTCCTCTAACTCGAATCGTCAACTGCCATCAAAATTACTTCGAGTTAAAGGGATTTTAGAAGAATTCTGAGTTAGAGGAATTGAAAAAAAAAATGATTTTAGGTGGATTGAATCAATAAATAAAATTCGTACAATTTATTAGATAAATTTTTACAAAAATGGCATAAATAAAAAATAAGTTTTTTTTTTTTTGAAAAATATGTATGTATATGAAAAAAAAACAGTGGGCATACATGTTTAGATATGTACATATTTATTTAATTTATTTTGAGAAAAAATCAGTTATTTTTGATTGAAAATTTACATTTTTTTGCTTAGAAAAGGTTTCTAATTTATACAAGCTAACATGCACCTCATCAGGAACACCAGGAGTCATTTCAATAGCATTCTGTAATATTTGAATGGCATTTTCTAAATCAGAATGATCATGTTTTGCATTACAGAATTCGCAAACAAACAGATATTGATTCTTCATTGTAATTTTTGCATATTGTATATACACAAGCCAAACAAAAGTGAACATGAATAATCATGTTTTGCATCATAGAACAAGTGTTAAGCTAACTAGAAATAAATGTATCCAAATATGTATGTATGTATAGAAATTTAAAGCACTGTTTCATGTTTAAATTCGAGTTAAGGGAATTTAAAGATCGACAAAAACTTGAAAAAAATGTTGAGTTAGAGGAATATTTGACTTAGAGGAATTTCGACTTAGAGGATAATTTAACTATGAAAATTTCAAGGGAACGCAAAAAAATGTCTGTAAAATTCGAGATAGAGGAAAATTCGAATTACAGGAATTTCGACTTAGAGGAATTTGACTGTATAAGATTCAATACAAAATTTTCAAAAAATTACAGAGACGCATATTTTCGAGTATTTTCAAGTCACTTTTGTTTTTTCTTCTCTTTTTTTTTTTTGTATAATAAATTTGTTTTGCCTAAAATGAAAAGAAAAATTATTTTTTATCAAAAACATTATAAACATAGATTAATAATATTATGAAAATCAATTTTTCGATAAATAAATAATATGATAAAAACAAAATTTTATAATAATATCGCGTATTGTCAACATTTTCCAAACATACGATCTGATAAAAAATTAAAAATAAAACACAAAACCAATAAATCAAATAGCAAAAAAAAAAAAAACTTAAATAAAATAAAATGGACAAATAGTGATAGCCAAAAATTATGAGGTGGTGAAAAAAAAAAAATTATTATTATTACACTCGTATTTTTTTAATATCATTTTTGAGCACTTGTACATATAGTACATATATATACGAGTATCTGTATAGTTTTATTGTTTGATTTATTTATCTTTTAATTTCTAGAATCGATTTTAATTTTAATTTTTTCTTTGTAATTTTTCAGTATATCATTTTTTTTTTCATTTCAATTGATAAATTTCATTTTAACAAAAAAATTAACTCGTTGAATAAAAAACAAAACAAAAAAAAATGTGTGAAATTATTTCAAGTTCATTTGATTATATTATTTTTTAATCACATGCTTCATTATTGTTATTATTAATTTACGTCAGAAAGTAATTACAGTGATAAATTTAAACACTTCAGCGTATACATATGTACATATTTTAGTCGTATAAATAAAGTAATGCAGTTACATATATTGTTTATATATTATACATATATTGCATATAGTACAGATATTTTATATTTTATCGTGTTCAAATATACAAACATAATGGATGTTTAAGAGGATATATATTATATATACTTGTATAACCTTTACATACCCATCTAAATATCTTAATAGCACATAGTCCAGAAGAAAATATATGTATATGTATATATTTTTTTGAACAGTTCAATACCAATTTTAGATTTCATTATTTTCTTTTTATAAGTCAATTTAATCCATTGCTAGTACAAAATGGTCAATTTATCTGTATATGAACCAAAATATAAAAAGAAAAAAAAATATAAAAATTAAAAGGATAATTTCTCTAATTTTCAGAACAATTTTATATACATATTGACAAACTATTATAAATGAGCCATATTTTATTTTTATTTCAAATTTATAACGTAATTTTAATCGTTTTTCTTTTATGGAGGATATTTCTCGTATACAAAATGTACATATATGTATATATGTATAAGGTATAAGTAATATATATATTGTGCATATATTACGACGAGTTACTATGTGTAAATGTAAACTATAAAGAGAAATGAATTCGTATTGGATTTATTTTCTTTATGTTATAAAATTTATTGCATTTATAACTAAATTTAAAGGCTTTTTTCGCCATACAATGAATAATCACACGAAAAAATAAAACTCAAATAAAATAAAACAAAAGAAAATTTGCAATACTACATACGAAATATGTATATGTGTATATAAGTGTAGTCAAACCAAATGTACTTATATAAGAAGTATAAAAGATCACATATCTGTGGCATACACATATTCCCTTCCTGAAAATGAAAAAAAAAAAAAAATAAAAAAAAATTAAATAAATTTTATTGCATCAGAGATACATATAATATACACAAGTACACGTTTTCAAAAACATACACACAAGTATATATACGATTATACAAGTACATACATATCTAATATATTATCGAGCATAGATTTTCAAATAAAATATTGCTAATATTTTAAATAATTGCGGTTATATTTTCCCAATAGACCAAAAATATTCGATGTCATATTATCCTATATACATAATGTATGTAACATATGTGTATATGAATTTATGTATAAATCTTCAAATATTTTATTTTAGATTTTCCAATGGAAGGGATACGTCTATATGAAAATATGTATATCTAAGTATATGGTATCACATTGATTATATTTTTACCACTTTTTACTATATACGTGTGCTTGTACTACACACTTGTTCATTTTTCACGTAAAGTATTTTGAATATTTTTGTATTGTACTATCGTACACCACATACATATTTTGTATATGCACATGTACAGATAGAAATAGAAAAATGAAATAAAGATATACAATATGAACATTTGGTTTTATTGAGCAATTAAAGTTTAGTTTAGGGTTAACAGTTATTTAATTATTCGACAACAATAATAACAATACTAACAAAAATATACATATATGTATATATATAAAAAAATAACATCTATATAGTCAAACAAAATGTTATACGAAAGAAAAAAGAAAATTTTCCTATTTTGACAGTTAAAATATTATTTTTTTTGTTGTTTTTTATATGTGTGAGTGTAATTTTGAAAATCAAAAATGGATAATTTTCTAATCTTAAAATCAGAATTTTATTTAATATTATATTATTCATGTTTAGTTTTGTATTTATAAATTTATAGATGCACACAGATACATATAATGTAGAGGGTTGGATAGGATATTGAAAATAAATCAAGGCCTGTTGAATGAAAATTAAATAATTGTATGACATTATTCTTCACAAATTAATTCAAAATATAAGGACAACAGATAATATTTATAGAGAAATTGTACACAAAATATTTTTAACAAAATACAAACAGTATATAGATGTGTATGGGATTGATGCAGTTTTTATTTTCGAAATTAAGTACCATATATCTACTATATAGTATATGATAACAGGTGATTATCTTGTAATGATTTTAAAATATTCATGTATCTCACAAAATAAAGACCATATTTGTATGATATAATCGAATAAAGTACAAATGAAATTATATTAAAGAGAGATTTTAAATATTTCATGTACATATATTATATCCTTCAAAAAAAAAAAAAAAAAAAACGAATGGAACATTGAAGAGATATTAAATAGTGATGTAGCATTATGTATAGGTGAACGTCTATACATAAGTTGATGGGTGTTCAAAATATTTTTCCTTATCCAATCCATAGTATGGTTTCTTCGAGGACTTTTTATTACATACTTATATATTATTTTATTTCATTTGTATACTTATGCATAGATACACAAACACAATAAAATCTATATAATTTGTACTTTAAAAAAAAATTTGAATATTTTCCAAATAAATTACTGCTCGTTGATTTTTCTTAAGAAATTCGTGTTAGAGAAAAATAAAAAAAAAACTGTTTTTTTTTTTTTAATTTTGGAGGTTTTGTTTTATTTTTCGTTTTTGCCAAAAAATAATGTTTGTAGCCTTGACCTTAAATTCTTAAAATTCGTTAAAATTTTAATCAGATAAAATTTAAATTTAAATCAAATCGAAAAATAATTGGTGAAAAAAACATATCATACTAAAACTATACATATACATATACAATACATATGTATATAATACCTAACTCTAACTACAAAATCAAAATTTTCATTTATTTTTTTTTTTTTTTTCTGATATGAGAAACAGATCTCATCAGTGTATTGTAGTTGACGTTATATATACACGTACGATGCATGTAATGTTAGTGCATATAAAAGTAAATCAGAACTATATATATACGATTAAAATGTGATGAGATCAATTACAATAACTGCAGTCTGCAGTATATTTGAATGCAACAGGCAAACAAATTTTTATCTTTAATTCATAATCCTTTTTTCATTTTATTATAAATAAAATTCTAGATTTAGATATTTGATCGACCGCATGAATTTTATTTTCAATTCCAAATGAATATACTTTTTCATATACATATGTATATTTTTATATTAAAACTTCTAAATTAAATATATGTAATATATATTATTAAGTGTTAAACATTTTTTTTTTAAATTTTTTAGGTGGAATAATTTCATGATAATCTGTGCTGTATAGTACCATAGTACCTATATAAAGTATAATTATAATAGTATAGTATGTATATAAACATCATGAAGTAGGATCTAAGTCTGCTTAAATGAAAAATATATGGTTAATCCATAATTTTCTTTACTGTCGTTCATTCTTATTGTATATTTTATTTGAATACTCTTCATTTCATAAAGTTTTGTTCTCATTTAACTAAAGAAAAAAGGATAAAATTGTAATTTTAAATTTCCGATAACATTTTTCTACTAAAAATTTACAAAAAATAAACTTATTTTTTTGTGTAAACTTCCTATAAGCACATATAAAATAAATACTTTATTTTTATTTATTTTATATGTGCTATAAGTATACTTGGAAAGAATTTAAAATTCGCGAATAATTCTTTATGTAATATGTATAGATAATAGGTAAAGGTGAATAATCGATTTAATTAAATTTATCCGAATACTGTATACATAACAGATACTGCTTAAATACATTATGGATATAGTTTACATATACATATGTATAAAAGATGGATTGATGAAGTTCCTTATATTTTCGTTTCGTTTCAATTTTGATAAGAATTTTATTATGTATTATATAAATATAAAATCTCTATGCAAAATTTATTCTTTATATTTTATACATTTTATTTCCCATAAGGATATTTAAATTAAATTATATGTATATATGTGTATGTTTAATACACTGTTTCTGATATTATACGCGAGTTATATACAGACATACAGATTATTGTACATATATAATGTATATGCAATCATTTATCTATATAGATATGTGCTTTACACATTCTTATTAATTACCATATATATATATAAATACGGTACATATATATGTATAATATTAACGTATATCATTGTACTTTCGTATATATCACGTATGTACATTGTACATATATTTTCATGCATTTTGTTGTTTTTATTGTTTTATTCAAGTTTGTTTATCAAACGAATATAAAACATTTATTCTGCATATATAGGTATATATACATATATGTAATATCATATATTCATATAACTTTTAACGTATAAATATCTTTTATACACACATATGTATGTGCACATATATATTCGATGTTATATATTCAATCTTTAGTTTTATCTTTTCGAAAACCATGGATAAACTTTTGTTCTTTCCTCGAAAAACAAGTTGCAAAACACCTTTGAATTCTTTCTAATTAAACAATTCGTAGAATTCATGTTAATTGAAAGATGGAGTCTTCTATACACACACACACACACACACACACACACACATTATTTTTTTTTCTTCATTTATTTTTCTTTGTAGCATTTTCTCTTTTTCTCTCTTTCTCTCTCTTGTTTCTTGAATATCTTTTTTCTTTTTTTCTTTTTTTTTAGTTTATTGTATGTTTTAACTTTTTATTTTTCTTTCAATTTCTTTGGATGCTTTTTTTTTCAATAATTTTTTTTACTTTTTCGTTAACAAACTGATCGTTTTCTTACATGGATTAAATAAAAATTTAAAAATTCTTTTTTCATACTTTTTTTTACATTGAAACAAGAAGTTGCATGCATTAAAAACTTTTATTAAAAAAAAGCAGAAACTTTATTTGTAATATGAAAACAAAACAATATTGAAAAAAAAGGACAAATAAAAACGTGTGTATGCCTGGTCTTAAATTACCTGGAAAATACAAGTAGCATGTAACAATTTAAAACATATCGATATTTCTGTTGTAGTACATACTACTGCAATACAACACGCGGATATTTATATTTATGCAGTGATACTATTTTGTGCACGCTATACTTGAGTACTTATATAGTATTTAAACTAGTCAAAAATATGAGGCTACTGCGATATATTAAAATATGTTTATGAATCATAGATACAAGCTTACAAAATAAGTTAATTTACTCATGTGGCATATACTCGTATGGATCTTAAGCGAAATAATTTAAAAATACATATCATTTCATTTATATTTGCATATATCCTAACTACACTCATCTATCATCAATTATTTTGAAGTCAGAATCATTATATGACAGAATTTAAGGAACTTTAAATTCCAAAAAAAAAGCAAAAAGAAATATTGGAAAAAAAAATACAAAAATTGAAACATACATTTTTCATCTGTTCCTTCAAAATATTCCCATAATAATTTTTAATTTAATTTGATCTTTTCTTTTTTCATTCTTTTATTATTGGTCACAAATATTTTATCACGTATTATATGCGTACAATATTCTATATACATAATAATACTCGTATATGTATATTCATGAAGATGGATGCGCATATAGTATGCGCCTCTGAAAATTGAGGTTTATTTTGTGGAAACAAAAATTATAAAAGTGAAAAAAAAAACTGAACCTAATTTATTGTTAACCATCAAAATACACATTCACTGTGTATAATATATATTCGTGTAGGTAAATATAAAATACATTGTTAAAATATGATTTTTTAAACAGA
The DNA here is from genome assembly GCA_951394055.1 of Villa cingulata. Classification (NCBI taxonomy): domain Eukaryota; kingdom Metazoa; phylum Arthropoda; class Insecta; order Diptera; family Bombyliidae; genus Villa; species Villa cingulata. Next base: position 5,068,934 of record OX596020.1, on the reverse strand, counting down.
TCCTCTTGAACAACTGCGATATTGTCCTTTTTCATAATAATAAATACAAGAACAATATAATATATATAATGCAATATATAACAAGAATCAAATATATGTATAATAAAAAAAAAATTATACCCACAATGATAATGATAATAATAATACAATAAATATACACAATACACAAATTAAAAATGACACAAAAAAATAATAAACAAGAAGAAAAAGAAGAAAAAAAAAAAACTAAACATCAAACTACAAAATTGTGAATAATCTGAAACAGCCAATATCAAAGGCGCCCTGCTGTGCCAACTTAAAAACCACCTCGGTGTAACAACACTATGATCATAAATTTTTTTTTCACAAATATGTATTGTACATGTGTGCGTATTTATGTATGTACGTATATGAAAATATTGTCTTCATTATTATTATTATTATTATTATTTTTTTTTTGCTTATATTTACAATTTTTGGTAAAAATTCGTACATTTGTTTTGACTTTTATCATCAATAGTTTACTTATTTATTTAACTTTTTTTTTGTTGTTATTGATTGTTGAAGCACACACACACACTCATACTATGTACATAAATACATATATGTATATGCTATTGTGTGAATATGCCTGTATACATTACTTGTGTATTGTTGAAAAATTTTTAAATATCAATTTAACTTTTTGATATTTTTCTTTTCAAATTATAGTAAAAATCAATTCATTTCTTTTCTTTTTCTCTTTAAAATGAATACATACAAACGCATACATGTTAACGTTAAATACATATATGTTATGTTATATGAAAAAAGATTCATCTATAGACCATACTTCTATATAAATATTTGGTGATAAATTGACATCATAATTAAATTGTATTGTGTATGCATTGATATTCTGATCATAATTTTTCGATCAATAAAAATAAATTGTAAATATTATAGCAAGCATTCTGAGTTGATGACTGACTGAACAACTTGATGGCTAATTGCTTTGCGCAGGTATTCTTTTTTTTATTTGTGTTTTGAATTATTAAAAATTTTATACTACTCACGTCTAAAAAAAAAAACTTAAAATGATCAAAAAATTATTGAATTAATTCGATACAATATACTCAAATATTATATTTTGAAAATTTTAAACTTTTAATAAATACAACATGTACATGGTATGGTGTACACTGATATTTATCTATGAACTGTGAGAAATTTTTATCTTATCTTATCAAAAATTTTGGCTACTTATAAATTTTTATCAACATTAAATATTTTGATTATTTTATACTGATACATTACCTAATCGTTTATATTATAATATTTCATAAATTCTAAAATAATATTATTTTATGAATTCGAATAATTACCTCTAGATTATTTGAAATAAATAATTAGAAAAAGTGTTGTCATTAATTGAGATACATACTATAATAATGGAGTTAGTGTATGGGAGATTAAAAGGAAATTTTGAAAAAAAAAATATCCTTTTGTAATTTTGAATATATACATAATTGGTTAATATTTCCTTCCGTATATACAATATGTTACAATACATCCCGATTTTATGTACGACTTTTACCTTTTTAACAGATTGAGTACAGTGCTCAGTGATCCAATAGTATAGTAGTACTCGAACTTTGAATGCTGCGTACCTAATACACATACAAAAAGTAATCGTTATTTATAATAACAGATAAGACGACAAATGTCTTTGTATTTTTTGAATAAGTTCAAGTCCTTTTTATATTGTCCTGATATTGTAGCTATATATGTATGTGTACAATAAATAAAATGAAAATTTGTATACATATCGTATTAATTCCTTTCATTACTATACATAAGGTATCCACTTACGCGTACATATGTACACGAGTATATGTATATATATAAATTCCTTTGCATTATACATAAGTATGCAATGCAAAAATGTTAACAAAATGCACTTAACTAAACAAAAACATTTAACAAAAGGTGAAAATTGCACCATGTGAGGCCATAAAATTTTACATATACTTGTGCATATACTTAATTGAATACGTACACATTATATTACACATCACTGTGTACAAAATAATATGTACATTATGAGAGGTTATTAAGAGTTTTTGGCGCGTGTCTACAATTTGTTTCCGATTGTTATAATATTTGATATTATTATTTTTTTCATTGTTTTGTAAATTACGGAACTGCAGTTATATAAGCTGTATAGGTAAAAAGAAAATATACTGTATATATTACTGTATACCTATATATGTTCATAATATGATGCTGTTGTATATACATTATATTATGGTACTGTATTATAGATGGTACTCGCAGTTATTCTTTACTAGATTATAAAAACCCACTTTATTCTTTTTTAAAATGATGCATTGTTAACGCATATGATATGGTACATACGATGATAATGGTATATACGATGCATGTGGTTTTTATCTACCGCATCGAATTCAATTTATTTTTTGGTAGGTAATTTAAATACTAAAGTACTCTATAACCACACCATATACACACCATGTAGTGTTATTTAACTTAAATTGCATAACATTAATAAAAGGATTTAAATTACTGAATAAAAAAGAATAAATAAACAAAATAAAAATTAAATTAAAATTTGATCATATAAAATATACAGAAAGGTCGATTGATGTACATATACCTATCATCTATATTTCTATATGTATATACGAGTATTATATATAGTCTTCTTCCAGAAAAAATGAATTGATCAATCATTGATCGTTGAAATGTCAAATTTGATTTGCCCAAATTCAAAATTGAAATGACATTACGTTTATAGGTATACGAGTATATGTATATGTATGTATTCGTATGTGTATAATTTAGTTTGATATTCGTTCGAAATTTCATTCAGAATTTTTAGATTTGATTGTCCAAAAAATTATATTATACACTTGTATGTTTATGTATACACGGTTTTGGAATTTCAAATAAAAAAAATCTTGTTCTGACTGCATTTATTATATACATAAAAGAATTTAGGAATAAGTAAAAATAAAACGAGACATGAGTAATATACAACATTAAGAAATTATTTTAGACTCTTTTTTGAAAAATGAAAAGATACTCCTAATACTTAGTATTCTATAGTATTTTGTTAAAAAAAAAAGTATAAAGAAAAAAATACTCTACTCTGCTCCTAAAAAAATGTTTGATGACTTCACATATATATATATGTATGCATTTTCTTGTGTTTTAGATTTGGTATTATATGTGTTTGTGTGTACAATGAATCCTAAAATTAATTTTAAGTCTTGTTAATTAATACGTCAGATCATCGTCATCATTTTCTCTGTCTAAATGTATACATCCACCCAAATATTAATAATATTTGAAAACACATATTTAAAATAATGAATACACATAATATATGAATGCACATTATGTTTTACTTACAATACAAGTATAGTATATAGCAATATATCCATATACTAATTTATAAATGTACTTTTTATATCTTCTAAAAATGTTTTAACTTCTGTTCAAACGAAACACAAGTATATGTATAGATGATATAAATGACTTGCATATATTCCAAAATATTCAGCCAGAAAATAATTTTTTCATTTCATTTTTATATAATACACATATATGTACTATATTTTTTAGATATTTGGTACAGTGCTGTATAAACTGTTGAATTGCTGAGTAATTGTTGTCTGAGAGTATACAAATATAATTTTATTCACATATATATATATGTATACATATTTATGTATAGATATGTAATTTTATGAGGATTTAAAGTTTAATTGCTCTATGAAATAAATGCGTTACATATATCGATATAAGAGAAGAAAAGAGAGTATTGCCAATATATAAATATTTATATATGTTACTGAAATTTGTATGTACATACTTGAGTTTTTCCATACATGGACAAATATTCATTGTAAACTGAATGATTTATAATACATACATATATGGAATTTGTCTAAAGTAAAATAAATTTTCAATTAAAATTCAAAATTAGTTATTTATTTGCATTGTTGATTGTGAGTATTTTATATATTATTTTACTAAGATTTTAACTCAAATAAAATCGTAAATTGAATTTTCGAAAGGTGGCAACACTTATTTAAATTTGAAAAAAAATTTAAAAAAAAAACAAAAAAAATACTAATAACATCTGTAACAGTCTGGTTAATTTAAAATCAATATAAATTTCGGCTTAAAGCTTTTTAAAGATGATTCCATATTATACATATTATATTGTATTATAGATAATAATCACCACACGAGCCATAATTAAAGCGGCAACCAGCGCGCTACTCTAATCATTACAAATTACATTAGCCTAATTATATACGTAACGTACATCATTTACTATACGATAATTATTATTAATTCATATAGCAGTAGTGAGAGTATATATAAAGAATAAGAAATGATTTGGAACAATAAAAAGGAATAGATCTTAAAATATTGCAATGCAACTAATATACAGATATTCATTGAAATATTTCGTGTTCTTGCGTAGGCTATAGTTTGAACATGTATTTTGGAAAATTTAATTTTTGAATGGAAACAATTTTAAAAAAATATTTGAAAATGATGTTTGCATTTATATTTTTTTTTATTTAAATCATATTCTTTAGAGATTTAAAGAAATTCATATCCAAAATATTTAAATGATTTTAAATTGAAACTGAAATATGAGCATATGGGTATATTTTTATTATATGCGGTTCCATATAAATATACCGAATAAATATGTGTTTGCGAGTGTAGATAATGTGTGCAATTTTTCTTTCTTTTTTTTTTGTCGTACGCAACGACCGGCTGGTGAAATTTTCTGTCCTGTATTTAGATAAAATCTTTGTATCATTTTACTGTGTTAATTCAAAATATAGAAATGAAAAATCACAAAGGATGAAAACATCCTAGAATATTTATGTACATCTTAAATAATACTAAATAACTTTATAACAAAGATGCTACACATATACATGTATAATCTATATTCAATCAGTTCTCAGATTTCGATTCATCTTCTTATATATGGTATTTTTGGCAAAATATTTTAAAGATTTACATTTTATTTATACATATTAAAAAAATAAAACGTTAACAACATATTTAAGTAAAAACATTTTAGTATCGATTAGAATCTGTGTTTTTAGATTAACATAAAATTTTGTAAATATTTCGAATTTTTTTTTCTTCCTAAACAAAACATTATATGTATATAGATATGAAGATATGACCATATATACAATTATATATGTGTATTATAGATAAAAAAAAAATCTAAAAAAGCAAACCTAAGAACCAAAAAAACAAAAATATATTTTTGTTAACGATTAAAAAGATTGAGATCATAGATTGACAGCGACACAAAACCTCATATAAAGATTATTATATAAAACACATTATATATGGCACAAATGGACGATTCTATTATCCTATACCTGTTGTCAAGAATTTCATACGTTTATACTCTATATTTTCCAGAACATTACTTTCATAGACTGACCGCATATACTTATATACATATATGTTTTTGTATATATAGTTTTGAATTATAAACATTTTTGTATTTCAAATGAATGGAATTTAAACAATGCAAGGATCTAAATTTTGAGAAAAAATTTTTCCATAATCACTCTCCTAATACCTATATACACATGCTTACATATATACGAGTATATATTAAAGATTTGGATGCAATAATAATGCACATACCAATTAATAATGTTCAATAAAATTTAAGATATAAAAATGAAAAACAAATACATATGTTTTCTTTTTTATTGCACGGCTAATTTATTCAGTTATATAACTCAGATAGGTATAAATGTCCATATACTTCCGAACGCTTATAATACATCATATATATGTATGTACATATTTGTGCATACATATATAGTATACGTATACTTACACTTTGAAAGCATTAAAATTATCTTTATATCTAAATCAGATATACTCATATATGTGATATAATGACTTATTGTAGCTCCTCATACTTATGTATAAAGAGAATAACAAAATTAATTAAATTATATGCAGGGCGTTTAAATAAATTACATCAGAGATAAGCAAACAAATAAAAAATTATTATGTACATATATATGTACAGTATTCAAGTTGAAGTTTAAAATCAGGAAATCTTTCTAAATCACGTTTATTCGAAATCTTAATTAGAAAATACCGTTTGTTTTCTTCTTTTTTTTTTTTAGTTTATAATTTCATACGTACATATCACCACAGTCTTTTATAGTAATCTTTATAGAATTGAACATAATTTGAAATGTAATTATTCAAAAGTATAATTTTCCATTAAAAAAGCAAGAAAGAAAAATTGCATAAATATTCGTATATTTACAAAAGAGAAAAAAAAAGACTTATGGCATTCTGTCATAATTAATTCTCTTTGAAAACGCCCTGTATTTGTCATTCAAAAAACTTAAATAAATAATTTTTCAAATTAATATAAAATTTTTAAAAGAAATATACATATCATATACACCCATATATACGCACCTATGTTCGTTGTTTATATATTTTATAATATAAACATATATGGATGGAACAGTTGAAAATACAGGTGGTCTTTTCTTTAGGTTGGCATATAGCGATCAACATTTCTCTTTTAATAAACAGCCTATAATTTTTCATTCCATCAGTATGGTATGTGCTTGCAGACAAGTATAAGCTACTGTTCAAAAAATATGAATATACAGATTTTTCATTTTATTTTACAATAGTCATAAATATGTATTATATTAAATATACATATACTCGTATTATTAAACAAAATAAATAATACGACATGTAACTATATGTGTGTACTGTGTAGGAAGTATTTATGAGTATGAACGGGTAAAGTATATTACGTTCAAATAAATGAATTTGGTATATTTTATTTGTACATAAGTAATATGTTTATATGTATATGTATACACAATATACGTACTGCATATATCAGATATATCAAAACTATATCTTTTTATAAGATTTAATTTTTTATCAATCTTATGGGGTCTAGTCAATCTATTCGCAAGCTAAAAATTATTTTGAATTTTATTTTAATTTTATTTTGTGTTTTCTTGTTTTTTTTTTTCAATTTCTTATATACATAATACCATAATACTTATAACAAAATAGTATAGATGTTATTAATTTTTCATTAAAATATTATGATGATTACTTCTTATATTCTGTATATAATGTATGTATATCTATACTTTTATTATACGCAAAGTATCATACGTGCATAATATCTATCTACTAAATATATAAACACACGTATTCATGTATATATATACACTTGTATGAGTAAACGAAGATGTGTATAGTTAATCAGAAGATTTAAAATTTGAATGATTTCATATTTAATCAGAATGTATTCGAATACATATACAAACATTTGGGTATAGAAATAAATGTAAAGTACATATAGTGAATAATCCATTTTCAAGATTTAATCAAATCATATAAGTATAACCCATATACATATGTAGGCATAAATACACATTGGTATATATGAATACGTATTGGTATAGTAAGTACATATAAATTAACATCAGATTTAAGATAACTTGGAATCTGAGAATCTATTCATAAATAAACAAATAAACGTTTACATATTAAGCTCATTACTTCCTTCATTCTTTATTCATTAAAACGAGAAAAAAAAAATAAAAAACAAAATATTTTTTAATATATGAATGAATATGTTGGGCGGATCATGGTACAATATTTGTCAAGGTGTATAAGGTGTATATGTATGCATATAAAAAATTAAAGAAGTTACTCAAAAACAACTCTAGATGAAATGAAATTTTCTTACTAATATATGTACAATATTATGTGCAATGTTACATACGTATATACAATTGTACAAATAATGTGTAAATATACTTACGATAAAATATGCAGATACTCCTCATACATAAATATGCGTATATACATATGTATGTAGGTAACATAATCAGAAATTGATATGAAACTGATTACGAAAATAAAATTCAATTCAAATTTATAGTATCATATATCGAATATTATTTCATGTATATCATATCATATCATATCTTATCCATACATTATTTTTTTTTTTTGTTTGTATTTTTTGGTTTTTTGATTTGTTTAAATAAGACAAGACACGAATAAATAAAATAGGGTGATACTCGATAAGAAGATAAAATTAATTATACACTACTGTTAAAGAAGTAATCCTACACAAATGACGTGGGAGTGACTTTGTTATATTCAATCATATCATATATGTATTACATACAATTATATATAATATACTTTCGTATATGTATATCTATCATATCTATACACATCCTAATTTTTTTCATTCATTTTTTCAAACAAAAATAAAATAAATCAAATAACAATGTATCATATCAATGTAGAGTAAAAGTAATATATGATTTTTGATCTTAAATTGCGTATATTTACAAATGCCACATATACAAATGTATACCATATATATTCACACAGGTTTATAGATATAACTTGTACAATTATTTTTTTGAATTTTGTTTTTTCTCATTTTTATCAAAAAAAAAAACTTTTTTTTTTGTGATGTCAAAGATTTGACACCGTGTTTAGTAATATTTATTTATATGCACACGCGTATTATTATTCTGATAAAACTTTTTTTTTTCATATTAAAGACGATATAGCAAATACCTGTATATGTATTGTGATTGCATGTATATATATATATACCTGTATCAAGTATATAGACATATACATATGTATTTACATTTGTATATTACTTACATTATATATTATATCAATCTGAACACCATCAATCCATAAATACACATCAGATGACAAGATTTTCAAAGAAGTAAAATAATGAAAAAAAGAAAAAAAAAAGGAAGATAAAAAAAAAATTATTTTCTTATTTTGATTCATGTGTTATTATGATTATTATTATTATGATTTTAATATACAACTTATATCGTATATATGTATATATAATGTAGGTAAGGTACCTACGAAGTAGTATTGAATGCGTGTAATACAGTTCCCAGAAATTTTTAGTCACCTATCATTTGTAAATTTTTTTAGTTTCATTTTTTTCATTCATTCATTTTTTTTAATATATTACTCGTACTTATTTGATTTTATATATGATTGTTATTATTGTTGTTGCTGCTATGCTGCTAATGCTCTTGTTGTTGTTGCTGTTGTTGTGTTGTATAAAAAAAACCTTGAACCTTTCTTAAATCGATCAAAAGACTATGTATATATCAAAAATGATTTGATTTATTAAGTTCCTTAATAAGATGACAAGAACAATTATTATTTTGTTTGATGAATAAATGTGCTCCTTAACATTTTTCATTGGAATATTTACTTATTACATACATTATACATATACAAACAAGCATATAACCTACACTATATGGTGTATAGAGGATTGGTGTATATTTATTATTATTTATTATTTATTGTATATGAATTTCATTTATTTATTCATTATAAATTGTATATGAATTCGCGTTCACATTGTTAAAAAAATTTATTGTTACTATTTTATTACCATTATTATTTTGATCTTCGCATGATCATTAAAAATGTAATATAAATATATGTATAGATAAATATTTATTTATTTTTTTATTTGATCATTGTTCATTTTTCTATATCTATATATGATTTTCAAACAATATAATAGTTACACTAGAAAATGTCATTTATTTTTTTTAACAATAACTAGTACTTTATTTAAAATTATACCGTATTCTTATATACATATGTATAAGTATCTGTATATATAATTTGTCACAATTTTCATGGAAATTATTGTTAGTTTTTGTTCAAAATTATTATTGGAAATTAATCAAAGTTTTGTACGTTATTAATCTTAGAATACAAAGAGTGTATATATGATTTATACAGTGTATCATTATATTAATAATACTCGTTTTTACTGCATTGTATTATTATTGAAAGGAAACGAAAAACAAAAGTAGAAAAAAATATTTCCTGTAAATTTTTTTTGTTTTTATTAGTTTTGTGACATTGTACATATAAATCGTATACTCATCAGGAATAGAAAAGCATTTTAAATAACGCCAACATATACTTACATATAAAGGTTTTGATCAAAATCATTCATAAATACCTATAACCACGTACATATATTATATGTGACATTAAAAATTTCTAATTTTGTATATAAATTAATTATAATACATAAGTATGTATGTATTAATAAATTAAAATCACATTTTTACATATGCATGTACGTATAGGATAGGATCAATATCAATACATTAGAATATATTATTTAGATAGAATGTCGCTTGTTAGTGATATTAATCGAATTAGTAAAGTGAACAACTTAAAACTTATCTTTATCTGAATTTTGAATAGTTTCTACTGTATTTTTCTATATTATCCTTTTTTCTGTTTTAAATTAGTAAATTTCATAATATATTATACCTATAATTGTAAGTATGTAATTTAATTAAAAAAATCATTACATTAACATAAACATAATTCAAAAATAACAACTAATGTCTTTGTTTTATCACTTTTATTAGAAGACTTATATATGAAATCATAAAAATTATTGGGACGTTGTAATTATTAAAAACAAAAAAAAATATATATATGTATATCATTTTGTATTTTTTTCAAAAGACAAAAATAATAATTAATAACTAAATATGTAAATGTATTTTTTACTATAGTATTACTATAAGAAAACTTGTACTTACTATACATTATGTGTTCTGGATACTGTATAGAATTTTTCAACAATATGAATATAAAGAGAAAAATTATATTGTGCATAATAAAATGTCAATTTATAGCACAACATACTATTTCCAATTTTTACTTTAAATTGCTCCCAAACAATTACATGGGAGATTATATTATACTCACATAGTTAAACGTTTGTTTGTATATGTATAGCGATAATTTACCCTAATTCTTAAATAATAGGACGTCATTTTAATTGGTCACATTCAGTATAATTGTAGAAATTTATTTTGATTTGTTGTGACAGTTATATTTCACAGATAAATATCAAGTCATCTTAATGTTGATACGCTAAGATTTTTATTGCACCTTATTAGCTATACTAACTATATAAATATAGAGATGATGTTATACATACGAGTAGAGTACTTACTGCTTATATGTATCGTATCGTATTGCATGTAATATGCAAAAATAGATTTAATACTGTATCATACACTACACATATTTACATGAATTTATTTATGATGATTTTGGCACAAGTCAATATTTTCTAAATATCATTATTAAACCATTTTATTCTCGTGCATGTAAAGGAGCGATATGCACTGTGCAGAATTGAAAAAAAATATATTATAGATTGCATTTTGTACATTGTGGGAAAGAAAATTAAAAAATTATTTATTGTTGAAATTAATTTCTTTATGGATTGTGTCTTAGTCGTATTGATTCATTTATTTCTACAACTGTATGTATATATACAAATTATAATGTAACAAATTTTAGTTCGTATAATTTTACACACAAATAAGCCCTAATATGATTTAAATGTTTTTATATGATAAATTGCTAAATAATTTTTCCAAAAATATTTTTTTCAAAAAAGTCAAATCTATTACTTAAAAAAAAACTTGAACTCGAGTTTTATCGTCAACATTTAAATTAACTGCATGTGTAGTTAGAAATAATAATATGTATAATTCTAAAATTAATTATAGAAATCTATGCATATAGTATTTTGTATATATACGTTATAAAAATTAAATTCAAATAATATAGTTTAGATTTATAGATTGTCATCTCTTTTCACAAACTTTATTCATTTTATTTCTTTTCTTGTGTAAATTTGCATTACATTCTTTTGTTTATTTTTCGCCATTTTTTAATTATGCAATAGAAATTTTGATTCTAGAAAATTCCAAAATAAAATTTGAAATGCATATAAGTACTTTTGTAATTTTGTATGTATACGAACGAGTTTGTATGTATATGTATACTTACTTGTGCTTATATGTATCTATATAGTATGTAATTTGGAAATTTCATGCATTAGATCATAGTATTTAATTTTCTAAGGCAACATAAAATTACTACAAACTACGAGCATATTAACAAAAATGAATTTTCTTTCGAAAAATATTGAAAATTCTACAAACAGAATAGCGATACATTTTCATAATTTATTTAATTCGAATCTACAAAATGTTCTTATCTCAAGCATGCAGTTTTGTTATTAACTTTCCATATTTCTGCATGCAGATAATATAACGCAGAAGTAAAATAAAAAATATAAATTAATATAAAAAGAAAACTTTTTAAGTATTTACTCGTACATATTTGGAAAAACATAAAAATAAATAAGTACATATGTACTTATATATACTAATTCTGCACTTTCATTATTGAAGCATCTTATTGTATCCTAATTTAAAGATGAGAATTTTATTTCTTAATATCATGCGTATTGTATATTTATACAGTAAATACAAACATATGCAAAAAATATACATATATTTATTATTCAAAATAATATAGAAGATATATAAAGTAATATGCAATGCAAGTTTTTTATGTGTATTATAGTACAGAATCCTGAAAAGAGGATATAATAATTTATTGTGAAAGCAAAGTAAAGAACAAAAAAAAAATCTATGGTGATAACGAAATTTTTGATAAGGAAATGATTTTTGATCGTTACTCGGAAAATTGAAGTTGTAAAAATGAAATTTTTCGTGTACATATAGTATGCATGTATAGGGAAAGTATTTTCGTATGTGGAAAGAAAAAAAAAATGGGAAACAAGAAATATAAAATCCCCAAATACATAAAATTATGTATTTAGGTATGTACAATTTTTTATGTAGATATGTAACGCGGTAGTCAAATTATGGCTTTGTCTGTCATTGTTGCTTTTTATTATACAAAAGATATGTAGACATAAACATACATATGTACATTAGACATAAATATGTATGTAGGAATATGTATACTGATGGTTATATAAAAATAAAATTTCGTTGTCCGGAGCGTTTCGCATAAAGTGTTATCTAGAAGATTTATGAGCATAGACTTTACACATCCCCTCTTTTATGTCGTATAGGATAATATACGAATTTCAACCCCTATTTATTATATGGTAGCCTTTAATTTTATATATGTATATACAAATGTGCATATATAGATTCCTTATATGTATGTATTTTCCTTTAATATCAATATATACACACTCGTTTACAGATTTATATATGAAAATGATAAATATAAATATCCTTTTGCTATACAGAAAATAAATATTTATGTATACGAACCATACGAACAGATATACAATAATGTGTTTATATGCTCCTTTAGTTATGTTTATGTCAAGATATATATGAAGAATTCTAGTAATATTTCGTGTACCAGAAATATATATGGATTACCATATAGTATATAATATATACGTACATATACCTTTGTTGAATGAAGATTTTTTGAAAAAAAAAAATATCTTATGTTATTTTTTATCTCGAAAAATATTTCCTATATAAAACGTGCTCTATACAGATACACATATTGCATAGGGTGTCGAATGAATACCACAAACCAATCTTTTAAAAAACCGCAATTGAAAAATAATATCTGAATAGAAACAAAAGAGTTCCTTATAACATCGAAAATAAATATATTGTCTATTGGAACACACAGGAGGTATCTATATACATTAAGGGTTATTAAAGATTCTTTTTTAAAGGTATATGTAAGTATGTACCTATGAATATAATATACTTGTTATATAGTTGTGGAAAAATAAGAATCCTTAAAGTTCCATCGAACTTTAACCATTAAATATCGATGCTATCTGATGTCATTCATTGTACAGAGATGTATGTCATAAAAATTTCAACTTTGATTTTCTTTAGAATTTTTTACATTTTCATATTGAAAGAATTTTCTTCACGTTTTTTTTTTTAAATAATTTTTTCTTAACTAAAAGCCTGCGCAAAACTTCCTGTGTACATACATACAATTTATGTATATTGTGTATATATATACTTAAACTTATGTATATACGTAATGCATATATAACAATTTAATACTTCATTCCGTACAATAAATATTCTTCATATAACACTTATTGGAACTCAAAAAAGGGAGTAATTTGGTACTGCACATAATAAGAACAATACATAATATGTATGTATATGTGTATACCAAAGTACATATAATATATATATTATAAAAAAGCAAGAAATTCTTAAGATATAAATCACTTCTAATTTATGTTGTTCAGTATCTTTTACTACAATCGTCAGATTTATGAACGCATCAATATATATACACAAACATATAAGACACACTATATATATATATATTATATATATATATATATATCTAATATAAACATGCGTATATACAAATACAATGAATATGTTTATATGTTCATAAAAATTTTGATATATAAGTATGCATAGCATAGTTCTGTATATATACAATACATATTTATGCAGATACAATTCACACAAAATAAAAGCTATAAAATATATACGTTTTATATCATAAATAATATAGTATGTATACATAAAAGTTTATGTTTTAGGGTGTATTACTTATATACACACTACAAAATATAGGCACTATATATCATGACTTTAATAAAATGATATATTTTTCTGTTATTTGCTTTCATTCAATTTTTGGCTAGAAAAATACATTATACTATATATCTGTCCGGAACATGATGACAAAATTTAGAAGTTTCATAAATTATAAATGTATAGTAGACACGATAAAATTAATATTATAATATGTATACATATGTAAATTTATTAATGTATGTATAAAGTTTAAATACTTGAAAGCATGTGTTAAAATTAAATTGATTGAAATCAGTCAATGATTTAATTTGCATAATATACGTTTTTTAAAAATACATAACCTATATAACCTATATATTTTTGCAAATTTGTATTTCAACATCAGTTGTTAAATATCGATGTGCAAATTGAATTCTATAATTTTTGTAATCAAATTTATACTTTAGAAAAGTAATTATGATACATATGTATATATATTTTCAATCATTTTTAACGAAAATATAATTTTTTTTCAGTTTCAAATACTATATAAATATCCAAGATAATTTTTTAGTAATTTATAGAATTGTGAGTAATTATTATGTATTGCATATTTTAGTATAATTTTGAATTAACTGCGCACTCTAATTTAATCTAATCTTATCTGATATTGATATATATACCTATAGGTATAGTTGAATTGTATAAGGAAGTTTAGTCCCAATAACTTCTCTTCTATATTATACAAAGTGCAAATCAGAAATTGTAAATCTAATTTTTTATTGGATCTCCATTTTTTTTAGAAATCATTTTACATATACTTTTAAAAATTTTGTATGGCAGGAAATATATTACAAACATTTTCAATATTATATATGTATATAATAAACAAAATGAAAGTCTTGAATATTATCTAAATTTGATTCTTGCAAACTTTCAAAACTTTGTATATTTGTATATAATATGCAAAGAAAATCAAATTTCTTCTGTCTCATTTTGTTTTTAATTCAAAAACTAAGAATATATAAAAATATTTATAATACCTGCATTTATATATATATAGCTAACCAATTAAATGTTCAAATCACAGTTTATTGAATCGATAAAAATGTGCATAAATGTGTGAAAAAATAATAAAAAATTTTTAATTTTTGTTCATTTGTATATACATAATTGCAAAAATTCACTCATTAAAATGTGAATTGGTATATATATGTATAAATGATATTATACGAGTAATTTATACTTACATATATGTGATCGTAGAAAACGACCGAATCTTAACATTCAGAGCATCATCATCTGATGCATATTATATACGAAAATGTTATGCCGGTAAAAGATGAAAAAAGATTGAAACGCAAGTAAAAACAAATTGTCTCGTATAAAGAACAGATTGAAATCTTGGTCGTTAAATCTTTATAACAAAAAACTAAAAAATAAAAATGAAAAAGAAATAACATCGGAATTTTCGAAAGATGCGTTTCGTATATCTTTATCCTAATATACCTATACAATATTAAAAAGACTTTGAATATACACACTTTTTTATACATGTATATATATAGGTATACATAATACATACTTTAACGATTGACATTTTGTTAATAGTATAGAAAATTTTTAAAAGCTTCGTATACTTGATGTGAAAAAAGGGCAAAGTAATAAGAACAACTACAGAATTATATATATGTTTTTAAATTATGTAATAAAAAAATTTGCATCACTAGATATCTGCTAAAATGTATAGGATATGTACTGTATACTAATCTATGAGTAACAGTCGGATTTTCGAGAGAAAAAAGTCATAATTTGATTCTGATTTATATTAGAAGATATGCTTCAACGATAATCATTAATGACAGAACACATATTCTAATCATCATGTATATGTTTACAACAATAATTTATTTAAAGATTCCAAATTGAATTGAAAAAGAATTTCGTGAATTAGAGAAATAAGAATGACTTTCTCATATACCTATATATGTCACAATTTTCTATAAGCTATTATCACATACATATACATATGTATATATAGCTCTTTAAAATATTTCGTTTTTAACCATATTTAAACCAAATTGAGTTTTATTTCTATATTTTTGGTATTTTCAACATTCAAAAGATAAAAAGCTCTCGTTATGGTGCATGTAAAATATTATTATTTACTTATTAAGTTATTGAATAAAAGAATCATTGTCAAGAAATTTTCCTGAAAAATATAAAGGATTCGAATTAATGTTACGTTTATATATTTACATAATATAGTTTACACTAATATTTGTAATATACTGTACAGTCATATTATATATATGTTAGCCTTTAAATGTTTAGAATAAGGTATAGCTAACTTTAATTTAATCTATAAAATGTAATGTATTGCGTATACGTACATGTATATATATTATATATAGTCATAGAGGTATACACATGATTGTACGCATATACATCAGGCAGTTAAAGGCGATAGAATCAAATAATTTAAAGTTATGTTGTTGTTTTTTTTTGAATTCCATTTTTCATATCAAAAATTATATTTTTTAAAATTATGAACTAAAATATGAAATTAAAAATAAAAGAAAATTGTATACAACAATAATTTTAATCTTAAATTATTAAAAAGAAAAATATGTAGGTACATAATATACAAATAAAATATATATGGAATAAAAAATAAGGGAAAAAAATAAGGATTACCTTTGAAATCAATCTTCAAAGATCATTCAGAACGTTTATTAAAAGAAAAATTATCTTCGAGAACAATCTACATAACACTGCTGCATCGAAATAAATATAGAGGATGGGTTTCGATCGATACTATACTACTTCTCTTAACTAGAAGTGGTAAGTTATTTACTCAATGTGTTTTTCGTACGAAAAAAAGCAAAAAAAAAAAAATTAAAATCAAAATATAAAAAAACGAAATTGCACTTCTATTGTATAGGATGTGTACGGTGCGGTGCATGCACTTCATCTATTTTTCCTTATTTTTAAATATGTAGAAAAAATATATTAAAAACAAAATTGAAAATAAAAAAAAAAATAAAATTCAGGAAAGCAGAAAAAAAAATTAAATTCATACTCTCTATAATTAACGAATCGAATTATTATCAGTCGAGAAAGATAAAGCACAACCACATTATAAGAGAGATAACTATACATAATTTTTATATTCGCCATTTTTGAAATGGGCGGAAAAATTCGGTGTTGTTATTGGTTCTTGACTTGCGCTGTATATGCGATTTGACCCCAATCGATTTCAATACAAATCATGTTCATAACATCTTGAAAAATAAAGTCTGGGATTCAGACTGCTGTTCGCTTGCACCGGAAAACTTTTACAATACATATACAAAACGCACACAATACAAGTATCTCACAAAGCACAACATGTGTGTAAAATGCATGTAAAATGTTTAAAGTAGATCGGAAAAATTTGCAATATATTAGGAAAATGCTGAGCTTTTCTTTTTCATTTTTTCTTTATTTTTAATGGGCACCCATAGAGCAGTGAAGTAATATGCTATTCGCAATCACAATACATAAATATAGATACAAGTATATATATATTATATACAAAACACTCTCAATAATAATCACAGAGTCGGAGAGCAATTTTGAAATATTTCGACATTTCGAGATTTCGATGTGTTTTGTCTTTTGTGTTTGTTATACATACAATATACAGGCCTACAGTACAGGGTACATGCGCTCATATAAATATAGCATACCTAATAGTACTTATTATTATTCGTATTGGCATAGTGTATATATTAATTCCATTTGTATGGAGATATAATGTCATTTTTAGAATGCTCTGTTTTCTGAGCACCCGGTTCATATTAATACATTAAACCACATGTGCTTATTATGTATGAATGTATATTTACCTGTTTTATTTTTATTATATCTATCTCGAAAATATGTTCATAAAATAAATACTTTGATGATATTAGTTGGCATATCAGCATAAAAGTTCATTGAACGCCTTTTTGTTTGTAACAAATACACAAAAATATATTTGAATTTCTCCTTATTTATTGTACACATACATTGATACATATGTATAATATCATTATACAGATAGTGTGTAAGTGTTTTACCATGTTTTACTTTACCCTATACACATTCATATTAATTTATTGATTATAATATATGTATATGTATAATTGTGCAAACGTATATGCATGTAGGATTTTGTTTGTTTATCGCATTTGTATGGCATTATAAAGAACCTAACACATAAATGAAATATTCACGGCCAGAAAATTTTTTTTCAAATTAATTTTAATGTGTTTATATTATTTATAGATAGATCTATGAAGAAATACATGAATATATTATGCGTTTATTAGCCTTTTACACACACATATATGTATATTATTATTTTGCTCTATTAATCACAGAAATTTAAAAAAAAATAATTAAATTTTTTTGTCAAAATGATGAAATTACTTTTTTTTGGTATTGCACAAGTAAACAAAAACAAACAAACCATTGTAACTTTCTATTATTTGTGTGAAAATGTCATTTTGTATTATTTTGACATTGATTTTTCTGTTATTTAAATGAAAAATTATTATGAAAAATATTTATAAATATGGAATAACAAGTATGTAAATATGTTAATATATACGTTACGTGGGTCAGGACAGAAGATATATTTTCTATATTTTTTATATAAATTAATGAAGGACTCGACTATAATTTTTGAAGTTCATTTTCAAAATTTAATTTATTTGATAAATAGTTTACATATATATAGCTATACTTACTATTATTACTTGTACATGATATACCTATATAGAAAGTGAATTACTGACCCCAATTTATAAAAGTATAGGTACTTCAACATTTTGGAAATACATATATAGGAACATCTATGTATATATTATGTATAGTTATTTTTTCCTTTTCTTAAGATTACTATACATCATTATCGCGTATCAAAAACAAAGGACTTCTCATAGCACCTGCCTATATTATATACGATGTGAATTTATATATGTATGCATATATAGGTATTTTTTATACATTATAAACTTGAACTTAATTTGAGGAATTATTTTTTTTTTTAAATATAAAATAATAATAACAGACAAAAATTTTCAAAGAACAAGTGAAATTAAAACGAAATTTTATAACATGTATAAATACATATATGTGTATTCGATGCAGATATTAATGGATTAATTTAATTCACGCAACACCGAATCCTTTTCTGTTTTCATTTTTTTATTCTTTTATTTAATTATGACATAAAAATTCAAAAAAACTTTTTGTATTTGTATTAGGTATAGGTATATATTATTGTTATTAGATTCATAAATTTATAAAGGGTCTTGACGACAAAACTGAATTCATATTATACAATAAAACATTTATAACTGTATATTACATCTTATTCTTATTTTACGTCTGTTTTGTTAATAAATATAATAACCTATACAACACATATATATATATATATATAAAGGTGGTATAATGAATTTACATATGTAAGTGAACGTCCATAAATATGTTTGGCAGGTGCTATGCTCATAGTTTTATTATAATTTGAAAGAGCCGTCAATGAATACTTCAAAAGTAACCTTTGACTGTAAACATTCATTTTATACACACCACATATTATATTACATAACATAATTATACATATTCCTTTGATATAGAATATATGAAACGAACATTTGTATATACATATATATGAATATATGATGCATATGTGAATAAAACACCATAAAATTTCACCTAAATCTATTACATATCTATATTATGTATATGTATATATATGTACATTATGTATAAATTGAAGAAAATCATATAAATTTAGAAATAATAAACATTTATACATATGTATATGTATATACATAATATATATATAGTGTGTTTAGATACGTATGTAGATAAATTCTATAACTTTCCCTTTATATTTGAAAGTCATTAATTTTAACATATACAAGGTGTTTTATATAAAATTCGTAATTAAACTCTATAGTTAGTTATATGTGTTCGTAATATGAAAACGACAAAATCAAATCAATAAAAAAAATTTTTGCATTAAAATTACATATACCTATTAAAAATTTTATATAATATTAGGTATAGGTACTTATTAAAAATTTGAAGGACATGAAATGGATTTTTGACAATATACTATATATAGCGAAAAATTAAATTGTTAATATTTATGTATAGATATGTTGGAAAATTTTCTTAAGAATTCCTTCATATTCATCCTGTAATCCTTACACACATAATGTATATATGTATTTTTATTTGAAAACATACATATATAACTATAAGAGCTACCTACCCCATTGTATACATAAATTGTACATAATGCACGAGTCTAGAATTCGACCATGTTGACTGAATAATATTTACAAAAATATGTATATAAGGTATATGTAGGTATACGTATACATAATCGTGTACATTTAGAAAAGTACTTTTGATATGCCACAGGATTATGCATATTATATGTGTATGTTATATTTATGAAGTCTGTAGGTATATATATATAATTTACATAGTTATATATATTAATAGTTATGAGTATACCATATAATATGAAAGCTTTGAAAATTATGTTTTTAGGGTGAAATACAGAATTTTAAATGAGCGCATAAAAAAGGACTTGTACGTTGTACAATACATATATGTAAGTATATAAGATGTATAGGTATAGTATACATATTTTACGTGTAATATAGATAGTCAGTGTTACCCATATAGATAATACTCGTATAAAAGTGCATAAGTATGCATAGACTATACACACGTATAGAGTTTCTTTTTCGTTTTGCGAAATTATTTTTCTAATAAAACATATAGGTGCACATTATAAATATATAGGTAAAATGTAAAAATATGCGAATATGTATGTTATGTATTATGATATGAGGATATTACTTGGTTAAACATTAAGTGAACTATACGAGTACTGTTTCAAATTTGTGCTACACACCTCTATTACATTTATAGGTTAAGGTATACCTATATATATCATACATAAATGTTTAGTATACATTTATATTAGAATGCATGTTTAACAACAATTCATTAGCTTTTATTGCATTTATTACCATAATTGACTCATTCTGAACTCATAGTTTTTTGATTTCAATTAATTTCAATTTTAGATAAATATGCATAATATGTAATGTATACCTGTTCATACATAAATGTTGAATCTATACATACAAATAGCTTTTTATGGGAGATATATGAATATCTATTAAAAATGTGCAAAAAAAAAACGTGCATTTATATGAAATTATTTAGTATATACATATACAAAATATTGTACAGATAGTACGATATATGCGTATAAGTATAGGTATGCAATGATAGTTATATAGTTACATATGTATATACAACTAAATCATTGTCAGAAAAGTCTGTAATTTTATTTATGTGAATATGGATTTATGAAAAATTTATTATATTGCAATAATTATGTATATATATGATATGATGAACTATATACGAGAATAATTATATGTATTTTTTTTACATTATTATATAATATACGAAATATATATATGTACCTATATGTACGATATATGTATATATACATCATAAATATTTTGTTCAAGGAAAAATTTGAAAACTTCATAAATTATAAGAAAATTGCGATTTCAATTACATAAATTTACGCGATTATCGTTAAATTTTAAATTTCACGAAAACAATTAGTTATACCTCTATATACATATATGAATAATTTAAATTTTATTTTTCATTTTCATTAATTCATTTGATGGCATAACATTATTATTAAAAACACAAATTAACGAGTTCTTTTAATGGTTCAAAAATCAAAAATTTTACAAAATTTTGCACAATATATTAAATATACTATTTTTATTATATTACAATTTCAGAATATATTATATATATATATGTATCTACTTGCAATACGAAAACTATATAGATGCCTATACCAATTAAAAAAAAAATCCATTAAAATGCATATAATTGTCAACAATTACAGACGTTTCTTTGTAAAAGTATCGTGCATTAAAAGTCGTGTTCATTTGTACATATATTGTATATCTTAATCAGTTTTGTAGATGTGATATGATGTGATGTATTATATATTATATGCTACAAATACATATACTTATAAGTGTACCTTTACTTTTTATACATTCAAATTTAAAAACGAAAACTTTGTCACTTTTATATTTGTTTTCGTTTAACACGTGCAACGTATATATATGTAAATAATATAAGCATATATATACATATGTGCGTATACATATAAACACAGCACATTATTCAAAAATTCATATATATATATATGTACATATGCATAGTTACATATTTATAAATATCTGATGGGGATATAAATTTGACTCTAAAAGTAAATAATTGCTATAGAATCTATAAATTTGCGATACTTAAATTATGAGTTAAGTAAACGGGAATGTAAATATAATACCAATAAGAAAAATAGGCTCTTTTTTTAAATAAAGTATTGTATGCATATACATATGTATGTATGTGATTACAATAAATATATATACCTATGTACGTGTACGTATGCTATTTTTCCTGCGTGCCATCATCAGCCATTAAAAGTTTAAAGTCTTATTTTCTTCTAAGAATCACTCCCACAGAGAGTTTAGTACACCTATTTAATCTGTTAGCTGATGTGTACTCTAGTTTGTAGATACCTATTTATGAATATGTTATATGTGTACGTATTCATAGGTACAAAAGTTTGCATGAACGCGTTCAAAATTTTTACAATATCTATATTGAATTGACAATAAAACAATGAGAAGAAAAGGACGAAAAAAATGTTAAATAAAAAATAAACATTTTCGCATTACATCTCATGTAACATCTATACTTGTACGTTTTGTACCGCATATGTATTTGATATTTTGTATACTAGTAACACTCGTAAATGTAGAGTATCTGTATATACACTATAATATAATGGGTAAATAGATATACATATATTTAATCTACACATCTATTTTAAATCCTGAATATGAAAAATAAATTCATAGTAAAATAGTCGTATCCGTCCGTATATAATATATAATTGACAACGAAATAGAAAAAGAAAAGAATAAAATATATATACAATTCACAATAATTATATTTCTCTTTTCTTGCATTGAGATATTTTTATTTAAAAACACGAAAAACAAAACACAAATTCATATACGAATATATACGTAGGTACTGCATATTGACATTACTATACATATATTTTTAAAAACTATAACCAAGAGATAGATATGAAGTACATATCTGCAAAGATAAAAGCACCTATGTACATATATTATATGTATACATATCTACATGAGATAAAAACAAAATCATGAAAAGATCCAATTGAAATAAGTCGAATAAGAAGAAAAGAGTAAAGACCGGAAAATCGAAAAAAAAAAACAAAAAAAACATCAGAAGTTCAGTCCAGTATAAAACATTATACAAACAAAAATATTCACATACCTACATAGTGCATATACGTTCATAGGTATATAATAAAAAAAATCGATCTCTTATATGAAAGTAAATCCCGCGTAACAAAAATAAAATATTTTGCACTACACAGAACACACATATAACATTATTATCATAATATAACTTGATGTAATTTTCTTCTTTTTTTCGATTCTATATAAGAAGAAATACCACGCCAAAGATACAAGAGGACGACAAGAAAGATATACTCGTATGCAATATGTGCCTATATATGACAATAAAAAAAAATTGAAGAAAAAAATATTCAAAAGCAAAGAAAATGAAAAACAAAACTTTCAAGAGAGACTTAAAAATGCAATGCAATGCAATATGTGAATGCATATTCGATTTATACTCTTGTCTTTGCTTTTGTATCTATCACCATCTATCTATCTATATCTGTTTTTTCTGCGCTACGATTTACATTTATACAACAGCAATACACTTACTTTACTATTCGAGTACTGACTGACTAAATTGTAATTGGTTAGAAATGAATTAAGATATTCAAAAAACGAATGTATCTCAGTCTTCTTAAACAATTGAACAGAAGAAAAGAGATAACGATAATATTTTCTGTACGCCTTAGATTTTAGACCGCCATTATATTTACAAACAGATATCCTGCTTTGCTTGAAAATTCTGTAAAATAATGTATCTGAATTTGAAAATGAACAAAAAGCTAACTTAATGGGAAAACCACACCTTTAATTTCACCCATTTTAAGAGATACACGACTAAGCATGAAAAATTTACTATACAATATGAGTTTAACAACGAGAACGAGTAACAAAACAATACAATAACAAAACAAAACAATTCAATAATTTGTCCGATCTATGTCGAATATAACCGAGGAATGCACATCTGAAAATATGCTGTGGCGCATATCCTATCTATACTCGTATGTGTATAACAAAACAAGAAAGTATCTGTTAGTTTAGTATTAGTATTATGCAAACACAAGCTACAAGGATTTTTTTTTTCTGTAAACGAAACGAAATGGATGGATGGGTTTGGTTGATAATTCCGCCTATATCTGACGTAGTGACGTCTGACCATGTATTCCGCCTCGATATTAGAGTGTTCAGTTGGTTTATGACAGTTAAGGTGTAAGGTATAATGTATCGAATTTTGTGTATTTTTACCGCGGCATTCTGAAATTTCGTTCGTTTTTTTTCGAAAATTTTTTTCGTACTGAAGAAATTCGAGAGAGATACTATTTGTTGTTTGTAGTAGAGTCGTTTTATTTTTTATTTATGTTTAATTCATGTGTGTGTATATGTTATATAGAATTTCTCATCTATAAAGGTATCTTGTCTGTAATACAAAATCGCGGACTAATTATCTGAATTTTTTTTTTCTGCTGCTTTTTGCTGTTTGCTGTTGTACATGTACTGCTGCTGCTACTGCTGCTCGTGGTTATTATTTTTATGTTTATAAAAAATACAATAATAATAATTCGCAATTCGTGTATTTGTATTAAATATTTTTGAGATAGTCATCTACAATCTTGATATTATTATTACGCAATCCGTTATTGCATATTTTATTACCATCATAAAAATATTTTGATTTCAAGACAAAATAATACATTGAAAAAAAAAATGAGATAAAAATAAATAAAAAGATAAATAACATAACAAATGTACATCAAATTTTTATGTCATTATTATTTACTATGATGATGAGCATCATAGCATCATTTTCATCATCTGTACACAAATTTATGGTATAGATCTCATGTATGAATTTTATAAATGAACGCAAAATATAATAATTATAACTTCACACAACAACAAAAATATTAATAAATATAGAAGAAAGAAAATCTGTTTTGCTATTATAGTAATTTATTTATTTTTTTTTTATTAAAAACAAATTTTAATTTAAATTTGTCATGAATCTCGTGGTAATTTTATATATGTGTGTAATTAATAAAAAAAGTTGAAAACAAAAAATAACATAATATAATTTTAAAATTATAATTAAATCACAAAAATTATAATTCTCTTCTTTTTATAAAAAATGTGCGGAAATTATGACGACTATTAAAACATATATGAGTATTAAATATTAATTTATATAAACGTATATAAGTACATACATATAATATATAATACATATACTTATGTATGTATACAAGATACAAGGTATACAACTAGTACAAGAGTATAAAAAATTCGTGCAATGTTTTGTTTTTATTTTTTAATTTTTTATTTAAAATATATATTTTTCATCTATATATAATCTTAAAACATAAATACATATAAAATGTACATGTATTTGTGTAGATAAAAATTTGAAAAATATTTTTAAACTTAATAAAATAAAATTTAATCAAACGAAAATATAAATTGAAAACTGAAAACGATTATTCAAAACATAGATTATATATAAAACAGCAAAAAAAAAAAAAAAAAAAATAAAGAATAATATATATATATGTATAAGAAAAAGAAATAAATAAAAAGTATTTTTAGTGCTATATATATGATATCTATAGTATATGTATACCTATCAAAAATCTTATCAAATTTCTGATTAAAGGAAAATTGTTTTTTATTATTTTTTTTCTTTGTAAATATATTTTTGTAGACCAAATTTTTGATTATAAATTTGGAATATAATTTTTTTTTTCAATTTTTGAAGAGAAAAAAGAAAAACACAAAAAGTGATAAGTTTATAATACATACCGATATACTAATATACATACATACGTATATATATACATAATGTGAGTGTATATTTTTTATTATTATAAAAAAAAAATATTTCAATTTATCTATATCACCGGCGATTTAAAAAATTATAATCGTGTATAACCGCAAATAATAAAAAATTTGTCAACTCGCACAGTTTAAGGTTACATATTCAATCTGTTGGTTTATTATACATTACAAAAGTACATAAATTTATATATAGGTATACATAGATTTATGTATATGTATCATAAGTGTGTTTAATAGTGGATAAAAAATATAAATTAAATTACATTACCTATATATACTTTTAAATTATAAAAAAAAAGTGAAGTTAGAAATTAAATTGTAAATAATATAAGAAGATATACATAATTGAAAATATCATGTAATGTGTATTCCGTAATAGTGCAACATAATTTAGCAACATTTTCTTTTTGAAGTTTTTTTTTAATTTTGTATTTATAAACAAAAATTAATATACAAATAAATATGTAAATGGTTATACATATACATATATATACGTATACATAATACATATATGTAATTCAATATATAATGGAATATGTATACATAAATAGATTAAAATGATATTTGAATGCGTATACCGATTAAAAAAATTAAATAAAATCATTTTAGGTGAGTAAATTTTAAATCGGTTTTTTTTTTTCGAAAAAATTATTCTACATACGAACTAAATACTATTCTATACGAAGTGTTTCTCTTTAAGCTTGTTTAAATGAAAAGTGCGGAAAGGAATACCTGTACGTAATCAATAAATATTTTATTATATATATATACCTATAGCGATTCACTTTCATATATGTGTGGATAGGAACCTATATTTAATTATCGTATATATATTCAATTAATTTTATTATTAACAGTTAGTTTTCGTTTGTTAAATTACCTATACTTTTGTGTAATATAAATTCTGAGATGACCCACCATAGTGTTTAGAAAATTAATCAAATGCATATATGTATATACATACAAAGTGTTAAATATATTTTTATGGAATTTTTATGAGGTGTTCCTATTGAAATTTGACTGTAATATCGGTACATACGGAAGTTACACTTTTGATATATATTGATGATCTATGATATACCTGTAAATGTTATCTCATTAAATAAATCACCTTCTTCTGTATATATGTATATAATATATACCTATACAACATATGCATAAATATAACATACGTATACATAAGAATATACAGTAATACATTATACTGCAGAGATCATTAAAATTTTTAGAATCTATATATATACATATAAGTAGAAATGTAATAAGAACTCGCATCTTATATCGCGATGATATTTCATTATTAACCACCTGAGGTGTAATTTCATTTAATTTTTTATTTTTCAATTATTCTCATTTCAAATCATTAGACTATTTGTCTTTAGTAAATTTCAATTTATAATAAAATTCCATTTCTCAATTTGAATATCATATAATCATCAAATCAATGTACCTATATACATATATGCAACGCTGGCAGTAACTTATCCTAAATATGAATACTCCAATAAGCGCATACACATTATGTCTGCGATGCGATCATAATGTACGAGCAGTACTTATTATACATATTGTATGATTGTACAGTATCATAATCATAATGTAATTTGCGTTCTTTTCTTCTATACATATTTACGGTCATATATACATATATCATAATCATGCAGACGCCAGTTTATTAATAAATATGTATATAAATTATCAATGTAAAATTATTATCTATATGAATATATAATATACTCATACATACATACTTTTACATATACGCACTAAAATATTACATTGAATTTGAAAAAAATAATATGCATAGATATACCAAACAGAATTAAAAACAATAAATTTTTAGTATTTACACGTAGTATACTCGTATAATATATATACGCGTACATTATACCTATATATACAAAATAATTTGATAGCAAGCTGATAATGATTTTTCTTTTACACATATTTAATACTAGCCAAAACTAAAATTAGAAAGAAGAAAAAGAAAAAAAAATTTTTGTTTTTTAGGTTTTCAACTTATTGACGTTTGATTTATGATCTCTAGAGCACCTAAAACTAATATATTTGACACCTGGGGTGGTTAATTTCTGAAAATATCTATACCTTTTATTAAAAAATCTCTACACGTTATTGATTACACGCATCATAATATATACCTATATATACAACGCTATATACAATACCCATATAGTATGTATTATATGAAGAAAAAAAATCGAAAGAATTAAGAAACGATCATCAAAATTTAAAGGAAGATATATTTATACTGGCTTCTGTCAAAAAACCACCCTCTTATTAAGAGGATAAGTGTTTAATCAGACTTTAGACGTTCAAAAATCATTTTTTTTTTTTGACAGCTGCCTATACATTTTTTTCTATTTGGTAACATAACAACAAATTTAAAATAAAATATTTTCGTATACAAATATACCTACATACATATATCTATAATTGCATTTCTATTGTTTCAGATGACGTATAGATGCTTAAAAAGGACGACAACAACAATAATAACATATAATAATACAGATTGGAATAATTTCTTTGCATAAGTGTGTTTTCATTAAAAGATTAGCTATACAGTATTTTATTAAAAAGAAAATTGAAAAAAAAAAATTATCTAAAATCAAAAAAATTTAAATGAGAAATCATTTCCAAGCATCAAGTGTAAAATAATTTGCATAATACAATATTGCGGATTTTTATTAAATTGATAAAATATTCATCCGCTTTTATATAAAATAATCTGTGATACGTTAACTAATCAAAAAATAAATTGAAAAGGAAATAATCTGTATACAAAATAGAAAAAGAAAATAAAACAAAACAAAATAAAAGATGTCCATCGTATTTGTAATTATATTTAAAATTAAAAATTGTTAAAATGATTTTGAAAGATACGTAAAAATCTGATTTGAAAAAGGATTTTATCTTTATACATACCATATATCACACTGTTATGGTGCGATAAATATAAGAAAATTCAAAATAATAAATAAATAAAAAAGTGTATAGTGCTCAAATTTTAAAATAATTTAGAAAATAAAAATTTATTTTAATAATTAAAAATAATTAAAAAAAAAAAAAAATTATCAAAATGGATATGTCCTCAACGGCAGAAGCAGCTCGTAGCTGGTATGAAAATCCAAGATTAGGAGGTTCACCGAATAATGTTGCTTTAGCATCGGCCGGACACCAAAGTGTGTCTGGAGGTTCGGCAAGTGCATTAGATACTAGTGATATGGGTGCATTTTATGCTTTAGAAACTACAGGACATCATAGAAGATATTATTCAACAGGATATCATCCAACACACGGTAAGTACATATATATAATAATAACTGTAGCGATATATGATGTTTATTGTTTTATATAAATATTTTTAAATCTTGGAATATATGATTTATAGTATTTTTTTTGGTTTTTGTGAACCGATCATAAAAATATTTTTTTTTTCGAAATTAAATCCTTCGATAAAATGAATTAAGTATAGAATATAACAGCTTATACAGCATTCTTAAAAAGTTGCTAAAGAATTAAATGATTCATGTAATTTAAAGGATATTTTTGCGTTTACATATTTATTTAGTTAGGTTTGATTTCATTTACCAACTATAAATTCAAATATTCACTTGGTTTTTAGAAATCGTTGATAATTATAAATTTCTATATGAACGAAAATTAAATTTTATCGAATTTTTTTTATAGTTTAAACAACCGAATTAACGGCCAACATTTTTTTATCAATTTTAACACTGCCTATAGGTATATATCTTTCTTACCTCACATTATCGCATTTTTATCTTATTACTTAATCAGAGATAAGTGACTTGATCAAAATGTTATCTGAATTTGTAGATATTATAATCTATCTGTACATACATTTACAGATAAGTATATAATAAACATATATTATATGAAAAGACAAGTAATCTATAATAGTAGTTATAAATATTTTCCTTTTGTTGATTAGTTGTTTTTCAATTTTCTCATATCAATGTTTTATATGGCAAAAAAAACAAGAAATTATACAAAAAAAAAAAAAAAATTAATTAAATTGTATATAATACAAATTTTGTACAAACTTTGAACAAATGATGGCGCGTAAAAATTTGTCTTTTTTCTATTTTTGGCAACTGATTAAAAACTGATATAAACTGATAAAATATTTAACAATCAACATATCTTGATTTTGATTAAAAAAAAATGTTTTTTTTTGTTCATATACCTATTGTATACAAAATATTTGAAAAAATTTTAATAAAAGACATAAATTCAATTTGACTTTCAATTTTTGGAATAATATCGATCGATCGGGAGTTCAAAATTATGTTTTTTTTTTTTAATTTTTGTTCTTTTTCTTATATTACCATAATTGCAAATTTTCTATTTGACATTCTTTACAAAAAAATTGAAAATGTATATACATATATCTATAACATATTTTGTAGAAAAATCTGTCTGTCTAATTAGATCCAAAACATAAAGTTTTTCTTTATATTTTTTGAACAATTTAAAGAAAAAAAAATTGTTTTTATATAGGATTGCATGCGAGTATATTAAATTTTTATACTCTTTCAATTAAATCTTTGTTTTCAAATGTTTTATATCATTCAAATTTTGAATTTTCGTATATATAGATATTCTATATTTTGTATAAAAAATTCTACGAATTCAAAAATTCATAGGTATGTCCATAAAATTTATCAGTTTCGTGTTGATTTCTATTTTCCCATAATGTTTTGAATATAAACTTTATTATATATAGAATCCATCCGTGGAGAGAGAAAAAATTTTTATACCCATAATATGCAGAAAATTTTTGTCAATCTTTCTTATTTTTTTCGGTACGAATAATTTAATATTTTTTTTTCCTTGACAGTTTTATTTTTGTCTCATGCTAATCGACATAATACAAATATTAGTATATAGTTTTTCTATATATATACTCGTACATATCGTAAATAAACTATAGACTATATAGTATCTAGTGTATATATATAAATATATTTGTATATACACGGAATATAATATATATGAGTTATGTTATATGTATAGTGACATTTCTTTGTAAATGTCGCTTGTGAATAAAATTAATTACACATATATTTATAGAACATTGATTTTATCTTTCATATATACTATCATTTTATGTAATTTATTTTATTGAAATAATTTACATACAAGTTTTCATATAGGTATTTATTAAAGAAAAATTATATATACATAATTGAACATAAAATATATACCTAATGTACAAATAAGTATATGTATACATTATATGAATGGATATACATCATGTGCTTTTAAATTCATATATACTTACATACAGATACATTCTGGTTCCGATATATTAATTTATTCTTAGCAGTAGTCAAAAAATTAATTTATTTTAATATTTTCGTTTATATTGTTTTGATGTAAACAAATTAAAATGTATGAGCATACATAATAAAATTCAATTTATACATATAACGGCAAAAAAAAAATAATAATAAAATAAAATTAAGAAAATAAATAAAAAACTTGGCGCACATATATGTAATATTTACTTATTTAATAATTTTGTGACACTAATTAATAAAAGTCATATAAATATATATAGATAATTATATCTTTACATATGTGATCTATAAGTAAATTTTAAAAATAATACGCGAATGATATATAAAATTGACAAGATCATATTCGAAAAATTTTCATATTAGATTCAGACGAAATATATATGATATAAAAGTCAATTATATAGTCAAATTTATTTTTTATTTTGATAATTTAATAAAATAATTTAATTTCATATACCAGTACTACTTCATGCGGTCTGCGGTTAAATTAAATATTTACTAAATATAAAGTTTCATATGATATCTTTCCAAAATGTATTCCTTATATGAATAAGTTCATAGGCAATCAAAATGGTATACAATAGCACAATTTCCAAGAAAAAAAAATAAAAGAAATCATAAAATTTAATTTAGCTTATATTTATTAAAATCATCGATCCGCTAAGAATTAAAACATTAACCATCCACAGTTTTAAATACAATAGAGATTTTTTGTATATGAGTTGGATTTTTGTATGTATATGTATCGGATTCATATTTCATCTTAGTTTAAAATTATTTAATTTTAAAAATCATATACATATATACAAACAAAATTTATTTGTTATATTTTCAATTACGAAGATGGATTGCTCCATTTTGAAATTGAAAAGAAAAAAAAAACATCAAAAATTTTTCGTACTTGACTTTGGGTTCCTTTATACAGTTATTTCTATAGTCTATACAGTTTATTTTTCTTATATTTTGTTTGAGAAATGGAAAAAAAAAATTACATATTTGAAAGTATACGCAAATTATATTTTTGCGTGAGAAAATTTACTTGTAAAACTTAAACTAAATTTGAAGGTGTATATATGTACATACTCATATGTAAATGTTCATAGAAAGTTAATTCATATTATCGGTTCTAATTGTTTGTAATGCACAAAATTTGTTATATTCATTCAATTCAATTTTGAGAATAAAATATAATTTCAAAGATTAATTTCACATAATTTTCAATTTTCTAATTTCGCTGCCAAAATAAAAATACGAACAAACTGAAAAGAAATATATAAAATGGAGGAAATACAGATTTTTAAGTGCATGATCGTATACTAATGGCACAAAAAAAAAAAAAAAACAAAAATAAATGAATAAATAAATATAAAAATAGAAAATTTTAAATTAAAATTTAAACACTGTATGTATGGATATTTTTTAAACATAAAAATTTATTCAAATGAGAATTCATAATTTCCATTGTGATCATTCACATCACATTTTTTTTGGTAAAAATATTCATTTATGTATAAGCATCTGATGTATGTATGTATGTATATCCATGCCTAAGTGTATGTATAAGCAGAGCATATATAAGTTAAAATTAAACTATATATACAGACTATTACATATATATGGGTATACATCAGAATTACAACTATACCGGTAAATGATTTCAAATGATTTTACAAAAAAAAATATTACAAATATATATAGGTACTTATACGTAATATACTATACTTGAACATTATAATAATGTATCTATATGCTTCAGGTACTTATGCATTAAATATTTTGATACTAGAAAATCAGTTTCATCCGTAATCAGCTTATTTTTTTATAATGTTTTTGTAGTTTTCTGTAATATAACATTTACATTATTTATATACATATATTACATATACTCTTACATATTTTGGATATCATTAAGCTATTTTCCGCATAATAATTTTTGATATTACACACATAACTCAAAGGCCAAATATGTACATTACATTATATAATATTAGGTAAATTTTAATACAAAATTATAATTTATTTTTATGTGAGATTATTTCATATTTTGAAAAAAATAATTTTTTAGAAATATCCAAAAAAATTAAAATGAAAATACAAGGCAAAATCAAAATGTTTTTGTTGCCTTAACTATATGCAGTATAACACTCACATTCATGCTTACAAGCTTCTATTAATGTTTATACTTATTTTGATTGTTTATTTAAAATACTTATGTGTATACATGTATATACATATATATAAAAATAGAGCACACAAATCATTTTTGTTATTTTCATAGCTATTACAAGTATATAAGGGTATGCGTATGGGTATGAATGAACTTTAAATAATAATAGGCTTTTAAAGAATATTTTATAAATTTTGTTTTTATTCTGTTACTTTGTTCGACAAATAAAAACATGAAATTAGGTATTCTATATTTTATAATGTGGCTAATATACAAATTAAATTAAAACGGCTTTTATACGGTACATAAAATAATTTAATTTGTATATTAAATTAAAAAAAAAAAACGAAAGAAAAATTAATTTTTTAGTACTCTTGCCTTATGTATGTACGCACACATGTGCATATGTGTATCTACAGCTAAATTTGTAATATCTAAAAATTGGTTAACTACATACAGGAAAATCATTTAATTCTAATTAGAAATTATATTTAATTTATTCATTATACATTATACTTAACGTATATATTCTTGCATTTACATACGCGTATATATGCGTACATATACATATACATAAATTTTTAATCTTGATCACCGTGTTTTTAAAATAGTTTTTATCCTTAAAATATGAACAAATGAATTTACATCTTTTTTTTACAATTTATTTATTTATTTTTATGTTTTTTCATTTGTTTGAATATTATAATCATTTCTAATTATGTTCATTCCCATAATAGTCGTCAAAACATATGTCAGATATCTACTTTGAGAACAAAAATAAAAAAAAAGCAAAGCAAAATAAAATGAAAAGAATGAAAAAAAAAAAAGAAAAACAATCAAAATCGAAAAATTGGAACCTTACATCTTCTCTGAAACGAATGTCAACTTTAATCTTCGTTGTCTTTCCAATTTATCCTTATAGTCGTCGTTATTTTTATTATTCGTATTATAGTCGCAGGGTCGCGTATATATATGCATATGTATATGTATGTATGTAGTATCATTGAATTTGATTGTATGAATGTTACGAATAGTATTTTTGTTGTTATTTTATTGTTGGAAAATGTTTTTTTTTCTTATTATTATTATTATCATTTTTATTTTTATTTTTTTTTCATTTTATTTTACAAATCATGAATTCAATAAATTCAAAACAATTACCTTTCATCGCACAGTCCTTTCTTTCTATTTAGTTTATTTGAAAAAAAAAACAACTAAAAATCAATAAAAGAATAAGAAATTGAACATCAGCTAACTCCATAATATGTAGATGTATATAGGTGCATATGAAAATATATTACATGTGTATGAATGTATAGTCATATATTGTATATTATAATATGTATTACCACACAGTATGCATATGTTACGTATGAGTATGACATATACACTCATACATATACGAGTATATTTTAAGAGTAATGCAGTATAGTTCAGTATAGAATATGTGCACCCTTCTGTTCGTAGGACATTTTTCGTATATTTATTTTTTATAGCTATACTTTTGATTTTGTTTTTTTTTTATGAAAAATATATATTTTTACTTTATTATTATTTTTTTTTTTTGCTTGAGATTATTTACCATTGTATAACAATCACCAAATAAGTATCACAACACTTTTTCTCATGCCTACACACATTAATTCGCCTTTTATTTATTTATTTATTTTTCTTCTACTCTATTGATATTATTTTTTATTTTGTTCAGTTTCAGTTTATTTTTTTCTTATACATATGTATACTCACATATACACATAAACGTGTAAAGGTATTATAAATATAAATTATGCTTTTGTTTGAAATCAAATTTTCAAGTCTTTAAAAGTTTATAAGAGAATATATAAAAATGCATATACGAGTATGTACTTATGTACATTTTTACTAAATTCTTTTGTGTATATGCATGCATCTATATACATTAATTGTATATAAAGCATTATATTTTAGGAATATTTTTTGTATTCAAAACTGTTATAATATAGAATGTGTTTATATGTATAACATTCGTCAATCTTAAAACTATACTTTTTGCTCCTGTTTATATATATGTATACGTATGTATACATACTTACATTTTACTTTTTTATTTAAATTTATAATTTATTTTTTTCTTATTACAATTTCATTTCGTATGGTAAGCTACATTACATACATACACATTTATACTGTACTCGTATTATATTCGTTTCGTTTTTCAATATTTTTTTTTATATATTTTTCATTCATTTCAATTTTATTGTATCGTATTGTGTACGTCATTTGACGGGCAAGTTGCCATTATTCAAATTTAATGTGACACTCAACCAAAAATGAGCGATGGAAATGGAAATAAGTCTACTATGTACATGTATGTATATACATACCTGTATATTATATGTATGATTATGTATGTTTGTATCAAATATTTTTTTAATCGTCACATGAATTTTTTTTCTTCAATTTATTGTTGTATTTGTTCAGTATTTTCTTATACTTCTTATGGCTACATTTTATCCTCGTTACTTTTCATATATAAAAAAAAAACAATTTTTTTTTATTATTATTTTCGTATGCATCAAATACATGCATATAAGAATATATTGAATTTATTAACTGAGTATAAGTATAGATACACACATAGCACATATGAATACAAACATATTCGAAAGAATAGGACTTTGTTGATTTATTTAATATATGTACCTTGAGAACATACATCCTTTCCTCTTATTCAAATTCTTGTTATTGTTCATGGTGTTATGAACTTATTTGGCTGTAAAAAATGATAAATAGTAAATAATTCTAGATAAGTATACTTGTAAATGTAAAATTATTATTTGATTGCTAAATCAAAAGACCTTCAAATTATATTTTATTATTATAAATTAGAATAAATGTATAGTACCACAAAAAGAAAATCTTTTAAAAATACAATAATTTTTTTTCAATAATAATTACATGTACACAGGACATAATTTGATTCATTCATAAAAATTAATGTGAATTTTAAATAAATAATACAAATTCTATAGGTATAAACGCATATATGTACATACAAAATATTTTTGGATTATGTTAGGATGAAGGAGAGAAGCTCGAAAATTAAAATCAATTTGTCGATTAAAAATGAAATCCTTTGATTTTATGATCATTTTATGGTGTATACAGTATACAAGAAAATTTCTTTAAATGAAATGAAAGATATGAAATTTCACATAAAAATTCAACAGAGATAACAAGTTAATCAGAAAATAATTTCGAATGATATCATCGCAATATCACATTTGGATTATTTTTTTTTTCATTCGAAATGAGCATATATACGCTTGAGTAATAAAACTGAAATCAGTTTCAGATATCAAAAAAGGATGTTTGAATGATTTTATAAACTTTTCAGACCAAACATATAGGTAACAACAAAAATTGAAAAAATAAGAATGCTACAAATTTTATTAATTGCAAGTTTTTTTCTTTATCTTTTTTTTATTCTTTTGCATCTTGATGTACTATATGCATAAGATAAGTGAATATGTATAGAAGTATCAACGTTGGAATGTATAAAATATTCTGATTATTTATTTTATTATTTTTTTTTTTTTGTTTCTTTAAATTCTACATTTACATATATGTACATATAATAAAATTTTAAAAATCAGTTAACCATGATTAAACTTTTGAAATTTCACGCGGTTTTAAGTAGAATTTTCAAAAAGAAATGCCGTACGATTGTATATGCATTACAAAAATGCAATCATAATGTATTTTATTTTATGAATTTAGGATGGATATACATGCGTATATTGCAATCAATGCGGTACATAACTTATTTATTTTTATATGAGGAAAGTTGAAAATTAAAATGTAAAATTTTTTTATTAATCTTATGTAAAAGTATGGGCTTATGTATTCACATAACACAGGTGATTTTATATGTTGGAACAAAAATATAAGAATTTTATGATTTTTTTATGAAAAGTAATTTTAATATTGTAAATTAAGTAGTAATTCGCTTTAGAACTTGAACTTGCACATAGCGAGTATAATTATATATATTATATCTTCATTCAATTCAAAAGATTTTCAATTTTTTAAATATTTTCCATGGTATAGATATTCCATTAGATATAGTATAAAATGGATAAATTAAACTTCAGAATATTGTATTTCATTCGAAATTTTACTTTATTGACTTTATCTACTAATTTCTTCAATGATGCGAATATTTGTATTTCCGTGTGTTGTTAGTTTATAATATAAATATTTGAATAGTTTTGATACGGTTTCGATGTTTTGATATAAATGAATAGATGAATTAATTTTGTGAAAATAAAAAACAGGACTTGTATGTTTGTGTATTTTACGTTATCAGAAGTCAATTAATGTTATATATTTTTTAGTTTCTCAGTTTTAATTTATATCTTGTATAAATTTTAATCTGAATCTATAGTATACTGACATATATGTATGAGTATACCCAAATGTATACAAGTGTGTTTATAAAAGTGAAACAGAAGCACAACAACAGGTTAAATTTGAATAAGTATAAGTTGTATAAGTATATACATATAGTATATAGATAGGCATAATAATTTCTTCTTCTTTGTATACCTTAAATATTTGCATGTAGATATACAGAAAATAAATATACATATATGTTTTGTATATATATAAACTCATATTATATTAGTGTATCTTATAACAAATTTGTTGTTTTATACATACCACACTCTGTATGTAAATATATGTCCATATACATTTAACAATAAATTACCTATACAAAAGTTTACAATAAATAGACTTTAATAAATATCCTAAACTATACATTTTATTATATAGTAAGTTATAATATGTTCCGAATAATGACGGTGATTTCCATCAACCGACAAAAATCTAATAATCAAACTTATATTTTTAATTCATACATAAATATAGTAAAATGTGTATACGATTGTATGTATATACACGGTACACGCATTTTACATATATAACGTTTATGGATTTTCATGTACATATACATATATATATATATAGAAAATTTCTAACGCAAAGTCTGTTTTACAGGTGACGATTTTAATGTAAATTTAAATGTGATAAACATCGTTAAACATGGAGTATTATTTTATTTCTTATACATATAGCTATATAGGTATATAGCCTAAGTTTTAATTTCTTTATATATGTTTCGATTAATACACATAGTTATAGGTATAGGTTATACCAGTTATACTATTACTTGTATGTATATATATTGTGTGTAATGTTTTTAGGATTGCATATAGATAACTATAGGACATATAGGTGTACAGGAAAATTCGTTGTTTATATACAAATAATAATATATAGAGAGGTAGAGCGCCATTTCTATGCATATTTGTACATATTTAAGTGCCAGAGTATTGATAAAGTTCTTTTATTCCTTTTTTTTATTATTACGTTCATATTTTTCAGAAATTTTTTTTCCATTTCTTCATTTTCTGTATATACATATACGTATACTTATACTTATAGATATACACCTATATTTGCATACCTATTACTCGTATTTGTACATATATGCTATTAAAAAAACTTATAATGCCTATAGTAATAAATAAATTATAGGAAAAGGATGTCTGTCTGTATGAGTATGTGTACATATTTATGCATAAGTACTTTATATCAGAAATTTATCATTTAATAAACAAAACTATTTATGTATGTAAACGATACCAATACAATTCCACACTAGTAAAAAGGCAGCAGAAAAAAACAAAACTATAAAAATAAGCAATGTGAAAAAAAATTTTAATTCAAAACATTTCTAAATCAAAATACCAACTTATATGTATACGCTATAGCACGGGTACTATATATATATTGTACATACATATGTACACGTATTTTATGTACGATACGAATTGCTTATAGCCATTTAATGTGCACATATTTATGAATGATAATATCTAATTTTTGTATTTTGTTTATTTAATATTAATATTTATACATAACGCCGTATAATAATTTATAATCTTTTTAAATCCTTTTCATTTTGTATACGTACAATATACAAACAACTTGTACATACGTTTACACATTAGGAATTTACATATATATATATATATATATATATACCTAATCGTATTAAAATGTTATATTTATTTTATTTATTAATATTTTATTCAAGTATTAGCAACAAATCAAAATCACAAAGAATTTTGAAAACAAAGCAAGGTAAAATATAAATGTATACAAAAACATATATGTATATATATACTAAATTTATATGCGATATGAGTATGTATTATATGTATACATATAAAATAAATATTATATATGTACACCTAATAAATTAATAGACATATTGCATTATAATAAGAATTTTAATTTGAAATTAAAGATGAGTAGTTAGTTGGTATGACTTTAAGTTAGTCAGTTATCGTTAGTTTATCACTTTATATATTATTATGTACACCGTATATGTATATGCTTATACTCGTACTTACGTATTATCGTATTATTTATAGTAGATTGTATATGTGAAATACAAACGTAATTTAATTGAAACAAAATATTTTAAATGTCTTTTAAATGCACAACAAAATATTTAACGTTTACATACTTGGTATTTATGTGTATAGGTATGGTATATATGCATATATGTGGATATTTACATACATATATGTATGTGTTCATATTTATATTTTTACATGCAATACATTTACTTATATATTTACAGAAATATACATATGAGAATAATATCCAACAATCCACACGATTCCTTGCTACTTTTGTTTTTTGTAAAAATATCCATAATAAATTGAAAATTCGTTGGGCGTGGCGTACCCTACAAATCGTAATTTATTTCAAAAATATATGCATTTGTATATGCACATATATATATGTATGTATGTATAGATATGTGTAATATGTAATAGGTAAATATTTTACATATAATGTATATCTTTTAATGATTGTAATTTAACATATTTTATTAGTTGGTACATAAATGCGTGCGCTATAACATATGTATAAGTTAACACATTTTAATTATTTGAAATATTACAGTATATATATGCGATTATGGTTTATGAATGTGTGTATTGATTAACTACTAAAAATTTCCTTTAATAATTAAAAATAATATTTATAAATCAAGCATCATGTTCACCGCATATCACAATTCTTGAATCCTTTAATTGATCACTGATGCGTTAAGAATACATATTTACTTTAATTTTTTTTTTTATTTTTCAATATTGTTTAAAAGTTATATAGCACCAATATTTAAAACCTTTGTATTATGAAGAATAAATTTAATATGGAAGTAATATTCCCATATATACTGTACAGAAATCCCTTAATGTCAATGTCATATTTGGTTTGTCAATAAACTCAGTCAAAACAATAAAATATATATATATAGTTTCGTCTATGGTGCTCTAAATTTTTGGTAGTTGATCAAAGAATCTTATTATGTGCAAAAATTAATGAAGATCATCCATATGATGGGTATGTTGTAAGAGATAATTTTTCTTGGAATTTTTTACCCTTATTAATATGTACTTTAACAGTTAGTTTTATTTAAAAATCAAGAGAAAAGATTGAAAGTTATAATCAAACTTCATATAATTTTCCCTTACGAAATTATATTTATTTCTCAAATCTATTCATTTTGTTGTATTACAATAATAACATTTAAGTTTAGAATCATATGATTCCATAAATTATGTATACTATACACGTAACGAACAAATAATTTTCGAATCGTATATTCATACATAAATAATGTACATCCATAAAAGATACTATAATTAATTTTTGTATATATGTATGTACATATATGCGAATACTCATACGATTAATATTCATAGCTTACAGAATATACTATCTAATTATTATTACACAAATTTTAATTAAAATAACACGCCCTATTCAATTCCAAATACAGTACAGTATACAAGTTAAATTTTCCATATGCATAATGTGCGTATACATATACATATATAGAAAATCATATGAAGCGCCGACAACCGAACGTAAATTAGATAATGTATACAAGAATTTTAAACACAGATTAAAAAAAAAAAAAAAAACAAAAACCAGGAGCAGCCACAAACTAAACAAAAAAAAAAAGAAAAGAAAAAACAAAGATTGTTAATTAATATTATATTCTTGATCGCAGATTTTGCAAAACTTAAATAAATTTTTATTATTTTTGTAATAATTGTAATTGTTTTTATTTTTATTTTTATTTACATTTTTTTTTCGTTGGTCATTTTCAATGTATTTATAATTGTTATGATTCTGTCGTACGACGACGACGGCATTCCTTTCAATTTTTTCATTTAAAAAAAAATTCCAAAAAAGAAACAAAAATTATAATTCTGATTACTATAAACTATTTAATGTCCGGCCGCCAATGTATGCATGGATGTACATTATACGTTTATACCATATTATACCATATTATACTTTATAAATATTATAGTTTGTGTGTGTGTGTGTGTGTCTGTACATGCGTATAACTATTTATGTTTACAATGATGGAATGTATAAAATAATTTGTCCATTGTAGAAATTTATTATAAAAATATCTAAAAACTTGATAAAAATAATAAATAATGAAAAGTATAAAATTCATTTGTATTGTCTGACTCTGACTTGAATATTATTTTTTTAGTACGTATACGAGTACGTATAACAAGTATATATAATGTCGTATGACTTTAGGAATTTTTTTTTTCTGTGACAATAAATTAAACTTAATTAAAAATATAGTGCACGACTATATATACACGGATTAAGATGATGAATATATACACTGTTTTGTTTATAGTATTTAAAATTTAAAGTTTCAAAAGAAAGCAAAAAACATCTTTGGAAGCAAAACTAGCTCATTGAACTATTTACACAGACATATGCTTATGTTTGTATGCATATGTATGTGTCTGTATAAATTGTCTACGTAATACGTAATTTTTCTAATTATATTCTCCCAAATAAGTGAAATTCTTGAAATTAGCGAGACAATACAGTGTGAGTGTATATCAACGCCTGTATAATTTTAATTTGAACAATTGAAAAAACAATAATGGTAGTAGAAAAGTAGTAGTACTAGTGTTCGTTTAAAAATTATACAAATACATAATAAATATGATGATGATGATGATGATGATGATTTTTTTAACACTATATACTTAGTAACGAAAAATTCATTGACAAAATCATCATAATATAATTTGAAATTTCGGAAATTTATCTTATATGGTACATACATATCTATCGGGAGATTGTATACTCTTATAAATATGTAATGTATGTTACTTTATCTCTAATATCATAAATATACATACAATACAACTGTTACATTTTTACGAGTTACGATTATCTTTACGATCACCTTATACTTCGTATAATGGAAAATAAATCAATAAAAAATAATTGTTGTTTTTAATGGTGATTCACTTTAATATCATTTTTTTTTTTTGCTTATAGACTTTGTTTGTATTTTCTTATTTTATT
Organism: Villa cingulata; assembly: GCA_951394055.1. Taxonomy (NCBI): domain Eukaryota; kingdom Metazoa; phylum Arthropoda; class Insecta; order Diptera; family Bombyliidae; genus Villa; species Villa cingulata. Next base: position 5,025,211 of record OX596020.1, on the reverse strand, counting down.
TTTTATTTTTATATACCTGTCAATATTTAATTCATACGGGAAAAGAAATAAAATGAAGATGACACTATAACACTAAGGGAAAGGAACAAAAAAAAAATCTTAATTCTATTCTATTGTCATACAAAAGTGAAATAATACATCTTCTTTTGTTAATAAAATAAATTGCAGTTTATTCACCTAAACTCTATTTAACTGCATATACATTTATATACCAGTTCACTTATGTATATTATACAAGAAACATACATACATAAATACTTTCATATACATATATATTTATCTGATAGTTTTATAAAACGCCCTTAGATGAATTAGATGAAAAGATTATAGTTAAATTCAGTTGCTTCTGTGTTAATCAATCTAGGAATTTTTTCTCCTTTTATTTTCTTTTATACTTTTTTTTTGTGTAGAGTAGATGGTGTAGATAATGGAAATGTTTCCTTTTCTCTGGTTTTCATTTTTATGTACATATATAAATAGAGACGTAAGATGTGTTTATTATAAGGATTTTGAACTGTTATAAAATGTTTAATTTATCCGCATCCGATATTCTATATATATGAATTCAACAAAATACATACATTTTCGAATCCTTTTTTTCAAAAAATTTTCATACTAATTTATGTCACATATCACATAGAGTATATATTATGTACGTCTATGTACAATAAATATTGTTATCATACGGTTTATATATTTTTGTAAAACTGGTGTATTATTTGAATTAAAAAAAACATAAATTTTTTCCTCATTTATAAATTCAATATTTTAATGATCTGTCTACTGTTGTCTGTAATTATATGTATTTAATAGGTGCCTGTGATGCAGTTTATATTGTACATGCATATTCATATAGGATTATGTTACACCATACGTTATACATTGCATACATATAAATCTGCTGTGTTTATGATTAACATAAAATTAATTTTTGCAACACTATATACTCTTATATACGTATAGATTTTTATATGTATGTATCTCCATAAATTTCTCATACATTTCTACATACGTATATGTACTTACAAATGTATGTTTTACAGTTTTTTTTTTCTTTTCTTATTTATTTATAAATAAATTCGATACGACATTCTGCATATCATATATACCCAGAGACCCAGTGTTTATTATTTATAAAAATATTTTAATCATATATAAATGTAAGTAGCGTTCATGTTACATAGATTACTTACTTTGCTACTTTTTTATCTTTACCTGATAACTATAGATATAACTTTTATATAATATAAATTAAATTACATTATATACATATATGCATGTTTTATATGCATACATGTAATAAATGTATTATAGTATATATGGGCTGTTAGCAGTTTTCCTTCTTCATACATCGGCTATTTTTTTTTTATCTGTTTGTAATTTTTAATTTAATTGTAAGTAAAAAATTTTAATGTGTGTTTATCATGAAAAAAACAATTATTAATAAAATAAAAAAAAATACAAATGTGATTCAAACTTTGTATACATGAAGAGAATATAGGTACATGCATAAATGTAAACATAATAAATATGAAATGGATGTAATGCTTAAAAATTTACGATAATACAAATTTCTATAAATCATCTTTGTGTATAATTTGTGTATAATTTTACTTTACGTATACAGTCCATGATCAAGGAATTAGAACAAACAAAACAAATAAACAACTTTGTTTTTCATTTAAAATACATATACATTTAAAACTGACAAAAAAAAGAAAAATTTGGTAGAACAATGTTACAAATATTTAGAAGAATTTTTGATTACTTTAAATTGATATTTTTCGTTTAGATTCAGATTCGATGTTCAAAATAATTTGTAGTTCAATGATAACACTTTTTATATGACTTTATATTTATCGAAGTTTTGTGTTTTTAAATGGAATCCTTTTATTTCTATACGACTTTAAATTTTTCTTTTAAATAAATTTATCCAATATCACAAGTTGAATTTTTCAATTCTACATCAAACTTTAATCAATTTCAAATAAGACCTGTAATTTTTTTCAATTTAAATACTTTGGTAGTAGTATACTAAGAAGCTCCTAATACCTTTCACGCTCATAATGTTAGCCGTTTTCATTTAATTTTGTTTTTCATTCATTCTATTAATTACAGAAGGATATATTGTCACCTGTTTTTATTAAAAACTAAAACATTATGCCAATATGATGCACTCTAATGATTAGTAAAAATATAATTAAAAATTGTAAAATTAATCTAGTTCTAAACTTCATTGGACACGGACTGTATGTAATATAAAAATTAATGATATTTTCTCATAATACTTATTATAGTTATTATTGTTGCAATTTTAATTATTTATGTATTAACAGATACTTACATTGTACACTTTAATTTAAATTTTTCACATTTAAAAAAAAAAAGAAAGAAAGAAAACTGTATATTATATGAAAATGACTAACATCCCATTAAATTATTTTTAGCATTTGAATTAAGGTTTCAATTTGTAGTTAATTCTTTTTAATTTTTTTCTACGTAGCATAACATGGCATAACTATACGTATACATATTTTTAATATATTTGTAACTATACATGTACACAGATCTTTATATGTATATGAATAAAATATACTGCAGATGTATATACATATATGTATGTATATAGTAATATATTCGTGATCAATGATTCTTTTGTACTATCACGATTCCATATACTTCGTCATTCTATGATAATAACATGATCACCGTGAAATCATCTAAAATGGAGATGCACATTTTTAAATATTTTATTCAAATTTTTATTAATATTTTTATTACTTTTTTTAATTTTAGAATATTTTAAACAATCAAAATTAAGCTTCGATTAGGTATTTTATCATACATATCATTATTCCTTTTTTGTTTTATTTCAAAATTACATTAAATTTATTGGAATAATTTTACTTATTTTTTGTATATAAACATATATTTATATATATAGACATAGAGACAGCTTTTTTCATATATAAAAAGATGAATGTTTTGTTCTCCTGCATGAAAAATTCTAAAACTTCAATCATTTTTAACTTTTTTCTTATTTTATTTGGAATTTTTCTGTTTAAAAATATACAGACACATGTATTTTTTAAACTAATTTACACTTCAGAAATGATGTCTGAAAATTCAAACGAAACAATCCCAATAACATTCGAGAAAAAAGTACATAATGAACATTCCAAAAAACGAAATAAAAAAAATTACCATCTGTATGCAGAAGTTTTGTAAAATCATTTTTCTTTCGATTTTTCAACTTTTTCATATGTACATATTTCGTTTCATTTCGTTTTATTTTAATTTTTTTTTCATTTCGCTTCATTTCCATGACGTTTTCATTCATTTACCATCTTCAACAATTGTTAAAGATCACAATGACGTTTGTCATGCTGTGTTTTTACTTAGTTTACATTTGATTCTGTATGTAGTTTACCATGAAAATTAAAATTTGAATATTGATAAATTACTATACCTACTGTCTGAAATTCTGTATACGTACATGCTGTAACGTATGCATATATATGTATATGTATATGCGTATATTTGTGAACGCGTATACTATACATTAATATATGTAAAATTTGTGCGAACTACTGAGTTTTCAGTGGAAAATGAAATAAAATTCCCTTAAACTTGTAACGACAAGACTTTAGAGTGATCATTATTCAAATGAACATATACGTATACCTATACATCATTATCATGTATGCATTCTTGGTAATGTAGAAGGTAGGCGGTAAGATCGCGACCATCTGTACATATAGTGTGCTTAATGACAGTAAGTTACAGTAAGATGACTTGACCATTTATCTAAAAGGAACTCTCTTCTAAAATTCTCTGAAAACAAAAAAACAAGAAAATAAATAAATAAATAAAATAATAAATAAATAAAATGAAATTAAAAAAAAAATTGAATTGTAATCTAATATCCTCTATATCTCAGACAACAGATACTGCAAGAATTTTTTGGAAACATAAAAGAATTATTGCAAATGATAGATATCCACAGCAAAATAAAAAAATCAGAATGTAAAATCCGGATTACCTATAACTGTCGTATAATAATCATTATCAGTGCTATATACCGCTGAGTGTAAGTTAGCTTCCAGAATTGCAACATTAAAATTGCATGTTTCATGTTCATATATGTAAAGTATCAGTATATGTATAATAATGTTGGGTTGGGTTATACATATACACATTCAATTCAATGATCATTGTGTCAGGTTTTAGATTCAGATTTCAATTAAAATTAACGATTAATACCATATCTTTACCATATAATACTTGTTTACGTATAATGTATACTATATGTATGTTGTATATAATAATATCACAGCCAACATATAATACACGTATACATTACATATTTTTAATGTTTTAATACAAAAAAGTATGGAATGTTATATTGTAATAATGCATTTAAATGAAACAACTTGCAGACATACCCAAAAATCGCGTAAAATATTTCATCATTTTCATCTTTCATCGCCATATTCCACCATGACATTGAATCGCGTAATCATTCTTGTCTTGTTCAAAGTATACTTGTTGTCGCGTATACATTTATTACATGAATTCATGTAAAAAATAATTATAAAAATTTACATTAGCAAATCAATGTTTCGATAATCTTTGAATTATTTAAACTGCATTTAATTAATGTACACATGCATGTGCATATATTTACTCATGTATGTAATGTATATATACATACATTAAATTATTCGTATTCAACTGATATTTTTAAGATATCAATACATCATGAGATTTAAAAGCTCATCATAATCATAATGATCATCATCATCATCAAACGCGACATTGTCTTAACTCATGATTTTTAGATACGTATCTATAAGTTATAAAGATCGTGATTGTATTTCAAAAACTTAATCGATCTTCGCGATCATAATTTTTCATGGCGTTAAATATTTCACGTCCTTAGCTGTTAACTCGTCATACTATACACGGGCGTTACATGTTGGACGATTGATAGGACACCATGGATGACCAATAATTCAACATCAAAACGATAAATTTAAAGTGAAACAAAAAAGAATTGTGTATACATCATGATAAGTTAACTGCATTATTAGATTTATACAGAAATGCATATGTACAGTACTCGTATGTATGTATAAAATGATATATCTAAATGTACAAATATGTATGTATATCCTGGATTGTTTAATACATTTACGAATATAGCTAGATTAATTTGAAATATATTATATCGATGTCTTACCACCATGATACACGCATGCATAACCATATATGTTCGTATTCGTATATGTGTACCTATGTATACATCTAAAAATTTTTAAAATTCAAAAAATGATAATAAAAACTCCAATTTGAAACTATAACCTATAGATACATAAAATTCGATAAAAAAATGCGTTTACAATTCCTCATTGTCTTGTTATAGACGCCAAAATACTTCTCAAATTTGGTATACGAGTATCGTCGACTGAATGATGATGATGATGATCAGTGATCGTATTAACTTTTTGGAATCAGTGGAATTAATACGAAATAAAATCGAATCAAAAAGAATAAAAAAATTATAAAAATAAAATAATAAAAGAAAACAATAATAAGATGAAGAAGAAAGAATTGAAAAAGAAAAAAATATATATAACGAATAACAATTTTAACAACGGTAGAATATTTTTATTGTGCAAAAGGTAAAGTTATTATAATGTAGCGCCCTCTTAAACTTTGATAGATATACCCAATGTTACCTACATGCATATAGCAAAGTGTGCTTCTTCCATTATATGATGCTTATGCTGCAGCTATCCGAGTATATGAAAGGATGAAAGTAACCAGAACCAGAGTAGAATTAAAATCGGAACTTATCGTTATATGACAATATAACTTAAATAAAAGGAGAATAAGAATACGAATAACAATAAACGGAGTATAAAATAAAATTATACAAAAATAAAAAAAAAAATACATACACATAAAAACAAAGAAGAAAAAAATCAAAAGTCAGGTGATGAAGAGAAGTTGCAGGTTCAAATATTAAGTTAAAAGGGCTCTTTTTATTTATTAGGGTCTATCTATATAAAGACACAAACTCGCATGAATGTACATTACCTGTGTATCTGAGTATATCATGTATATAACATCGTGATCCTCTGGACCACCGAAAGAAATTGACATTTATAAGGTCCGTTATAATATACTCGTATATATGTATTATATGTATAAATGCACAATAACGTATTATCTCTTGTATTTTGTACACGGATAAATCCATAACAAACATGAATCGGACAATGTAAATCGGTAAGTATAAGCGACAAAAACTAATTCAAAATTTAACCTGTTACAATCTGAAATCGCGTTGTTAGTTGTTCATGTAAGTGTACAACATTTAAAATGTATGTACACATGTACGTATACTATGTACATATTCGTATATATATATACGTATCTATGTACATTACATACATAAATATAATGTAATATAAAAGATTGTTAAATCTGAATTCAGGAGTAAAACATATACAATAAAACAATACCCAATCCAATCAGAAAAACCAAAAATAAAAAGTAAAAATTTTAAAAAAAGGAAGAAGAAAAATATTCAATTCTTTGATTTCCTTCGTGACTTCCTCACGTTTAAAAAATTTGAAAAAAATTTAAGTGTTCTCAGGAATTGTGCATTATATGTATACAAGTTCATGCATACCAACAAACCGCAACAAACAAATAAACCATACGTATAAACAAACTAACAAAATATTTGAGACAAAAACAAAAAAACTCCAAAAACTACAATAAAAAATTTCAGTTTTCTAAAGTCAATTACATTTACCTGTACGTCACATTCCAAAATTTTCGTCCTTATTAACTTATGAAATTCGTATATATAATAAAATATTGAATTTTAAATTGCATTATAAAAATTTATTCGAATTAAGTATATTTTACCTTTTCATCGTGCATGGTGTATAGTTTTAGTCTTTTTTTTCTGCTTTATTTTACTTGAATTTTATTTTTTTTTCGATTATGTATTTTATAGAAATAATAATGATAATCGAAATAAAAGATAAATCGTTGATATAAATATTGATACATTGTATACATATACAATTTTATATGTTATCTGTTAGCAAATACGCAGCTAAATTATACGCATCAATGTAGGTAAAAATATATCAAAATATATTTCACTATACATACATACTTACATATCATGTATACGAGTAACGAGCAGTATAAATTCCAGGAGATCCTGAAAAATTTCCATCTGCAAGTTTAGGCGGCTTTTGTGACACTATACGATATATATAATTCATAAAATTTATGGGGAAATAAATCTACAAAGTATAATATGTGTCTATATATGTATGTATATGTATATGGATATTTTTCTCCTGTATCTAAATGTATGTGATACGTGGTGATACATAAATACAGCTTCCTTTTTTTTGATTTTATTTTTTTGCGAAAGATTTTTCTTTCTTTTTGTTTCTCCTGTTTTGTCACGTTTATTTACAAATCAAAAGACAATCGAAAACATGAATTTTTATGATGCCTAGAGTCGAAATTCATTTTTTGATTATACGAGGAGTATGTGCATACAAAATGTCAAAAAATAAAAAAAGAAATGAAAAAAAGAAAAATTGTCTTGTCCTGAATTTGAAAATTGCATATAAATAAAATTTAAAAAAAAATAAAAATGAAAAAGAAAAAGAGAAGAACATTCGCATAAGATGATGATGATGATGATCATCATCATCATGGAACAAAAAAAAAGTAAAAGAAAATGATGAAAAATGAATGTTAAATGATTTGGTAGTGAACATGTGGTCAAAAACAAAAGATCTGATCTGGTTAAAATTGAGAAATAAAAAGGAAGAAAAAACATTTTTATTTTTTGAATAGTTCAAAATAGCCATACACTTATAATACGTATTTACGTGTATACAAAAAACACACATACAATATAAATATTTATGTACCTATGTATGTATATGTATAAATGAAAGTATATAGAATTATATATTACGTACGTTTCTGTATAGACAGATTTTTTGAGAAATATCACATCACTATGTATATATACATTCAGTATAAAATATACTGAATAATATATACTCGTACATATGTATATATGAATATCATCAGGATAAAAATTCTTCATCATAAAGAAAATGTCAATAAAGCCAGTTCAGTCGCATAATTTATTTTATTTATATTTTATAAGTTTATATATATACTCATAATACTCGTATATGTACAAGTAAGTATATGTATATATAGACATTTATCTACCTTTTTTGATTTAGTATATCGATAGTATCTAAAGTTAATTTATCATCACTATATCACAATATAATATTGGACGAGTGAAAGGGGCATTTTAGTCAACACATCATTTTATAGATTCATTTTACTTTTGTTTTATTTTCATCTTTTTTTTTATTTTTTTATATTTTTATTAATTTTTAAATTCTCTCGATGATATCGATACATGTACACCATACGTACATATGCATTCATATAATATGTTTGGGTATATATGCACGTACATAATATGAATTTATATGAATTGAAATCAAGAATAATAAATATATGAATAAAAGGTTTCATAAGGATTCATTTTTCGTTGTTTTGTTTTTTATTTTTATTTTTTTTTTTTTTTTTGCAAGAATATATTGACTTATATCTTCTATATGTATATGAGTATATGCACATAAGTATTTACGTTGCATCAATAATAATCGTTTCGTGTATGGAGACTGGAAGTCTACGGTCTTTTATTAATAAAATAATTTTTTTTGGTATGTTGTAACAGTTGTATATGGTATAGTATAGGATGGAGATATGTAGATATGTATAGTTAAGCTTCTCATAGTGTTTTTAAACACATCACAGAATGTATATATATACGTAACGATACATACCTTTTATGTACATACATAAATGCATTTTTTAAAATCATTTTGAATCAATAAATCTCAAAACTAAACTACGAGTACATATGAATATCAGTTGAATTATACATATACAAATATTATTATGAATTTGTATCTACATCCTGACGAGAAAAATTTTACAATAAATATGAACACCTATTTATATAGAGAGAGGAAAAAAAAGTAATAAAAATTTCAAAAAAAAAAAAAAAAATCCAAAACAGACCATTAAAAAAAAATAAAATCCAACAAAAATGATAAATAAGAAATACGTTATTGAAGTAACATATCATCTTATTTGAATTTATAATGAGATCGGTGACGAATAGCGACACCAACGAAACCAGAGAACGAACGACTTGGCTCTTTTCGATTTTTTTTTTATTTTCATTTTGTTTGGATAAAAATTTCCTTTTTTACAAATTTATTTTGTGTGCACGTAAATATGTACACCATATACATACATGTGCTATACGTACATAGCAAAAGCATGTATTCTTACATACCAATAAACATTTATGTATTACCTCTGTGTAAGATATAGTGTATTTGTGTTCATAGGATATATCATATTTTTTTTTTATGGCTGTCTTTCAAATACATGAGAAGAATCTGTAACTTGGTAAGGTGTAAACATTTTATATTATTATGTACATATTCGAATATATGATTGTCTGCCTTCATATTTGAATTTATTATCGTCATATTATTATTGATAACGAAAATTCTCAATTTTTTTTTACTTTGGTTTTTTTAATCATTGTTTTAATTTTTCAATGATTAATAATTTAATTCACGTAACTATACTGACAACATGTTATTATCATTAGAAGAGAATTTTTTCAGATACACATATTCGTCGTAATCATTACACAAATATGTAATATGTGCGCATATTATTGTGGAATGTGGTGTACTAGTTAGGTGTTTTATGGATTGGATAATTATCATTTGTTTCATTTTTAAATTTATTTTTTTATCGAAATCATTCAAAAGTATCTATAATTATGAAGAAGAATTAAGTCTAAAATTTGAAATTTTTATAATTTTCAACATAATTGTACCGAAGTTACAGGATCAATTTATTAATATTGAAAATCAAATATGTATATTGATATATATAAAAAAATAATTAATGGACAACTATTATACTTTTATTATATGTTTAATTTTTTTTTGTTCACATACATGCATACGCATAAATATGAAAATAATTTACGTCGTATAATTCGTTATTTATATTTAATAACATTTTTTAATAACTTTTCTAATTTGTTTCAAAACCAAAAAAAAAAATAAAAATAAACAAAAGAAAAATCTACATATATGCAATTCACTTACATATATCCGAAATAATGAAACATAAGAAGCGAATGAAATGGAAAAAGGACACTAATTTGATAACAGAAAATTTCTTAATTCACCTGTCTTCATTATAATAAATTTAAAGTATTACCTCTCTGATGATATAGTGTGTATATTCATGATATGGTTTACGTACCAAATATATATGCACCAGGCAAAAATTTCGTTTTCGTTTAATTCCATTTCTTCCTTTTTTTTCTTTTAGTTTTTGGTTTTCTTATATGGTCTGTATTTATATTCATATTAAACTGCTTTATACATTTATCGTATATTTATTTTCTTTGAACTTTGCTTTTATTCCTTCACAGTTTGATGTGCAATTAAATTTCAATCGAAAAATTGAAGTCCAAGAGAAAAATGAAAAAAAAAAAAAAATAAAATTTGGTTGCTTTTATTTTTTATTTTCTCTCTGTTTAGTTGGGGATGAGGAACGCGAAAGAATATAAGGATATGATGATGATCATGAAATATTATGATGAACAAAAACAAATTAAAAAAAAAGGAAACACCTTTGAGCAATCAATCATAATATTCGGTGTGTATAGTTATTCGTATATAGTTGATTTTAAAGACCTTATTAGCAAAGTTTGTGGTTAAAATAGTTAGCATATAGGTATACAAAAAAAAAGTAAATAAAAGAAAAATAACATTATAGCATAACAGAATTACGTCAATACAAAAACAATCCACTCATCCTCTTATACGAAATAACACAAAAAGATGATAATAATTTTCTATAAAAATTGTCTTAAAAAATTCTTATATCTGTTTCACCTGCGCCATATACAATAATATTATATTTTAGTATGTCGAACATACATTCATACACAACATAATCTATATACATTCATATATTTAATACGAGAGAAGAACGTGCGCCCCTAATATTTGTTATTAGTCAACGTAATATTACACTACGTTTACTGTATTTATTACAATTTTTTGAAGAAAAGTTTTATGTAGTAAAACTTATATGAGACACCGTCTTTATATATGCAAGCAGGGCATAATGCATTTCTTGTATTTTTGTATACGTATGTATGTACATATGAATGTAAATATAATATAATATAAAAAATATTTTTAAATATACATTTTGTACATGAATATACATATACTTAAATTCAGATATATACAGTTTGCACCTGCTTATAGGGTATATTTTTACATGAAAATGTTATAAAATTACGTATCAAATTGACATACTAACATACGATACGTACGAATGTATGTATACAATCTACAGTATATTTTTAATTGTGGTGTGGTACATTGGCATATATTCTCATTTGAATTTATAACATATATTATGTTCATACATCTAGTATGTGCGTAAACTATATACTATATGTGAATAGTATGGTAAATTTAAAGCTGTCAGGTAAAATATTAATTAAGTCACAGTTAAACAAACTGACCAAAACATAATAAAAATAAGAAGAAAAAAATTCTCACTCTTTTCTCTTATACATACATATTTTTTTCCTTTATTTTAGATTTTAGTTTTTTCACCTTTCTTTCGTCTCTATAAAATGTGTGTCTGTGTACTTTTATAGTTTTTTATTTTTTTTTTTTTTTTTGGTTAGCTTAGCTTATATAATGTATTTTTCTTTAACTCATATTTTATTCAAACACAAATAAAACAAAAGTATGGTAGACATACATTATAAATAAATTTGCATACAAAACGATAAATGGATAAAAACGCGGTGCGGTAGGTTTTTGTTATGTATGTACACATTCATATATAATATATCTATATATCTTTACAATGTATAACACATATACCTATATATGTAGCTATTGCTATTGTATAATGTATTCGATATAATATACCGTATTATAATTGCGCACCGTTTTCAAAAATTATTCAATTTTTACTTAAATTAATGAAATAACCAGCAAAGTTCCTTTTTGTTTTTTTGGTGTTGTTTCTCAAAAAATATTTTTTATGTATACTCACATGATTGTATGTGCATATATACTTATATACAGTGTACAGAAGCATTAAAATTGAAAGCATTTTTTTAAACTTTATATCAAAGTATATAATTATTATTATTGAAAAAAAAAATAATAATAAAAATAAAACTAAAAATTTTATCATTATTTTTAAGTAAGCAAACATAATACAAGAATATCATGATAATTCATAAATTTTTATAACTGATTTTTATTATCATCTTCATATAATAAGAAAGTAATTCAGAAATTGAATAATTCAAATTTATCGTAATATTATTGTATAATACTTTTAATTGTACATCTACATACATACAGTAACTCCAAAAACTGTTAACCAGTTAGAGCAAAATCAAAACAAATGAACATATCTCGAGAACCTATTTGCTATATGTACATATGTGGACATACATATGTAATTATAACTTACTCATATACTTTTCTTTGACTTGTAGAAATATAATTTTGATCACTAGAAAATAATGCAGGTGATGTTATTCAAATATAGTGATTCCCGAAAAATTTTAATTGCCGTAAACAGTATTTTGGCTATATATGTTAGTTTCTTAATAAAAAACAATTCAGTAATTTAAGCGAAGTGATAAGAACTTTAGTAATACTCAATTATAGGGAAACTAAAAACATTATTTCATATACATTTGGAACAAATTTGTACTAATATACTGTCAAAAAGGTACCATCAATTGGAGTTCTTAAATGAATATGAAAAAAGACTAAATTTTTTACAAAAATATACTAATGGAATATTTTACAAAAGTAAAAAAAAGAACCCAAAATTCATATTCAGGATATCGTTAGGAATTCGTCTACAGAAGAACCATAAGGAGATTAATCTTAACGGTAGCCGTAAAATATGTTACTTGTTAATAGTTTTTGGAGTCACTGTATACTTATGTATATGTATACTCGTTATTGGATATCCATAAAAAGCAAAAATTACCTGCAAATAATTCGCTTAATTATGAAATTAAATATACAGGAGGTAGTAACAAAAACATAAATAAACAAATACAAACATACTCGTATATAAGTATGCATGTAAATAACGATAATTTACAAACAAAAAAGTAATTCTTAGAAATAATGAAAGAAGCATTGAAGTATAAAACCTGGATGCACTTCGCATATACGTATGTATACTAAGTATATAGTATGTACCAACCTGATGTTTATGAAAACGCATCGAAAACATAAATATACTCAGATATTTATACGTAAATTATAAAGTTGTATAAGCGTACTGTATACTACAATGTGGTACAATATAAATATAACTATACATAAGTATATACATATACAAGAGTTTATCTGTATATATGTACTGAATATATGTAATGAATCAATGCATTAATCACATTATGGATTCGTATTATTTTTCAAAATTGTCTTGTTTTATGTTAAATGTCCAAATAGACAATTTACAAAATTTATTTACAAAAAAAAAATTGTTGTTGTTATTTATTTAATTTTTTTTTTTCTTTTTTGATTATACATATTTCTTATTTTATACGAGTATAACGTGTATCGTATATGTACAATAATAATGAATGAGGATTCTTGCACAAAAGTTTTTCGTAAAAGAAAATATATTTTCATATTTAAACTTTGTACGTATATATTGTACATTTATATAGCAGATATATAAATGTGAGCATAATTTATACATTATATTATATATTATTTATATTCATATGTACATATATATATATTATATATCATTTCATTTATGGTGAAAAACGACAACAGGAGCAAGAATGAATGAAAAGAGAAAATTATTGCATTCGATTTATTTTATCACATGCTTTGATGATCATACCTACACTTTACTATATACATACATATATAATTATGTACATACATAACTGTATATTTTTTGAATTAATATAACTTACATATATGCAATGTAAACATATTTACATGCATAGTATATATAAATGCAGATTTTTATAATGATGATGATGATGACGATTATTATTATCATTATTATTATTATTATTATTATTATTATTATTACATATTATTATTATACAAGAAGGTCCTACATATTATGAATCCATATGCATATAATTTTAATGTTATTATGTGCATACATTCATGATCATATGTGGAGACAAATTGACATTAATAATTTTTGTAGATTTTTTCAATGCCCATGGTATGGCTATGTAGTATTAAAAGGTACCAAACTAAAGTATGTGATATTAGGTGGTATGCGGTGAATGAATATGTATCCACTAACTATACTTCCATAGGAAAACATTGATAAAGTGGACTTTTTTCCTTATAAAAAAATTTATTGATGCTGTTACATTTGATATTGTTATGCAAATATTACCTGGAGTGATTCTTTAAATAGGATAATATAACAAAAATACATACTCGTATATGTATTTTGATTATTTTCTTTCATTTTTCTGCTTTACAAGTGAATAATAGGTATATGTATTAAAAAGGAAATGAAAAAAAAAAAGAAACGCATACAAACATATGTGAAATGAAAATATAACAAAAGAAATTAATAAAAGATTGCAAATATTTACTTTTTTTTTTATTTTTTTGTCTTTGTATTCTAGTATACGCATATTTCCGTACCATATTAACGTGGAAAATAATTTTTGCTGCTGGGCGTATGATGTAATTTTTCTATTGAATTTTGCATTACATTCCATCATACTTATATTGTATACATACATAAAAGTATAAATTATACATAAACATTATATTGCCGCGATCATAGATATTGTATAAGAAGAAAAATTTTACCTTTAAGTATAATGAATAAATTTTCCAGCAGTTCATTTTAACTGTAAAATTTACATATATATAATCTAAAGAAATAAAGATAGAAGGTGATATAAAAATTATGTAAGTGTATGTGCATTTATATATAAAAAAAAAAATAATGTATATTTATATGTATGTGAATAATAGAAGTAGAATACAAAAATTTCTTTATACTATGACTTAAATTTGATTTAATACGGAACCAACAACATAGTACATGCCTATATTTATGTCCATTCAAATTCCTTTTCATGCATGCATAAATATATCTCTCTAAACTACCTACACTGTTACCATCATAAAATAGTGGTAGATGAAGACATCCAATCGATAAGGACACTAAATACTTTCATTCTATTTTGTGAAGTAGTCAACCAATTATCCTTGTCAAAATGAATGACTTCATTTAACCGCAGTAAATGAATTTATACGGAGAGGAATATATGTACATTATACGTAATTTAACAATTCATTCAATGGAACATCGACTAATGAAGTGGAACTTTTAAAATTAAAATACCAAAAAAAAAGTGAAAAATAAATATATGAATTACTAAATGAATCTTTACAACCATGAAATAATTTTTGATGGTAAATAAATCAAATTTTTAGATACCTAACAACCTAATATATAACTCAGTATTTTTACCTATTTTATAAATGATAAGCAAAAAAAAAAAAAAATATCTCATATAAATTGAATGTGACTTAATTGGTACAAAGGATTATGAAAAATTTTTAAATTTTTTCTGTGTATTAAATGAAAATGAAAATGAAATAAAATTTTCATTACCGAAAAAATTGAAAGTTGATATTTTCTGGTCAAATTTGTACATACTATTATATGTTATATAGTCCATCAGTGTCCACATTATTTTCCTTTCTCTTTCAAAAACTGTGTATCTTTAACACTATTTGCATATACGTAAGAGTAAAATATATGATGTCGACACATTGTAATGATGAGCATTATACAAGTATTGTTAGCATCATACCATATGCATTAATTTGATGTAATGTATGTACAAATATATGTATTTACATACCACTATTATATAGCACAGACAAATAAATACCAGATACACATTTCAGTATAGTTGGATTTATATGGAAAACGTTAATGCGCAATTAGTGTTGGATGAAGTATTTTCGTCCAAGTAAAATACAATTTCATATCCGATGCACCAATCAAAATTTTATTCACCTCTTTTTTTATAACAATCCGCTCAACTGTAATACAAATGGTGAAATTGTCATCTTACATTATTACATATACCATATAAATCCTATATACTATATACATACATATATACACATTTTGTAGTTGATGGTAATACAATGCATTTAAAAACTAGTTTTTGTAATATAATGTGATTTTCATTTCATTCAAGAATTTAGAAAATTAGGGTGAGAAATTTTAAATTTCTACATATAAATATAATATTTATGTATGTATGGTGTGTGATGTAGCTGCATATACTCGTATATAGATAGGAGAAAAATGATGAGAAGTATTCCTTTCATTATAAAATGATTTAGATTTTTCATATCTGTACATGATTGTTTTGTTGCTATATCAATTAACTCCACTTCCTTAATATTACAGGTCTTAATATTTAAGCACTTTTCAATGTGTTATATGTGTGGATGTATACTATTTGTTTATGTTTGTACGATTTGTATTTGTAATTAGTTTGCTCATTTTGAATTTTTTATTTATTATTTTTCAATGTATATTGATGTTGCTTAATAACCAATTAGTTATAAAAGTCTTTTATATCCATATCTTATTTTTATCATTAATTTTTAATATTTTTCAAAATAATCAAAATAGTAAATTAGGTTTGATTGAAGAATTTCCCAAACGGAAGTTTTTATCTGCATCAAAAAAAAATCCTAAATATGCAGATTGAATAAGTGTATAGTATATGTATATAAAGAATCAAAGAACTTAATGTAATTAAAGAAAAAAACAAACGTGTAGTTTACATTTTGAAAATAATAATTTTTTTTGGCAAGAAATTTCCGAAGTTAAATTATATTCCCACTCGTTTTTTACTTCGTGAATATTATGTACATGTTTAAGCACTATTTCTATTTCTACAGTACAAACTGTTTATTCAAAATAAATTTCTAAATGAAAATTGTTTTTTAGATGGTATATTATATTTTTTATCTTTTTTTAAGGAGTCAATCAATTTGAAATGCACCCGCATATTTTTAAATATATTGAATAAATTTGAATTTTTAGAATTAAGAATAAAAAAAATATTTTCAGTTATTCTAAAATTTATTCTACTTATCGACATATTATTTTGCAGATTATTGTGTGGTAGGATGTATTCATATTCATTTTTTGGCCTTAGTTTTAACTTGAAAGACTCAAAATAGTACTGTAAAAAGGGTCATAAAATATGAAGAAATATAATGAAGAAATGATAAATATTTTACACAAATTTTATAAAATTCTACCCATGCTATAGTTCGTTTCATATGTAATGTTATGTTAATCAGGTATAATTAATAAAATTTATAACTTCGACATAACAATAATGGTGATAAACATTTACACCTTTAAAATCAATGAAGATCATATAATTGTTTTTTTTAGCTCGAGTTTTTCAAAAATGAAATGAAGATTGTTTTTCGTATTCAGGTATAATATATGATATTCCCTTTTCATCA
Source organism: Villa cingulata (assembly GCA_951394055.1). Lineage (NCBI taxonomy): Eukaryota > Metazoa > Arthropoda > Insecta > Diptera > Bombyliidae > Villa > Villa cingulata. Next base: position 5,007,461 of record OX596020.1, on the reverse strand, counting down.
AAAATATATTTTTTGTACAGAAAATGTGTTAATCTATAATAAATTACATTTTATGAAAAAGAAATTATGAATCCTGTTTTGAACATGTATCATGTATGTAGATGTAATGAATAAATTTTATCAGTTTAAATTATACAAAATTATACAAAGGTTTTGTTTTAACGATAAGTGCTATACTCGGAGTGAGAGAAAAATTATTTACAATTCATGAAGATTTATATTACATATATTTCTCTAAGTTTAATCAAGATTGTTTGGAAAACCTTTTCTATCACATTAGATGTAGGAATGCAAATAAAAACAACCCAAGTGTTTTAGAATTTCAAAGACTTATTGCAAAAATAATGTCTATTAAATTTCTTTTTAGTTGTAAGTCTAAAAACTGTGAGGATGACTGCGAGGAATTTTTAAATTTAGATTGGTCTGCTATTTTAATTTCTTCTGAATCCAATGCAGAAAGTTTTCCGAATAGTGATAATAATTTAACACCTGATATGAATGAGCTAAAAATGTGGTGGTTTGCGAAGAATATGATATCAGAGTCTTATCTTCTTCATACTTAAGTGCAAAATATTTCACAGGGTATTGCATTGCACATTTGTTTAAAATTATTAAAAACGAATGTAAAACATGTAGAACAGCTCTGACTAAAGGTGTAGTTAATCAAAGTGCTTCAACAGATATATTAGTTGATTTAAAACATTTTAATCCAAAAATTCCAAATTCTCTAATAAGACCGTCTGAATCACATTTTGAAATAATTAAATACCAATTAGAAATATTCAAAAAAAATTTGAAAAACATCCTCACAAACCAAATATAAAGAGACTTATTAAAAACATGTGTGTAATGTGGTTACAAATTTAAAGTTCAATAATTTGTATAATGTTATTCACCCATGTTTTGAGCACAGAATGGCTATACTTGATTTCATGATATTGGTATTATTACGAAAAAATTGTGCTTGGATGGTTGATAAGTTAAGACACTCCAAAAAAGTAAAAAGTAAAAACAAAAAGTTGAATAATATAATACATAACTAGTTAATGTAATATTACATGATATTATTATTATTTATTAGTAACAATTTCAAATCTATAATCTTTATTTTCAATCAATAAAATGCACTTTTCACAACTATAGTATTAATTTGTTTCAAAAATTAATTTATTGTAAACCCTGTAAAACATACTTATTTCTAATGTAATAACAGACAGAAATTCGCGCGGAATGCAAAGAAAAATGTATGAAACATACGCCTAAAACTATTTCTATACTTTCAATTATTTCCGCATTAATATTTGAAAATTAAAAAGCGTCGGATTTTGTTGATTTGCATTTCTACATCTGATTTTAAGAAATAATTTTGCAAAAGGATCTTGACTAAATTTTGATATTTTGATTTACTCATGTTAATCATGTTTTCCAAACAAAATTTTTAAAACTGTTTGGAGTCTGTATTATTTTTACGAGCCACATTATGAAAAACATTTAAAACTTTCTTCCCAGCTTGTGTCATGAATATACAAAAGATTTTCACAACCAAATTATTTCTCTTATTATCACTATCAACAATATGAATTAAGTAATCTATTATAAACTATATTTTTTTATATTGACATTTCGCCAAAAATTAAAAGACTTTTTTATTTTTTGGTTGTAGATTTTTAATATATTTTTTTAATATTCATTCTACAAATATATTATAAATACCAAGAGAAAAACGTTGAAAGGTAATACAAAAATATGTAATAAATTTGTATGAGGCGTGTGGAACTGCAACACATTCTTTGAAAATGTATTTCCGGCAGAAATTTTCAAAATGTAAACTACACGTTTGTTTTTTTCTTTAATTACATTAAGTTCTTTGATTCTTTATATACATATACTATACACTTATTCAATCTGCATATTTAGGATTTTTTTTTGATGCAGATAAAAACTTCCGTTTGGGAAATTCTTCAATCAAACCTAATTTACTATTTTGATTATTTTGAAAAATATTAAAAATTAATGATAAAAATAAGATATGGATATAAAAGACTTTTATAACTAATTGGTTATTAAGCAACATCAATATACATTGAAAAATAATAAATAAAAAATTCAAAATGAGCAAACTAATTACAAATACAAATCGTACAAACATAAACAAATAGTATACATCCACACATATAACACATTGAAAAGTGCTTAAATATTAAGACCTGTAATATTAAGGAAGTGGAGTTAATTGATATAGCAACAAAACAATCATGTACAGATATGAAAAATCTAAATCATTTTATAATGAAAGGAATACTTCTCATCATTTTTCTCCTATCTATATACGAGTATATGCAGCTACATCACACACCATACATACATAAATATTATATTTATATGTAGAAATTTAAAATTTCTCACCCTAATTTTCTAAATTCTTGAATGAAATGAAAATCACATTATATTACAAAAACTAGTTTTTAAATGCATTGTATTACCATCAACTACAAAATGTGTATATATGTATGTATATAGTATATAGGATTTATATGGTATATGTAATAATGTAAGATGACAATTTCACCATTTTTATTATTACAGTTGAGTGGATTTGGTGGATTCTTTTATAACAAAAAGAGTTGAATAAAATGTTGATTGGTGTATCGGATATGCAATTGTATAACATAAATTTTACTTGGACGAGACAACATCGTCCAACTAAATTTTCTCTATTAAAATCAACTATACCACAATGTGAGTCTGGTTATATTATATTGTTTGTGTATATAGTTATTCACAACTTTACGAGTATTATTTACTTATATGCAAATATGAGGATGTACCTATGTTTGTTGTATTGTTTTCTATCTATGTATATAATAAATGTATGTATGTACATATGTTTTCAAAAAAAAAAAAAAAAAAAATAAAATAAAATAAAATAAATATTAAAAGGAAAAACAATTTTATTATACTCGTAAGTAAGAAAAAACAAAAACCTAATTGAGATGTGAATATCATAGAGAAGAATAGAGAATAGAATGGTGTGGTCGCTATATAGTCGGTTATAAGTATTATCATGGACGGATGAAGTGGTGGTTGGCGGTTGCTGGCTGATCTATTGGCACATCAAATTCTATTTTTGTTTTTATTTTTTGGTACAAAATAAAAATAATATGCATATGGGTATCTACATATTGAAATACAAAAGAATTTTTATTTATTTTTTTTTCTATACATGCGAGTAGATGCATAAATAAATGTTCACATAATATACACGTACATATGTACGTTCGAAATTATATTTTGTACATTTAATACAAAACACATTTTTCTCTCATTTTCTTAAATAGTATTTTCAAATCACGTACATTGCATACATGCATATATATGTACATTGCATATATAAGTAATACCTGTAAAATTTTTTTATATTGTTCGTTATATATATACATATGTAAATTTATTTATGCCTAAGTGTCTTTATAATTAAACGTGTAGGTATATAGTGTGTGTGTTCATGCAAACCAATCCGTGGCGTTAATGTTTTGTTTGCTTGTATTATTCGTGTTTGGTTATAAATATATCTATATGTTTTTTAGCCATTTTCAAGGCTTCTGCCTTTACATACATACATACTGTAGATATACTTAGCTATACATACACATACCCAGTTATACATTATATATTTTCCTGGGTTGTATTTTCATTTTGTTCTATGGTTCTATTGTTTGAAATATACATACATACGTTTTACATCCTCAAATAATATACACATTATGTTATGTTTGAATGTATACTCACCTGAATAGGTAGGTATAGTCATATAGAGTGGTTTAGCGAAAAGTACTCTCCTCATCATATAAGAATTTTCTTTTATTTTATTGTTGTTTTTGTTGCTTTTTTATTATTATTATTATTTTTTTTTTTTTTTTTGGAATCCATGGGCTAAAGCATATGGCATTTTTACTAAAATGTATAGCAGTGCGATGTTTATCTTTAGGTGCTTTTATTTTATTTTCATTTTGTTGGTGTTGTTTTTGTTGTTCTTTAAAGTCTATTTTTTTTTTCATTTTATTTTTATTGGTGATACACACACAACAGCGGTAAACGACATTCGACATTGTAATGATAAAAAATGAAATAATATAAAATAATAATAAGAGAGAATATGGCGGACACAGCTGTCATTTCAGATTCTATTGTTTGAATTACGTTAATATTAGTTGAATAAAAATTAAAAACTCAAATACATATACTACTTATGTATAGAGTTTATGTATTCATATATTTACATACATACATATAAAAATATTATTTACTTTGCTTTGTATATAGTGTATTGTTGAAATGTTCATTTACAATAATTTTACCTATGACTATGAATGAATATGTTTATGTACAGTTGATATTTATGTATTGTACCTACTTATTAACGTACGAGTATGTTAACAAAATAAAAATGAAAAACCGAAAAACTAACGTACATACAATATATGTACAAATATAAAACGACAATAATAAAATTAAAAAAAAAAGCACCAACCAGCAAAAATTACAACCATAGAACAATAATATTGCGTTGACGAACATACATACTATATCGTATAATGTAAAAATGAATTTTTAACTCACGAATATGTCAATGAAAATCATTAAATAGGTAGAGATATAAATATACACACTCATACAATACAAAAACTATAAATTCCATACCAATTACATTTGTACATAAATCCATAATAATTTATACTCTACACGTTATGGGAAATACATACATATATATATGTAATACTCACTCATTCATATGTGTGGATAGGAGTAGCTTAATATGTAATATAATCATATAATATAGAGAGTTGTGGTTATACATACGATATACGATATATCTATACATATCTAGTTACTTCTATGCTTCTATACAGTTTTCATTTTCCTTTATATACATAATCTACTAATATAAGGTACATAATCTACTCATAATAAATGATCGTGTTTTATTTGTTTTTTCTGTGTGCATCTATGAAAATTAAAATGGCCTTAAAAAAGTTGCGTTAATTACATTGTAGTAATTGAAATTATAAAATTTTTGTACAATTAGGTACTACATAAAATCACTAAAACAAATTCAGCAACAAAAACCACACAGATATGTACATTGGGCCTTACTTATAAACCGTAACTATGTTATTAATAAGAACTTAATCTTTTGCTAACTATTTTTTCATACTCATAACAAATTTAATCTTAACTTTAGTGTTAGTAGAGACTTTAAATTTTAATCGTGGCCAGAGCTCTACTAAGTCGTTATTAAGAGCATAATAACCTAATTTTTGATCAAACTATCAAAGAATTTCAAATCAAAATATAAAATGGGCATATAAAATAACATAACATAGTAAACATTTGACATAAAATAAAAAAAAAAATTTTTTTTATTCAAATTGACATAACTACTAACTGACTATTAACATAACAAAATTATAAATTCCAAATGTAAAATTACAGTAGTAAGCAAAAAGAGCTTTCTAAAAAAGCTTTTTTAAATTAGAACTTAGTAAACTGTTATGAGTACTAAAATTAAAGTCACTTCTAAATTCGGCATGTCATTACTAAAATAAAGTCGACTTTAAGAAATTTTTATAAGTAAGGCCCATTATGTACGAGTAGTTAGCAGAAATAATAATTTTCTCTGTATTTCTTCAGATAGAATTTTTTTTTTAACAAAATCATATAATTGCATAACGAATAAAAATGCATATGTGTAGGTATGTATGTACCACATATACTTATGATATTATATGCATGTATGATATTCATAGATATAATGTACATTATATAACTACAATACAATGCATATAATAGGTACATAAAATCATGTACCAGCAATATTTAAAAGGTGATTTTATTTTCAATGATGACGATGATGATGATGATGATGATGGCACAATAAAATTTTCATTTTAATGATATGTAGTTATGCATTTCTAGTGCATACTTACATATATGAAAATACATTTATTTGTTAGTATAGTTATATATTTACATACGTGTGTGTATAAGTGTATTTTTTTTTATAATGCGGTGGGTATAATATGCACTATCTTGGTATAGAGTATTCGTATATATGGTCGTCACATATTGCCATGAAATGCACGTAGCAAAAATGTTTTTTTTTTGTCTTTCTACAATTTCCACGCAAAACTGATGTCGCACTTCGTATAATAATAAAACACAAAGTACAAAAAAAAAAAGACAAAAAATCACATGAAACGAACTTCAAAAAAAGCGGTTCTTTTTGATGCTTGGATTGTTTTCATTTTTTTTCTTCATTTTTTGCGAATTTTTTTTTTTTCCTTTCTCGTAAGCAATGCACAAAGTTTCAAACAATAAGCAATTAATGTGCAACAGTAGCATGCAAATTACATATATGCTTTGTTTTTTTTTGTCAGTTTCCTAAATCATTATCTATATGTATATGTATGTAAGTACTCTCTAGGTATACATATGTATGTATGTACGTAGTATTTATACGCGTTGTATACACATCTTGTCAATTCCACGGAAATTATCGGATGATTTTTTTCGGTGACATTATAAAAACATCACAAAGTTTTTGCCGATTTCATAAAACAGAATTTCAGATTTCCTTTAAGTTACTATCTCTTTTAGTATTTTTGTTAGTGCGTTTTCGAAAAGTTCATATTCTGAAAAAAATTAGTTCCTATTGGGTATTCCACTACACATTTGTGTGCGTTTTCACGTGAAGTTACACAAAAATAAAATTCTGCATTCCATTTAGAACCAAAAAATGGAAATAATAAAATAATTATCTAAAAAAAAAAAAAAATTAATGCACGAATTAGTGTAAAAATTTGATTGGATAAAATCTCATTTCCCTGATCTATTTACACTTAAATATAGGGCATACTACAGAAGATAATACAGATATCGAACTGGTGCTAAATGTATAAAATAGTTGAAAATGTACTTAAATTGTATCCTCATCATAATATTAAATACAACAAAAAGAAATTTATACAAAATAACAAATATATTCATATATATACAATAAATACTTAAGTGTTAAAAAAATGAATTGAATTCATATGAATAAATATGAGGGTTGAAAATGAATTTTCTTTATCTCTAAACAATAAAAGGGATGATACAAAAGCATCAAAAAATATTGTAAATTTACTATACACAAATAAAATACCTTCCACTAGAAAATTTTGCTACATATGTAGGTATGTACATTACAATGTATCTCTTATATGTACATATACATACATAGGTGGTATCTAAATCTAAACAGATGAAATTATATACAGACATGAGCAATGTAACATTTCCTTATTTTATTACCAGTTCATCATTAAATATGTAATGGAACGAAAATTGTGTTTATCTGCGTGTATATCGTAAATTTATTGTATTCAGTAGTCGAGAATTATTCATATCATATAAAGGTTTGAGGTATGTACATTGAAAAACAACGAACGAATCAACCCTTCGGAAAAATCTATTATTTTTTTTAGCTATCCTGTATATCCTGCAATCGGATTAGCTTTTTTTTCTTCATATGTATGTGTTTTTTTGTATGTTTAGAAAATTTGATTTCGATCATTTAGGAATTTATGCAATGAAGTACTGTCCTAGCTCCTGTATATAATATACCTTCGACTTCGACTTTACACAATAGTGAAGCAATCTGAAAATATAAAAAAGATAAAAAAAAACACTAGAAAAATTACAAAGGAAATCAAAAATTGTGTATCTAAAAAGCAGTTAACTAAGCAATGATATCCTTAAAGTTTAATTACATTATAAAAACGTAAGGTCTATATGTAGGACTATATTGAGGGTGAAAATCGGTTAAAATAAAATTATTTTCTCTTTTATTTTCGTCTGTTTTTGGGGTATATTTGTGTGTGTGTGTGTGTGTGTGTGAGCAAGTAGTGAGTAGATGTATGTATATACAGATGAACGAATTGAAGGGAGTGTTATATATGACACTGGAAACGATATAAAACTAACACGTGTGTAAATAAAAAAAATATATGTATGTTTATGAAGATGGAATTTGAAAAGGTACTACCGAGTACTACTGTTACGTATGTATCTTATTATTTTGTATATATGTATGTACATATACTCTATCTATGCTTTATGGTGTATATAAAATACAGATTATCTTTTTAAAAGCGTAAAGTCAAATAGCGATTAGGGAACAAAATCAGTTTATCAGTAACTAACATAAGATTGTATTTTGTAAAAGAAAGAAAAACATTTTTAAATGTAACATTATTTTGTATGTACTTATATACATGAACATCTATATAGTGTACGAATATATACAGCACGCTATATTACTTGTGTTTGTGTGATATAAAAATTTTTATAATAAATAGCGACTTTTGTACAGTTTAAGATAAGAAACAATTCAACATAAAAGAGGAGAATTATAAAAAAAAAATTAAATTAAAGAAAAAAATTTTTTCTTTTTGCAATTTTGATTTTTCAGAACATTTGAATTTGCGCAAAACAAAATGAAAAAAGTGTTTTCGTTTTTTTTTTTCAAGAAGCAATCAAGTAGGTATACGTCGAGAACTTTGTTACATTATTTTATGTACAAGAGTGTGTAGTATAAGTACATTAAATGTACGTATCTATGTTCGTGTATACATACAATAATCTTACAGATTGTTCATTTTGTTTTTCATTTTTAATTTGTATAATATAAAATCATCTGAAAATGAATGTGATTACCTGTGAAAATTTTCACAGAATTAGATGATACGGGTTGAATATAATATATAATGTGTGCGCACGGTATATAAAAAGAGGAATCACATATTTTTCTGTTCTGTAATTTAGTTGTTACGTATTTTACATTCTAGTTCTTGTTCTTATGTTCTTCCTGTAATTTTACAAATTTAATCATACTCGTGTTCTAATAAAAATAAAAACATCAAATAAATTCAAAAGTATCCATATCTATAGAATTATGAATACATAAGTTGATGTCTTTAAATTAAAAATAAATAAATAAATAAAATTCAAGTTGGTATATCCAACATCGAGCATCATATGATCATCATCAATTGTGTTAAAGAATAAAACCGTATTATCTCCATTATTTTATAAATTTGTTGAACAAATTATATCGATAACTAAATATACACATAAATGTACATATTTAACTGTGTACGTATTATGTATGCATGCACCTATCAATAATAAAAAATGCAAGAATGAGAAAAAAATATTAAAGAAAACATTTTTTTATTATACGTACACGTCAATTTTCAGTTGATTTTCTTTTACTTTTATACGCCGTATACCCACATACATTACATATATATATATAACACACAAGTATATACCGAAAAATATACAACACTTATAATCCAGATCCATGAAACATTCGCAAGTATCTATTAGTATATAAAGGTACACACATAGTTGCAATTATTACAACATAAATTCATCCAACAAGTTTAATATTTCTTCATACATAACATTAGTTTCTGTGGATATGACTGTATATCAGAAGTACTCGTATAAAGTACACATAGTAGTAGTAATAATATAATGATAATAATGACAGTATAATATACTTGACGGAAAGTTGATATGTGATTCTCGTTATCCGAAATTTATGTATATATATATATACATATATGTATATATGTACAGATACGAATGTACATATATGCACACAGATTTATAACAGAAAAATTAAAGATATTTGCAATCAGGTATTGGTTTTATTTTTATTTATTTGTTGTTTTGTTTTTCTTATTTTTGTTCTTCTGTTTGGGGGGTATATGAAAAGTTATACTACGGTTTGCATGTACTTTTATATGATCACCATTCATGAATCGTATATATACAATCCGAATCCAAGCTATATACATTCATACTTGGTGCCTGATTATATATAAATCACTCAGTCAATTTCTAAATGAATCTGAATATTTCTTTGGATCCGAGAACTGAAAATTTGAAAAGAAAAAATACCGTATAATGATAATAAGTTACACATATGTATGTATGTTAAATAAAAAACATTGAATTTGGTCATTGTACTGGAACAACACAAATCAACAAAAATGAAAAAACCAAATTAATGCATTACATACATATATGAGTTCATTGTTATAAGAAGATAATAGAAAATATACTTGGACAATTATGTGGACATCATACGTAAAGTACAGTATACAGAGAATTGAATTGAATAAAATGTTTACTCCTACACATAATTTTTGAAAACATCATAATCCTACTTTTGTGGAAAATTTTTAAAAATTTTTTCTTTACGCAATTACATACTTTTACACATGTATTGTTCCAATTGAATTTTTCTTTTTCTTTTGGAAAAATTAGTTTTCGACTAACATTATGCATGTACGGTATCCACATAATTTTGTATTTAAACGAAGCATACAATCCATATACACACATATGTACACACATACATTTTTGTAAATATTATTTCACATATGGTAATTTACTTATCGCTATGTAACAATAATTTAAATACCGAAAAGCTCATGTAAGCAGTTGAAATATTAAACGAGTGATTAGCTAATAAAATTCTCAAAGAATTAAATTCACTTACTGGCAAATAAATCAAACTGTAAAGACTTAAAAACAAACAAAAATATATACAGAAATCAGATTTTTTTTAACTGCACATAACTTGCATATACTCGTATGTACATATGAAAATACAAAATTATAAAAATGAAAAAATAAAAATTACAAAAAAAAAAGCAAATGATGAAAATGAAAAGTGATTTTAGCACGGTTATGACACTCAACAACATTTTATTTAATGACTGAAGTAGCAATAAAATTGTGTTTTATGTAATTGCTGGTACATAAAATTGCAATTTTTATAACTCGTAAAATACGAATATATATTCACCTATAAATAGTTTGTGTAAACAAAATGAAAAAGTATCGTGATAAGTACAATGATTCCGTTAAAATTTGAAAAACAAAATCCTACAAAAAAAAAAAAAAACAACAGTAATGAAATGGAATTCATTTAATGATTATTATAAGGATATATTATACGACAGACCATACATATATTGTTCTGCAATTCATGTATGGTATATAATAACTATCCCATATGCATCAAATTCCGGAAATATAAAACTAAATTATTATTATTTTCTTATATTTTTGCCACTTATACCTTGAATATCCTCGCGGTATACCACTATCAGTCATTATATATGCATATTTGTGCAATGTACATACTCGTATATTCTGCCGAGATATATTATTTTAAGATTAAATCGTTGTATAGTAGATCAGATCTTTTTGATGATCGAATCATCGTATTATCTTGTGGAATATCTTTAGCTACTCTAGTAGTTTTATTTGTTGTTGCACGCGAAAAAGCTAATAAATAAGTAAATATACACATGAAAAAAAAAAATTGAATTTTTTGGCATTTTTATTACACTCACAAAGAGTATATGACTTTCTGATATATAACATATAACTCTATATATATGCATGCTTATATTTAAGCCCATAAATATCTTTGTTTCAAATAATATCCATCATAACGGATTCATTCTGCCATTTTTTTGTGCAATTTTTTTTCTTGTTTTCACTTCCAAATAAATATCGACATAATGTGGATGCATAAAAGTGTGATTACACACTCAAAAAGGTTTTATATATGAACGTATATAGATAATGTACGGAGTCAATATTTTTATTTTAAATTCACGTTTATTTTTCATATTTTTATTTTGATTTGCTCCAGGTAATAAACGATTCAAATTGATAATTTATAGTAGAATGGGTGAGAAATGAAAATTGGTCTTAAGGTGTTTACAAAATTATACAGGATCAATAGTTCCATATATAGTAATAATAAGTGAATTTGTATGTATATGCATGTATTATATGTACAATATTCGTCTACAAACAGGGTAATTCATTCCAAAGGACAGATAAAAAATGTATAAAGGAAAGTAAATTTGTCATGATTATATCTTTCGAAATCAGATAAATTATTATTAGTTGATATAATTTTTCACAAATCACTTAAATTAAAAGGATGCCCTGTTTTTAAGACAAATTCAAAAAAAAAAAATAATAATAATAATAATAATAAAAAATACAATTAAGAACAATTGAGATTTTTTTTTCTTTTTGCGGATACAAATTTAAATTTTTTGTCTTATTTACGAGACAATACAGTCACAAATTTAATGCACACATGTATTCTATATTACATCCGAGTGTATGTGATGCAAGAAGCAAAAATAAATTATATTATAAATTTTTTAATAAAATACATTGTGACTGACTCTTAACAACACAATTCAAACAGAGTTTACCCTTATACATACACTTATATACGTTGATTTGTTTTGTTATATATCTTCCAGGAATAATGTGATGTATGACTCTACGATGCCCATTCTTTTAATAATTCCCGCTATTAAAGAAAATCTTTATTATAAAAAATTACATGCCTTTAAGATGTTCGCTCTTGACAAAAAACCAGTATTTTTTTATAGTTGGTATATAGATGCAATACCAACTCGTACATATACATATTTCCAACTTGTAGTTATACGGTTATACGGTTATACTTAAAAGAAAAGCCATTCAAATAATCTGCAGCTATATATGTTGCAGCTAGCTATCATCCTTATAATATTCTTGATACAATTTCAAAAACACATTTTTTTGCATTTTTTTTTTCCTTTGAATTTAAATAAAATGTGTGTACACTTTGATGCCTCTCAGTTTAAAAATATATTTAATGGATATAAATAATCTGCATTGCATTACTTTTGCGTATTATAACTACTATTATTACCAATAACTCTTAATGGCCTTTAGGGCTTCCGTTTATTTTATAGTGACTTGCGATTAATAATATGTATGTAGGTACTTACGTTATATATCTTGCGAGTCGCGACGATATATATTTTATTCTAATAATAATTGTAATATGTAGAACACAACTATATATAAAATGTGTAATATATGTGTATATTTTATATGTAAAATTTCAGCTTCCCGGATGCCATCATCACACACATCACCTCAAGTATGCCGACCACATTTCCATGCTCCGCTAGCACCTTGGCTTACAAGCGAACACAAATCATTTCCACCTGGAAGTCCGTGGGGAAGTCCTTTTGCATGTCCTCAGGATCCTCAGGATAAAGTTGGACAAGTACAAAGCCATCAAAGTGGTCAACATTCATTTCCGTTCCCTCCAACACCGCCAAAAGATTCAACTCCAGATTCGGTACAAACAGGACCATCAGATTACCAAGTGAGTATACATAGAACATGCGTTTGTTTTAGTTTTCATCAATTAAAAAATTTATTTATTTTTATGTCTAATTAAATAAAATTCGACCTTATACTTTTCTTTTGTTATCAATTTAAAGTTCACTTTTATTTAGTCATTAATTTGTTTATTTACTTTTTTCTTTTTGTATTTTGTATATAAAAATAGGCAGCTGTGAATGCTTTCATGCATCAAGCTCAAGGATCTACTACCTCATTGTCAGTATCAGAAACAAATTGTGCACTGGACATAAAGCCAACAATACAGAGTGGCGGTGGTGGCAGTAGTAGTAATCAGGCGACACCAAAACAACGGGAAGGTACTACTAGCTCGAATAACAATAATACAAGTAGTAGTAATCACAACAGTCACGCGAATACGTCATTAAATGGCGGCGGTGGTGGTGGCCTATTTGACAGTTCTCAAAGTACGTACGGTAGTGGGTACGAGACTAGCTATGCTTACCATCAGACTAGTGGCATGTTTCAATCGACTGCTCGTCCAACAATGGGAAGTCCCAGTGTTAAACCTCAAAGAACGAAACCTCGCACAAGTGCTGGTAAGACAATGACACGGTGTGGGTTATTTTATTTATTTTTAAATTTTTTTTTTTTAATTTTCAATTTTTCTTATTGTATATTATTATTCAATTCAAATTTCATTTTCTTAAGTTCTGATACATTTTCATTTATAGTTATCAATCCGTTATACATTATTAAATTTTTTGTTTTTCTTGTGTTTCAGTTTTATAATATTCGATTCGAGATATTTGTTTGTTCCACGTTTATTTTGTTTTCACTTTGATGAATTTGAACACACTCAGAATTATGGATTTTTCTCTAAATTTCATTATTTACATATACTTACACACATGCATACATACTTGTATTGTATTTATAATATGTGTATATGTCGCACTTTAAGCACTTCCTGTTTAAGGTTTTTCATTATTTCATTCATAATATTTACTCAATGTTTTCGCTTCATGTGTAATTAGCTTCAATCTTCAGTGCTATGCATGTAGTATGTATACGAGCACATTTTTGTGTTCATTATTTTGTTTGTATGCAGTATAAGAGACGAAAAAAACAAATCAAAAAAGCATCCTTGCTTGCTGTTGATTTGTTGCGATTGTAATCGGATACAGAATTCATGTGATGATATGCTTCGCACTAATTAATTTAAAAATTTTCTGAATCTAAGTTATATTGGTTACATTTTAACAACGAAAAACAAAAACAAATAGTAGTTTACATACACATACCTATGAAGGTATCTACATAGATATTCAAGTATATTCATATGTACCAGAATGTATAGGTACCCCATGTATGCCAGAGTAATTAATTCTTTCTGGTAGGTACGCACTTAAATATGTGGTGGCAGGTTATTTTGTTGTCTTCCTTATTTGTTACAAAACTCTGACAAAGTGTGAGTATAAATTTCCCATGAGTACTTTTTGACATGATTATAGTCGAAGAGAAAAAGATTTTCAATTTACGATAAAGCATGATTAAAAGACGACAGAAAATAAATTGAATAGAGGCAGAAAATATTTTTCATACAGCTTCCCGCCACCTTCAAATGCGACTTACATATGTATCAATCAGTTCAGGGTAGGGTATTATTTAGCAGCGTTAGTTTATATATAACAAGGCTGTAATACTGATGATTTATGAAAATCATTAGGGAATTTTGCGATTCTTTTGCGAATGCTATATACGTATGTGCAAATGTTCAATTATATACGGGATATATAAAAATGAATGAGAGTAAAGATATCCTAAAAAGGAATCATCAGCATGTTTGAGTACATATCAATTATTGATTTATTTAGTTCCCATAAATGAAAAAATCTCTTATATGTTTCTGTCAATATTCTGGAACGTGATTTTAACTGCACAATTTAAAGAATCAATTATTCCGCATATAGAAAACACAAAAATCACATGAAATCGGCACGAAAAAATGAAAGGAAAAAAGAAAAAACAAAAATAACAGAATATCCTTCAATCTTGAAGTGTACCTATTACGTGAAGTAGTAGGTACATGTATATAAATGTTTTTTAACACATTTTTAATTGCAACATACGACAAGTATGTATTTTTACGCAAAGAAAATTTACTTCAAATGATTTAAAAAAATTATTTACTTCATAATTTTTACATATTTTCTCATTATATAATTACATATGACAAATAAAATTGCCAATAAAATTCAGTAATTCAACAGAGGCATTTAATTTTTTGAATGTCAATCGCAGATATTTTCCAAAATAAATCCACATATACTCGTATATGCATACATACACTACAGAAGGACTCATTAGTCTTGCTTATTATCTCGTATATTTGTATAAATTAACATCTGACATTCAAAATCTAATTTAATCTAATCACAAACAAAATTTTTATTAGGCAATTCAAACACATATATATATATATATATATATACAACTGTACATAACATATCAACTTGTATATGAGTGCCCGTATGTATGCACACATGTAATATAAATATGTTTATCTGTAAACCCATATTAACGATTAAATTTGTTTACTCATTTTTTTTTCGATTACATATTAATTAACTTCCATTCTTAAACGATTTAATTGTCAAACATTGGCTGTATAACTAACAAGAATCTTTTCAAAAAGATAAACAAACACTCTAATAAAATTCAAAAAAAAAAAAAAGAATCAAAAACAAATAAAAATTTAATCTTAACTTAACAGTTGTCAAAAGATATATTTCTTATGTCTTTTTTTCTGTTCTTTTGGGTTTCTGAATGTGTAATAATTCTTTTCTACATGCTACAAATCCTCAAATATAAATAAATCTGATTATAGTGTGTATTATATGTATCCAGATTCCATGCATTTTATATCTATTTGTATCTTTTATATACATAAATAAAAATGTAAAATTCGAAGAACAAGAATATCATTCGTCGTACATACATATATGTATGTCTATACATGTATGTACACTCGTATAGATAACAAACAAACATACATTCAAATAAATATTAAATCTAATAAGAAGTCAAAAGAAAAAAAAAATATTTCTTTTTTTTACTTTTTTGGAAATTAAAAAATATATATATGTACATATAAACAAAAAACAATAAACCAAAAAACGCCAGAATAAGAAAAAAAATTGACCAAATGAATCCTCCTAAGACAAATGAAAAGTAAAAAAAATTCTGTTTTTTTTTTTTCAGTTTTTGGTTATCTTGTAGACTATAGGATATATTTTTCAAATGACAGTTTCTGGAATTCTGGTTAACATTTATACTTACGTACGTATATTTTCTCGTACAGAGTCCAGTCACTACACTATCAGGAGGATGCGTCTATCTTTATTTTCATTGAAAGATTGGAGACATTTGACTGTTTTTCGAAAATAAAAAAAATAATAAAAACACAAAAAATTTATACATACTTATGTATCCATATGTACATACGTTCTTCCCAATTTTATTAGTCAGTTTCTCATTTTATAATATACATACGTTCATACGTACAATGTATGTAAGATCGTTTTCCAGGTAATATTATTCTTCTGATTTTGTGTTTTTGTTAAGAAGAGTATCAATGTCTCTCCAAATTGTCTTAAGAACATATGTAATATGTTTACCTTAACAGTCAATGTATGTATCAAAAAAAACCAATTCACTATCAGTATCATAGTACTAGTAGCATGCATAGCGCAGTTATGTATATCTAGATACATAGTTACAGATTAGAAAAGAAGTATAGTGAATTTTTTTTCCATAAAGATCAATTCTTTCTACTTTATATTTTAATACAAAATGTACTCGTATACAAATACAACTAAGTAATTTAAAGGAAAGTTCTCACAATAAAATATAAAAATATTTACGATAAAAGAAATATTTAAGATAAAAAAATAGAAAATAAAATGTCGAAAAAGTCAAAATGATTTTTTTTCAACGATTAGATTTATTCGAAAAATGTCTCCCCAAATAAGAAAAAACAAATAGAAATAAATAATAAAGATTCCTTCACATACATAATTAAGAAAAATTTCTAGATACATATGCTTTGTTTTAACTTTTTAATTATATGCATGTATATATATGTATACGTACATGTACATATACGCTTATATACTTATATGCATATGTATATATTTGATGCAAGAGTACATACAAGATAGCGAATAAAAAAATACAAATCTATGTGTACGAGTATATAGTTTATTGCTTCTATGAGCTACTTGTTTCTTTTGTTACCTGTCTAATTCTATTCCAAATAAACAAACAAAACAAAAAATCAGTATTTTTTTTCTCCTAAACTTTCCCATTAAATAAATTAAATATTTTTAATAGTTGTTTATTAATTTTTTTTTTTACTTTTTATTTTTTCACATTAAAAATAATTTTTTCTTATTTTCTTATTTATTTATTTTTTTATTAATTTTATTATAAATAAGAAGAAATTTTAATTTGTAAATTTATTTAATTTATTTTCCGTTATATACATAAGTATTCCTATACATATATTAATATTTCTTTATTTCTTTGAATTTTATTTATTCAGAAAAATGAAATGTTTTATTATTTTCTATTTAAATAAATTTCTTTTCATTTTAAATTTTTGGTTCTGGTTTACATTTTTTTGTTTCTTACATTTAATTTAAATAAACTCACATTTGTGTCTTTGTCTTAAGACTTTCTATATATATATATTAATTGCATATGTTTAATTCATTTATTTATTATAATTAGATAATACATTTATAGATAATGTGTTGTGATTTACTACATTCATTATACATGTATATAGCTTACCCACATACGCATACATATCAAAATTTATATGTGTACAAAAAATTTCTATATATAAACACGAAGACATAACATAATATGTGCGTCTACTTATTTAATTATCGACTACAAAAATAATCTAACACTCATATTTGTATCCAAAGAGGATGATATGATTTGGATGTAAGGACAAAGATTATAAATGAATATCCTTTTTTTGATATCAATTACATCTGTAGTTACTAATATTACAAAAAATGTTACATAGTTAACCAACACTAACTAAACAAAGCAACAAAAGTCTAACCACCACCAATGTCATCTTATTTGATTTTTCTTCTACATTTATTTAATTTTACTTTTGCTGTTAATTTTTATTTTCATTTATTTATTTTTTGTCAAATTTAATATATAAAAAATTTAACGTTATGACGATGATGATGATGATGATGATGCCTATATTCTCATATTGTGCCGCCGATGGCTACTTTCCATGTTGATATTTCAAGAATGCATGCTTATTGTAGTTGTCACCCCTTATCAATTCGATCTTATCTTGTTTTATGTTGAAATAATTATGTTCTGATGATCTTCAACACAACAACGAACAGCATATTATTATATTGTACAAGATTGTGTATCTATAGCAAAATATTACATATACAATCTACATTACATATATACATGTATGTACATTACATATCGTTGTAGATACATATTTATATGTATGAATTAACGAAAAAAAAAAAAAAAATAGAGAACCAAAGAAAAGTTAAGTTTATTATTTTTTTTCTGAATGTTTTCGTTTTCATTTTTATTTTATTTTTATTTTTTTTCTGAAAGCTATAAATTCATGTACAATATTATAAGGCATATTATGTAGATAGATAGATAGATAGATAGATAGATACGATTATAGAGGTGTACTATATAACAAAGATTCTAAGATCAGTTTCAGGTTTATTTGTATGTGTATTTTTTATATGTTTTATGTTTTTTTATTATTTTATTTTTGTTTTAGTTTAAACGATTTGTTGGATTTGAATTTTTATTTAACTTTTTATAACATTTTGAAAAAAAAAATTCATTTTTTTTTCTTCAAAGCTAAGCTTGTGTATCAAATCTGTAGAATCGCGTTCAGATACTTTATATAAATTTCATGTTTTCTTTTTTTTTTCTACTTTTTAATGTTTGATTTTTGGTGTTTGTTATACTACTTGTTTGATTTGTTCATTATAATATTCTTTTGTATAACAACATTTATTTTTTATATATTAATATTCATGTTAACTATATACATGATGTTATTTTAAGAGATCATCATATTTAATGTACATATTATCTGTTGTATAAGGTACGTACAAGTGGTACAAGTGAAATGTGTACCTACATTATAAATGCCATTTGTAAGTATATTTATACATACATACATATGATGCAATCGTATATGCACATATAAATTTAATCGATTAAGTCAGGCAGAAAGGAAAATATATTTTTCATCTTTATGTGTTGTTGGTTTTTCTGGTGTTAGATTTGTTGAAATCAAAATATTTTCTAATTGAAAGACACCAGAATTTTAATATATGCTGCAGTTTATATTCATTTGGTTTTTTCAAATGTTTCTTCCTTTTTTTTTTTTTTGTCAATCATATACTGATATACTGTAACAGTATTAGCAGCAGCTCCACCATCTGATCGAACATCTTTCGTTCAGTTAGTTATCATCATGTATCAAAATAATTTCTTTACAATTTTCATAATAATAATAAAAAAAAATTTTTGATATAAAAAATTCAAGATTCGAAAAAATAACAAGAAAAACATTCGTATCTATACTGCCTTATAGTATCTACGTATAAAACGTACTACAAGTACATATGAGTACATATTAGGTTCATGTGAATAATAACATCCAGAGAGAAATAGTTTTTTAAAACTCATATAATTTCTGTGTTTAAATGGAGTTCAAACATACTGTCGTGTCGTATATAATATACCCAATAACTATGAAAAATTGACAATTAAAAAAAAAGTCAAAATTCGAAAATCAACAAAAAAAAAAACAATTATGAAAAACTACAACCAGTGTACCTTTAACAGGCACTCAATATATTTTTTGTACGTTGAAAGTTCATCTTCTTTTTTTTATTTTTTATTTATTTATTATTATGTATTTTTATTTATTTTTTTTTTTGGTTATTCGTTAACATCGTATATATTATTATTATTACCTTTTCAAACTTTTTGGTACATACATTCTTATCTTTGTACGTACATATGTATGTGCATGTAGTACCTTCACACATAACTTCATATAAAATTGTTTGTTGAATATCATCTCAGCCATATATTCATATACACTGGTATAATAGTAGTAATACAGCATGGATATTAAATATAAAAGACTGTCCCATGGGCCATCATGGATTTCGATGGCAACGTCTTATTGTTAAATTGGCGACACAGTTATGTCCGTCCAAGGAAGATATATGTATATTGTATATATTTTATTCACATACATTCATACACATATATACGTATATAATGTACAATTCCTCTATAAATTTATACTGGCATACTGGCATAAGCAGCAGCAGCAGCAATTTTAGAAAGAAAAATCAACATCAACAAGAGGGTTCACACACAATATTCAGGCCTGGTAGCATCATTAAGTAACTGATTTATTGGCGGTCGCACGAGATGGGATGATTCTTGTTAATTTTTTCTTGTGTGTCATTTTATTGAATCTCTCGAATATGTGTATGAGTCTGTGATGTATGTATGTTTATACTTTGATTCATATATTCGAATACTGGTACTGTATAAATTTTTATACCTATACATACATAATGTATACATCTATTTTCTTGTAAAAAATATTTTTTTGAATATTATTTGTTTTATTTTATTATATAAAATGTATACATTTTTTATTATTATTTTTTTTTTTTTATATTTCTAGAAAAAGGTAAATTTTTTTTCTTATCTCTTCCTTCTTCTTATATAAATATGAAATTAATTTCATTAACTTTAGCTCTTCTCTCCTTTAAAATATTATTAATATTATTATCTCATATTAGTATTATGTACAGACATAAGTATATATATTGTATTTATTATCTTTGGTTTGTTTATTTTTGTCCTATAAATTAATAATAATTTAATTTATTTAACTGGCTACCGAAACTCAAAATTCATAAAAACATAAAATATATTTTGAAACTTATGGATTTCTTATTTTATTTCATTTTATTATACTTGCATATATGTACATATATACATTAGTATGCTTTTATTCCACTATCTTATACAAAATCACCACCATCATCATAATCATATTCCACGTAGTAATAAATATGTACGTACATACAAACATAAAGTATGTATATATAATGCATAATTTTCAACAGAAATTCATTCTCAGTTGGAGGCTTAAAAAGATATTGATCACAGGTGGTTAATGAGTTCACCTTAGGATTATATCGTAATCGTATTTAGTGTATACATTCTACCTAATTCAATATATAAATATTCAGAAGTTCTATATATACGTGATCATTTATAATGATAACAATAGCAACAATGAAAAAACAACAACGATCCCATCATCATAATCATCATCATATGTATAGTCAATATCATAAATATCAAAAGACAAAATTTTTGATAAATTCAAATAAAAATGTTTATAAAATTTATAAATATGTACGCGTATACCACAGATCTACTGTAAGTACACTTACACTCTCCGTCGCTTGATTATCATAAAATTTCAATACTTTGGTTTGGTCGTAATCAAATTACGCATTTGGAGTGCTTGAATGTTCTTATAACACATTGTTAACGAATACTACACAAAAAATTATATACGCAATATTTTAATTATTTTTTGCTGTAATATTAATATTATATATTATCCATAACAGCAGGACTTACTTTCAAATACAAACGTAAAATCTAATACTCACTTCACAAAATCTACATCAACAAAATATAAGGAATTTGAAAAAATTAATCTCTGAACATAAAAAAGTGACGTACAGTTTATGTGATATACAGAAGAATTTCAATAATTGTACATTTTTCTCATACTCATATACATTTTACAGATTTTTAGTAATAAAATTTAATGAAGAATTTTATTCTGTTCTTCTGCATTTTAGTGACGTTTTTCTTTTTTTTTTTTTTCAATTTTTTCTGACATATCTAATTAGAAGATTTTTTTCAATAAAATTTATGGTATTATGTATCTGTATACACATTCATATACATATTTACATTATACAATTTTTGTTATAACAGTAACAGTAAAACAAAACTGGAAAAAGGATAAAAAGAAGAAATTAATTTTTTAAACAAATTTCATCGAATACAATATGCCAAAACTGAATTTATTTGAAATCTGAAAATCTTTTTATATTTTGCGACGATATTTTAAGTGGACAAATGTCTGTACATACTTACTCGTATATGATCGTATTTTACTGAAATGTTTTTCTTTTGCATTATGTCCTTCTTTTTTCTTTTTTTATTTTGTAATTATTTATGTTGTCCTTTTTGTTATGTTGTGCACGCAGTTTCAATTGTTTTAAGTAATCTTTGAGGTAGGCTCATTAAAAATAATTTTTTTTTTTGTTAAATTAGAATGAAACAAAATTTCCATAGGTAGATTGTCGCCAACAAATTGGTTGTTTTACAGCGTAGAATAGGACATTATTTAAAATGTATTTAATACATTTTTCATTGCAAATTAAAATTATATACTTATACGTATACAAAAATATGTATGTACAGTCGAAAATAAATGAAAAAAATATTTCGAAAACTTTTATATCCTTACATTTTTTTTCCAAGTAATTTGCATTTCATAATCTATGAAAATTATTGCAATTAAGGACATTTTGTGTAGAATATTTTGATCATAAATTTCACTTTTCACTGTTTTAATTAATTTTTTTTTTATATTTTGTATTTTTTATAGAGGGACGTGAATGTGTAAATTGTGGTGCTACTTCGACACCATTGTGGCGAAGAGATGGTACTGGTCATTATTTGTGCAATGCATGTGGACTGTATTATAAAATGAACGGACAAAATAGGCCATTAATTAAACCAAAACGAAGACTGGTAAGTGTAAGTTGAAATTTTTTATTTCTTTTTATTATTAGATACTCACTCATATCAATTTAGTATTAATATTTTCTCTTGTTTTTTTTTTTTTGTACATTTTTAATTTTTATTTTTGAAAAAAAGTTATTTTCAATCGATATCAGCTGTGCGAATGGGAAAAAAGTTTCAATTCTCTGTTTTGTTGAGGTTTTGAATGTGTTCATGAGTCTGTATCGCATTGTATTTTTGATTCAAATTCAAAATGACATGGAAAATAATTAAAAGATTAAAAACAAACGTTCACATATACACAAGCATGCTTAATAACGGATAGAGAAAAAATTAAAAAAATATTCTACTTTACATTAATATAGTAGAATGAATGGTTCCACTGAGTAATAATTTGAATTAAAAAATAGAATAAAACAACGACCATAAATCCAAAATAAAAAAAAAAAAAAAAAAATAAAAATGAACCTATTTACGCACACATTGAAAATAAAAAAAAAACAATTAAATGAAAATAAAAATGAAAAACTGTTAAAAGCCAAGTACTAGGTAGTAGGTACTATGGTACTAGTTGATATAAGAACGAAACAGAACTGAAAAAAATTGGAACAGTCATTAATATCTGTCAGTAGACACGCTTTTATTACTGATATATAATATATTCATGAAGAGTAATGCGTGCACGTGCATTTAAACATACATACGAATAAGTAGGTACACTTAAAATGTATACCTAAAAGAAGTGTAAATATATTTACATCGTATATGCGGATACAATAGACCGAAACTAGAAAGTTTACATGTCCACTCCACATCCACATCTATGCAGTACATATGATGTATGTATGTCGGTCTAAAACAACGTATCAGTGTTTTTTATTTATACCTGGACATACTAACAAATACATTACATCTATGGCTTATTTGTAGGGAGCAAAGAACATAACATAAAAATAAAAAGCCTAAATTTTTTGTTCCAAAAATAAAAAGATACGTCAAAAATGGAAAATTTGAATTACGAATCCATTAAAAACAAAGGAATATGCGGTAATCATTACTAATTAATTCATAAGCTGGTTCACAGTACTTTAAATTTTCCGTCGGTTCGTGTTCATTCATTTACACGGTTGCGGTTATATGTTATATGCATGTGGTTGTGACCCTGTGAATCACATCGTTTCTAATATTGCAATTTCAATGTTCAATTCCAATCATCCATATTTTTCTAGTCTGTATTTCTGTAGTAGTTGGATCGCAAATCACAAAACTTTTTTTTTTCTCATACTTTCATTTATCAATTTATCATACAGATTTTTACGCCTTCCATACATATTTCACGCCCAGCTACAGGAATCCATATATCCAAACATTTTCTTACAAAAAAAAAAAAAATTTCCAGTAAATTTGATAAAATTTTTCTGTATTCAAATTCAAGACAAAAAAATTAATTTTCCTTTTTCAGAAAGATATCCTTTTCTGTACTTTAAAACTTTCGATCAAGATTTCATTTAAACTTTTTTTCTTTTAATTAGAATAATTGGTCATCTATCTTCATCTTCTCCACCAAACCGTGTTGGATTGTTGGAATCTGTTGTTTATTATCTTTAAATAAAGTCATTCTGTTAAAATTTATGTTTTATTTTTTTAAAAAAAAGGAATCTTTCATTAAATAAATAAGAAAATATATAGCAAGTGAAAAAAAAAAGAAAAAAATGATAAATAAATAAATTGAGAGGTTCAAATAAGTTTTTAATTCTATTTCTGATTCAGAAAGTT
The DNA here is from genome assembly GCA_951394055.1 of Villa cingulata. Taxonomy (NCBI): domain Eukaryota; kingdom Metazoa; phylum Arthropoda; class Insecta; order Diptera; family Bombyliidae; genus Villa; species Villa cingulata. The sequence continues at coordinate 4,982,438 of OX596020.1, read as the reverse complement.
TGGAATCGTTTATTGTATTTCGTTTTTTCTTTACAATAAAATTAGTTTCTTTTTTCTTATTTTTGGTTTAACTTAAGTTTTCTTCATATTATTCTTTAACTTTTCTTATTTTTTTTTTATTTTTTTCTGTTACGCTGATGTACATCTTTTTGATCTGTTTCATTTTCAATTTCCAGGAAATTTAACGTGTCTCTCTCACATTTCAGAGAATTTAGGTACTCGTACATACTAAATTTTCGTTAGTATATATGTATATGCATATAATCATCTTTTGATAGTGTACTCTACTGTATGTGAATGTGGTATATAATACTTCTCTATATAGATTTGTACGTACATTTACATGTAAATATGTTCATGATTTTCATTTTGTCTGTTTATTCAACGTTTAAAATCTAAGGTCGTTTTTACGTGAAGAAATACCTACATGTTTATAAATAAATCTAAAAGTATAGTATAGGTATTTTTATACATCATCTATGTAAACATATGCATACATGAATATATATATACAGTTCTATGTATATACAAATAAATTGTGATATTTTCTGGTGATTATTTTATGCCATGACCATTGATTAAAACATGCAAATATTCTTTCAACCACATACATGGGTACATACATAATTATTGGCACTATATACATAATGGATTCTGACTATACACATACTAACATACTTGTACTATACCCATACGGTGTACAAATCATGAACACACTATATACACCATACTTTTACTTTTTCGTCTTTTTTTATTTTCTTCTTCTTTTTCGATTTCGAAGAAAATAACAATCTATGTATTGATAACAAAATAAACATACAATTACTAAACTAATGAAACTAAAATAAAGTTTACTATATATGTATATGCATACATAAATGTGCATATATTTATTCTATCTATATAATGTATATCAATACGAGTAAATATAATTCAAGATAAACGAGAGTTTAATTTTGGAGAAATTAAAAAAATCGATAAAAAAAATAATTTAAATTCAAAAAGAAAATTAAAAAAAAAATAAAAAGCAGGTTATACTCTTATAATCAGGACTAACATTGAAATAATGATACATATACACGTACATGCACGTACCTACTTTAAATAGTTTTACATAGTACATATTTTTGCTTGTGCCATAAATTTAAATCATCCATCAATATTGTTTACTGTATCTGTAGAAATACATACGAGCACATATAATGTGTACATACATTCAAATAGATAATAAAAAAAGAAAAATGAAAAGAAAACCAACCAAAATACAACATGGTCATCGATATTTTCGTTTTGGCTATAAAGGTAATCATGACAACGCATTTAATTTGTAGCGGGTGGTGAATTAAAAGAAAAGCTTAAAGATATATGTATAGTATTATATTATACTCATTTGTGTGTTTGTGTACATATACTCGTAAGTTATTTTTATTTATCATCATAACATTTTGATAATTTTTATATGAAATTAAACGAAAAATATTGATCCATCTAACTTAAGCCAATCATCCATCTAACAATAATCATTCATCCATCTACTTATATTTATACAGAACAACATTATTATAATTTGGTATATGGTACAAGAATAAAATAAAAACAAGTGAAAAATGCACACAATTATAGGCAGCAGGTCAGCATTATGATTATCTGTTGAATTTCTCCTTTTTTGTTTTGATTTTTTTTGATTTTTTTCTTTTCAATTTTTTAACTTGTGTCTTAAGGAATACACGATTAGTATGTATAGGCTTCATACCAGTTATAAAAGCCTACCAGGAATTTAAACTGTTCATAGCTCGCTTTAAGCAGTGCAACACGCAGCTTATATATTAATAATAGAAGTATAACTAAGCACATACTCGCGTCTATTTTATTAGCTGTTTATAAGTGCCTATAATGTACACATGTACGTAGATTATGGAAAATCATGATCATGCAGGAAATATTTTAATAACAAAAATGATTCTTTTTTCAAAATCTAATCAAATGCATTTGCCTGTGCTATGTGAGTATGTAAAAAAATGCATATAGTTGAGGAGTACAGCTGGACGGCTGGCTGGACTTTACGAAAATATTATACTCGTACATTTTCATACTTTTTTAAAATATGTAATTTTTTTTTTTTTTTTTCGTTTTAGGTATCTTCAATTTTTATAATTTTTTTTCTTGTACCTGTTATTTATACGTACTTACATCGAATCATTCAGTCGTCTTTGTTTTCTTATTATGTAATAACATTTATAAGCAGACTCACACTATATAATACTACACATAATATTTTACATAGGCATTGCATTACAAACGTTATTACATAATTACATATGTATGTACATTTTATACAAACAAATATATATACATTATGTACTCTTATATTCTTGTATAAAAACAGATATGTGCACAAAGATAGACACCACCTGCTTAGATGGATTTTGACCTCGTTCATCTGGTTATTATTATTATATAGATATATGAAATGTACATACATATGTACATTCATACGATAATTTACGTAGCTGGATATTATATTATAAGTATAATAATATATAGAAATTCTTGTAGCTTATGTGAATGCATTTATATGTCTATATACATCTTTGTCTATACGCAGCCAGCGTCTTTTAAGTCGTTTTTCTACGAATAAACTGCCATTGAAATTTAAATTTCGTAAAGGTAAATTGAAGTATGTAGGCGAACGAAATCATATTACATACTCGTACATGTTTTACACATTTTATATACATACATACTACTGTGTCCAAAAAATAAGGTGACATTGTATTTAAACTGCGTTCGTCGAATGATTTCAAGAATTATTTTTTTTTTGTAGATTGGTAATACTGTCAGTGACATTTATGTCAAATTTACATGTCAAAATATTCATTAGTGTTTGAGATACGCATTGTTTTGTGAGCTGATAAAAGTTAGTTTTTCGTTTTTTGCGATGTCGAAATTTGTTGAGCAAAGAATTTGCATTAAATTTTGTTTGCGGAATCAATTTTCTGCTGCGGATACGTTGAGGATGGTGCAGAAAGCTTTTGGTGATGAAGCTATGTCTAAAAAAAATGTTTACAAGTGGTATAGTGAGTTCCAAGCCGGCCGTGAACGTGTCGAAGACGAAGAGCGTCCTGGGCGACCATCAACCTCAACCGACGAAACTCACGTCCAACAAATCAAAGATTTGGTGCTGGGAAACCGCCGTACAACGATTAGAGACCTTGCTGATGAGGTTGGCATATCGAAAGGCTCGGTCAATACCATTTTAAAGGATGTTTTGGGCCTCAAGCGCGTACAATCTCGACTGGTACCGAAAACATTGAATTTTTTGGAAAAGAGGCGTCGTGTTGAAGTGTGTGAAACGATGCTTTCTGACTATCAGAATAAGATGGAACGCATAATCACTGGAGACGAGACTTGGATCTATGCTTACGACCCCGAAACAAGCGATCAATCGAGCGAATATCGTGCCAAAGGGGAGCCGAAACCAAAAAAATCGCGCCAAAGTCGCTCAAAAATCAAGGTCATGTTGACTGTTTTCTTCGATTATCGTGGTGTTGTGCATTATGAATTCCTTCCGCCGGGCCAAACAGTCAATAAGGAATATTATTTGAATGTTATGCGTCGTTTGCGTAACGCTATTCGCCTAAAAAGGCCGGAATTGTGGAAAGACAATTCTTGGTTTTTACACCACGATAATGCACCATCCCATACTGCATTCGTAATTCGTGATCATTTCGCCAAAAACTCGACCCATATCGTTCCACAACCACCGTATTCACCTGATCTGGCGCCGTGTGACTTTTGGCTGTTCAGCAAGCTCAAAAGACCGCTCCGGGGACACCGTTTTGATACGATAGAGGAGATTCAAGCCGCAGCGAAGACGGAACTGAAGGCCATCCCGGAAAGTGACTACAATCAGTGTTTCGAAAATTGGAAAATCCGTTGGCATAAGTGCATTGCATCGGGAGGGGATTACTTTGAAGGGGATGAAATTGACTTGGAATAATAAATAAAGAATTTTCAAAATAAATACAATGTCACCTTATTTTTTGGACACAGTAGTATATATCAACAAAAGCATACGTAATGGTGGTAATGTATATATGAGTACATAACGTATAGAAAAAAAAAATTTTTATTCACAAAACTATAAAATTCGTGACTTATAAAGTCCAGACATAGGCACCATATAAAGTTATTAGAAACATCTAACGTTAGTTCTAGCTATAAAGAGCTTTCTATCTACTATAGATTCACATACACGTAATCTGTATTATATACAGGACATACATCCATTCCATATGTACAACTGCACATATGTATTTATATTTTATACGTATTATGATAATTTTTTCCTAACATTAGTATATACTTACTCACTCTAATCTAATACCTTAATTGTTTTATTTTTCTTTGTAGTTTTCTGGTATGTACATAAGTTTGCTTCTATTTTTAATTTTTAATGTACATATTTTTTTCAGTTTTATTTTTCGTTTTTTTCTCCTCCTTATATAGATAATATGAATGTGTATGACTTGTGTCATTGCATTGTAATATCAATTTCTGTATATTATTTATTCATTTTTTTAATGACCACAAAGAGTAGAAATGAACACATAAATATAATGTATATATGTATGTTCTGTTCATTTACTCATGTTCAAGTATACATACATATATCGATATGTATGTGTATATAGAATATGTAAATATATTCTTTCAATTAATAATTTACCTAGTTCTTCGGCATATGTATGTTTATATAATGATGTGTACGTATACATCATATTCATATATTTTCTATATTAATGTATGTATGTACATCTATATAAAATATATAGATGATAATGTATATAGATGTATCCGATCGACCACATTAGCTTATCTATATAATCATTCTTACATATCATATTGATGAAAATAGAATGTCGGGAGGATGTATAATATTTATACTATGCGTACATACATACATACTCGTGCATGCACATATTATACTTGTAATATGTATATTTTAATTTAATTGTCAATTTTTTTCATTTTATTTCTTCTTCCAACAAATACCAAACCAACACCTTCGCTTTCTTATAACTTCTATCATTATAATGTATATAATGTACACACATAATTATGTGTAGATGCCTTCTCTATACGTCACTCATTTATATATAATGTACATTTACATACATAATAAACTTCAGCTACCGAAATACTACATGTATTGAATTGCATACGTAAGTAAGTGTCATGATTGATTATCAGTCATTAGGCAGACCATGAAAAAAAATGAAAATATATTTTTGTTGTTGTTGATTATATCTATCTATCGATTTTATTTGTGAGTAATAAATGCAAACGACTATTAAATGAGTTAAGCTAATTTTGATTCTATATTCATTATTTATAATACATATACGAGTATCTATGTGTTTAATTTTTATATATATTTATCAAGATGTGTATTATATGTATTTATAAGTGGTTGAATGTCCATATGTATATATTATTTTCTAGATGTACCTGATGTACCTAGTGTACGTATAATAATAAAAAATTTATTCATAATTTTGTTAATTCTGAATGATATAGATACCATATACATATATGCATATGTTCATATTGTTGTTATTGTTTTTTGTTGAATCTCTGCTACACTTTCATTATACATACACATTTGTATATGTACATATTTGACAAAATTTATGAAACTGTTTCAAATTTATTTTCTTATTACCTATAAAATCATTAGACGCAGATGTAAGGATAATTATTATTGTTGAAAGAAAATAAAATATTCCTTTCTATTATTTTCTTGTTTTGTTTTTTTTTTTTTTTATATTACATATTTTATTTTTGTTTTTGAAAGAAAGTCATGAATGCATGCATCTATGTATAATACAGATGCATGTATGTACGCACATGAATTTATACGTTGAGAACAAAATATTTCGTTACAAAATGAACGATACATCTACTTAATACATTATTAAATTTCAATTCATTCGAATGTGAATTTTAAAGGAAAAATTATATATACATTTGGTATTGTTATTACATGTATGTTCTCACTCGTATACATTCATATGTATATTAAGAGTATATATTACTTGTGCATATCTGAATAAGTAAATGTACATAATCACAGAGATATTGTTTATTATATTAATCAACTCTTGCTTTTGGTATATAAAACACTATATACATATATGCTAACATTTTAGAGGGTGAATTTGTCGTTATAAGAATTTAATTCCTTATTTAGATATGTACATTTACATATACTACAAACTATATTCTTTAAAGGATATCACATTGTGATATCAAAGACAATGTAAAATTGTTAAACGTATCTATAAGAGTATGTAAGTCATCAGTGTATACGATTCGTCTACTGTATCTACCTATATGTAACCAAAAAGTATCTACTGTTTTTTTTTTTTTTTTTTTTTTTAAAGTTAGTTAGTTAGAATTTCATTACAATTATTATACAATGTCCTATGTATGTCCCAATTTGAATTTTTTAAAGTATACAGATGTTTTGGTACGAAATTTTTAAAAGGTAAAGGTAATGCTTATGAGCGCATAGGATATTAATTTCGAAGTATGTACTTACTTCGTTTACATAACAATTGGCTTTTATATTTTTTTGAAAATTTCACGTGTATGCATATTTATTTATTTATTCATTCGTTAATGCATGAATGCATCCAGATATTGATATACATATATGCTATTATGCATGTACATATATGGTATGTACATACAGTGCAGTACAGTAAATGGATAATAATAATAATAAAAAAAAAAGATCCAAGGGTTGACTTGTCGACCAATCATAAAATAAAAATATCAATGAATGCACCCTACGGATTTTTCCTGTATTTAAAATACAGTATGTACTTATATGCATGTATGTATATTATATATACGACATGATTTTTTATACATCACTGAAAATATGTACATATATAAAAACTTGACAATAATATAAATACGATATCTACAGATACATTGTACATGAGTGCATGAGTTTATATTTTATATGTTCACCACGCCCCAAAAGAGTTTCTTTATTTCCAATTTCAATTCCAGTTTCTGTTATTACATTAACGATAATATGACTGAATAGTATATATTAAGTACCTTATACCTATAAATTCATATGTAAGTGCATGTATGTATATTTTAAATGTTTTTTTTTTTTATTCTGTTTAAAAGATAAGATTGTTGCTTTTGATTGTTTTTTCTGTGTATTTTTTGCAAAAGTTGTATCACATTTCTGATATCAAAATTCAAAATCATCATATCTACATACTACATATACTACACATATACACAAGTGCATTATATGATGTACTGTATATATCACCAATATTATATACTTGAGAACTTGGTTATTTATATCTTAAAAATTATGTTTTGGTCAATTTTTTTTAGTCACATTTTTTTATGGTTTTCATTTTTATTATTTTCTGTTCATTTTTCAATTTTCAATGGTGTTTACATGTTACCAAACAGCCTTTTTATTCACTTAATATACATATACACTTATATGCATTGAACAGTAGCTGATTTTCTGTTAACGTGAATTGCAAAAAAAAAATTTTTATGCAATATGTTAATTGCAGTCATTATTGCTACAATGCATTCACAAAAGTTCATGCAAAAAAAACTGTCATCATAAAACTGCATATATAAGAAGCACATGTTGATTACACAATAATTTTTATCATTTTAAAAAAATCTATATATACTTATATACATATCTTCTTTTTATTGTATACATTCCATTAATCATTCTCTTATTCTTTAAGTAGATTCTTGTCACTATTGACAATTTTCATATAAGTATGTATGTATTAATTCGAAAATTTCAAATTATTATTAATTTTTTTTTTATTTAATTTAATCTATTATAACATTAATATTGTGTTTAAAATTTTAATTTAACAATTTGAAATTTTCATTTAACCCATCTTCCCAATCAAAATTTAACCAAATTTAACATAACATAGTCGTTCGAAAGAAAAACCAAATACAAGGATATTTTATTTTCGTTTTACATATTCGATCAATAATAACCAAACTTTACAAGAACATATAAGTAATTTCGTTACAAGTATAATACTGGTATATACAATTGAAATAAAATTGTATCAAAATTAATGATTATCCGCATTCATGTCGTATCAAAGTCGTAAAAAATTTTAATCGATAAATGCGATGGCATCGTAATTACTACTACACTACACTACTATATGAATACGAGTATACTCTCTACCACTACATTCAGTACCAATACTACTACGATTGTATGAATACGAATACGGCTGCTATTATCTTGTTCTGATGCTGCTGCTTCTGCTATAGTGTATTTATAATTCTGATGCTGCTGTTAACTAGTATCAGTACTAATTAATAAGTAAAGTCGTTATTAACATGTGAAACATATGTTCAATCGTTAAAAAAATTGTCATTTTGAATGAAAATATTGGAATTTTATGTTTTATGCATTTTAAATTATAATAAAAGTGTACGTACAAATATAGATGGAAAGATTTTTTTCGGAGAATATTCATGATTATATCTAAAAGTTGGACAGAATTTCTAAAGATGAAAAGATTCTATTGATTGGTTATCGTGTTATATTTTATGTTATACTTGGGTTGCTGTTGTGTTTTCGAAAAGAAAAAGAAATAAGAAAAACGAAGTAAATTTATGGTTATCTGGTATATAGACAATTTTTTGTTAATTTCCGTTTTATTCTCTGATACATCTTTAATTAATTGGAGTTCATCTTTACTTTGTTTTTTTAATTTTTCGATCACATTTTTTATTGTTGTTTATATAACACAAAACAACTTTTAATTTTAATATTTTTGTTATTTTGATATCCATAATTTTTCTGTAAAGTTCCAAAACCATTTATGTACATAACATAGTCATACCCGTCAGACCACCTCTTCTATAGAAACATAGTAGACCCAAATTCGATTTAAAAAAAAATTCATATTCGAATAATTGCAATTATTACCTTAAGGGAATATTAATCGAATCAAAATCATAAGGATAATTTACATATTATTTAATAAAATGAATAAATAAATAAATAAATGACAGTATAGTGCGACATATATAATATGTATTCAAACTGTCATTGATATGAGAGACGATTGATATTTAAGTAAGTATAAAATTCAGCATTCAATCAGCAGGCAGGAGTGACTGTCTGTAATTTGTGTATATATCACAGCAAATTTCAGTTTTCAGTCCAGTCATATACATATTATTGTTCATTATATGCATACTATTACCTATTACTCACTTGTAAATACATTACACATATACATAAGCAAAAATTTATATTATGTGTATTTGTATCATATGATTATATTCTATACTCCTGATATCGATCAGATAATTTCCAATTCGATGCACACACATAAAACTGAGTGATTATTAATTTAAAATAAAATGAAAAAGAAAAAATAAAAAATGTAAGTATACAAAAAAACATAAAATTTATAAATGCATTTTGTAGACCAATCAACAATAAAAAAAATATATAATAACAAAATTTATTAAAATTACCCAAAATTATTATTTGAATATAAACGTTCTACATTATATATATACTCGTATGAACTGAACGACGTTTATAATTTACAATGAGACACATTACAACAGCAATATAATAAAAATATGTACTAAAAAATACTCGTATTTACAAAAAAAATTATTCCAACCTTCTCCCACATTGTACGCGTGCCTTGAATTTGATTTTTTTATTGCCATTCAACGTTTTCATATCAAATTTTCAATTTAATCAAAATAAAAAACTATACACCAAAAAAGAAAAACTGAAAATCAAAATCGAAAATTGAAAATTACGAACTTCAAAAAGGTAATCACATCAATTACAAATGAGAAATATAACATTATTGAAAATGAAAAAAAAAAAAAAATAAATAAAATGTTGGAAAAAAATATGATAAAATCGGATAACAAAAATCAAAATTATGTAAAGCGTATTACATCCATTACTTCTGTATACGTAATATCTACATTTACATTTATGAATGTAGAACAGATTTTATGTGGATGATTATATGATGATGATGACACGCGGTATATGTACCATGTAAACTATTTAAAAGTTTTTCCTACTGTAAAAAATTGTTCTGAGAGTGTGTTTTTGTTTTTACACTACTCGTATTTTTTTGAACTGTATTTTCAACTGAATAACAATTTTTTTTTTTTTGTTAATGATAGTGTATATAGTAGTTGTTAGTGGCTGCTGTATGTGCTCTGGTATTTTAGATTTTAAATTAAGTAAATTAATTTTTTGGCATAGGCGTTTTTTAAATGATTACATTTCACACTGAATGGGACAGTTTGATAACAAAAAATTTTACGTTTTTCGTTTCTCTATATTTTTGTATTATTTTTTTACTTTTTTCAATTTTTTTATTCTTGTTGTTTCGGTTATTCTGATGATATTATACAGTTGTTGTAATCTAACATGACACGTATTTGATCGTATTTTTATTTTCTACATCACACATCTTTAAAAGAAAAAAAAAATAAAAAATAAAATAAAAATAAAATTAAGAAGGAATTACATGACTTAAACAAGTATTTTAAGATCACTCTTGTATCATTCACAGTATGATAAACAAATCTTAGTAGAAAAAAGAACATTAAAGGAATCCAAAATACAAACACAAAAAAAAAATAAAATAAAATAAAATAAAAAAAAATTAAAATAACCCAAAAAATTTTATTGATAAACTTTTTGAAACGACATATGTACATACATACTTTCAACGTACATCGATATAAGATGATCAAACTGGGCATCATCAGAATTCGATTTCGATTTGAAATCTTATTTAACCGTTTCAGTTTGTTGTTAACTGAATGAATTTCATTTAAATGCTTTTCATAATCGAGATTTTGTTGTTGTTTTTTCCTTTTCATTTTCATTAAATTCTAAAAAAAAATCTTCTTGTTTTTATTTTTAAAGGTAGTACATTACATATTGTACATACTCTTATGTACCTCTCCTCCTATATACAACTACATATGTACATGTATGAAGGTATGAATGGTAAATATACGTAAGACTTTAAAAGTCATTTTAACAAAAAATTAAAAAAAAGCAATTAAAAATGAGTATCATGAATTAAAAAAAAAAAGAGCATTAGAGCTGACTGTATAGAGCATTACGTACGATTACGAGTATTTATTATGGACATTGAGCAATGATGGACAGTGAAAATAACTCTACATATATACAAATTACAAACCAAACTATGCATCCACAGACACATATTTTTAGTAACACAGCAAAAATATTTCCGAGTCATCGAATCAAAGATTTTTAGTTTTTTTGTTTTGTTCTTTGTTTAATTCTTAAAATGTATATAGTTATTATTGTTACGTGTGCATACATATATCCATTTATATCACTATTTACCTATAAATGAACACATTTACTCGCATTTTTACGTATGTGTGTGTTAATATTTACATAAATACATTTGTATGCATATGTTATACGTACACATATATTTACGTATTGGAATCTATGTAATACATACATAAATGCAAGATCATCAAATTTATATGTTTTGCATTTTTTTATTTTTCAAAGTACATACATATATAATGTATGTATATATATATGTACACATATACATACATAATAAAAAAGAAGCTGTGGAAGCTGTCTTAAAGATATTTTTATTCTTGATTTGTAAAATTTAATTTTGAATGAAAAAAAAAATCATATACCTACATATATATATATATATATATATATATGTATGTACCTTTTCATGTATATATGTATGTATTTATTTAAATAATATGTAGGTGAGGTGCGTTATTTTCCAAAATTAAAAAGAAACGAAAAAATTAAAAAAATCATACAAAAAAATAAATAAGTAAATATTTTTCCTTTTAGTAAATATGCATATATGTACTTGTATTCACATATATTTACACATGTGTATTCATATTAAGTATGCTTCTATATATACATTATGTATATAATAATGTCCTCCTTTATAATAGTAAAATAAGAAACAAGCACAAAAGTTGTCCATCCATCTTTGTCATTTCGAATGACATATACAACCTGAAATTAATTGATCGAATTGAACGAACTTTTAAATATCTATACATATAAATTAACGTACATATACATATATTCTTATACATATACGTAAATATGTGTGTTAAATAAATTTATATATGTGTGTATATATACATATATAAATACATTTAAGTATAATATACCTATATGTAATAGTTTATAAAATTGAAATTTATCTGTGAGATGTTTCGATTTTATATATATAATTCACATTAGCACACAATCGTCTATACAATACAATGAAATTTTGAAAAAAAAAAAAATCGAAAAACAAAACAATTCTATACATTTTCATTCTCATTCATATTTTATCATTATCATATACCTTACGTATAAGCATGTACATATAAATAAGTATTTACATAGACTGTATTGGAATATTTCTTATACATACGAGTATGATACAGATACTCGTATTATTTGTAGATGTAGCAATTTGACTTTTGGAAGGTTACTTATTTTTCTTATTATTATACTTATATCGTACCATAAAATTACGATAAATTTCATATTGGATTACATATTTTCGCAGGTTTATACATGTATAGGTATACGAATATAATGTACATCATGTAAAATAAAATTAGGCAGCAGTAACATTTCTTTCCTTGTTTTATTTTGATTTTTTATTTTATCATTTTATTTTTTTTTAATTTGATTGCAAGCAAAATTTCGTAAATTCCATGTCAATTTTTGATTCCCACACAATAAAAATTAAAAACAAAAAAATATGAATATAAATAATGAAAAAAACCTATATTTTTTTTTTGATTTTGATATGACATGTGCGAAATTTTTCAAAATAGAAAAAAAACAATATTCGTATGTATGAAACAAAAAATAAACAAATACATACATATATGAGAATGTCTATCATAAAAAATTTTTTTTCGCTGTTTATTTTCTGAATTGATTCTCTTATATGTATATGTATGTAAATTTCATATAAAAAAAAATATTGAAATTTGAAAATGAATCGATTAAAATCTTCATTAAATTTATTGATCATTGATTCATACTGAATTTTTTGATTTTTCAAAGGAAAAAAATATTCTCAAAGCGAAATATTGTACAATAGAGAAACATGCGGTAGCGTCTATGTACAATATGTTGATCCAGCATCATTTAGATAATATGCAAAGTTTATAAACATTTCTATATATAATGATATAATACAATAAAATTATAATTCTAGAAATAATAAAATCTATAGGTAAAGATTTCTTAAAAATACTACATATATAGGAGTATAGATAGTATATATGAATTATGCAATCATTAATGTGTTAGATATATGGATGTACTGATGAATGGGATAATAAAAATTATAACCGCGGGTATCTAATCTATACATAATGAAACTATGATGAAACGTTGTTGACTAATATTCCATAAATCTATATAAAGAGGAGTAAATATGCATATATACTTATATATTCACTCACACATATAAACGCATATATACAGTTTTCATCAATAATGAACGTAAATTTCTCAAGGAATATTCAAAGTTTTTGCTATCTTCTTTTATATTCTCAAATTTTATATATTTTTTTTTTCTTTAATTTTTATTTATTCTCTATTCCTTTGTTTTTTATGCTTTTTTTGGTTTTTACAAATTTTATGATTTGTTTATTTTGCAACTATGTATATTAAATCTACAAATAAAAATAAATAAATAAAAATAAACAATAAAAAATTCTTATATGTACTCATATTTATACATATGTACGAGTATATTAAACTTTTATGTGGTTTTAGATTATTTGAGGTCAGTAGTAATCGATCGAATTTATAGCCATCGACTAATTTTCACACGGTCTTGTCTTATTTACTATATATTGAAATAACTAATAAATAAAAAAAAATTAAAAACAAAAAAAAAATTGAAAACAAAGGAAAAAGATACATAAACTTTTAAACTATATAATAAAGTCCGTATGTACAATATATAAAATATACAAATAGACACAAATTTAACAATATGTGTGTATCTAGACATATTGTAACAGAATTTTGCTTATTTTATAATATTTTGTTGTAATTTTTATTTTTTAATTCTTCTGTTAAGTATTATAGAACATCGTTAAAATCAAAAGAGGGCGTGACAATAATATAATGAACGATCCTTTTTTGTTTTTCGGTTGCAAAAAATTAATTGCCCTACAGAAATTAATGCATAAATACAGAATAGTTATACACACACATATACACACATACACATACATTAAGTTTACAAATAAATGAAAACAAAAAATTAAAATAAAAGAAAAAAATTTTAAAATAATGAAAAATTAAAATCAAAACGAAAGAAAAAAAAAACAAACAAGGAAAACGTAAACGAAAATGAAAATTCAAAAACTGTGAAAATCATATTTATTATCCGTATACATATATACATATGTAAAATTCAAAAGCTAATCAGTATATATACGAATATTATATGTGTATAAACGCGTTCATTACATTAAATTTGATACGGTTTTTATACAAAAAAAAAAAAAAAACAAATTCTGTATTATATGAAGTCGTGGATATGCAGAGCATAACTGTATGGTATATTGGTAAATCCAATTTTGTTGATTTGATTTGGTGATGGTGATAGTATGATATAGTCTGTGTATATATGTGCTTATATGCAATCGATGGAGTAGAGATAAAACGTAAACTATGAGTGGTAGTATTGAGTTCGTTAAATGATAGGTTCATTCATTCCTGAACGTTTTCTTTCTCCCCATTTACAGAAATAATGGATATTATAAGGTAATTAAAAGTTACGAAATTGGCAAGAACAAAAACAAAAAGGAAAAATAAAAGAAAAGCAACAATTTTTTTATAAAACTGATTATGAGGACGAAAATGATTTGTTTTTCGTTTTTTTCTTTATATGGCTTTTGTGGTTTTTTGTTCGATATTATTTTGTTCCTCCTTTTAATTCGGTATATAGGTTTTATTAATACTATAATATGTGCTCATATAATATAGATCAATATTATTTTTTATTAGAGATCAATAGACTTTTTTATGTGAATTTTCTCTTTTTTTTTTTGAAGTTTTCGTTGCACGTACACATGAATGAATGTGTATACGCTTGTGCATATGCTATAATTTAAAAAAGGAAATTCAAAAAATATAAAAACTCATTAAAAATTAAAGTGTATACGGATTAAAATTTTTAAATAAATGGGCACTTCCATAAAATCAAAAAACATTTTTGATTTCGCGATTTATTCATTATTATATACAGAATTTTGAATTTAGGAAAATGTGGATATGAGTATCGATATGCTTATACTGTTGCGGATATTGTTTTTGTTATGAAAAAAAATACAGATAAAATGTGAAAATAAATTGCAAAAACTTTCAAAAAGAACTATAAGAGAGCATATTACTCCCAATTTATTATTTACTTCATTCATAAATGGTAAAATTTTTGTATGATTTATAAAAAACAAAAATGTGAAAATTAATAAGCACACCTACAAAAAATGTTCTTTATCCTTTTTCGGTATATTGATACAAAAAAATATGTAGATACAATTTAATTTTGTTTAAAAAAAAAAATTTAATCAAACTCACAATTATAACTTTCCAATAGGCAAAGTGACAAAAAATACCATTACATAAAAATCACACACATGCACACATACATATAAACTGCGGTCTTATATATATATATTTTTTTTTTTCATTTTAAATCCTTATAATTTATTCCAATCACAATCATCATCCTGTCTTTAACTAATTTGATATCTGATTTATTCACGTTTTTTATATACCATCGCGCTTAATGAGAGCATATTATCGCATACAATATGTTCAACATGCTGAAAATGATCATTCAGTTTTGGCTTTCGTTTTATATTTTAGTTTAGCACTTGGTTCATCATAAAAGCTATGCGGGCCTATATGCGTTGACTTCAGTTCAATAATCGCATTTTTATAGGATACCTATACATATTTATACTAAATTGCAGACACATAAATATTCATATGCTTTTTATGTATGCATGCGTATATATAAATTTACAGCTTCATTTCGTATATAGAGGTGTGTGTACTCATGTATATTTTATTCTGATGTTATATACTCGTATAAAAATGATGAATAAAAATTTTGCCAAAAAATTTTTTAAAATTCACATGTTAATTAATTTTTTTGATGTTCTCACGGATCATTTTAGATTTAAGTTTAATTTTTGCGGTTTTAGTTTTTTTGTTTTTTTTTTGTGTATTTTTTTTCTTTTTGAAATTTATAATTTGTGGCTTTTTCATTTAATTTTTTCTTTTGAATACGTATCACATTAATTCTTATGCTTATACATAAATATTCGTATTTTATTCTATAGAGTATAGACAGATATTTTTTTTTCGATATAATATGTTTTTATCTTTGTTTGTTTTTAATCTCATTTTGACAAATTCGTGTAATTTGTTGTTCATTTTTTTTTTAAATTATTGTTTTCAAATAAGACGTGTGTGCATCGAATATCGTATTATATTTATTATTTAGCTATACATATGGTTATGACAGATTGAACAATTCCGAGAATTATTGTCAAAGAAATTTTTAAAATTTTCTATATTCCATTCGCATTTCAATTTTACGAATACATACTAAGGTATAGATGTATAAATAACATGAAGTATTAAATAGAAAATTTATCTAAAATTTCGTAATTACGAGTATAAACATACTCAAATATATTTTGGTTTTTTTTTTTTTTTTTTGTATACAGAGATTATCACTTAAAATTCTGATATCAGATTGAAGATAATTTGATAATTTATTTAATTCATATTCAATAATTCACATATACAGACACATTTATAAAATTTCACCATCCATTTAGACATATATTTTTTTTTTTTTAGAATCTTATAGGTATTTGTATATTTTTCCCTTATTACTTTTTTTTCATTTTTTTTTATATTACAGTCACTTCAAAGTGCTGCCAAAAGAGCGGGTACATCATGTGCAAATTGTAAGACCACAACAACAACCCTTTGGCGACGGAACGCTAGCGGTGAACCAGTGTGTAATGCTTGTGGCCTCTATTATAAACTTCACAATGTAAGTATAGACATTAACTAAATATGATTTTGTCTCTGATATATCTATGCATCTAATAAAAATAATAAATAAATAGTTATATAACAATTACTTGTATAGTAGTGGCAGTGGCAGCAGCTTAATACACTCTCCATCATTTACTGTGTACTTTATCATGTATACGTACAATACATTAAATCTCATCAATTGTAATCATTTTTAAATTTAACGATTTTTAATGTGACTTAATCTATTCTTCGATCAAATCTTTTCGTAAAAAAAACATAAAAAGAATCGAGATAAAAAAAATCAAATAAAATAAAAACCGGGAATATATTCATATATACTCATAATATATAGAGGGGGAGGATTAAAAAAAAAAAAACATTGTCTATATACAAACACAAATGGGCATATGAAAATTAATCGGAAATATTTAGTAGTATCAAATAGTTGAGATCAATATCACATCACATATTTTCTTCAATATAGACGCGGGAACGGGATATAAGACAGGATATACACGCATATAAAATATGTAGATATACGTTCGAAAAGACTATGAATATGATATGAATTTATATTATCGGTTACTATATTTATTACACCCTATATCTATGCTGTAGATTAATGTTGTTTCATACACTGTCTATCTATACTATACACTACATTAAAAGTCTTATTCCCTTTTTTTCTACATATTTTTCTAGCCTTTTTTCCACCAGATAAACAACGTCAGTGTGTGGAAAATCTCTAATTTAATTCCGTTTATAGTTATCATCGTCAACTATAGCTATATTATAGCCGTATAGATATTATGCAGATAAATAAATATAGTTAGTTAGCTATGGCTCAGTTAGTTTATAGAGTTAACTTTAAAAATATGTCCTTGTTGCAGAATAATAAAATAACGGAACTATTAGCATGCACTAAATCCTAAAATATGTTTTCGATGATAAATTTGTATTTAATATAAAGATGTAAAAAAAAAGAAAAAAAAAATGAAAAGAGGAAAATTCATGGAAATAGAAAAGCAAAAATTGTACAAAAAATGATTGCGATAAACAAATTCAGGAATTGTATATTAAACAGTCCTTAAAATATATGAGCATTTATATTTTCCTTTTTACTCTATCTATATATGTATTTTGTACACACATCCGTACATATGCATATAGTACATAGATCCTTAATAGTATTCACACACAGTATCGGATCGGTAAAACGCTTAAGCGATTTCACACACCATTTACCATGACGTGCATGCGTCTGTGCTTTTTATTCACTATACCTAGTATCTATAGTACAGTATATAATATATACTCGTACGCTCGTACGTAAGATAATATTATTACGATGCTGTTACATGAACAAGGTTTTGATGTATATAATCTGTGCAGAAGCAAAAATATATATACACATTTAACAAACATACAAACTTATTCGCGTATATATGTTTAGCTGTGGTGTAAAATGGATTTCATCATCGCCGTATCAGTTGGTTGCAGTTTACTGATACAAATGCGATAACTAGCGATGTACATAAATACACTCAGAAACTGATGAATAAATCAGATAGTAAAAAGTATAAATATACATTTAATATCCCTTTAATGTATAAATGCATATACAAACACAGATATATAGGTGTAAAGTGATAACACCGCAGTTTTTTTTTTTTATTTATTTACGGACAAGCATACTCGTAAATATGTACACGATTATGTATTTTAAAAGAAAAAGATTATGGAGGAGGAAGGACCGAAATATAAATGATTGAATGATAAAATAAGGAAATTAACTTAAAATATGTATATAATTCTTGTATCTTAGTAAGTTCTGTATAACGTATAACGCAGCATAACAGTTCAGTTAGGTGTCTTTATTTACCAACACCACCGATTTAATTTGAAATTTATCTGGTAGCAATAAGTTATTTATTGCTTTCATTCATATTTAACTAATTTTGAATATTTGTAATTGATCACTTTCATTCGGAATGAAAAGAATTCATAAATTTTTAAAAAATTTTAAATTTTAATTTTCTGAAAAAACGAAAAATCCTTTATCTACGTAACTGCAATATACATGAGAAAGTACATTATATATGCATCTATTTTCAAGAAAAAGGTGATTGAACTCCATTTTGTAGGTTAACGTATCTTTAAAATGAGACAGAAATCCTTCATTTTAAATGTCTGTATACTCGTATACTGTGTATGTATACTTGTACATACACAAAACTAAAGAAAAACAACTTATTAATGTTCTTCAATAAAAAAAAAATAAAACCAAGAAAAAAAAATAGAAGAAAAAAATGCCTCAAATAGACTTTTCTCGTTTGTAATAAAGTCATTCAACCTTTCAACTTCTCCATTTTAAATGCAAAAACAAACCCAACGTAATATCCTTTATTTATGACTAAACTTTTTTTTCTAATTAAAAAACTCATTTGAAAGATGAGCATAGTTTTTCATTTAGCACACTTTTGAGAATTTTTCTTGAAGCAATTAATGTGTATATGTGTGGGCGAATATAACAAAGTATATGAAGAAAATTTTCTACAATAAATAAAAATATAAAAGAAAACCTGAAAAAAAAAATAAAAATGACTTCTTTAGAAAAGTTTTTTTATTATTTTCTTCTCAAAAAAAAAAAAAATGCCCTACGGTGTTAGGAATAGCAATAACCAACTAACACAATCTATATGCATCTAAAAAATGTTCACAATTTCTTCCTCTAAACAGTCCATCGTTGAAGAATTATATTACGCCAGTCGCATTTAATAATGTTTTTCATATTTTATTTATTTGAATTTAAACATTTTGCATTTTCTTAAAATTGTTTTTTTCATATTTAGAAATGCATTTCATTAATTTTTCTTAATGGGATTCCTATACTAAAATTTTACATTTTAAATTGTGTATAAACCATAAACATTTCTTCAATAATTTTTAACACTTCTCAATTAAAACTTTTAATTATTTTCAAAAATGTGAAGAATTGAATATGTATGTATTCAAATGAATCCCAGCGAGATACAATACATCATGCCCATAAATGTGAGTATATCAATATTTATTTAGTGCGATGTTATTTCAATGAACAAGGACTGTATACATTTTGATAATTATAATAAGTATAAAGATATAGTATAAGGTACAAGTATACGAGTATGTAGAAATTATGTTCCTTTTTACGGCAATTGAATGAAAATTTTTCTCAAAATATGCATATTTACCTACATGTTATATACATTAAAAGACCGTAATAATTATTGTTTAGATTGTAGTGTGTGTAAGAGACAAAAAAAAAAAAAAAAAAACTAAAATTGCACATTTACAAGTCAGAAACTTTTCGAAAAGATGAAATATTTAGATGAAGATTTTATTTTATTTTTGTATACAGTATATGAGTATAGATATTTAACCACAGGCGCTTTTAAAAAAGTCATTATAAGAAGCGACAACAGAAAAAATCGAGGATCACAGAATTATTTATAGAATATAGATGACATGATAACATTTTATGGTACATAATTTTAAAAGATGGACAAAATTTTGAAATAAATTTGAAAAAAGTTTCAAATCTAAAATTAAAATTAAATTATACTATATAATCTGGAATTGAATAGAATTCGAAACGAAATTCATTATATGATGTGATAATCTATACAGATTGATAAAATATAAATTAGTCGCCGCCATATGTTTGATCATAAATAATTTCGAAATGAATTTTTTGTAATGGTTTTAAGAAACTTTTGGTCTTTCGGTAAATACATTTTTAAATTTTTTATTTAAATAATATGATAATGTACTGGAAGCTGGAAGTTTATGAATTTTTCAATAGCTAAATGAACTTCAAAAAGAAATTTTCCGAATATGAATAATCTGCAGTTAGGATCTCTTGAACTTTTGATAAAAATTTTTGATTTTATGAATTATAAAATATTCACGAAATAATTTTGAAAATTATAACTTTTTTTGACGTGTAATGAATTAAATTTATGTTTTCTATAGAGTTATTTAATCCACATATACATATAATATGTCATATATGGTATGTACATCGATAAAAAATTACTTGAATCAGAACTGAACGTGAAAAGTCATAATAATAATCGCATTTCAATTGTACGAAAAACTTTTATATATACTATATATGTACTTATATTTTCGAAATATCGCTAACTGATTTAATGATGTATTCGACTATTCGAACTACAGAAATATGCATGTATGTGATTTCATATAGAATTTCTCTTTTTTTATTTTTTATTTTTTGCCGATTTCAATACCCACTTGATCTCTTATATTATGTAAGTGGCCTTAAGAGCCAAATCTGTTACAATAATAATAATGATAATAATAGCACATTTACAATACTGTATGATGGTAATGTTTATATATACGTATTTGTAATGATATATAAATAGTAATGTATACAATGTATCTACAGGAACAGTACAAAAAAAAAAAAAATAAATAAAATAAAACTTAAAATAATAATACATAATAAGAAAACTAGAAAGGAAAAATCTCTTTTTAAAGTATCAATTACTCAACTGTGATGCTGCTGTTATATTGCTGCCGATGATGCTGAGATGATGATGATGATGATGCTGCTGCTGCCGCTATATTACCACACTGCTGCCTTCACTTCAAATAATAATAATACGAATAATAATAGTAATAATACGTCTGTAATAATGGCACATCGAATATGATATGAAATGTAAATAGTTTTTGAAACCGATGAAAAACTATTATTCAGGTAAAATGGATGTTATTCAGTTGTTTATACATTCGTGCCTATACGTATAGATAGGTACTGCTACTTATATGTAGTACATAATATTTCGTTAAATGCATCATCGTATCAAACTGAAAATTCAAAATAAACACACAAAAAAAAACTTTAATAGGTATTATTTGTAGGGTTGTAGTTACATTTCTGATGATTTTTTTTTTCGTTACTCTATGGCTCTATGAATGTACCATATTATATGTGTAACTACAAAATAAAAGTGAATTTTGTATTATTTTATGTGTATTTGTGTGTACATTATACTATATGTACTTCACCTTCCTTTTTTATTTCAATTTTTTTATATAAAACTAGGTACCCATAAAATTGATAGGATAACGACGGTTGATGAGATAAAAATCTTCTGTACAAATATACACATACATATTTATATATTACATAAAATACACTTATGCATATATGTACACAAGAAACATACACACACACACTCGTAAAATATACATATATTCGTGTATGTTTGTTACATGTTGGATTGCAATTTTTCCGCCGGTATAAAGTATTGTACATCAAAGGAAGTGTACATTTTATAATAAAAGTAAAAGACTCTTTTATCCTAGTTTTTTCTTTTTCTTTCTTTTTTTTTTTAAAAAGTTATGTACACAATTGTTTAAATAGATGTAATGCAGTTGTATACAATTTGTTACAAAAATTTTCAACTTTTCCATTCACGCCCTTTTACTTCTTATATACATATATGAATATATTACATATATATACATTACATATCTACATTCATACAATCATAATGTACATGCATATATGTAAGTATTTATTTACATATGTGTAGATATCATACTGTACAGTATACAATTCGGTCTTGTTTAAATATAAAATGAAAAAATTCAACTATGAGAAGGAATGAATCGGAAATCTAATGCTTTTCATACAATAAAATAACAACAACAATAAGAAATGTTTTTTGTCATTGTTTTTTCTTATTTTGTTCCTGTATTTCTTTTTTTTTTATTTTGTTTATTATTTTTTTTTTTTTTTGTAAATTTTTACCGTGTAAATTGTGCGATAAAAAACTATATTCGCAAAGTGCTTAAGAAACGTTTTATAATCATCCAATTCTTTATATTTTATACCCAGATGTACATAGTACATTACTTGTGTTTGTAAATGCATGGTTTGTATGCAACTACGTACTATGTACTATCTATGGTAGTATGTAATGTACTTATAAAATTTTAACAGAAATGTTTTTTTTTCTTTTTTCAATTTTCATTTTAACACGATTTAGTCAATTTAGCACAATATTAATGACGTTTCATTCTCTTTTACTCTCTTCCTCTCTTGGTTTATTTGCCTAACTGTTGATTTTTTTCCTTTTTTTTTGTTAAACTTTTTTGCTAAACTTTTTTTCTCATCGAAAATCAAATGAAAATCTTTGTTCATTTCGTTCATTATATACATTCATATGAATGTATACGTACCAAGTTAAACGAAAAGATAAATAGTCGCGATTTAAAAAAAAACTGAGAAAACTTAGTGGGTTTTTCTTATTTTTGTTGCTGTTTTATATGGAAATCTTCAATAATGTATCATTTAAATTTTTAACTTAAAGAAGAAGAAAATTAAAAGGGCTTTTATTATTTTTTTTTAACAAATTCTTTGATATGAATCATTTAAAAAATATTTACAGTATCATTCTACTCGTTTATTAGTCACAATATATATCATCAGTAAAACAATTTTTAAAGTAGACCGTATTAGTGGTATTTATTGTACACGCGACTGCAGTCATTCATTTTTATTTTAATGCACCAGATTTTACTAAAAAATATATATATACATACATGAACATATACTAAATATTTGTTATTTGTTTGTAAAATTATTAAGAGAAGACTAATCATTATCATCATTATTATACTCGTATTATATACGTATATGTAATTTATACAGTCGTTAATATAACAACAGTGAATTCACTGTGATAAACTAATCGAGCGTAACACGATTGACGCGTGTTTCATTTAGTTTTCATCCTAATTTTAAAGCCTATATACGAAAAAAAGAAATTAATCAGGAGTTTATCTTTTAACATATATAAATATAACAAATATTCAATCATACATATACATACATAAGTCCATATAATACATAATAATATGAATGCATTTATATAGCCATCCATATTCCATATCATAAAATCAGTCAGTCAGTCAGTCATTCATTCAGTAATTTTTGGTAGATTTATAAATGAAATTATGGAAATCATGAAGTATGAATACCATCCATTGTCTTTAGTTAGATGCATGCATACATACTTACATAAATATATTTCATTATAAATGAGGCTGAGTATTTTTTTTTCTTCTATTTTTTTGTTTTTAATTTCTACCTCATTATGAAAATATCTCCCGACATACATACATATACAAACATAAAACAAAATCCTCAATGTAATTAAACGGATAGGGTGGTATTGGTATGTATACGACGAGTACAAAGAGTACAAAAGTTTAAAAAAAATATGCGTATATAACAAACGTTATTATTTTTGTTTTATTTTTGGCTGCCTTGGAAAATCTGAGAAAATAATTTCTTAAAATTTTTCGTCATACACTCAAACATGAATATATATGTATATACTTATTTAATTATTATTTACAGTTTATCATATGTATATACGTATAATTATGAATATGTACATGTACATACAATAATCTGTACTGTATAGAATTGAAACTCTTCTTAAATTAAACTAAACTCTGTGGAGGAGCTATTTACTAGCACATTACATTTTCCACAAATTTTATTCAACAATCGCAGCCAAACGAAAAACGGTTTATTGTGTACAATTAGATGCCAAAAAAAAATTTTTTTTTATTTTTTCTTTTCATTTTTTTTTTTTAAATTTATTTCTTTGAAAACCTCCAACGTTGTTATGTTTATCGTCGTAATTTTTTGAAAAATATCTGTATACGATACGAGCAATATCTTTTCCGAATTTTAATTTTAATCAATTCACAATGTAATAATTATTCAATTCTTCTATATACTGTTTGTTTCACAGCTTTTATATACATATCTACATTATAAAATATGTGATGAGCGTACTAATATAATCTAATTGCATGTTATGTATACATTACATACATAATTATACATAAACTATAGACATAAATGTAATATACAAAAGTATTGTATAACTATATATACATTTACATACATATTAAAATGAATGCAAAAATATGCACAAATACATAATACAATCTTGTATATTTTTACATAGCATTATACATTTACATTCACATAAACATACTATATGTACACATAACATAACACAAAATATATGGATCTATATGCGCATATTATGTATTTATGTACATATATATTAAATATGTGTATAAGCTGATGTTTTATTAAAAATTTAAATTTGAATTTCATTTATGCCAAGTGTTTTTAAGTAATTTTAACAGCAAAATTTTCATAGTTTAATGATATTTACTTATTTATTACATACAACTACATATACAGCATATATACATACATACATACATGCTTAAATGTAACTTAAATTCATCTATAAAATGTAAAATTTCTAAATTATATTAAACATACATATTTTTATCTATAAGTACACACATATTTACACATACTTACTATATGTATCTACATGTATGTTGCATTGTGTTGTTTATGTTATATAGTATATTTTGCCAATAATATCGTACAATATCTATACATACATAACATAATATTTATGTGCTCGTATATGCACTTGTAAATACTCGTATATAGGTATATTATTGGCTTCAAAATGATTCAATTTTTTTCTCTCGTGTTTGTTTGTTTTTTTTTCTTTTGCTTTGCTTTGATTTTGCATTATCAGATCGGATATTGTCCAAGATTTTAACAGAAATAGAATCATAATTACGAACGAAAACAGAATTTCATTTACAATACGAGTATTTTATATATACATTTATATATATTATACTAAAAGTATACATTTATGTATTGTAATATATAATGTGTATATCTCAATCATACATGGTATATAATACATGAATATGCAAATATATGTTCATATAGTATATTGATGTCTGTATATCAATTGTTTGTTATAAGAATAAATAAAAATACATATATGTATTATAACACAAATGTGTTGTAAAATAGAACTATATTACACGATTGTTACAATAATGATTGAGGTACAAATAAATGTAATTGAAAGAAGAAGAAAATTTTGGTACACACATAATAAAAATTTACGCAAAAATAGGAAAGAAAAAAAAAAGAAAATGAAAACAGAAATGTATACACAACAAATATGTATAACAGTATTCTAATTACTTATGTACCTATACATATACTCGTATGTGTATAGTATGCAAATGATGATGAGAAAAATAAAACATATATTATTTCTTATTTTTTTTTTAATATTTTTGTTTTTTCTTGAAATGATTCTATGGAAAATGTTGCTAGCTATCTGTATCTAAATCTCTATACTTTATAATTTATGTATATTAGTATGTACATTCATACTTGTATATGTGTGCGCCTAAATAATTTTAAAATTCAAATGAAAATATTTAGCCAGATTTATTATTATTATTATTATTTATACTATATGTATGTATATACTTATATCTAGCGTATATATTTTTATGTGTTCTAAAAATTTTCTCTTCTAAAATTTCGTAAAAAAAAAAAAAAAAATCAAATCTCTATACTCTGACAAAATCTTGATAAGAAAATGAAACATACACTTTACTATACAGCACAGAAGAAATATTTATTATAATATTTAAAAAAAGAAAGCACAAAATATGTGTAGAAAAAATGATTTTAAGGGGATTTATATAATATTACGTACTATAGTATACGTATATGTACATTACATATATACACACACGTATTACTCGAATATTAATGAAAAATATAACTGATTACAATTTTTTTTTTTTTCTTGAAGATAGATAAATTTTTGGTGCATAATTTAAAAGTTTAGTTTTATTTTTTGGGAATCCATTTTCTTTATTTTTTTTTTTTTAATCATATTCATAATCTATCTATGATGCTATATATTACATATATATAAGATATTTTTATCTGTGCGCTGTGACTGTAAACTGTACGTGAATTTATTTAGGTGCATATAAATGTATATTATATATCGGTTCTGGTGCATTAAGAAAAATTGTTTTTAATCATTTAGGAAGCATATATTCTTTATGTTCATGTATCAACTTTTTTAATTAGCTTTTACTTTAAGAAAAATATTCGAGTATATAGGAATATAGAAATGAAGTACACACATACATATTATGTAATTTTTTTTTTCGTCATTGCACGTATACGTACGGAATGTATAGGTATATGTATTTTATGTACGTAAATAGTATATATTTTGAATGATATAGAATGAAGAAAGTCGATTTCAAGAGAACTAAAAATAAAAATAAAAATAAAATTAAATCTAAAAAATATAAAAAATAAAATAAATAATAATAATAATAATCCTTTAAAAATTAAGAAGGAAATTAAAATGAAATACCAACATACTATGTATATATGTATACACATACGATATACATTATATACATATATGCTCGTGTCAAGGTATACATACCTAATATACATATGGAAATGAATGAATGATTCTTGTCTTATCTGACATCAAATATCTTATACTATATAATAATTTTTCTTTCTCTTTTTTATGATTATGAAAATCTGTTCTTTATTTAAATTAGCAAAAATTACATAAATATGTATATACATACTAAAATATTGTCATAAAGTATGTATGTACGAGTGTTAATATGCACAATAAATAAAAATATACGTACACTCGATATTATAGACTACGTATGTATGTGCATATACGAGCAGTTGTACATACCCATCATACTTAAATGTATGTAGTATATTACATATACTTAGTATTGATGGGACAGATAGACACATACCGACGGTATACAGGCGGCAGATTATGGCAGTTTATATTTAATTTTTTTTTTTTTTTTATTATTATTTTTTCTCTATATAATATACTATTCATATGTATGGATAACACATATCATATCTTTTTCAATTCACCGGTCATTAAACAGAGAAAACCAATAATAAAAAAAATTTTTTTTTACATACAAAAACACATACATATTCATACATACATACATTTTTATTAGCTAATAATAAACATTTTTATCGAATTATTGTAATCATTTGATAGAAACCAGTATTTAAATATTTAATTTTATTATTTATTTTTTTTTAGTTTTTTGAAATTTTCTTTTTAATATGCATTTTTTTATTTTAATTTTTTTATCTTTCAAATCTGAAAGAATTTACTTAATGAATTGAAAAGATAAAAAGAAAAAAATACAAGAAAATTATGCCAATAAAATCTACGAATTTTCTTAAAATATTATGTACCTTTTTACATTTACTAGCTACTACCACTACTGCTACTACTATTACAGCTGCTACTGGTACTAATACAACAATTACTTTACAAGAAATGTATCGAAAAAAAAAATTACATATACTCGTACATAGCTGCAAGTGCAACTATATACATACATAAGTACACAATACACATTTATGTAGCATATTTACATATATATAAAATTATTATTTGTCTCCAATTCAAATACACATATGTAAATATATACAATGCATAGCTATACATATGATTTAAATAATTCGAAATTAATTAAGAAAATTAGCTGCAATTAAGTACGTGTATCTGCACTCTTTTCAAAATGAAGTTTCATATTCGAAAGGTATGAAACTCTACTTTTTCAATTTATTTATTTTTATTTATTTTTCGGTTTTTATTTCTTATTAAATGCAATCAGACATGATTTTTAATTTCCAGAAGCGTAAAAGTTCCTCCTCATCTTTGGGAGTTTGATTTGTTTTTAGTTTGTCGGCTTGTCCATATAATGTACATAAAACTCTACATAAACTCTAAATGTATATAGTAGATATGTATATATAAATGTACATGCAATAATATATTTTATATGTTCATTTTATTTGCGATTTCATTTTCTCATTTATTAGTATTTTCTTTTTTTTTTTTTTTCAAATTGTTTGATTATTTTTTTGTTTTTTACTTTATTTTACAGGTTAATCGTCCATTAACAATGAAAAAAGAAGGCATACAAACAAGAAATCGTAAACTTTCATCGAAATCGAAAAAGAAAAAAGGACTTAGTGGCGCATGCCTTCCAATCGGTAGCCATCTTGGTGTCGGTGTTGGTATGGGGGATTTAATGAAACCACTAGATCCTTCGAAGACATTTGGTGGAGGCTTTTCAGCATCCATGGGTATGTAAAGTACATTTTATATATTTAGTGCGAGTACATAAGTAATATAATGTGTACATATATGCACAAGATATGTATGTAGATGTAGTTATGTATTGCAATAAATTTCTGTTCTACATATTCTTGTTATTTAGACAGACAGATATTGTGTATATATATATACATTAATACATTTATATATATGTAAATAGAAGCATATAATGTATATTAATATTGGGTTAAGCATACATAGAATCCCCCTTAAAATGTTTTCTTAGAAAATTTATTTATAGCGTAAGTTTGTACTACATTCCTGTAGCTTAATACACTTTTCATTTATTTTTTATTTTTATTTTTTGTCAATTTTTCTTCTGGATACATATAGGACAACATAGTCATCTTTCTAGTGGATTACATCCAGCTCATGCGCATATGCATGGTGGATGGTATACAAGCGGTATGGGTGCTTTAAGCGCTTCCAGTGGATTACAAAGTGGTTTCTCAACAGCTGGTTCATTAGGTGGTGGTGTTGTGCCTCATTCACAATCGTATCATTTAGGTCTTAGTTCGATGGTAAGTTAGTTTGAAATTTATTTTGAAAAAAAAAAAAATATGAAAATATGTATAAATAAATAAATTTTTTTTTTATAAATTCTTGTTACCTACGAATACTTTCAAATACGCATATAATTAGAATAATTCTAATTTCTTGATAAATTTTATTTATAAGTAATTGCTATACGTTAGAAAATCACTGAAGAAATATATATAACACTGTTGGTTGGCAGTTCATTATTAAAATACACGAAAATACCTTTAAACTCTTCCTCTGTATTTAAATTCCATTTGTTTTATACATATATTTTTTGGAATGTGCATGAAATAATTCTAACCTCTCTATATTAGTAATCATAATGTAATTTATGTATGTAATCCTTGATTGTTTTTTATTTAAAAAAATAAAAATAAAAAAATAAATATAATGACATGTAGTTATTTCAAAATGATTCTAATAAAGATAAGCACATCAGAGAGCATCGTCAATTGATATTCAAAACACGTACCAGATTTTTGAAAGAAAAAAAAAAATACATTTAGTACTTGATTTTAAGAACGCATATTTAGTGAATATTTCACTTCGAGTATGGAAAAGAATTCAAAAGGTTTTCATCTGAAGATAATATAGAGAAATACGAATAGTTCTTGATTTAAACGCATCACATGAACACACATATCTGCATATAATTTTGTGTATAAATAAAATGCGTATGCACATAGTTTTAAAAATCTACCTATATGTAAATTTGTTTATAAAATATCAGGAATCCTTAAGTTTATTTTGTTTTATTTATCGTCTAATTGAAAAATACCAGAAACACTCAGGAATTTTTTATGCAGATAGATAAAAATATGTATATGTACGGAGAACATAGTAGCAATATACAAATAACGTTTATTAAATATGTACAGTGAAAATTTAAAGAACGTGTCGAATAAAAAACTTAATTTTAATTCAAAAAAAAAAGCTCATACACATAAAACTTTCAATTCATAATTTTCTCTGCATTTTTGTTTTTTCATTTCAGGGTACTTGGAGGCCTGACTATACATGATGGAGTGGGAATAATCTTAACGATAATTTATTTTAATTAATTATTATTGTTATATGTATGTATGTATATGTTTTGTTACGTTTCATTTATGTAATTTCAATTATTATTTTTTTTCCAATTTTCAATTTTAATTGAAATTTACCATATACCAATATACACCAAGAATATTTATAGCAAGACAAAAAACAAAACACACAAAACAATAACGTAAATAAAAAGGAAATAATATGGTCAAAAAAAATGTTTAGGATATGGTGAAAAAATAAACACAAAAACCCCCAAAAAATTTTACATGTATATGTATGAAATTAATTCTAAAAATAGTATACTGTGAATGTGTATATATAGGAATATTATATACATTTGTATATGTAATAGAAAAACAAGTGGTTTTATTATATAAAATATTAAATAGAACAGATATACATACATATTTATAATATGTAAAATGCATACATATGTACGTATACATTTCGTGTATATGAAACATAAAAAATAAAAAAATATATGTACGAGTATAAATAATAATCTATCTTGGTCCTACGGACAGATTATATGTTATACGATACATATACGTTATAGAAAATATACAATACAAGTACAAATTAAATAAAAAAAAATAAAATAAAATAAAACAAATACATATATATAGCAAGAAAAACATTCATAATATAGAAAAAGGACAACAAGGAAGAAGAAAATAATAAACAGAAAATGTTTCTTTTTTTTTTTAATTCAAATAGTAAATCAAATAGAACAAAACAGAGCGTAACAAAAAAATTACAAAAATAGGAAGTACCTTACCTTACCTATATGTTTACATTTACACATACATAAAATATACACATTTTCAATATAGGTATACGGTTTTTGTCACAAAATTCATACAGCGAATAACAAAATTTTTTCACAGGACATACACATCTTTTTTTGAATGGAAACTTTCATGTGAGTACACACAACATTTATATAATTGGTTTTTCTTTCGTATGTATTTAATAAATATTATTTTTACTATTTATTCATTTACATGTGTGTAAATATAATATAATGTAAAGCGCACATACTATACTATAGACAAATTTCTATGAGCACAATATATTAGTTTGAGTTATAAATTATACGACCAATTTTTTTGTTACTTTTTTGAAATTTTTTCTTTTGTTTTAACTTTTTAATTGGAAACAATGAAAGGATAGGTATATGGTATACAAAAAATTCTATATATCTAGGATATGGAAAATTTGTAAAAAAAATTTTGCATTCATTCGAATTTAAAATGAAAAAAATAAAAAAAAAAAAAACTCATTTTCCAGAAAACAATTCCGAATAATAGAATGACAAAATGAAACAATAAAAGTCAAAAAATGAAATCAAACAATAAAACAGAATAAATAAAATTATATTACACATACTAGTGTATATTATATGCTACTATAATAATTAAATTTTAATTTTTTTTATATTATCTATTCTTTCATTATTTTGATGCCAAATTAATTTTATATGAATTTGTCATTTTTGAAAATCAATACTTGAAAAGATATCAAAGTGCAATTTGCTCACTTTTGCACTTAATCACGTCTAATTTTATTCCACACATTATCTGGATAAAATTAAAAAGAAAAAATTACACAGTTAAATTTTATCTTCATTTGTCTATATACATATGTATAAATACTAACAGCAACCAATTTTGATTTAAAAATTTTCTTTTCCGCGAAATATTAAAAATATTTTTTAATATAAAAATAAAATAATCTTATTGAAAAATTGCAAAACCTGTGTGTGTGTATTTTTTTGTCGTTGTTATGTGAGAACAAATGAAATTCATAAATGTTCAGGCTGCTATACATGCATAGGCATAGGTACAATACATCCATTTTAATTTATGTTACAAAAAACAAATCAATTAATAAGCTTGTTTTACACATGTACTCGTATATCGTTGCTTTATATTATGAAATTGATGATTAAGATGAAGGAAAATGTGAATGTGTGCGATTCCCGATTCATATTGCAAATGTTGTGTCAATTTCAATATTATCGAATTAAATAGCTGGATAACAAGTTCATTAAAAATATTTTTCAATATCGTGATTTAGTTGTATTTACTTAAAGTCAAACACTTGATGTTTCTTATAATGTGTGCTTCTGAGAAAACATACACAGCAGCAGTTTCGCATAATGGCTGCGTTTGGAAATATCAATTGATCGTCAAAAAAATATAACTATTTTGATCAAATTATTGTCTATGATGATTTGACGATCTAATAGTTTTGTAATATAAAATAAATAACAAATTTGCAATAATAAAAAAAGGTCCTGTTAATTTAGAATGATGATCAATTGATATTTCTAAACGTGGCGAAATATGTGTTTGTGAGTGGAAAATGGAAGCCGATGTGTTGTATCTCTCTGTAGAGACAGAGGTGTTGGAGCTTTTTAGTGTGTAAAACCTATTAGAAATAAATTAAACGCTATTATACATGCATTACTAATAGATTTTGACTATATATAAATTATTACATTTAGGATAGTTATCACGGTTAATATAATACAGTCCTGTCTGTTAATGATCGAAAAATGCCAGTGCGTTTGTGAGAGAATAATCTAATTTGATGCTACACATTGTCAAAATTAGCAAAATTTTCTTCTTCACACCTATACATTTAATCAATTAAATAATGTGTGACATCAATTATTACAGTGTAAACTAAACTTTGCTTTATAACTTAACTTTTTTTTCTTTTAATTTAATCAAAACTAAAAACTTACAAAAAAATTGAAAGGAAGAAAATAAAAATAATTTAATAAATGAAAATGAATGAAACGGAAATACCTAATACATACATATATACAAAAAACATGAAAACTATGCCATATTTAAGTAAAAAATTAAAAAAATAAAAACGACTAAAAGAAAAATAAAAAGAAAAAGGAAAATTTGTAAAAAATATTATTAAATAAAAAGAATAAATAAATAAAATGTATTTTATTATAAAAGAAAAATAAAATTATATATGTATTGTATTATATAATATGTATAGTATATAATATGTAAAATGAAATGATACAAAAAACAAAGTAAAAATGAATGAAAAATCGTCTAATTAAAAAATAGATGGCAATAAAATATGAAAAATTATAACAAAGCAAAAACTAAATGAAAAATTATAATAAAAATGAAATTTGTATAAAGAGAGTGTCGTAAAATAATAAATTTAAAAGGAGAAAAAAGAAAACAAAAATAAAAAAAATTAGAATATATCAAAAATAAAAAAGAGGATAACCTAAAGGAAAGGTAAAACAAAATGTTATTATATAAATGAATGTAGGTATAAATAATATACATAATTATAAGTACATATAGATATTAAGAATGTGTAAGATAAAAAAAGAAAACAAGTAGAAAAAGAAAAACAGAAATTTGTTTTTGTTTTTGCTTTTTTTTTAATGTAAATATTAGTATTATATACTTATATATAATAGGATCAAATACATATATATTAGTATATAAATAAATAAATAATAAGTATAAGTGAACAGAGAAATAGAAAAAAAAATAAATGAATAAATACTGAAACAAAAAAAATAGTACATAAAATTATATAAATTAAAAAAATTGTATGTAATAAAATATAGTGAAAAAAACAAAACACAAAAATAAAAATCATAAAAAAAATTTTAATTAATGTAGTAAGTGTATTGTTCTAGGATTTATTTAAAGAAAAAATAAAACAAATATATATACATATAAACCTGTAAAAAGGATAACAACAAAAACAACATAAATCCAAACAAAATTTCTTTTAGAAACAAAAAAAAAAAACGGAAATTTTTTTATGTTTGTTTGTTTGTTTTTTGTTTTTTAAACTTAGCACCAATTACGAATATAATCAAAATGAAAATGAAGAAAATAATTTAAAAATGAATTTTTTATTTTGATTCTGTAAATGATGAAAACGAAATGAAAAATTTAAAAAATAAAATAAAATAAGAAACAAAAAAGGAGATGGATAATTGAATCTACATATGTATATAAAAACGATATTATGAGTGCTTATATACTATAGTATTGTTATATGTTATATGAAAAACAAATTCTAAAGTAAAAAACGTAAAAAATCAAACTGATGTCAAACCATTCCACATCAAACCAATTGATTTTAGTCGGCCAAAAACTGAAACCGAAACCGAAACAAATTTATGGTTTTCGATATACGAACGACTGGTATCATCCGTATGTTGTACCTTATACATACTTGCCAATTGCAATTGCATCACTTTAGTTTAGAGTCAAAGTATAACAATGTACATGTATACAAACAGATAATAGTGTGTAGTGATTACTGTACTGACTATACATAAATATAGAATGACTCTTGAGATGCTCTCACTAACTAACTATACAGTGAGTGATTGATTGACTGGCTGACTAACTGACTGACTAACTAAACTTTTCATTGCACATATATACAATACAGAATATGTAATACAAAGAATATAAAAATTTATCCTGTTTATGTATATGTATCTGTAGATACTATATGTGCGGGTATTATGGAAAATGCATATTACATCTAAGTATATTTACAAAAGTACATACTGATGTACACTGTACTTATACATTTATACATAAAGTAATTTAAAATTTTCAAACTATTACAGGATATACATATACATACGTATATATGTATGAATACGTATACTCGTATATAAAATTTCCAAAAAGGAAAATCAAAATAAAAATGAAGAAACATACAGAACAAAATTACAAAAAGAATCGAATAGGGTATAAAAAAATAAACAGAGGAAAATAAATTTTTAAATTGTATATGAACACTAAAGATTACTTGTATATCTGTGTATATGTAATAATAATTTAAAAAGAGAAAAATAAAAAAAAAATATGAAAAAAAAAACAAAAATGAAAAAAGTAAGAAAACGAATAAGAAAGAAGATTATGTAAAAATATATAAAGAAAAACGATTTTTATCTTGATGTGTTGATATTAGTATTATTGTATTGTAAAAAGAAGAAGAAAGAAAAAACAAAACAAAAACAAACAAACAATTTTTTTTAATTATAAGAAGCAAAACAGTCATTTTAAAAATATGACAAAAATACAAAAAAAAAAAAATGAAAGAAAATTTAAGAAAAAAAAAAAACAAAACAAACAAAAAAAAATAAAAATTAAAATGAAAAAAAATATAAAAAATAAAAAAAAAGATGAAATTATTAAAAAAAAAAATTATTTTATAACTTTTTATTGAGTCCAAAAAGCTGCTCTTCGTATATCCAAAAACCTAATATATCTGCTAGTTTGACTTTTTCTCTAAGACATAATTATCGTTAGATATTTATTTTACGTTATGTTATTAATTTTTAATGTTTTTTTTTTCAGTTTTAATTATTTATTTACATATATTTATTTACTTTTCTCATTTTACAGTGCGTTTTCAGCGACGATTATTTTATAAAATATATAATTTTACAAGATAATTCATCATCAGTTTGGAAATTCGATCTGACAAATCACAGTAATACATCCTAGATATTTATCAAATTCGAATTTCAAAAAGTCGAAAATATATATTTATATAAAAACGATACTTCAGAGGTGTACAGCAGTATCTACACACAATTTTAATGTGATTATATGAGCGTAGTTTTTGTATACAAAATTATATTCTAATGTTATTTTTTACATTATGATACCAGAGATGGGCATATATATAATGAGTTAAAAATCCTTCTACATATTTATATTTGTATTCAATACTAAAAAGAAAATATATATATTTTTAAGTATGACGTATGATATATAATAAATTTTTCACCAAATATTAGTCTCATTTATAATATAAATAATGTATGGACGAGTTCAAAACATTCTAGTTAGGTTAGTTAGCATATTATCGTGAATTTTCTTGCTGCACAAACGAAAACAATATATCAGTAATTGTATAAGTTTTGCTTCGAAAATGTAGTATTACCATGGTATCACAACACATTTTTGACGTTTTGAAACTCACCCTAAATCTACTAGTATATTTTTTTATACAGATTATAGATTATAGACGTATATCCATATTATAGCATAGTCTGCATATAATTTTTATTAAGTTCTTTTAAATTTTATTTTTATTTTATTTTATTTTTTTTAACAGGATCACATATTACACGTAAAATTTCAGAAACTGAAAATTACTGGAAATATGTAGTACTATTGGAATGGTGTTACGTGTGATCTATTAAAAACAAAAAAAAAAAAAACAAAAAAACATTTCATGTAAATAATACTAAAAAGGACGATATGAAAAACACTTTAAAATTAAAAGGTGGAGTCAATTATTGTTGAGCGTTTTTGTTTTTCGTCTAATTGCAAGAGAAAAAAAAACAAGAACGGAAAAAATAAATATTCAAATCAAATCAAATTGTAACAAACACATTGTACGTATAACAAACAGATTTAATGTGTACGTGTATATAAAGTTTCTAACATGAATGCAATACATAATACACCATAAAAACCTCATAAATACGACTCAGTTTATATTTAGCTATATAAATACTTAATATATCCAGTACGTATACATGTACATACATTATGTATTTACTTATCAATGGGTATTGCATTTCAAATTCACAGAAAAATGATCAAATCGTTCAACAACAACAATAACAACAAAAAAAAAAAGACCAATGGTATTAATCCAATCAAGCGATGTTATTATTTGAAATCAATGCAAAAATTTTATTCAATTTTTACCTTAATTTTTTTCATTACTGCATTTCATTTCGTATTTGTATACTTCCTTTTATTATACATACTTTTAGAATTTAGAAATGGGGCGCGTATATATTCACAACCATAGTATAATAATATATATATACACACACACACACACGACACTACTGTTGTTATAATGTGTAGTGTAACATATATACATATGTAGATATTTTAACGTTTAGGGATGAATGTCATATTGCAAATTTTTTTTTTTTATAATATTTATCAGGCTGTTAACTATAGAAATTTGTTTATTTTTTTTTTCGGATGCTGAGCCATACTGGTTCAATTGTAATTGTAATCTCATGAGCCACAGATATAAAATCATATATCAAATTATATAATGTAATTTTAAACAAGAATTTTTATATTTATAGGACCTACACTCATATAATATATATGAATGAATACACATCTATATGTATATATATATATACGAGTATTATGAGAAAAGTATATAATCTTATAATCAGATTAATGTCAGGAAGCAATTTAAAAACCACACAATTGACTTGATAACTAAACGACATAGAAAGAAAAACAAAATAAAAAAAAAATGCATTACATGAAAAAAAAAGAAGATATGTGCAAAAACCATAGAAAAACGAATATTGCTTTTATGTAATCAAAAAAAATTTTTCACTCATATAAGAATTGGAATTATTCAATTAGAAAATCATAGTATATCTACTTATATTTTGATGTTTGCTATTTTTAAAATCTGTTTTCAAATTGAACAGAGAAAATAAAAGAGAGAAAAAAATATATAAAGTAATTTTAAAAAGAAATCATTTATATAATAAAAATATCGTACAGGACATCAGAATTAGGTGCTGTTATAGCTATAGCTGCATGATATATTTAATTGTAAAGTTAAAAATAAATAAACAATTAAAAAAAAAACCAACTATATGATGATGCAGCAGCAGCATAGACTATAATGCAATCGTAGGAATAAAATAAAGAATATTCTATGATATACGTATGTATGTATCTACGTTTACATACAGATTATTTCATCATCTGTTAATGTGTATGCACGTACGTACATGGTACATACGAATAGATACAGTATATACAAAGACTGATTTTAATTTTAATTTAAAGATAAATATCCTTATAAACCGAATGTTTTTTTGTTCGAATCTTCTATAAATTCAAATACATACATTCTATTTTCGTATACTTTAGTAGATATGTATGTATTACATCTATCTATACCCCATATGTACATACTTAAATGTATGTACATATCATTTACAATCAATTTATTCAATTATTATACAGAATGCCCTTACACTTTGTAGTTGGCAATTGTTTTTTTTCTTATTTTTAATTTAACTTTGATCGGACATAATAATAAATTGAATGGAAGAAAATTAAAAGTAATATATGTGCATGTATATGTGTACAATTGTGTACATATGACATGTACAGATGTGTCAAAATTAAAACTATATAAACTTTAATCTAATCCAAATGACTCAAAGAATATAATAACACTAAATACATATACAGATACATATGTGTATTATGAACAAGTACTTGCATTAAATAATGGAACTTTTATCCTTCAATTCAATTCAATATGTACATATGTATGTATACTTAGGTGGTACTCGTATACTTTTGCAATTTTTATCAAATCAAGTGGACAAAATAAGATACCCGTTTATTATTTAAAATATCATTTCAGTAATGAAAATTTAATTTTATAACAGATCAAATGCAGGGTGAGTTTGAAACATCGTAAAAACTATTGACCTATACAATATAATCGTATAGACACAATATCAGAATGTCAGTGTTTAAGAAATTCAATACACAAAATCAAAAACATTTTTTTTGTTATTATTCAGCATCATAGACATATCATATCACCCTTTTACATTTTTTCATTAGATTAGAAGGAAGATAGAGATGTGTATGTAGTGTACATTGTATATTGTGATATCATTGTAAAATAATTGTCAAATCTAGTGTAAAATAAGGTCCAGTCAAAGATAATCTTTTTTCTTGTGTGTTTTCTTCTTGAAAAATTGATTCAAGATTTATATTGAAATAAATTCTAAACGAATTCTCTTATATATTATGTACTATACGTTGTGTACAAATCCATTTGCTTTTATTTAAAGAAAAAATATTGCTTTTTTGATATGCGAATAATCCCACATTTAAAACGTACCAACTGTACTAACATCAGCAAAAGGAAATTTTGTACAGTAAATCTTTGAAAAATAAAAAATGTGTAAATAAAAATAAATGAAAAAAATTTCAAATTTTAGTACAGAATTCTATACTATAGAGTAGAAGTACTAAATAAAATAAAAAAAATTTTTTTTTTTCTCAAAATCCTTATAAGGATCAAATCAAAAAGATTTGATGAGAAATGAGAAAGATATATAAAATAAAATATGAATTCGAATTTTCTAAGTCAATGATTTATAATTAAATTGAATTTAAAATAGAAAATATAAAAGGACAATAATTTTTATGTAGACATACTCATACAAACATTTACATAAATATGTATGTATATGTTATTATATGTACATATAAGCATCTACATATGGATATTGAAGGATTTTGAACAAAATCACACAAATACACGTACATACATGTGAATTTATTTTATTTTATTTTATTTTTTTTTTTTTTGTTTTAAATCAGATCTGATGGTCAAATGGATATTGAGTGGATAATTGACTATAGATCAGAGATTATGGGTATATATTATTCATACATATGTACGAAAGGTTACAAAAATTCACAATAACATATTATCTACATGTATACATACATATGTATATTATACACTCACATATTATGTCCATTTTAAGAAAACCTCCCACATTTTAATTCGAATGATGAGATCAATGATCCATAATGTACAAGAATATACCATACGTAGTTTATGATCGTTGTACGCCTCTTAAAGCAATAACATACATATATGTCTGTTGTATGTTATGCACATATAATATGTAATACAGAATAAAACACAAGTGATTAATAAAAATAAAATTATCTTCTTTATATTCTAGTTCTACGCGTATATTCCTAGATATTTGTAAGGTATCCTTTTTTTTTCTTATAAAAATACATTTCAAATTTATCACACAACAAAAAATTAAATTCACAGATTCATTCCTTTTATCATTTATGTATTCATATATACATATATACGTACATATCTACATATATAATGTACATATGCATTAACATGTACATACATATATGTATATACATAGTAATATATGAATATTATATGTATATAATATGCTCGTACAAAAATAAGTGTTGATATAATAAAGTCAGATATTAACACCTCGACCTCATAACCTAGTGTTCTAAGGAGTTATCCGTATGAATTATGGTTAGCCCACAGTTCAATAAATTTTACCTTTTAAAGAATTTTTTAACATGTGGCTAAAAAATTCTAAAACAAAATTCCAAAAATTAAAAAAAAAAATATATAAATGAAAAAAAATTAAAAATTCAAGACATTACCAACTAACTAACTATGTATATCCCAGTCCATAGTCAGTCAGTTAGCCAACTACATATACATAACGAGTATATGCTTTTAAGTATGTTCACCACTTCAATTCTGTAGTATAGTTTTAGCCCAGCCAGCATTGTACCAAGTACCATCTATTTATGTGCAGTATGTAATATACATATATAACCACAACCTTTTATTACATTTACAACATTTTGCAGAAAATATAATCTTTTCGATGATGATAATAATAATAATAATGATACAACGAGCAGCCCAAACTTTATATTTTATATAGCAGGAAAACTATAAAAAAATAAATATATACATATAGGTATATATATATATGTGCACATATAGTAAATTCTTACTTATATATGTATATATAAATAAATGTATATTTGTACATTTATAAATATTCGGTATATTCGCATTCCAGCGCAGACTGCTTGGGGTCTATCACACAGAATCCCAAGAACTCTAACAGATATATCTGATAAAATAAGATTAGTGGTTTTCCTTTCAAAAAGATGAAGAGATTCAGGCTGAGAATTATAAGGGAAAATAAAAGAAAAACTTACAACAACTATACATACAACAAAAACAACGGCAACAACAACAAAACTGATGAAGAAGAAAATAAAATTAAAAGAAAAAAAAAATGAAAACACAGCAACAAAAGCAACAATAACAGCAATATTTGAAGGAAAAAAAAAATAAACAATTTATTTAATTTTTTTTTTTTTCATCCACAACAATTCTACAACAATTCATTTGAAGTACACGATTAACATGGTTGATAGTGTTCTACAGTCATTTGTTGTTTGTCGAGGTATTATGTGGTCCTGAAAATTTTTGCTGTGAAAGTTTTATGACAACGTATGCATGTATGTACACATTTATATGTGTAAGTATGCAATGTATAAATTCATATAATGTATTTATGTAAGGTAACATTATATGTACAAATGTACATTCATATAAAAAAAAAACATAAAAATAAACATACATATTATATACACTTGTATATAAACAGCATAATATTCTTTGTAAACTCTTTATAACTCTTATATTATATTCCATCCACGGGGAAAACAATAGTTCGACCACTTTAGTTAACAACATTTTAACGAAAGAACAAAAAAACAAAAAAAAAAACAAAAAAATGGAAAAATAAAAACGAAAACTGCAAACGAATAACAAGATAAACGTAAAAATTTTATTTTTTTCTTTTATACAGAAATATTGAAAATATGTTTTTAATATTTTATATATACACGCTTCCTAAAGTTATCTAACTCCAAGCATACATACATATACATATGTAGCTGTATTTATGTATATAAATTTTTAATATGTAAGCTTATAAACTGGAATTGAACTGAACCTATCGAATATAAAATAAACTCTATAAGAACATTACACACATACAAAATATCCGAGTATATTTTCAGAACATTTAACATACAAATATCTACATATAAGTACAAGAATTATGTGTACATATATGTATGTATATGTTTTTATATTCTATAGAAATTCAAAAAATATGAATTAAAAATTATTTTATTATTATGTCCTGACACAAAGCAAATTGAATTTAAAATTTTCGAATCTTCCAATCGAATCTGGGATACATGCATATCACTATATCTATACTCGTATACTGTTGATACGTATAATACTGCATATATTGTTAAGTAAAGTGGTACAGGATAATCTGTAAAATCGATAAAACTGAAAACATTTTTTTTTGAATTTTCCATGCATAACCATGCAATGTGTGTAATTATTTTAAAACAATTGGAGTGAAAAAAAAAATGCATACATATTTCAATAAAAACTTTTGTAATTTGTGTGAATGCAATGAAAATGAAACGAATTCAAATGGAAAATTAAGGAATTTTTTGTTAGTTAATATATTGGATTAAAAAGGATCTTTATGGGAATAATATATAAATTTTTAACGATCGCATATTTTAAATGAAATCGCGATTTCATAAATTTATAAAAAAAAAACATATTTTTGTATATAGAATTTTCTAAAACATTTTATATAATGACGCCCTGTAAAAATGTTCGTAACACTCGGGTTCGCATATTGTGTGCATCTGTAGAGTACATAGTACCTTGTAAAATACATGAATTGCATACTACCACTATATACTCGTACATACAAATATGCACGTACATATATACTTATGCATATTATGTTTACTTTACAATGCAACCAAGTTATACACAGAATAGACGTGTATAGTTAAATCAGAAAATCGTGACTTTCGCTAGCTAGTATAACTAAATTGTTGACATGTTTTCTTGGTAAACTCTAATATTTCTTTTAATGTGTGTGCATGCATATGTCTTCATACATGCATATATACTATATTACATTTATATATATTATATGTACATATACGTACATTCATAATATTATATGTATACACGACATATTATTAAGTAGTGGGTACATATATTATTTTTTTTTTTTTTTGTAGATGATTCGTCGTATAATTCGTAGAAGTAAATCAACAACATCACCACCATCAAATGACCAAAAAATACACAACACCACGACAGGCAAAAAAAAGGAAGAGAATAAAGTTTCTGTTATACAGACAGATATGAAAATTTATGAATTGAAATCAGAGAGAAAAAAAGGAATTTTAAAATAGAAGAAAAAAAAAAACAACAAGAACAGACGTATAAAAATGAAAAGGAAAATTTAAAGTGAAAAAATAAGTAAACAATAAATTTGTATTTACTTATATGTGGTCATTATAAAAAAATTTTAAAAAAAATTACGAGAAATAATATCTACACATAAGAGTAATGTGTATAGTAATATGTAAAAGTAAAAGGATAAAATAACTTTTAAATATTTCGAATTTGACTCTCATCATAAATTTATAAAAGTTCTAATTTATAAGATTTTCAAAATTTTGTAAATGAAATTCAAACAAAAAATTGACTCCGAACCGAATGTAAAATGAATGAAAATAAGAGTATCAAATGTAGATATATGGTTCTGATTAAAACAACCAATGATTGACTTTTATTTTGACATCAGGATAATTGCATCTTATATGTTGCATGCGAAATTTCCAATTGCATGTATTTAACTTAAATTTGATTAAATGAAATACCTCGTATCTCGTATGCATTTTTTTTCCTATCCAAAAGGAAACAATAACAAAAATTAGTATAGTCTTAAATAGAATAATCTAATGATTTTCAAAAAAAACAAGTACATTATATACACGGATACACAGTACATATTTATACGGTACGGTACGTTATATACTGTATTAATTTTTTTTTCTAAGATTTTATATACTTCATAATATATTCTTGATATTTTTTTTCGGACAGACTTGAAATTAAATGGGAAAAAATCTACAGAACAAAAAAAAAAGAACAGAATATATATTTTTTTGATTAATTGACATGGAATGACATAGCAACTTCATTATTTTTTATTTGAATTCATAAAGAAACACATTCTTATTTTGTTTTGTTATTACATATGATGTGTATAT
Organism: Villa cingulata; assembly: GCA_951394055.1. Lineage (NCBI taxonomy): Eukaryota > Metazoa > Arthropoda > Insecta > Diptera > Bombyliidae > Villa > Villa cingulata. The sequence continues at coordinate 4,937,676 of OX596020.1, read as the reverse complement.
GAAATATAACAAAATGTTCTACAATAAAGGCTGAAATTATTATAAAAATATGAAAATAAAAATATAAAAATTCCGTTTTATTGGTTTGTGTCTTATAGATCAAATATTTATTATACGAGTATGTACTCAGTTGTTAAATCATACGTAAATTTCACATGCACACACATATTCCAAAAAGAATACAAGATTTTTCCGAGCTCAGTTTTTTTTTTTTTTTTTTTAAATGAGAAATGAAATACCTGGAAAAATAACAAAAAAAAAAATAGTAATTGACTAGAAATTAAAAATGATTTTACCATTTTTAAATATGAACTTTTTGTAACACAATTTTTTTTTTGACCTCATAATTATTATTCGAAAACTTCTATACACTCGTTTATCAGTGATTATAATTAACTGGATTTATTGTAAACTCATATAATTTGGAGATGTCTGGACTTGAATACTTTGAGAATTAAAATTACCATCCTGATATTCATATCCATTTGCTTTGCTTACCAATGAAATATGGTCTGAAGTGTTTGTAGATAATTTGTACATTAAAAACGACAATGCAATTTGTACATATTTCTTGATTTGATATTAATTTCATTTCATTTTCATCTAAAAAAGTATCAAATCTCAGCAGTGAAATACATGCACATAATTTTAAAATCAAGAAAAAGAGTTATTTCCCATTTTCACAAAAAATTTAAAATTTGAAAAAATTTTCTCGTGCACCAGGCAATCATAATTTCGGTTGAGATAATTTTAAAAAAAAACACCTTTGATCCAAACCTCATACTCAAAAACTTACTTATTTTAGCGACATCTGCTGCGGAAATTTACTTAATTTAAAAAAATTTATTAAATTTACTTAATACATCATTCCCGTAAATATGTACAAATATGAAAGTAAACATAATTCGTTAAATTTAATTTGAATTTTTAAAAGTTTGCATGCTTCAAGGAGTTAATATTATTATTATTAATTATGTATCTTTTTTTTCAAGAAATTTTCTTGCTCTATGAAATTAGCGTTGATTAATAAAATTAGTGAAAAAACTAAACAAAGTAACATTTTATATTTTATGTTTTAATTGCAAAATGGCAAAATGCATTTATTTGTAACGTGTAATCATTTTTCAAGCTTTCATTTTTTAGCAAGAAAATTCATATGTGTAAAATAAAAATATGCTTTGAAATAAATAAATACCTATGTACCATCGAAAAGAAATTCTATATATGTATATTTTTTTTTTGCATTCTTTAGTGCATAGATACATACATGAAAATTTCATTAAATTATCTCACACATACATTTGAAAAAATATAATATTAAAAATCATAGGTACTCGTACTTTAAAGCTTTGAATACGTACTCGTACTCGCACATAAAGAATATAAGTAATTTCAATTTTGCTCATGTATATCAAATGTATAATGTATACATTTTTTTTTTGAATTTATATACATACCTACTACATTTATAATAATATATATGTATGTACGTAAATGTAATATTAATTGGTAGTATCTTTCTTCCTATCTTTGAAATTTATTATCTAAATCTTTGATCAAAAAATGACAAAAATATTACAAATTGTTTCGTATGTGAATATGTGCATATTATTTACGCATTATTTTATTATACGTATAGGTATACGGCGAGGAGTATTCTATTTCAAAAACTTCAAATTATTTTTAAATTATTAAGGTTATAATGTACATATTTTTTTTTTTTTTTTGTTTTTCGAAAGGAAATAACACAACATACAATATAATTATGCATCAATTATTCTACACTTCATATTCTATGTACTTGTAGAGTAGTGTATATAATATTCACATACATTTTTGGAAAAATATTTTCCATTCATATTCGTACATACTACAATTTATATTATGTTCGGTACCATTCATCAGTACTACAACTTATAACTTCAGTAATACATGTCATTACACCTTTACTACCTTGCTAGTTAACTTAATGATATGTTTTATGTTTCTTTACATTTTTATAACACATCTACATACTAGCCTAGCACTTATGAACGTACAATGTATACGTTTGCAATGAAATATTATCTATAGCAAAAAACAAAACAAAAAAAAAGGTTTGTGACCCTCCATATCATCAACATTTTCCTTTTTCAATTTTCTTTTCGGTTTTTTTTTTATCTCTTGTGTATAATTTTCTATTGTTAAAACCGCAGAAAAACGACAAAAATGACGATCACAATAAAACACACAATCCAAATTGCTTTGCTCCTTGTATGCCTATCTACTCGTATCTATATGTGTATATTTCTGACTCTGGCATCATATAAGCATTAATATTCAATGTTTTTACCAAGTTTTTTACGCTAAAAGAATTCGAAACTGAAATTTTGGTAAGAAATTTTATTCTGAAATATGTTTATGTATTCGTAATGTGACTAAATTTCACCAAGAATAATGTATGTACATAAATGAATACAATCACCCTATTTGTGTTTTATATGTTACATTATTAGAACTAAAATGAGTAATTAAAACAGCAAATTTAGCCATGTATAAAGATAGATAAGAAGATATGAGTAATGTAATATATATATATATATGTGCATATGGATGGATAATAAATACTTTGCCGTTTGCTCTTTATTACTCGTACATACGTTGATTCATGTTTTCTAAAAAAAAAAACAAAAAAATAAAATAAAAAAACAGAGTAAATAAAATAAAATTTTTCATGTTCACATGTATAAATGCATAAATATGTAGTCGAAAAGGTTAAAACTCACAGCTCATTGAAATTAAAACGATATTTCCGTATTTGCAAAAATATTTTTCGATCTCATTTTTGGTCTCGCTCGGTGTACGATTTTTTTGTGTCTCACTCATTATATAAACATATGGTACGACAACAATTATTATAATCGCGTGTCGGTGTCGTATATTATGTGCTGTAAGTTATAAACATAAAAAATTTCAAATTTTAATTAATAAATGTTCCGTTCAATAAAAAAATCTTGTCAATTTATTAAAATCAGTCCCGGTCGCAATAATAATTATTAAACTCGAAAATGATTTTCTTTCTTTTTTAGACATCATTAGACATTATTTCTTATATTTATATGTATACGTACATTCGGGTATGCATACTTCAAAAATCAAAATCACTTCTTGTCGCAAATGCTTTAGTCGATCCAATTTTTATTTAAGATTTTCACCTTCTTTTTGATCAATTGAGACATTTATGTAGTCGTTAATTTGTCTGAAATTATTTATGTATTATTTATTATTTTATTTTTTCATTTCCTTTAAATTTAGTGGATTTTAATTGACATATTGGCTCCCATCCCATCCGTGATATTTGGTGTTTAATCAAAAAATTTTAAATAAAAATCAAATTTTTTCGATAAGTTCTGGTTCAGAATAAAAAAACCAAAAAAATAAAGAAGAAAAACTGAAAAAAAAAACACGTAGGTGCACATATAGAATGGAATTCCAAAGCGTAAAAATGAGAAAAAAAAAATAAATAAATAAACTGATAAAAGAAAAAAATGTTCAAATAATTTTTGAATTAAGGATATCATAAATTAAATTTTTTAAATGTTTAAAATAAAATTAAATCAATAATACAAAAATTACCTACATCGATGATGATTATACCAACACCACCACAATGAAATCGAAAGCCTTTTGCTTGTTAGTTGGTGATGATAACTACTGTGAACAACTAACAAAGTAAAAAAAAAAATTTCGAAATTTATATTTGTTTTGTTTTTCTTTTTTTTTCATCAGTTCTTGTTTTTGTCCAACATTGTACTTGTATACGTACTTTACTAATTTTGAATGCAGAACACATCACACATAACAATTCCTATTTTAGAGGAATATTAATGGCATTCAGTGTCGAAAACAAGACATTTATAGGATTTTAATTAAATCTTTAGAAAGGAAAATTTTTTAAATTGTATGAATGTGAATGTGTATATAACATGTGTAATAATTTGTGCGTTAAGTTTTGATACATTACCATTGTAACTCTATTCATTTTGGTTTTTTTTTCCTCTATTTTACATAAATTTATCACCTGTTTTTTTTTTATTGGTATCTGAAATGAAACTGAAAACAATTTGAAAAATGAAAAGGAAAAAAAATCCATCACAAATCAAAATGCGAGCCGTCATCACCATCATCATCACACAACCATAATCGTAAACGTAATCATTCATAATCATGATCATCATCAATATCAATGAATGCTTACTTATTTTCGATATTTTCGGTATATTCGTACGTAACGTATATATCTACATATTTTCAATGTATAGTACATTTAAAAATTTGAATTAATTAAGGGCTACTGGTTTTTTGATTGTTTTGAATTTTAAAATTAAATTTATTTAACACTCCCGTATGTATGTATGTATTCTATGTATGAATATACAAAAAAATATGTTTTCGAATTATTTATTAGATTTGGGTTGATGGCAATTGTGACAGAATTAATAATGAATTAATAGCAGAGTACCTAAATCAATAAGTAAATAAACTATAAAGGAAGCAAAATAATGAATCGTGCTCATTGTACTACAATCAGAGCTATAAAAATACATTTATGAGTAAATTTATAATCAATCACGTATAGAATGAAGTTGATAACAATAAAAAAATAATACATATTGAGGGACATAAAAATATCAGACAGAATTATAAAGGAATTTAATCTGTTACAAATTCAAAATGTTTGGGCGTGAGTTTCAAAACGCTTAAATACTGCATACTATCAATACTACCTTAATACAAAGTTCTAAGTTTTAAAATTTATTATGAACGTATTTTTGACGCATCATTTAAGCACCTAGAGCCCATCGAAAATTTTCATAAATAACATATCAGCAAAATTATCCAAATATCCAGAACTTTAATAAATTCAATGCACTTTTTTATTTTACAAACAACTTCATTTAAAAAAAAATTGAAAATATTTGGATACCAAACACAATTGTGCAAATTTTTAAAATCCATTGATTTCCATAGTTGAGGAAGAAAGGCACCACAATATTTTGTTACCATTATGCTTCATTAAAATAAGTGAAATAATAAAATCTGAAAAACACTCTTCTTTTATTTAATCTTGTTTAAAGCCAACATCAAGTTAAAAGAAAAATTTAAAAAAATTAATTCGAATGGAGTTCTTGTAATACCCCAACAGCATTTAAATGAAAACTTAAAAAACTAAAAAAAAAATGAAAATAAATCTCTTCATCCAAAAGTCTTGGGATTATAAATTTTCTTATGATTTAGGCTTTGATGTTTAAAATTTTGCATGTTATCCCCCGGCAATTCAGTGATTAAGAACTTATGTTGTCTGGATGGTGTCTTTAGTATATGACCAGTATCAATGCTCAATTTTTGACATACAACTTCAACCATTTTATTCATTTTTGTTTCGAAATCTGTAGAATTGTCGATAACATCTAAACATGGATGGCCTATCCATGCTTCAACGGATTTTCTGTCTAAAATTTTAGCTGATTCGATACTTTCATGATCTTCAGTCGAATAAAATTTTTCAGCACCATATACAGATGAAACAAGATGTATGATTTGATTGTAGCGATTATCTCTCATATCTATAAAATTCCATCCATTTTTCGTCATCAAATCATCAATTACTTCTGATGATATATGCGCTAAAGCATCCATGAAACCACCATCACATACTACTAGACAATTTCTAGTACAAGAATCGGCTAGATTAAAATATGTTTCCTCAATTTGAATCATAGTTTTTATCAAATGGACCTGAATCTTATATGCTTCATCTTCAGATAAATCTGAGAATTTTATTCCGCCACTTTGTAGCACAATGGCCGTTTTAGGCACTCGAAAAACCTTCCAACCAAGATTCTCAAAAAATGTGGATAATCGTGATTGTCCAGTAGTTTTGCCACCACATGGTCCTCCAGTAAGAACAACCCGATAAACTCTTTTTGAATTATTATCAGTATCCATTTTTATTATACTCGTATTTATTTTTTTTTTATAAACTAAAGATGATACGATAATGCGTGAATTTCGTTTTTATATAAACGGACGGGATAGGATGTATTATGTTGTATTTAATGTTAAATTTTGATTAAAATTATTTGTGAATTTATTCTTTTTCGTCGTAGTTTTTTTTGTTCAACTGTCACTTTCAAATTAAAGATCACTAGATTCACCATTTTAAATTTTAATTTATAACCACCACACCAACCCCAACTAAGATCTGTCAAATACCAACTATGAAAACTATATTTTTACTATCTTCAAATTTTGTTTTCAAAATTTTTGTAGTTCTTAAATGAAAATGGAAATGGACTACGAAAACTGAAACTGAAAAACTACAAAGATGACGAAGTTCATGACAAACTGAAGCACGAAATAAATGAGTCCCCTCCTAAATAATTCTGTAATACACTTTTTTTACAAGGGTGAAATTATTTAAATATATGTACTTGCCTAAAATATTTTTTTTTAAACCCAACAACAGTACCAATGGTGAAAAGTTTATGGGCGAATTTATTTTATTATTTATGGATGAATTTCTAAACGTCAAATTATCATCTTTTCACAATGTTTAAAATTTAAATTTCAAATTACAAACTACACGCACGTGACATGAAAGTGCATCATTTTGGGAATTTTTGATCAAACTAAAATTGAGCAACTAGCGCAACCATGAATAATTATTATATTATGATAGTCATATTACAATTACAGTCACAAAAATTGAACGTAAATTGACGTTTAGGAATACATCCTAAACTGTATGAAAAATATGAGATCAAATGGAATTTTCGTTTCATTTTTGGTTTTACTTTTTTTTTTGTATACATAAAGTATATACACACTTTGTATATTAATTGTTATTTTGTGGTTTATGATATCAATCAATTATATTAACATACATAACATAATTTCAATATAATACGTATATTAAAAATAAAAGCAAATTTATAAAAATAACAACATTTACATGAAATAATTTCATAAAACGATGACAAAAAATTCACAATACAATAAAATTTTACATCATGAATTTCATAAAAAAATATTTTTGATGCTGAAAATATAATTTCCATTAAATTATTATTATTATAAATGAAAATAAAAGTGAAATTATAATGATAATTATGATCATCATCAACTAATAAATGAATTAAAAAATATATTGAATAATAATAATAATAATAATAATTTTTCAGAAGGATAATTATTATGATAGTATTATAAATAGTTGAAATTTTAATTATTATATTTGTATTAGTAGATGATAACGATTTTGATGTACGACGAATAGTTGTTGTACGGTGAGATAACATCAAAATATCATTATGATTATGATGAGACTGCAATCAAGATAGAATTGTATCGTCTAGATCTTCTTCTTTACCAGTGGGTTGAATTACGACTTTTCGTAATACTTTGCTGACAACTTCTGTTAAAGATTCACGTGCACCTGGCTCTAATAATTGTAAACATTTCTGATATGTTCCTTCACCATTACGTAAATGAAGTACAGCGATTAATGCTATTTCGGAATTTGATTTAACATAACCGTTTTTCTCTTTAGTTCCATTAACTAGCATTGGTATTAATTGTTTAAGGAGATCAGATGTAAATTTTTCTGGTGGAATTACTTTTGCCAAATAATTACATGTTTTGGCTACTAGCTGTTTAACTTCATTACTATTATGATTCATTGCACGAACAAAAGGTACTGTAATTGTGGTTGGTATCGATAATTCTTCTTTTAAGCAATGCTGTAATAAATAGCCAGATCCACGAACACCATTACAGGCAATTGGTATTTTATCAGATGTAATGCACGAAACAATCACTTTACAGATTTTTGATTCGTAATTTGAGATGTAAACTTTTTCGGGACCTTCTTTTAGTGCGACAAATAATGCTGCCGTTCTACCTTGTTTCAAAGTCCAATCATCATTACAATCTTCATTCAAAATATGGTTTTTTGTAACGTCATCTAATTGGTCAGGTGTTAGATATCTGCATAGAGCTCCCAAACATCCGCCAACAGCAATTCTGGTTACTTCTTCAGGATGTCCAAGCATCGATATCAGTGTAGTACAAATCTGTTTTCGTAATGGTTCCGTCATTTTATCTCCAGCTGGAGTTATAATACCGCGTAAAGCCTGCAACATTGTTTCCCGTACTGAAGAATCATCTGAATTTTTAATACCATTATGCATTTCAATAAATAGAGGATCAGCACGATTATGAATTATTACAAGTTCTGCTAGCGCTTTACCAGCTTTCATACGAACAGTCCTATTGGGATCATGGAGAGCTTTCAAAAATGTCGTTTGTAATTGAGGCAAAAATTGTTTTAACATTGTTCCAACTTTATGGAGTAGAATGGCTAATGTTTCTAATACAGCTGCTTTTACTCCAGCATTGAAACGGTCACCAAGTATACGAATCAATGGTCCTGTAATATGAACTACAGATGGTTGAAGTGATTGAGGGCTTGTTAACGATATAACTTCTCCTAAGCCTTGTGCAGCATTTTCTTTTTCTTCTGGTAAACCATTTAGGATGGCCTCTCTGAAAACAGGTAAAAGCGGAGATATACCTTTTGGCAAACAGAATCCTGGTAGCTCTTCATCTTTTAAATCACTAGCGGCAAATCGAACTGCTTGTCTAACATCAGATACGTGAGCGATTTGCTGAACTGAATCTAGATTCTTAATTACAGCATTCAGAGCATCCCAAGTTCGCTGCAAAATGTCCTTATCGTTTTCAGCAAACAGTCTCAATAATCCACGTAATAGTTGCGGTACGTATTGAGAGTAATCTCCTGGGGAATGTGTACAGAATACAGAGAGTAAAGTTGCAGCTGCTTTCCTAGTTGCCAAATCTTCGGATTTTGTAGAAGACATCAATGTATCCATAATTGTGCGAATACCAATCTCATCACTTACGGACAATATAACTGCTTGGCAATACTCGAGCTCTTGACTTTCGGTTGGAGTGCCTTGAGCATTGGAGAGAGCTTGAAGAAGAGCGTTTAAAATTTTTGGTAAATACTTGGTCAAAGCATCTCCTGCTACTGAAACTAAAATTGACAAAGCTTTAGTATTAACTGGTGGTGCTGTTAGCTGAGGCACAAGATAGGGCAACACAACTCGTGATTTTATGGCCATCACCTGAAATTTTGAAGAATGAAAAAATCGTGATTATCAGAAATTATGAGAAAACTGAAATACAATCAATTAAAAAATATAGAAAAATTACCTGACGTAATCCATCTAATGTATTTTCTGCGATATCTTTATCTGGATTCGATAATTCTTCAAGCATTGAAGGTAAAATGTCATCTAATGCTTTGGATCCAACAGTAGAATGGAGTGAATCAAAGGTTTTTGCAGCAGCTTGACGCACTTCTGGCAATGGATCACTCAGAGCTTTTCGTACTGTGGGTACTAAACTGTTCACAAATGTAAGTACCATATCTCGTGACGTTGAAGCCATTATTTCTGATAAGCCTATACAAACACCTTGTCTTTGATCAGCCTGATCTGAATTCAACCCCCGTTCTAAAATCGGAATTATTTCTGGTAAAACTCTTTCCCCTAATTTTCTCACTAAATCTCCCAGTGTACGGGCAGCTACTTGTCGTTTATCGTAACTAGTGCTGGCTAAACATCCAAGTAAAAGGCTGAAAAGTGTTGGTAGGATTTCTCGCAAAGTTCTTGGCGTATTTGTCACAACAACCTTCCAGACATGAAGCGCAGCTTGTCTAACCATTAAAGATACGTCGCTTCTACCCATATATAACCCTGCCAACACTCGATTACGTCGTTCTGCACCTAAGAACTTTATTATGGCAGAATGGGACTGCTCTGTTCCGAAATTATCGTCTTCACTGGCAGTTTCGGTAGTCATTTTACCGGAAACACCAGAAATTCGATAAAGTAAATCACCCAATAATTGAACTGAACTTAATCGAATTCGCCAATTATCATCGAAAAGTCCTTTTTCTAATTCTGGTAATAGCAATGCCACAGCAGATTCGGCGTACATGTTCACAATTCGTTGACCAGCTTTCAATGCCGTATCTCGAACGTATTCATTTTCATCCGCTAAAGCTTTTAAAATTGGATTGATAATCTGACCGATGTACGGAGTAAACTCAGTTGGAAATGCTCCCGGCATGTAGATAAACATCATGATGTAGCCGTCTTTAACATGCGGTGCTATATCTGTTCTTTCTGCGGTTGCAATTATTTCAGGCATCAGTTTATGAAGTTTTTCGACACCAAGACCGCCAACTACTTCTGAAAGACCTTGTGCAGCTCCACTTCTATCTACGCTGCTCATTTCCGATGTTAAAGTTTGCATTAACCACGGCAACAGATCATCAAAAGACGATTCTCCCATTCCTTTAACCATCGCTCCTAAAGCTCTTGCTGAAACAGCCCGAACTTCTGGTACAGGATCTAATAAAGAGGTTTTAAGACCTGGAATGATGCTTGGCAGATATGGCATGAGATCTTTTTGATCTGTTAACGAATACATGTTTCCAATAATTTGAGCGGCCATTTTTCTAGTTTCTGTAGATCGATCCATGAAAGCTCTTTGAACCACTGGCATAATTAATGCCAAAGAAGGAGCATCAATAAAGTGAACAAATTTTGTTTGCAATAAACTGTGTAAACAAGCAGACGTATTTCTTGAAGGGTCTTCTAGAGCGCTTAACAGTACCGGTACTATTGCCTGAATTTCTGGATTTTTAATAACTGAACCGATCACTTTTAAGGCTTGAGCTCCGGCTTCTTGTACTTTTGTATGAGAATCTCCCAGAACTTCGGTAAGTTTTGGAACAATACTCGGCAGACAAGATGACAGTTGTTTCGGTGCGCAATATGCCATTGCACCTAAAAGTTCGACCGATGCAGTCTTAGTACGCCATGAATCTTCATCTAATGCATTCAAAAGTGACGGCAGGACCAATTTAACTCCATGTGCTGATAATTTACCCATAACCACTTTTGCAGTATCATCCGCGGCTTGACGCACATATTGTGAAGAATCTCCAAAACATTGCAAGAGATAAGGTAAAACATGTACGATATACGGTTCAAATAATCTGCCCAGTGTACGACAAAGCATTTCAAAGGCGAACAGAGCTCCTTCCCTATACTTATAGTTCTTTTTCTCCTGTATGTAAGTGGTTAATTTCGACATAATGTCTAATTGCTTCAAAGACAAAATCCCTAATCCTTTAACTATACCAGCAATACCGTAGGCTGCACCTCTTCGTTCACCATATTTGTCACTTTTGACTAATTGCTGGAGCAATTTTTTTACGATTGCTGGTGCTTCCTCTTTTACCGAAGGCATCAAGTAAGGCAAGCAATTAGAAACTGCCTCTTGGACTTGTTGTGATGGAGTTGACAATGCAGAAAGAAGTCGCTTAACTATGGGATCAATTCGTTCATCATCTTTGTCTAAATGGCGAGCAAGAGATCCCATTAAAATCACGACTGCTTGACGAATATTATCATAGCTGCTTGTGTTTGGAGCCTTGTCTAAGAACTCTTCAAAAACAGGTAGAAGATTAGTAATTGTCTCTTTACCATGGAGATCAACGATTGTCAAAGCAGCTGCCAACATTTCTTTATGAACGATTTCTTCTCTGTCGCCTAAACCAAAAGACACCATAAACTGAATCACACGATAAACATCATCCGTCGAGAAAAAGTATGCGACTTGTGATAAAGATATAGCTACACCTCTTCTGGGCTCCCATTGATCAATTGCTGGTTCAATTTCACGATCGAATTGGTCGTATTTGGCCGGTATCCATGTTAATTTATTATTGTAAATCTCTAAAAGTTGATCGAGTACTGTTTGTACTAGATTTGGATTCTCTTTTAAAATTGGTGTAAATGCACATGCTGCTGCTTTTTGGATACATGTTTCTGGATGGATTACATCGTTCATTAGTTCTTCGTACATTACATATGGTACTTCAAAACCGGTTTTTTCCCATAAATTATCTGCTAAAACTGCATTATCTTTAGAAATATCATGTTTTGCAACCCATAATCGTCTAATTAACTGCATTCCAAGCTTATAATTCTCCTCTACTGTTGGTAATGTTTTTACCATTATAGTAAGAGCTCTTAAAGCCACGTCTCGTACTACTTCTAAATTACTCTGCAATGCACTCATCAAAATTTCGATTTCTGTATTTGAAGCTGTGGCGCAATAGTCATGTCCGGAGCAACTTGAAGCTACATCTAAAAGTGCTGCTACTGCCTTTGCCTGTACTCTTCCCCTATATCTCGTTATCAAATCTAACAGTAATCTGAACATTTCAATGCGAGGCATATATTTCGGATGCCGGTAGTCATTTATTTCCCCTAAGACAGTACTACCTTTTATCTAAAGAAAAAATTAAAAAAGAGAAAATGATTTTAAAACTTATGATCATTTTGTTCTTAAATTTGAATTAGATAAAACTGACCTGCGCATGTTTTTCAATAATTTCTATTCCAATCAGTAATAACTTCTCACCGTTCGTAACAACTTTAGAAATGAGAGATCTTTTCAAAAATTCAAAAGCGTAACAAAACGCTGGAGCCGTTAATAAATGCTCTTGATTATCGTCTTCATATTCCTGATCACTATTTTCGAACATTTTTACTGTATCCGAATAAAATTTTTCAAGCGTTTGCTTAATATCTTCCTCAAGATCATTTTTAACCCAATTCTCCTTCAGATCACAATGCGGTTTACACATTCTAAGCGTAACAACTGCCAAATTATAGCCCAATTTTTCGAATTTATCATCGAAACATGTTTTTCTCAAATCGAAATAAACTTCAGTAAATGGTATTGCAGCTAACGGAGATTGAAGTACTTTCAAAATTGAGCTCAATAATTTTGAAAAATGCAAAGAAACTTGCTTTGAATTTCCACTACAAATTGCCTGTATCATCGACACCAAAACATCAATTTTCTCTTTTAAAAGTTTCAATCTTGTTTTGATTGCGTTCTCTTTTTCCTTTTGATTACGAATTACTTCTTGTTGTTTCGGTGTTAGTTGTGGAGGTTTAGCTTTACCTTCTTTTCGTCGTTTTTCTTCAATTTCTCGACGCAATTGCAATTCTTCTAGCTGCTCTTTATAGCTGTACACTTTATTCTCACGTTTTAAACCAGCTACTTGATAGATATCCTCACTATTCGGTATTACACTCTTATCATACAGCTCACCGTCAGGTGTTAAATATGTGAAATATTCATCATCAGTTACATTTGACATTGCCGAATCATTTAGGTCGTAGTTTATTTTTTCAATAATTATTGGCAAAGCAACATCCGGACTTAATTTTGAAATGCACGCTAAAGCATTCTCATACATTTTTAATGATTTATAATCATCAATTAACAGCTTTTTTATTTGATTCATATTTAATGCAATAAATGATTTCGGTTCATTATTAAATTTATTCTTTACAATTTCTTCCCATAAATCTGGCTTATTTACAGTGATAGCTGGATGATGACAACACAATAGACTATTTAAAGCAATTATTTGAGCATCTGCATGTGATATAGTTTCAAAAGAGCATAAAGCTTTTACGGTTTCTACAAAAGCATGCGAAGGAATACTATTCGATTCAATTTCATTTGATTCACTAGTCTCGTAGTGAATTTTCGCATTCTGAATGTAAGTAGTTAATTCTTGTAGAAGTATTTTCACATATTCAACTCCATTCTGATGTGATATTATGGAGGGAACAAGTCTAAGACAGTAATTTCTCACCTTGGCTGAATGAGAATTTAAACTGTATATGATGGCTTTGAAAATTGGATCAGGTTTTCCTTTAATTTCATCGTAATGTTCAACTAATAGCCTCTCAGACATTAGCATCACATAACACAGGCTATCACTTGGTGCTGTAGAAAGAAATCGATCTGAAACAAATATCTGTTTATTCATATCTAAAACTATATTCCAGAATAAATTCAGTTTTTGTGTTGTATGTTCTGAACGTAAATTTTCTGTTTTTAAAATCAAACAGATTGCACAGACAGCTTCACTTAAAATTGGAATTTGTGTTGAATTCTGACTAGCCTTTTCAATTGTTTTTAATAGTAACGGTGAAATATTTGCATTAGAATTCAGTTGAGCATTTTCAAGACAAGCCAGCAGCCACTGTAAATAACTGACTCTTACTGCTTGATTTGTAGTTTTCAACTCTAATCCTTTTTTAAATATGTCCACAACGATGTTTGATAATTCTCCTTGAAAATTAATTGACCATAAACTGAACATTTCAAGTGCATGGCACAAAACTTTTTCTTGGATTTCAGTTTCTAACGCTTTACCGAATAGTTCAACAACAGTTGGAAGTATTGAAGAAATTTCATTTTTCGAAATGTTGTTAAAACTTAAATTTCCGGCAGCCTAAAATTAAAAAAAAAAACATATTCGAATTAAATTCATAAATGACACGAGTATCCAGAATATATTTACTTGTAATAGATTCATTCTGTATTCTGCGACAGTTATTTTACCATCAGATCCATTCAAAACAGCAAAAACAACCTTTAAAAGGTCTTCAATCGCCTTTGGATTACTACATTTCATGGCTAACTGTTTCAATGAATCGACTGATTCATTTCGAGCAGCATCATCTTTTGAATACAAATTTTGTATCAATGGTTTTCCCAAATTTAACGCGTATTCACTAACGTCCAATTGTAATTCCTGGACAACAGTTCCGACACCTTGCAGTATCAATTCTGGATTCCGTAACATTGCACGCTGTAATGCTGGTAACATTGATTTTTCAAATTCATCTTTATTCACAGAACTCAATAAAATCCGACAGGCTGCTATCCAATTAGAATTCGGTTTTACTTTAACCGTTATCAATCCTTTGATAAAATGTTCAAGTAATTTTGATTTATACATTTCTAACCATGAAGTATCGTTTACATCATCACTATTACTATTCTCATTGTTTGCATTTACTTTGAAACGAATCATTAGCAATAAAAATACTATAACATTACTGGCCGGTTCCATGCCAATAAATTCTTTGAAATATTTATCAATTAAACTATTATCTTCCGCCCATGTTTCAAACATTATTTTATCAGTTGTCTCAATTATTTTTGGTTTACCACTTACAAGAGACATTTGATAGAACAATGATTGATATTCCATTAATTTACGTAATTCAGTCTCATTACCACCATCCGATAATTGTTTATTGTTGATTAAATGATATTTAGCTATTATTGATGTCCATCCTAATGCAATTACCGCACTTTTTGATGCTTTCAATGTTGATAAATTTGATAAATCTTTAGCTAATAAAGATTTGAAAACACCATTAAAATATTCAAGTGTTTGCTTTGGATATGTTTTTAATAGATCTCCAATTAAATTTCGTACCAATATTTGAGAATTTAAATCTTTATATTTTGTCAATGTTGTTCCAAGAACTTTACATATTCCTCGGATAACGGTATCGTTGATACCTAGAAAAATTAATATATTTAAATTTATTTTGCATAATTTATTAAAATTAAAATGTGATTTTCTTCAGTATATTTCTCATAAAGTTTATTTGGTTTAATCAAGAATATAGCATATATGATTCAGATATACATATAACTATTGTACAATACATAAGCGCTTATAATCTATATATATGCAATATATTGAATTTTAAATAAAATGTATTCAAATTTTTTTTAATTTATCTCCTTTTAATATATTTCAATTTTATTTTTCTAATTGTTTAAATTACTAAAGGTTTTTATTTAAATTGTTTTAATTATTAAAGGTTAATTTATAACACAATTTACATTTTTCTAACCCTAACAAATTTGTGATCATGACGACAAGAACACACGTATCACTTGCAAATTTACAGATTTATATTTTTTCAGTTAAATTACACATAATTTTCATTAAAATTTCATGTAATAAATTAAAAATTCTTAATTATGTTTTTAAATATAGACTTTCATAATAATTTCATAGGTTTTCATGGATTTTTATAATGAATATTGATAAAATATTATCATACCTGGGTTAGATAATACAGCCGACACATTTTTAAATAGTTCACTTCTTTCTTCAACTGCTACATTTAAAACGCGATTTGGTAAATCTCGTAAAGCCTTAGTTAACTATTTAAAAGAAATTGGTATTTGAAAAATTTATAATTCATAAAAATGTTCATTTAATTTAAATAAGAATTAAAAAGTTTTACGAACCTCTGTATCTACCATTTTTCCTTTCGCACAAGACAAGACAATTTCAATTTAATTTTTTAACTTGGTTCTTGTTCTTGCTCTTGATTGTTAAATGTTAATTGTTAACGAAAAAAAAACAGAATATCTGAATTCTGGACTGAACAACGAAAGAAAAGGAGAAGACAAATCATTAAATACACACACATCTATCATCTATCATTTATGCAGATGTACCATATAGGATTTATTGTCAAATTAATGGTGCAATATATTGTACGTGTCAAATGTTAGGTGAGTATGGGTGAGTACTGAGTAGGTGATAAGGATAAGGTGACAATACAAGTTCTAAATTTACAAAATTTACTGGCAAAGTCATATACTAATGTAAGACTGAATTTACTTTTACAATTGCGTGCGAACGTTGAAAGATTTATTAAGTACATATGTACATGCAATTTTAAATTATTTATTATACACAGTATAAAATTAAAATTATTTAAAATTTTAAAAGAAAAATTCAAGTATAATATTATTGACTAAATATATTAGATGTTATAATTTAGAAAGTATAATACACTAGTATCACTATGGCTATTACAAATTACACTCAATTTTCAATTTTTACACTGTTCGCAACCTCAATCACTATCAAACCAAATCGAGAAAAATTTACGACTCGATCGAGAGTTGTGAATTGTGATACCTGAACCTGATACCACTTATTTAGAAGAAGAAACATAATATGTTGTTTTTGTTGTTGTGAATTGTCATTTTGCGTTGTATTGTCATTTTCTGTGTGTGTGACTTTTGGCATTTTGCTTCTTTGTGTGGTATTTGTTCTGTTGGTGTCTCTAGTTTTTTTATTTTCCGTGGTTTTAGGTTCTGGTCGGGTGTTATCTGTGCTTGTTGGTCTGTCTTTTGTTCCGCTTTTGCCTATTGTCTGTGTGTTTGTTGAGTTGTCCGTAGTTGTAGTTGTTGTTGACTTACCCGCTGAACTTGTCTGTTGCGCGTATGTCGGCGAGCCTAGTCTGTTCGACAGTCTGCTGGTGGTTCCGTTGTTCCTTCTTGATGTTGTGGATATTGACTCCGGGTTGAGTTCCAGGTGTCTGCGTCGTGCCTGGAATTTTGTGCACCTTTCGGTCGTCATGATGTGCAGTATCTCTTTTTCCTTTGTGTAGCTTGGGCAGTTCTTGTCTGCTGCGCCGTGCCCTGGTCTGTTACAATTAACGCAGAATTTTTCACCGCATTCTTCGCCGTTGTTATGTTTTTTATTTGCGCAGTTGGCGCATCTTTCTTCTGAGCCACACCTATTTTTTGTGTGTCCAATGCGTTGGCATTTGTGGCATCTCATAGGGCTCATTATGTACTCACGTACCGCTATGCGTAGCATCCCGCATACGATGACGTGTTTGGGGGCTTTTGAGATGTCGAAGGTTAAAATGAGCGTACCTGTCGGTGTTGGTTCTGTTGAGTTCTCGTGTTGCATACGTTTGATGTGCCTTGCGGCTATCACCCCTTGGTCCTTTAGATCATCAACTATTTCTTCTTCTGACGTGTACTTCAGTTCTTTGGCCACTATGACTCCCTTAGAGGTGTTCAAGGCATGTAGGTATTCCACGTGAATAGGGATTGTTTTATCCTTCGATATCGTCAGGTGTGCTGTTTTTAGGAATTTTTCGGCAGCATTTTTGTTGTTGATGAGGATTTGTATTCTTCCATCATTCCTCCATTCTACTTCGGAGATTTCTTTAGAAATTCCTGAAAGGGCTTTGAGAACCAGGACGAAGTTAAACTTTTCGAGGTTTACATATCCTTTCCTGCCTCCCAGTGTTTTACTAGGGTCCTCTATGTTGCTCCTAATGATCAAATATTTGGATTCTTTATCCGTTGGTTTTTTTGTTGGTAGCGCTGGGAAATCGGTCTGGAAGGTTGCACCTGGATGCTTCCTCTTATTTTTAGGTTTTTTCGTTGGCACCTCGAAGAACTCGGTGTCATCACTGAGGATGCCGAACGGGTTTTCGTCGCCCCCTGGGGGCTCATTCATCTTGTTTACTTATTTGTTTTGTTTTTTTATCCTTTTTGATCTAAACTTTGTCTGTTTTTACTTAAATCTATTTTCTAATTTTATAACTATTGTTTTTGTTTTTTGTTTTTTTTTGTTGACACTTTCTTTTTCTTTTTGTTGTTATTATTATTATTTTATTTATTTTGTTTAATTATATTATATTTAATTATATTTTATTTATTTATATCAAGAAAATATTTATAAAAATAATAGAAATTAGTTCTGTTCCCGTGAGTTCAGATGGATATTTATAGAACAATTTGCTCTGTAAAATTCTTATATCTCTTGAAGAAAATTGCAGAATTTTACAGCTGGATATTAATTTCTTACTTATTTAGTCTTCTTCTTCGGATTGGGGAAACGTCAGTTGTCAGTTGTGGTTAGAGCAAAATTTATTTTAATTTATTATTTTGTAAGAAAACAATTATAATAAAAATACTATTAACAATAAACACCATGATTTTTTTTTTATTTTTATTAATCAAACAATAAACAGTTCGTTTACTTTAAATTTCGATTAACTGTAAAATTCAAGTTTTGTTTTGTTAATTTTCTACTTTCAAATTTTTAAAAAACTAATAATCAACTTAAAGAAAATTACAGGTGGTTGTACATGGGGAACAGACCTATCTGATTCGAGGAAATTATATACCCAGTATTTTAAAATATATAAAATTTCCTCGATAAATTACCTTTGTTTTCAATAATTCTAATTTGGGAAATAAAACTAGTAATTTATGAATTTGAAAAGAAAAAGATACAAACATAAATATATTAGATTATTTGACAAAATGACATGTCAAATTGTTACATCTTCCTTCATCTAATATTTTGTGATTTGTGTATAAATTTTTGTATTTTGTGAATATAAATATCGAATTTTGAATATAAATTAAAAATTTGCTCAATTTTCGTATAATTAAACACAATTCAATCAAATATAAAAATGAACAGTTTAAATATACCGACAGATTTTGGACCAGATTCTGGTGGAAGAGTTAAAGTAATTTTTGTCTAATAAAATTTTTATATTATTAAATAATTTACATAAATAAAATTATTTTTATAAATTTGCCTGCCTCTCAGGGTCTAACAATTGTTAAACCAATTGTTTATGGTAATATTGCTAGATCATTTGGTAAGAAACGTGAAGAAGATGGTCATACACATCAATGGGTTGTTTATGTAAAACCATATAATAATGAAGATATGTCGGCTTATATAAAAAAAATTCATTTTAAATTACATGAAAGTTATGCAAATCCAAATCGTATTATTACAAAACCACCATATGAAGTAACTGAAACTGGTTGGGGTGAATTTGAAGTTGTTATCAAAATATATTTTCATGATCCGACAGAACGTCCAGTCACATTATATCATATACTAAAATTATTTCAATCACCAATTGTCGATTCAGAAGTTAATTCAATAACATCATTAGATAGTAAAAAAGGTTTAGTATCTGAATCATATGAAGAGATTGTATTTCAAGAGCCAACACAATTAATGCAACATTATTTAACAAATGTTCAACCAATTACATCTGGACCATGGAAACATGATACAGATTGTAAGCTCCAAATGCTTTGTTTTTCTTATGTATAATATCCTATCATAAATTTTTATTTTTTTTTCATTTCTTTTTAGTTGAAAAAATAAAAGTTAAAACTCTGGAAAATATAATGCAAGTTAGATTAAAAGTTAAAAATGAAATTGCAGTTTTAAGAGAACGTCTTAAATTGGCCCGTGATAATATTACAAAATTTAAAGCAGAATTAGCTAAAGTACAAAAGACACCACCAACATAATGCGCAATCAATCACATTATGTACATAAATTTCCACATATTAAAAATGTTTTTCAATTAATAATACAGATAATTTAAAATATGTATATTTCCTTACAATGATTTTATT
This sequence comes from Villa cingulata, assembly GCA_951394055.1. Taxonomy (NCBI): domain Eukaryota; kingdom Metazoa; phylum Arthropoda; class Insecta; order Diptera; family Bombyliidae; genus Villa; species Villa cingulata. The sequence continues at coordinate 4,917,426 of OX596020.1, read as the reverse complement.
TTTAAAAAAAAAATAATGAAAACAAAAAACAAAATTATTGTATTTAACAAATTAAAGATAATTTTTACAAAATTTGTTTCTTTCTTCCAAATTCTTTTTTAACTGGAAAATTTATCGCGCGTTTTTTCCCGAAATTTTTCAATTAAAAAATACATTACATACTCTTAAAGAAAGGCAAGAATAAAATTTATTTATTTTTTCCCATTGTTTTGTCACTTTTTTATTTTTCTTATCACATCGAATACATATTATATTAGCATACCAGCCATGGATGTTTTAAAACGTCTTCAACTCGTAATCTTTTATTAACGTTAGGGTGAAGTAAATTACTAACAAATAGTTGGAAGAAAAATGAAATTGAATATGTTATCTCTCATTTGCCAATAATAACGCATTTTGTACATATTCGTATGTCTTTTTACTTACCTAATTATATTTTTAGCACGAAAACTTAAAAATTTATTTTCTGGAAAATCAATAATATGCATTTCTTGCCTTTTTATTGTATTCAAAATATTTTCATCATCATATGGCATCGAACCGCATAACATTATGAATAAAACACATCCTAATGACCACATATCAAATAATTTTGGATCATATGGTATACCTTTTAATACTTCTGGTGCTGCATATGCTGTTGAACCACAAAATGTTTTACAAATATTCGGTCTACGTAAATCATCTAATCTTCTTGAGAAACCGAAATCCGTTAATTTAACGCATAAACGATTACGTATTAAAACATTTTCACATTTAATATCACGATGACTAATATTCATTGAATGTAAATATTCAATCGCTGAACATAATTGATGAAAATATAATTTAGCACGTTTTTCACTTAATGCGCCTTGTTTAATAATACGTTCTAATAGATCACCCATTGGACAATAATCCATACAAATGCATATATATGGTCCCATTTCAAATATTGAATGAATTTGTACAATATGCCTATGATTAACTATTTGTAAAATACTAAAAAATATAAACCAACAAAAATAATAAAATAAAATAAAAAAATATTCATATACATACATATTATAGTATTTTAAATTATCACTTACTCTACTTCTCTTGGTAAAAATTTTTCATAAAAACCTTCTGATGTTCTCTTTCTATTAATTATTTTACAGGCAATCGGTTTTACAATTAACGTTTTTTTCTTATCTTTTCGATAAAAACGTTTCTGTTCGGCAAAATATACTTTTGAATATGAACCCTCACCGATACGATATTTAATATGATATCCTCTAATTGCCAATTCTTCAAATAACTACAGAATAATCATAATGAAAATTACACAAATTTACTTTACAAATATTACAATATATGTATATTCGAATGAATATAAGATTACGTACTTTTGTTCGACTTATATCATTCCATAAACTTGGATAATTTCGATTATTGTGACCATTATTATCATCACAATCACTTGTATTATTATCTTCAGTATTTAAAATTGATGCAACAATTTTTGGTACATCATTATCTTTTGTTCTATATAATGATAATGATTCACATGGTGCTTTATAACCGCCATTACGTTTAGCTGTTGAATAATTTGTAGGAGCAGGATATTTCATAAATTTTCTACAATATGGTGAATACGTTGTTGTCGGTATACGTATACGGCTATTTTTTATATAATCCAATATATTATTCATTTTGAATAATTTTATTATTACTGAATATTTTTTGTAATTTTTCTTATAAATTTTATTATTGCACTTTAAATAGGTATCTACTTAAATGTGCTGAAATTTTTTATTTGTAAATGTGTACTTTTATTGTTGAAAATTTTAATTTTCAAAATAAATTTCGAATGATTGAAATAAATGAAAATATTCTTTTATGTTTTGTTTAATTTTGTAAAAGCTATTCTAATTTCAGATACAAAATGAAACTATTAGGACATTTAAATTGTTCTATTTCACATTGGTTACTACAAAAATAATTAGTATTATAATTATTAATTTTTAATAGTATAATGTACATTTATATGGTACAGTATGTATGTACAGTGACTTACAAAAATCTGCGTACAACAACATATAAAATTTGAAAATTGACATCATCTCTCTGGATGGAGCTAAAAATAACCTCTCAGGAATAAAGATACGTACATATATATATTAAACAAGTAAGATCTAAAAGCAGGATTTATGTTAGAGAACTCAGGCAGTCAAAATTTTGTTTTTCTTAAATTTTTATGTGATATACGCAAATTTTTCTAAATATGTAATATAAATGCATAAATTATTATTATTTTTACCTTTAATATGATCCTTTTGATTTTTATAGCATTCATACACTAATTATTAATATTATAATAAAAAGAAATGTTTCATTTCATTAAAAAATTTTTACAATAAAAATTAATATTATTATTATTATTATTTTATATTAATTTTATACAAAACACAAGAAAACAAAACAAACTGAATGTTAGAACGACAATTATGATCAAAGAATAAGCGAATAAGAATAATCACGGAGTTAATTTTCAAAATAATAATTAATAAGTACCTACAAATAAAACATAAAAAAAAATTGGATAATTATTTGAAGAATAATTTTGATCGATTATTATTATTTTTATTTTATTTTATATGTCAGCCTACTTATCGTATTAATTCGACTTATTCATGTAATTATTTTGTATGTTATGTGTGTTTGTGATGTGATAGGATAAAATTTTTCCAGTGCCTATCCAGCATGTACATAAGTACATTACATATTTATTTATTTTTTTTTTTTTTAAAGAACAAATTATACCTTATTTTTTATAATGTCATATTTACATATGGATGTATGCACCTACATAGGTCCAGGAATTATTTTTTTTTTACGAATTGAATTTTTAAATTTTATCATGCAACAATTTAATAAGATTGAAATTGTACTGTTGCTAACAAATGATTTTAATAAATCCTAACTGAAAATTGCATAAGAAATACATTATTAAGAAATAAGATTACAATTTTTGGAAAAATTTCATTTTCGTGCAATCAGTTATTATTAGGAATAATTCAAAAAATTTACGATAAAGATAAAATAAAAAGGAAGGTTACATTTTGTCTCAGAAAAAAATCTCAAAAGGAATGAAAGACGGGAATAAGACTATATGGGAAACACGTAATTTCTAAAATTAGGAATATTGAAATTCATATAAGTCCTCGCTAAGAAACAAATAATTACGTGTTCCAATCTTTTTGTAAAATCATTTCTCAATAATGAGGTAAAATTGATGGAATTTTAAAATTCACGCGTTAATCTTTAAATAATAGAAAATATTTCCCGCGTAATCTTTTTGCGCCAAAACGCGGGTATTAGTTAATTAGTTTGCATATAAAAGTTAAATAAATTAAAAATACACATATTTAATAATATACAGTGCTGTAAAAAACAATATTTTTAAATAATATTAGTTTTTTTTTTTATAAGAATTTCATAAAATTAAACAAAAATAAAATAATTTCTTAAATATATTATTTTTATTATTATTTAATAAAAATAAATTAACTCATTATAAATTTAACAATTTTATTTTTACATAAAAATAATTTTAATTAAAATATAATAAAAAATTTTTCGATATTTTTCAAAAATAATAATTTAACATAAAAGAAAATCCGTTTAACACAGCCAAATTTCCTACATAAGTACATTATATGTACAAATATATTTTTGTTCAAATTATAAGGATTATCATTATTATTTTCTTTCATTTTAATCTGAAACATAAATATCTTTCCATTTTTTAAACTGATCCCAAAATGTTAAATTTAACATTGTATGTGGTGCTGCACGCCAATAATTTGGTATAAAACCTTTATATAAACCTTTAATACCTTCAACTTGAAATGTCCTTAAAAAACAATCGAAAACACTTTTATATAAAATTCCACGACCATTTTGATCAATTCCTTCAAAATAAATTTGGGGAAAAGAAAAATGAATAAATATGTCCAGAATTATTATTATCCTTAAAGTTAATTTTTATAGATATGTATATATACTCGTATATATATATATTTTTGTATTTTGATTAAAACTTTTTATAGTATGTATATAAGAATACAAGTAATGTATATAAATTTACCTTGATTAAAAATTCGAGTTGCAACTACATCGAATGGTGTTAAAAATACTACAGTAAAAAAGCCACTGATTATACTGGCCGTTAAGGATAATAAAAATTGTGAATTTCTAGTCATCTAAAAAAAAAAAAAATTTAAAAAAAAAGAAGGATATTTAATAAAATTTTTATATTTTTTATTATTTTCTGTAAACAAAATGTGTAGGTGTACTTACTTCCATATCAAGTAAAATGTCTTTGGATATACTGAATGTTGTTAATTGTACTGATGATCCGACAGCTGATCTTGGTATTATTCCTGATACACCACGCCATAAACCTTTAATACCACGTTGCTGATAAATTGAATGTAATCCATTTAATGTGCTCTTATGTTCATGCTGATAACCGACAGCATATTTACCATGTGATTGTGATTGTATTTGTGTTTTAATTAAATAGAATGGACAACCGACAAATGAACCACAAACACCAGCTATAGCACCCCACACTAAACATAATATTGGTGAATTTTGTTGATCACCATTAGCATTTATTGTAATTTTTGTCCATTTCAAATTATCAACTGTCTGATATAAACCTAAACGTGTACTATTCATAATAAATTGAAAACATAATGCTGGCCCAAAACCTTTTTGTAAACCTAATAAACCTTCAGCTTTAACGATCGATTTCATTGATTTCCATAATCCGGTATATGGTTGTGAATGAATATTTTTATTTTTTTGTAATTCTCCTTGTAATTGCTGTCGAGTTTTGATTACCTATACATATATATAAAATTATAAATATTAAAATGATTAAATTAAAAAAATAATTTTAAATGAAATATGATTTAATTAATTTGTCAAATTTTATATTTTACATCAAACGGATTACTAAAAACTCCAGCTGCCATAGCTGATAAACCGCCAATCAGAAAATCCATTTTTTCACGCACTGATATTTTTTCCTTTTATTTGTGTGCAAGCAAGTTATATTCTTATTTTTATGAATATTTATTGTAGGCACAAATTCAAAAATTCTTAATATAACGGTATTATAAACGTTTAAAAATGTATTTATTAAAAATATTATAAAAAAATATATTTTTTTTTAATTTTACAATTTTTCGTAATTACTATTGATACAATTTGATGAATCGCATGCGATTTAAACATGATTTAGACGTGATTCGTTCGTCTTCTCGATAGGACGATAATAACTGCAGAAAAATTAAAATTAAAAACAGAAAAGATCTTCTTTTCTTTATTAAGTATTTTCATATGTATTATGCACATGTATGCAGTACTATATATTTCACCTTTTATGGGCGAGTATATTTTATAAATATACAAACATTTATTTATTTATTTATTTTTTTTTTCAAGAGAACAATAAATAAATAAATAAAAACTGATTCAAAATTAATTAATCACAAATTATAGTAGTAATGTGAAAAATTTTTCAAATATAACAAAAAAAAAGAAGCAAATTACATAACGTCATTACTTTATTTTATTTTTTCGATTTTTTATTTTTTATCAATCTCACTCGACGACAGCAACAATAATTATGTATTGCAGATAATTTACATTTGAAATCAATTTTCTTTTATCAATTTATAATAAGAATATTATAAAATATTAGCTTTAAATTAATTCTTTTTTTTTTTTTTTTCAAAATTCTTTTACAAATTTCGTTTAATTTTCGTTATAAAGTACACGACTATAATGTATAAGTAATGCACATTACAAAATACTCGCCGTATTGTGATCTTGAATCTAAAGTCTAATTAAAAGTTATTTGTTTATATATCTAATACTCTAATACAGATATACATACAGAAAATAAGTTGAGTATAGTTACTATAAATACATTCGTAAGTAAACATTTACGTTTATACGTATAGAATGTTTTGAATGTAAGCGCGAATGTGAATAGCCGGAAGAATAATAAGAAAACTATATCCGAATGCGAGTAAATGAACTGACCTGGGTCTAATTAAATATTAAACATAAATAAATTTTATTCTGATGATGTTGGATTCGTATTTGTTTTTTATGTTTTTCGATAATAATATATATACAAGTGCATACTTATTTTTAAACATGTATCGTAATTTATGCTATACAAATTTAATTCACTGTAAGTAAGTACTAATATAATGTATGTAAATGTGTAATAATTGTCATTGAATGAATTTTATATTTGTATGCATACACTATAGATCTTTATTGAACGTTAATATTTCATTCAAAATAGAATTTTTTAAATCACATAGTATATTTTAAGCATGTAATCAATAAATAACGTATTTTAATGTTTTTTTTTTTTTTTGTTTTTTTTTTGAAAAAAATTTCTAGAAATAATTTTTCATTAAATGAAATTAAAATTTTTAAATATTTTCTATCCGATATATTATCACTAATTACGAATTACAAAATAATTATATTAATTTTTTCATTCAATATCAAATTAAAGTTTTAAAATTTTTTAAAAATTTAAAAGATCATTTTTTATTGAAGAAAAATAAAAAGAAAATACTTAGTTCAATTATCATTACATATACAAAAATATATGAGCACATCAAATAAAATATTTACTCATCGTATTTTTCAATTTGTAATAAATTCTTGAAAATTGATTTTTAGAAATTTTCGATTTTAATTTTTATTATTATCCACTTAATCGTGTCACCGCATATTACTGAATACATACATACATTATTCTAGATTTTAATGATTAATTAGATTTATTTTTATTTAGAATTTTTAAATTTTGTGTAATAATGTATTTTTATTATTTGAAAAATTACTTAAAAATTTATTTAAACATTTTTATTTTTATAATTTCGTAAGTACCGTATTACACACATTGTATTAGTAATGACACTAAATGACTTTTTATTTTAAGTAAATTAGCGCCGATTATCTATATGAGTATACATATTTATTTAATTTTATTAAGATGATCGCAATTTTTCGTATACATAATTGGTGCTTTCGATTTAGCAATTTCAAGTACTTGCAAGTACTAAAATGTGTCTAGGATAAATTGTTAAAAAAGAACGATACAAAAATTATTCGTAACTACTTGCATCTACTTTGATCTGCTTCCAGGGCTTCCAGCTACTTGAAAAATTTTTCATGAGTAACTGCGAGTAGATGGTTTAGGTTTAGCACATATATTTACCTTTTATACTCGCAATTACTTGAAATTGCCAAATCGAAAACACCTATAATAACAAATAATGTACATGTGCTGTGAGTGCATTAATTATTGTTTGTAAATATAGATGAGCAGAACATGAACAGAACACTAATTAAAACAAAATTTCTCGATGAATCAAATCAAAAATACAAACGATACAAGTACGAGTATAATATAAAATTTTACAGCTGATTATTGACGAACATATAATACATACACTTCTCTTTTCAATACTTATTTTATTATTAAATTCTAATGTGCTTTTTAGTTCATCATCGACTAGCATTTATGTACATACATTATAATTTTACATATTAGATTAGTGACGAAAATAAAATTGCGAATATTTAAGTATATTTGTTACGAAATTAAGAAAATATCAAAATAGTGTACGATGTACGAGTAATAACAAACAAAACATATAATAACAACATAAATATATTAATATGAGAGATGAAAATATTTTTGTTTCTATTTTCTCAAACAGCTAGCAAATATTATTCTAAATTCTAAAAATCTAATAAAATGTTTTCATTTTATATTTTACGATCGATGAATGAATACACTTAAATTATTATTATGAGATAATAAATTTGTAATTTTATGACAAGAAATTTATACGTTATGTACTACCTAATTTTTTACTTTATGTGCGTATATGTGTTACGTACGCGTAAAATGTTTTATTTTTTTAGATTTCTTTTTCTAAATTTAAATCACGTGTTACATACATATATGTATTGTTAACGAAAAATTAAATTAAAATTAAAAAATATTTCACTATAAATGTTGTAATATTTTTTTTTTTTTTTTTTTTTTTTAATTTAAAATCAATTTTATTTATTACTATGTATTTCTTTACAATTCATATTATTAAATAATCTTCCTATATTTATCAATTTATTGTCATGACAACAATACAGTTCTAATTCTAATTAATATTTTCGACTGCAAATTTTATTTTTCCTTTTGCAATATTTTTATGGAATCACTAAGGAATTTGATAAAAATGAAAAAAAATTCATTTCATACTCGTCGAAATCTGCGAAAACTCTGACACTGAAAGATTATTAATTATAATTTTGAATATAAATTTCTTATTGATAATTTATTCAAATTATCTACACGCGCATTCGAAATTTTATTAATTCTTCTGAATTGATATTGATACATTTAATATTTTATTTTATGCACTTTTGTATATGTGCATAAATACTTATGAAAAAAAAAAGAAAAAACAAATTTGATACCAGAATAAAAGTGAATTTGACAATTTATATATAGAAAATTTATGAAATATGTTAGAATATTATGTAATGAGAACGGAAATTTCATACTCGTACATGGGATGGGAAAAAATGGATGATGGGAAAATAACAATATGTAGGTATAGTAAGCAAGTAAACGAAAATGTATGGTATCAAAAGAATTTATAGATAATTTTCGTTTTTAACTTTTTTTTTCTATAGATGAAAACAAAAAAAGAATATTATGATAAAATATTTGCAAAATGTTGAGTATTTTAGTGTTGATACAAATTTGTAAATTGTACGCCATTGTGCGAATGTTTTACAATTTTAAAAAGTTATTTTCATACTCGTATATACGAGTACAGAGTACACTACATATTTCTTAGCGATCAAAACTCATTTACATGCAGTATAAATAGGTAGTACTTTAAAAATTATGACATACACGTGGTATTTTTGATTCGTTTTATTGTGGCATTTGCCATAAAAATTATAAATAATTATATACATTTACTTAAATCATTAATTGTTATGGACAGATAAAGAAATACATACATGTATAAATATTTTGACTATATAGCTTTGGTATATATAAAAACGTATTATCAATAAAGTATATTTGTTTTGTGCATATAAGTACATATACATACATATAATGATAAGATAATAACTATAGAAAAAAAAATGTCATCTGCTTTTATGAGTATATGATAAGTTGGTATTTAATTAAGTAAATTATTCAGAAAGGTAAATATTAAATATGTATTCATATACATGATATCTAATGTATGCGTTTAATTATCTATTTTATATTTTTGGTAATAACGTATATAATTCTTAAAAAGAGATACATTGTATCTCATATTTATTGCTATATCAGATAAATTTTCATAAGAAATTTCCAAAAAGCTTGCATAGAAAGATCATGCGTGGCGTGAATAACTGTTGTATAGAATTATATGTGTGAAATATCTTACATCCATCTTACATCTATATTTATAAACATACATGAATGTGTATATGTATAAATTAAATCTTAGAAAAATAAATGTTTGACTGTAGAATGACACAATTGATTTCAGACAAAAAAAACTGATCAATTCGTCATTTTTTCAATTTTTTTTAATTTTTCCAAATATGTAAATGTAAAAATCAAATTATACACTGCACATCTATGTACATAATGTACGAGTATATACAAATTTCATGAATTAAAATTTATAAAAGAATTTTTTAAAAAATGATCACAAATTATATAATAATAATTCCTTTGTTTTATAGTCCAGGGTGGACTTTAGCCTCCTGTACAATAGACTTCCAGATATTTCTGTTTTCAGCAAGCGATCTCCAATTTTCTATATTCATCCTTTTCAAGCCCTGCTTCACATTATCTATCCTCCTCATCTTTGGTCGCCTTCTATTTCTTGTATTTTGTATTGTTTTGCGAAATATAATTTTGGGAATTTTTTCATTTGACATACGATGCAAGTGATCCAACCATCTTATTCTTAAGGACTTTATGAATTTAACTATATTATCACCACTAATTAATCGATCTAGTTCCTTATTTGACCTGAGACGATACTGGTTATCAATTACTACTGGAACAAAAGTACAAATTATACAAAGTACACATTAATTACAAAGTAAATTTCTTTAAAAAAAATTTTTGTTTCCCTCTGTATGTATAGTAGTAGTAACGAATTTTTTTATATTAAATTTTTTGATTTTTGAATTTAAATTATTTGGTTTGTGTCAAAGCTTCAGATTCACATCATTCATGAAATCGAAATGAAATCAATGAAATGTGGAAATGAAACGGAAAAGTTAAATTTAAAAATTTTTCTTTGCACTGTACTATATCAGTTGGTAAAGACAAAAGTACAATAATTTATTGTTTTTCATTAAATGAAAGTGAAATAATATTTATGTACATGGAATGTATATTTCGTTATATGCAAATATGAAAATATTTATACATAACGTATTTATTTGTATATAATTGAAAATTCAAATTTATCACACAGAAAAACTCTAAATTTTCCCAAATTTTTCATTTGAATTGCAATTTTTTCAATATTATTATTTCTCTCAATTTATTTCAAGTATATACACAACTAATTAAAATGCAGTTAATGTACATATGTATGTATACATTAATTTAAAATCCTTTCATCTTTTATCCTTTCGTTTCGTTTTATTCAATAGTCAAGTCTGCATACGAAAGTGCATACAAACTATAAAATGTATGTAAAATATCTAAAAAAATTAAAAAACTAAATACCAACAACACAAATCTAAAAATCATAATTGAAAAAGGATAAAAATAAAGCGTACATGCATACACAGTTACATATGTCTATGTACAAAATTTATATAGAATATTCTACATCTTTTATTATTGACCTTTTTATGGGATAAAAAATAAATTTTTTTACCATCCTTTTTGTTTAAAAAAAAAAATGAAAGAAAAAATTCAAAAACAAATCACAAATAGAAAAACAACTACAACAACGAAAAACAAAAAAATAAAAGAGAAAAATAAGTTTTCTAGTTTGTACGGTTTTTGTTGTCATTGCCATTGCCATTTCTACACATTTTCCAAGCTACACATACAAGCAAATACTAGGTAATGCATAGTTTTTCGCAATGATGTACTGTACATACTCGTACATATATATGTACAAATAAGTGACATGATCTTTTGTTTTTGTTCTGTTACTGTTATCGCAAACTATATTCTGCACATTAGTACATACATTCATACTACTGGCATTGAATATATGTATCTAAGTATGTGTGTTTAGAATCGTATATGAATACAATCGAAAAAGCGTCTCTATGTCTCTATAAAGTGTAGAATAACTTTTACCGCACTTGTTTCTTTTTTACAAATTTTTTTTTTTTCAATTTTTTATTTATTTTGAAAATAAAATTTCAATTGCAACTTGCAGTACATACGACGAGTTTACATTATATGCTGTATGTAATGTATGTATATGTACATATTTTAAATGTATTTTTATTGTTTTATTAATTTTGAAAATCTATGCGCAATCTCTGTACATAGTTGATTTTGAATTATACTTTTTTTTCGAGGACAAAGACTTTCGTTCGTTGCATGTATATTGAAGTGTACATATCTATATGCCATATACGTACAAAAATATGTATGCAATTTTATGTACTTGAAATTGAACAAATTGTATATACCTTCATGCATATGGATGTGATGGTCTATACTCTATATACAAAATGTAGTTATAGCATAGAGGATAGAGCAATGGCACAAACATCAGCAGTAGCTCACCAGCAACACTAGTACCACAGTACCATTGCACAGCATCACCAGTCAGTAATATGTTAACAAAACTATATACATACATATGTATGTACTATTGCAGATTATAATAGTACACTAGTAAAACCAGATAAAGTGAATTTAAAATGAGGCAAAATATATGGGTGGGTGATTCTCCAAACTATGGATTTATTATTTTATATAAATGTACGAGTATGTATTTGTATACATCGTACATAATATAGTGTATGTATAAAAAAGAAGTTGCAAGGTCGACGAACGCATTTCTATATAGCAAATAAACTTTGCATGTATATAAAATATGTATGTATATATGTACATGCATGCATAAATTCATATCATATGCGGTGCAATGGCATATAGTAAAGTAGTGTACCAAGTCATTGCCATCTTCTATATATATTATGGAGTATGTATGAACATATATGTACCTATGATGAAGTTGATAGACGGGCAACGACAATAACCATAACGAGAATAACAATAATAATAATAATGATGATGGTGATGATGATGATGACGACGACGACAATATATAAAAGTAGATGTAGAAGTAGGTATGTACATATAGAAAATAGCTTATATTTGATGGCTGCGCTGATATACTCTACTCTGGAGCTGTTATTTATTATGATGAAATGATGAAATTGTCAAGTAAATCATCATAATCAAGAATGCACGTATACAATTATGTATACTATGCGAATGTAAAATAATGCAACGTGTGTAATATAACTAAAAACTAAATAGGCTTTTATCATAGTTTTTTTTTTCAAGAGAGAGAGAGAGAGAGAGAGAGAGAGGAAGAAAAATGAGGTAAAAGAATAAAATTATTTTGCAGTATGCATGCACTCTGACTGATTATAAAATGCTTTGGTTCTTTTTTTTAAATGTTACATGTTTTTCATCTGTTTTACATAAATAAAAGCTTTTTCAAAAATCTAAAAAAAATAAGGGATGAATATTTTCTAATTTAATGGTAGTTGGGTATATAATTACTCATATATCTACATACTAGTATGTACAGGCTACAGGGAGATAAAAAGAAATCCGACTTCATGTCATTATCATTGTCATTATCATCCCATTTTTTTTGTGTGATAAATAAAAATTTTTTTTAAAAAAATCGTTTATACAAAACTATATAAGTACATGTACATACATACCTACACACTCCTTTCAACCTCTCTCCTTACACTACAATTATTATCAAACATCTACATGCGGATGTGTGTATATATCTACATATGTACATATACTATATGTATATCCTTATAATATTATAATTTTAGGTGAATGCTATGAATTATTATTAAGAATAAAAGTTTCTGGATTTGTTCTGTTTGCATTATCCTTATTCGTGAAAGCATATAATCATATACTCGTATGATCGTATTTATGAGGTAATATACAATTACAATATGTATAGACTGTTGAAAACAAAAAAAAATGAACTTGAATGAATTGCTTTATATGAGTTAGCTCTATACGTCTGTGTTAAAATACGTGAATTTTTGTTTCAAAGAATTTTTCAATCCCAAAGTATTTTTTCTTCATTTTTTAAGGATAAATAATAATAATAATTGTCAAGAGAAAATATGAAAAAGAAAAACGCAAATTTTTAATACAAATATACATACCTATAGATTGGTGGTAATGGTGATATTTTTAATTGTTCCATTTTTTTTCCGTTTGTTCTATTGTTCCAAAAAATTACATATACATATGTACATAATTCTGTGTTTCAACAAAGCTTGTTGAAATTGAAATACTTTCACGTAGTACATGTCTTCAATTTTCAATTTTATACAAAAAAAAAAAAAAATGAATGAAAAATAACAAAAAGTTTTACAGACATTTATAACATTTCGACATTCGATGTTGAGAAGGATAATTATAATGACAAAGCACAGTTTCTGTCTGATATAGTAAAATTGAAAATACGGCATAATGTATGGAAAATATACATATACAATCACATACAATATCTACTCATGTTAGACGACGAAAACAAAAAAAAATACCACCCCGTATTTCAAGGATATATGTACGATTATTATGAGAAAAGAAACGAAGGAAAAAGAAAGTCATTGTATACATAATAGAATATTATACACATACATACATATATTATTTTTGAACATATAAAAAACAAAACGAATACAAGGAGCAAAGGATTTAGTATATGTATAATAAGTATATAATATATACTATAGCACATTATCAAAGCTAGAGTATTTATTTGTATACCTATACATTTACCATACAATTTTCTGTTCGGTATTTAATTTGCCTTATAACCTTTATGAATTTTCCATTTTGAAAAGAATTGTGATTATCAAGGCTAAAACTAAAAAAAAAAAATTGTTAAAATGAAATTGTTATATATAGTTATCATCATCATTACCATTATCATCATCATCATCATCATCAACATCAACATCAACATCAACATCAACATCAACATTATCATTATCCTCATCATAAGACAAGACCAGAAAACAATTGATTTTCAGTACAGGAATAGAAATACAGATTGTGCATATATAAATCAGAATCAGAATACACAAGTTACACAGGTTCATTTCAAGTTTTAGGGCTATTTTTTTAGAATAATTTATATACACAATCAATACATTAAAACATAACTACACAAATAAATGTATATAAAAAATATCATCATCATTATTATGTGCGTATTCCATTGCCTTTTGATCATCGCACTATATAGTCGTATAAATCGTATCATCATATTTATACAGGGTGTCCGGACTCGGGTGGTCAACCCGTAAACACTAGATAGGTCTCATCGAGACAAACAAAAAATCGTTCTATCGGCGGGGGTAGGTAATCTTAACCGTTTAGTCGTTAGAGGACGATGAAGATTTTTCGCACTTACTCTACGAAACACCCTACAACAACTACGGTGTAGTAGCTAGAATAGTATAGTCTAAGAAAAATCTGTAGGAAACACTCCCCTCTAACTAATAAAACCTTACATGCTCCTCTACGTCTTTCAAGAGGTATTGTTTTTTAAAATCAGAATCTAGTGATTTTTTGCCATTTTTTTCAAAGAAAATACAGACTGTTAAAGTACAGCGGCCTCTACATTAATTTTTACCTACATAAGCAGGAATCCCGAAAACATACGGTTCATTTTTTGTCTGTACAGTAAAGGTTTATCTCTTACCATGGCAAATCTCTAAAATGGCAAAAATTACTAAATCTGATTTTGAAACACAATAATTCTTGAAAGAAAGGACGTAGAGTATCATGTAAGGTGTCATTAGAGAGAGAGGGGGGAGTTGCCTACAAATTTCTCTTAGACTACTTTATTCTGGCTACTACACCGTAGTTGTTGCAGGGTATTTCGTAGAGTAAGTGCGAATAATATTTATCGTCCTCTAGCGGCTAAACGGTTGAGATTATCGATGTTGTAGGATTTTTTGTTTGTGTCGATGAGACCTATCTAATGTTTACGAGTTCATTACTCGAGTCCAGACACCCTGTATATGAGATATAAAGCCTGATTTTTTGTTAATATTTTATACTTATATACTTTACCCATACATGCAGGCATATACATTTGTATGCACATACATAGTAAATACTTTTTTTTTGTAGATTCTATAGAATCAAATAAATAAGGACAGGGTGTTGTCTGTGATCCCATTCTACACTACCATTATATATTTAATGATGTGCGATGTGTGTATATGATGGTATTTTTTTTTGTATATTTATATATATTTATTTTTTGAAATTTATATACATGAATAAATATATTAACACATACTTATACATATGAATATTTTTGCAAAAATTATGTATGTGCAAATAATACTTATATTTCATTTAGTGTATATGAAATGATTTTGATCTATATATTTATATCTACGTACATATAACTACGAGTATTTATAAAAAGGAATAAATAAATAAATATGTATATAAATAAGAAACATGATAAAATGTAGAAATTGAGTTCAAGGGGAGAAAGCATTATTTAAGAGAGAAAAAATAAAATAAAAATAAATTTTTCTTCCTTTTGGTGAAAAACCAAATCTTGTTATGTATACCAAAGTACATGGTACCACAGTACATAAAATATGCATATCGAGGGTTAATATGTGAAACCTCCTAACTGGAATCTTCACGAAATTATGTTTGTAACATTTTATGGTCTAATATGAATAAAAATATAATCTCTGGTATATCCAATTTTTAAATACCTAATATTGATAACTTCAATTTTGTATTGAATGTAAATCCTGAAAACTACAAATTTCTAATAATTTTCCTTCTTCAATAAAATCTCATTTTTGAAGTTACGAAGTATCATACATTAACCCTCGATATGCATTCTCTGAATTTTAAATATAGGTATACGGTCACATAAAAATATTCATCATAGTATAAAATATTTGTATTTTGTGTCTGTATATTCATATAAGGACGCTTTCCCTACCCTTTATTATTATATAACTACTGACTTATAATTTTCCGCATTTTCCTTTATGTACACACACACACACACACACACACACAAGATACGATTATATACTATGTACAATGTGTAAGTGTAACGGTGTAACTGTATATTTTTTGTACTGCATTTATTTGTATAAAATCTTCACTTACACATACACCCATTTTTTTTTAATTTTTAATTTTTTAAATTGCGTTGCATACTCCATAGCCATACATTGATACATACTTTATATATCTACATATACATATGTATATCTTGTAACGTCTGAACAGAGTATTAATACATATGTACCCGTATTGTATTTAATTTGTACATGATACAGAAAGAAATCAAGAAAAATAAATAAAATAATTTTAGATTCAAAAGGGATTTCTATACAAAAAAGTAACGAGAGAAAAGTTAAAGGAAAATAACAAGTAACTAAAAAGAAAAAAAAATAAATTCATTTCTTTTAAAAGAAAATGTTAAAAACTAATACTTGTGTACATAAATGTAAAATCTACTAGTTCTTTCATATATAGAAGAAAATCGGTATAGTAGAGGAAAAAAAATTTCTTGGTAAAAACATTCAAAAATATTCTTGTCTACCAATTTTTCCTTTTAACATTTTATTAATTTTTTTTCTTGATTTGTCATACAAGTTTGCTTGTCTATTTTGATTTTTCTTTTATTTTGTTTAAGAAAAGTAAAAATTTTTTTTATCCTTTTAAGTTTTTCGTAAATTTATGAAAAATATTTTATATGAAAAATTCAGCAGTCTTTTCAATTCAATATTGATCTGAAAATATATTCATACATACATAAAAATGCATATATACATGTAGAAAACGAAACAAAAGTAATAAAATTACATTTATAACAACATAAATGTTATATGTACAGAAAATAAAAACAAAAATAAAACAATAAAATAAATAAAATGTAAAAAATAAAACCATAATCATAAATGTATAACAAAACAACAATATACAATTGTTTGAGACTATTGACCCTTATTTTTACCTTTTCCTACCCCATTATTGAATCAGAGCACTTTTCCTTATTTTAAAGCGAAATCAGTTCTATATAATTGAACTTACATTATATGCGTGTATATCTATACATACATACATAACTATATCATGCATCTATCGTATCTCGTATATAATCAGGCGACCGACAGGCAGAGTATATTGCACATATTTATATTCCATCTGTGTATATGTACATACATTGATTCACATAATCACATAGTAGTGCAAATATGCAATGAGCAATGACACAATATAAAGTACATAATACTGCTTACTTTACTATAATATATGTATACTAAAAAACAAAAGTAAATAAAATTTTATTCGATAAAATAGCTTTTTTATTTATGTATATATTGTACATTCTATTTTATTATATTTTATTTACAAACATACATACACAAACATATGTACATGTATAGACGCATCTACATCTTCATCATCATTCTATCTATCATTTGTCGCACTGGGTCGATATTCGATTCTTATTCAAACTTTGTACATTCTGAACAGTCAAACCAATTATTATTATGTACATAAGTATATAAACTTGGTGAAAAAATTCATTTTTTTACTTTATTTATTATTATTATTATTATTCTTATCTTCTTCCTCCTTCTCTTCCATATTTATTTTTTATCTATTTCAAATAAATAAATAAATTAAAAAAAATATTATAATGGAGTTCAATATGAATTTCATATTGTTATATGGTGTAGTATAGCATAAAGGAATGTCCCAAGTTCCAATGCTCCAAAATATTCCAGAACAAATAGAACAATCAACCGAAACCGACCGATAGATAATATATGTTGAAACGTATACACAATGTAAAGTGAAAATAATAAAACAACCATAACCATTTATACATATCTACTTGTACATATCATATTCACATATTGGTATTATCACCATCAGTTCTCACTGTTCAGGGTATGATGATGATGATGATGATGATGATGAAAATAAATATAAGACAAAAATTTTTTATTCTCGATTATTTCTTTTTTTCCTTTCTATATTATTCTATAATTTTCCACATTTTCATTTCATTCGTTCATCTCTAGTATCTAGTATGTATTAGCTCCATCCATGAAATATCACGATATCATCGTTTCAGCATCACCAGCACCGTAAATATGCATATGATGCATCACTCACTGTATCACCATTCACCAGTACCACCCCACCCAACCTCTTTTTTAAACTTTCGGAAAATTCGATGATACAAATGCATACAATACATCCCTAACATACTGTATTCAATGCAGATTAGTGTGTGTCTATATTATACGTGTATGTTTTGTTAGTTGCATGTTTTTTTACTGCTGTTTCTGCTGCTACTGCTATTTCTGTTATTTCTATTTCCTACACTATCTACACTCTGCTATAACTATTCATTTATTTATTTATCCGGATCTATTTATATAAAAATGTACATTTTACTACGATCCTATTTACATACATACATACATATTCGTATGTACGGTACATTGTACGTACATACGTACATATAATTTCCACTTTTACACGGTTTGAAAGTTTGATAAAGCGCAGCGCATAAAATTTTATCGATCGAAAGCTGTCTCAGTCAGTTACTAAAATACGGGTCATTGATCCACCAAGAGTTTTCATTTATGTATATGAAATTATATTACATATTTATACATATGTACAATTTGTAAATATGAATTGCACACATAATATGTATATAGAAGTTTATACAAATGTACACAGAGCACAGACATATGAATATGCATATTTGCATGTAATGTTATTATGATATATGAACAGATTTTGTTGTTGGTGTTGCTGGAAAAATGAAAATATAACAACAAAAAAACTAACATACACTATACACGAAATGGTATAGAAGAAGAAAGTGCACTTCAAAAATTACTGTATACCATTTATAAAATTATACGGCTAGTGTATTTCGTATAGAGTTTATAGGTATATGTGTTGTATACATACTCGTATGTATGTAATTAAATTTCATTAAAAATAAATTAGAAAAAAAAAGTGAAATACTCATATGATGTAACTTCACAAAATATCTCTTCATTTTTTAAATAATTAATATTTATACTTAATCTAGCAAGAATACATGTAAATTATTCATTAATATAATTCGAAAAAAAGCGATAAAATTAAATACATAATTGAACCGGCAAATCATCTAGCCAGACAGATACGTATAAGATCCTTATTTGCTTTGTCTAGATTCCGCAATATTAAGTATTTGTGTTCGTTTTTAAAGAGACTGTCAAAATATAATATAACAAATCATAATATGTATACATATTTTTGAAATTCTTTTCGTATACATTACCTACATTATTTTTGAAAAACGAATGAAGACAAAATATAGGTTTTGGATGCAAGTACTGGATATGCATGTATTCATGTATATATGTACATACTTGTAGGTGCATCTATACATAAAATACTCATCATGAGATATTCGTAAACTAGAAAATTAGGGTTAGAAAATTTATCTACAGAAGGAGAAAGGGAATTTATATTCATATAGAGTACCAAATATGTGTAGGTATAAATAGAAATATGCATATAACAATCGCACCTATACAATATTATATACAGAATGAAAGTTACAAATAATAAATGATAGCATGACAACGAATTCATGGCACCATCATGTTCATGTACAAAAGTACTTATACCTTATATAAATGAATCTATATATCTACATATATGTAAATGTTTATGTACAAAAGATATATAACAAAATATCTAAATATGTATATATATGTGTAGAGGAATAGGTATAAATGAAATACACACTCGAAATTTTGTATATGCACATAATATATCTACATAGTATGTATATATTTAGAGCTTATACCGACAAATTTTATGTACATAAATTAGAACTTGAACTTGGGGGACTAAGTCATTACATAAAAATTGTACATCATATTGTGAACTTAAAGATATTTTATATATAGGAAGAAAATACACTCAACAGAAAAAAAACACTGTACTCACATATAGTACATAATGTATATGAATGCCTATATATGTACAGGTATAAGTGTATTTTATGCAATACATATATTTATAAGTTTTTGCATTCCATATTATTCTATACCAATTCTACTACCTACTATACCTACTACTTTAGCTATTAGACCAGGAAAGGAAGCTTTAATATACATATATATACGTACATAATGTACAAGAACATACATAATACTCGTATAAAGGGAGAAAATTCCATACTATAATTTGAATAAGATTATTTTATTTCGATTTGAAGAAAACTAAAATGGAGGAAATGAAAACGAAATGGAAGTTTTCAAATTTACTTTTTTAATGGAAAATTTTTTCCCTTATATCTACATAATACCAATAATACTCACTTTTATTTGATATTTTTATCTATGTGTATCTATGAAATCGAATTCCAGAAACTAAGTTTGTTTTTATTCTTCTGTGAATTGAACAGTGTGATTGTACGTGATCGCATTGGATTTATTTATCAATGCATTGATAATAATAGAAATTGCATGGCTTCATGCATATTATTACAAACAAATTAGGTGACTGTATTATATAGAAATTTCGAATAATACTGATGCCATTGACTTCATTTCATTTTTGATTAGATGCTCTAACAACATTTATGTAACTACTTATACAAATATGCAACACATTATGTGCCTTAATAGAATATTCACATAATTATAATTTAATTCTGATATTTACATATTTGTTAATGTATTATTAGTATAAAGTTAAATATATGTACATCTATAGATTCATTCATTCATTTACAGATTAATATGAGTACAAGAATAATTTTTCATAGTTTCCCTATATATTATATAGATTTTGTACATATGTGCATATTTGAACAACGGATGTATACGTGTAGAATAGAAATAAATAAGTGTCTATATATACAATAATATTACAGTATTAATTTATTTTCATTTTTTATAATTATTTAATTTTATCTCTTTTTTCTCTATAAAATTCATTTCGAACTCTAGATGATATACAACAAATAAAATATAAGAACAGTCACAGAACTTCAATAGGACATACATATACATATAAGTATATATATATATCTGTACTTATGTATGTATGTACATGTATGGAAGAAAAATTTAGATAAGAAATTTCATATACATAATTCATATTTATGCATATGGTAATGAAATTTAAACATGTAGAATATACATAACATACACGCAGACATTATTTATTATACCAGATAAAGATAAGTGCAATATAAAAACCAAAAACAAAAAAAAAAAAGAGAAAAACAAATTCAAGAGTAAAAAAAAATTTTTTATAAAAAAAAAGAAAAAATAAAATTTCTTTTTCCCTTTCACAAAATAAAAAATTATCAATTTTCTACTGCTGTTGCCATCCATGACATGCTGCATGGATTCGAATACAGTACAAAAATTCCAGTAGGTCTCAAAGTTTCAATGATTTAATATACTCGTATACCTAATTAAGTAGGTACTATTGGTATTATATAGATACACCTATTATATAGCTATAATAAATGCAATGTATCTTCATAATGTATACCTAATAATGTACATACATATATATTTATAAGTGCATAAATCTGTATAAATATGTATACATATCCTACAAATAAAATTGTGCATCTATAATATCTACTGCATATTTATGTTTATATATTATGTAGGTATGCATATGCTTAAGTATTTTAATGTACATTTAAATATTAAATATAGTATAACAACTTACACATTTTTGTGTAGTAGAGTAGTAGTTAGTATATGATACACTGCAATAATGAAGGCATAAGCGGAAGATGATTAACCCTTAACAAAACGGTCAATCACATTTAAATGCGCATACACATCATATGAAAGTATGTATCTATTAAATTAAAAATAAAATGAAAATGAAAAATTTAAAAGAAATTGATAAATAACAATAACGTACAGCAACAACAACTAGGTACAACTAGAATAAAAAGTAAAAATTTAAATTTAAATTTTTCTATACTAAATTCAAATAATCAAATTAAATTTCAGATATCTGTCCTCCTATACTTACTTGCATATATGTATAAAATAATACGTATGCACATATGTAGATATACTTGTCTTGTATGCACTCATTTGAGTGTAATTTACGTCTGTACATTATTGTAACTGTAGATATATGTATTACCAAACGTATAATGTATATGTAAATATGTTTTTTTTTATATGTACAAAGAGTATTGTGATATTCCAGTGTGTGTATGGAGTAAAATAATACCAATACGCGATGCAATGAAATGTAATGAAATTAAATTCAATGCAATGCAATGCATGCATCTGTATGTAGAATGTCTTTTAACAATCAACAATCACAGCAAGAGGTCAAGGGCATAAAAATAATTCGATCAACGAACGTTGACTGAGTTTATAATTATAAAAACGTTAGCTATCTATTTCCATATACACGTATACACAAAATACAATGCAACAAAACTATACGAAATACTCTATATGCGATCAAGATGCATTCATGTATAATGCATGTGTGTAAGTATGCATATGTATGTATATCTATGTGTACATTTTTGTATGTGCGTACATATCATGTGTGTATGTTTTTATATTTTTTTTTTTAAATTATCGTCACTCGTCGTCGCATCTCTGATGAAATACCATTGTAAGTGTACCAGTACTACACACACCCAAAACCAACACTTAAAGACAGCAATAACAACAATAACAGCGTAAATACGAAATACCATCAAAAACAAAACAAAAAATAAAATAACGTTAATTACAAAAGATAAGAACGAAAAGATAAAACACAGTCAGTCAATGCACCCCACCACCATCATAATCAATATGGAATGAAAATTTAATTTCAAAAAAACATAAAATTGATCAAAAATTAAAATGTATTTTATGTAAGTATGTATGTAGTAATATGAACGCGAATGAGATTTCTTTTAGTTTTTATTTGTACGTTTTTCATTTTTTTTTTCTTTTAGGTTATTTAGTAAGTATGTATGTAAGTATGTAGTTTAGTTTACATATTTCATTTCATTTGGTCGTTCGGTTAGTTGGTTAATAATGATAGTGATGGTATATTCGTACATGCTATATTTAATGTAGTACTCGTACTCGTATATAACATATTCCATGATGTACATTTACAGATTTACATCAATATTATAAAAAATATAAAATTTTATATTTATGTGTACAACATAACCAACAGAACAATAATAATAATAATTTTTTTTTAATAAAAATCCATATGTATGATAAAACAAATACATATAATAATAATAAATAAGCTAAAATAATAACAACAACAAAACTCATAGAACATTGAAAAATATAAAATGCATTCTCGTATGTATTTTAGTTACAGAATTTTAATACTGAAATATACGTACGTACACGTATCTGATGCATACAAGATCTATGAGTTTGTATGGAACAAACTTGAAAGGAAATTAAAAAAAATCTACGGTCTACAAAACCTATCTCAATTTAGAAAAATTGAAAAGTGAAAAATAAAAATAAAAAGATAAAAAAAATGTTAAATTGTAAAAAAAGAGAAAAATAAGAAATTCTGTTATATTATTTGTTGATCTCTGTTTGTATAGTTAGTATTTAATTTTCTTCTTTTATTTTATTTCGAAGACAAGAATATAGATTTTATTTTTGATTTTTAATGTTACACAAATGTTACATACATACATACACAATATGCAAGAGTATATGAATATGAACTACAAACACAACATGAGCGTACATACCTAATATGGAGTTTTTACTACTAAGATTTTTTCAGAATTTATTTTAAAAATTCTAAGTTACTCATTTTGTATATTATGCTACTGGATATGGTATACTGATTTATATTTTATTTGTTGTCATTTTAGAACTAAGAATTAAGTATTTCTGTGCATCAAAATCGATCAGATACATAAGGATATCTAAATATTATATGAACTACTTATACCATATGCATTTATATATTTATATATACAGTTATGTGATATACAGTTCTAAGTATTCTAAATTTTGAAATTTTTAATATTGTGGGTATTCATTTTTCGTATAGCAAAATTTTTTTGTATTTACATTTTCGATGATAATACGATCCAATTTTGTAAATCCTTCGTGCAATAAAGTTGTATTATTGTATATTTGCTAAATGTTCATATAGGCTTTACAAGGCTTTACAAATTACAACATATACAATTTTTGACTATCTGACATAATGCACCCGTAAAACGAATCAATTGCGTTTACACTACTTAGCATAATATCATACAAAAACTATAAAATTTTATACTTTTGCTACGAAAAATGAATACCCATTTTATTTTTCTTTTATTTATGGATAGGTGCCATAGTACCATCTACTTCTATACCCCCTCTGTCTAATAATAATAATGATGATTAGAAAATTAAAAAAAATATGTAAGTTTTATTTTTATTTTGAAATTATCGTTTTCGGTTTCTATTTTTAATTTGTATTTTAATTTTATTTTTTAGTTTTTAGTTATTTTTTTTTCTTTTAGTTTCCATTTTCTAAAAATGAAAAATTTAAAAATAAAACTTTAAAATATGATCAATATGTTTCATTTCTTTTTTTTAATTTATTTTTAATGTTTTACTTTATTTTTACATTTTAATGTTATTTCCTTTCAAAAACATTTTATTTTTATTTTTCGAAAAAAAAAAACACTAATAAAGACCTTTACAACAAAATATGTATTTTCTTCATTATAAGTTGTAAGTATTTATATTTGACATAGAGTTTTATAAAATGGCTTCCATATTCTATTTTTAAAATTTCATGTTTATAATGTACCTATCTATAAATGTATTACAACAAACAAATAGAGGGAGAAAAATGAAAGCCTAAAAAGATTTATAGATATCAGTCTTTGTACTATATACATAATGTACAATTATAATACAAAAAGAAAATGTAATTTTAACACGTAACAAAAATTTTTTACCCACTATAAAAAATACGAAAATTTTTAAACAGCAGAAACTAATTGTCCTAGCAAGTTATCTGCAATTTATTTAATAAAAATAAAAAGCAGAATGAATAAAACTTGAAATTTTTCAATTACTGCGAGTATCTCGCTGTACCAAACTGGTTTTAGTATGTATTTCGTGTCGGCACGGCATATGAAAAAAGTCGAAAATCTCACAATTTCGGTTGTATGTATACTGACCAATTTATTTAAGTTCGACTTTATAGAGCATTTGTAAGGGACATGGCACTTTTGTAATGTCAAATTTGTTGGAGATTATAGATTGTGTTGATTGTCGATTTATATTTCTAATTCTGAAATGATAATCTATATACTATAAATGAGAAAAAATATTGTTTTTTTTTTTCTAAAATATTTTCTGAATTCTGAACATGATACCAAAGTACCTATACTATGACTCACCATAATTTATTCATCTTACACTAAATTATGAAATGTTTTGATAACTTTATTTTCTTTACATGAAAACAATAAAAATTTGATATTATTGCTTATAGTAATTTATTGAACGAAGACGAAAGAACGATTCTAAAATCATTGCGCATAATAATCTGTTTCAAATATTTTATCATGAAAAGAAAATTTATATGGTCGATTTTAAAATGATCTGATTGATATTAAAATGCGGCTTAAAAATTTTCTAAATATTAAAAAGTTTTATTTTTTATAGTGAAATTTAATAAAATATTTTTTTGACATACACAAAGTATATTTTGTCCATGTTTTCGTAATTTTTCTTTAAGTATTCATCTATCCACAACCTTAAAAGTAAAAAAATTGATTGTGTATAATAAAAAACTACATTATTGTATATAATGTATATGTATAAAAAAAAATAAACTACATCGTATACCGCAGTAATTTTCCTAATTCGATTAATTTAGTCCATGTCTGTCTGAATGGATATATGTATTGTTATTGTAGGTATGTAGTATATCTATTTTATTTTGCATGATATACTTATATTATGATGATATACATTATGTGTATATTTGTGTATTTACAGTAGATACATAGTACTCGTATTTCACCCTTCAAATAAAATAAATGAAATTCATCCCTTTGGAAAAACTAATCAGGCAATTTTATTATTGTATAGAGGTCGATTGTTTCAGACATATAAGAGCAAAAGCAAAAGTATAATAAAAGAAAAGAAAAAAAATGTATATATTGAAAATGGAAGACAAATAAAACTTTTAAATCGCTTACATACATAACATAACATACATATAACATATACATACGTATAAAAATATATAAAATAAAATATACAAATGCAAACATTATACACATATGAATATCGTATTTAGACAGACCGTTGTACGTTGACTCGTATAATACGACAAAGACAACATAAAAAATTGAAACTATAAAAAAGGTAAAACATACATACACATAATAATATTGAAATAAGCAAATAACTTATCATTTTTAACTATTACATCAAGTAGTTGATCATTTAGAAAGGACTCTTCCATGTACGGGTATCTATATTACGTACATACAATAGAAAGTATAAATAAAATAAAATATAAATTCATTTTTGCTATACTCCATTTATAAATGTAGCTTCTTTTTATCATCTTTGCATCAACTGTCCATTATACATTTTCTATTATGTATGTACATACGTTCTCTGAATTTGTCCTTATTTCGTGCACTGTCTACGAAATTGAAAAAAAATAAAAAGGAAAATAAAGGATTGTCAATTTTATACTTTTGTACTCTAGTTTTATAGTTATTATAAGAGTGCATGTATTCAGAATAAATAAAAAATTTTCTTTTTGTTTTTAGAGAAAAAAAAAGTTAGTAGAAAAATTCGTTTATCATAAAAATGGAAAATATCGAATTTTTCATTGTTCATTTTTCATTTTATTTCTTTGTTAAACATTGTCCACAATATTATTATGTAGTAACGTTTGATGGTAGTAGTATAGTTTATGTTTATGTTCAATAGGAATTTAGTATAAAATGAAATGTGTATTATATGTGTGCAGGAAAGAAGAAAAATAAAAAAAAATTTAAACAGTAGACAAAATGGGGATGCAATCAACATACACATTAATCGTTTGAATACACTGCATGTACATATTTTTGTAAATTGTATAGGTACGTATAGAAGAAGAATAAGCAGCACGTATTTTGCCAAGATAGAGTATTTACTATATAACGATATTTAAGTGTACATATTATGTGGGGTTGTTATTTAGCATTAATATGGCAATACGTATTAAACATATCTAATCATCCATAATAATATAATGTAAAATTTTCTTCTTTTCTATCAAATTTTATTATATACGAGTATGTAATTACATAGTTATAAATGTACATAACGTATTATGTCCTTTTAAAAAAAGAAAATCGAACGACAAATATATAATTTCTACATTATATACTCATAAATATAATGTACAAAATTATATATGTATTTTTATTTTCTTTTGCTGTTGTTGGTATATATCTTCCTTTTCCTTATACATATTTTATACAATGTACACTTATTATTTAACTATACATGTATGTTAAATATAAAAAAAACAATATGTATAAATATAGTAAACCAGACACATCGATTAATGGCTTTTATTTTGCATTAAAAACTTACATTATACTTATACATATACAAGAATTTTATACATACACAAATATAAATGTGTATTCATTTTAACTATAATCGCAATATCATATCATCGCATCAACAACATTGCCAGGATAACAAAAAAACAAAAAAAAAAAAAAACAACAATAACGATACAATAATAATAATATAATCTACATGTATTTGTATTGATATACTTATATTTGTATATGCGTAAAAAACAATTTTAGTGAACAAAATGAATTTAATATTTTTATGTAGGTAAGAGTGTACATATATAAAAATAAACAAGGAAAACCAGGAGAATTTTTTCCCTATATCCGTCTGTGATTTTATTTATTTATTTATTTTTATTTTTGTACATAGTATAATTTATAAAAATGTAAAAGAATATTTATACATCAGAAATTCATTTTATTTCTATATTTTTTATATTTTTTTTTTTAGATAAAAATACATACCAGAATATATGTATAATACATACATTATTATATATATACGTATATACATATTACATGATTTAAAAACCTTATATCCTTTTATTCTATAAAATTTTCTTATACAAATATATAAGAAGAAGAACGTGTACATAATGTGCTCATATAATATTTGAAAATCGTTTATATTTATATTTCTTGTTTCATTTTATTTGGTTATAGTTCATTGTATTTTCAGTACATTTTCGTACAAATAAATTTTATAAAGTATACGTATGTACTTATGTACAATACACATAGAAATATATATATACATATAGATGAGAATTATAGACAGATAGAGCGATTAATGGAAATGTCTAGTTCTCGACATATAAGCAAATTTTGTGTTAAATTTTACCATTCCAAGAGTTAAAGCACAATGACCCTATAATATAAAGGTGTATTATGGCTTTCAATACATTCTGTACCAGAATTGTATACTATATATGTATACATATCGATATATGTACATACTTTATTTATTTCGATACGTAATATATACACATCGTTGTATCCTGTATGTTTGTGGATGGATGTGTGGGTGAATAGGTTGAATTATTTTATTTATCATCATTGACATAATATATAAAAATTTTCTAGTCTGGTACCCTAATTTATATGTTGTGAAATTTAACTGAAACACAGTTATAAAGTTAAATATTTATACATACATATGTGCATGAGCGTATATAAATAGATATAGGATTATGTGTGTGTATATGAGGAAATTGAGAATTATTTGAATATATTATGTCCTTTACAGAAAGTAACAAGGAAAATGTTATAATATGAAAATGTCGTACTCTTACTCGTATATATATGTATGCTCATATTTTTGGTATACAAAGGCACAAAGGATATGGGATATAATGTACAATAGATACGAATATAATATATGTGTAATAATTAAATTTATAAAGTCATATACGTGGATATGCATACGTATACTGTATATACGTACATATAATGTAAATGGTCGTTTTTTATATCTTGTTTTCAATTTCGAAAATTAAATTATCGAATTTTATCTTATTTTTCGTTTCGTGCCACATAGAGTATATGCATGTACGCATTATACATCATACATATTTATATGAATATTTTCAGACCAAATTTTTTTTGTGTATATAACTTATACATCTATCTACAAGTAAGTATAGATATGAATGTATACACATACTTATGTATTTCTTTATTAGACACACAAAAAAAAAATTATAAAAATTGTAGACAGAAAATTGAAGATAATACAGATTTTATTCTACATAAATGTACATACATATTTATATAATTTTTATTCGTTATTATACAATACCTATATACATACATAAAATTTAAATTTCTGTATATACTGTACTTACATACCTATACCTATTATACTTAATGTATAATTTATATTGAAAATTTGAAAAGCTGTTAAAGTTCACAAATTCACATTCAATTTTATTCTAAATATGTATGTATATATGTTAATAATGTTATTACATTACCCTATATATACTGCTCGAATAATGTAAATACTTGTATTGGAGTACTAGTATTTTGTACTATATTTTAGGGCAATGTTCTTTCTCATTGTCAAGGGTGTATGAGGTTATCAAACCACATATATGTGTATATACGACGAGTTGAACTATTATATGTATATGAACATAGCACAAATTATTAATAATACATGAATATTATGTGTACATGAAAAAATTTAACTATATGATGTCTTGTAGTTGTATAGAATAAGTATATGAATTAGTAAAATTATCTAAAATTGTATAATATGAAAAAAATTAATTTTATCAAATTTTTATTCTAACATTATTATGATGTCCGCGAGTCAATAATGATATTAGTTATCTTGAAGTTCTTGTATGTACATAAAATTATGTATCCTATTCCTATATGTGATTATTATGCAGATAATTTTTTCATTCCAATATAGTAGTTGATATACAACAGTCATATCTCTCTTTTATATATTTAGTATCAGTATCAGAATTATAATTTCCTATGTTTTTTTTATTATTATTATTATTTTTTTGTTTTGATTTTATTTTGTTACAAGTTCATAGCACATTTTTAAAAGTTTCTGTTTTATTTTTCAGTATCATCGTACTATTATCATATCATTATTATACTGCCTGCCTGCCTGCCTGCCTCTGCCTGCATAAAGCTATCCATTGTCATTACCATCACTGCCATCATCATCATCATTATTATATTCAATTTTTTTTATATTTTTCTAGTCGTTTATAGGCAATTAAAATTGTTGTTGCCATAGTTATTTTCTATCATTTTTCAAATATATTTATATGTATGTGTGTGTAAAAAGTCTTTTAGCTTAGAATGTACATAATGCACTTTAGAAGAATTCCAATGTAGAATAGAATGAAAATATTTTTCAGTAAATTTAATTTTCTATAAGTTCTCTTTCGATTTTTTTTTGTATTTTATTTATTTTCAAATACAAGAATTGATGACCTCTTTGTTTTAATTATATACGAGTATATAGAGGTATAGGCTATAAATATTTTGTAAATATTTAGTATGTAGTTGTTATGCTGATTGAATAAAAACATTAATAAGATTCCTATGTTCCTATATAATTTTTAGAATATATATATTCTTCATTTTTCTTTAACTTTCCCATCACATAGACACACATATAGTATATAGTATATATATATGTATGTAATAGAGTTTGCTCCAAGTTATTCGTTTACTTGTTTTGTTGTTAATAGTATTTGAGTTTATGTACAACAAGAAATCTATTATATTTTTCCTTCTTATATTTATAAAAAGTATATAATATTCAAATAAAAGCATATAAATGTACATACATAGATATATATATGTATTCATTTTTGTGCGTTTGTACTTACATATACGTGATAAGAAAAATATAATATTCTATAAATACATATGTGCACGTGTATGTATTTCATATAATATATATTTTGTATGCAAATACTTATAATTCTCCCCAATAGAAAATGTTTACGTTTACTTTAGTCTTTAGTATACAACAATGTGGGCCTATTTTATGAACTGCGTATACACAAGCAGTCACATACAAATACAATACATAGAAAACATACAAAATGTATTTATTTTCTATCTGTTTTATATAGAAAAAATATAATAAGTAAAAAAAAAATAGATAATTTTAATGTTGTTGTTGATTTCTTCTCAACTAAACTAAACTAGTATTTATATTATTATTTTTGTATTACATCTACTACCTTATACACATATACATATATTAAATTATTATTTCTCTTAGTTTGACTATATATATATACTCATAATATGGTGAAATAGAGAATGGAATAGAATAATCTTTTCTAGTATTTTCTTTATCATTATATGTATACTTATATGTACATATTCCCTTAAAATATATCTGCGTATGTATATAAATGTATGTTCGACACTGCATTTTATATTATGTATATTTGTTTATGTTTATGTAATAGTACATTTTTATAGGTTCATTTTCCTTTTTAGTATATTTTATTTTATTTAGTATATGTATATATGTATGTATGATGCACATATGTAGTTAATATACTCAAGAATAGTTTTGTAGATAAAAATGAAAAAGATTTGTTCTAAAATGCATATCTATATAAATATGCACATATGTACATAATATTAATATACACGAGAAGACGAGGACGATATAATAATGATATGATAACTGATGTTATAGGCGTATCATATACTAGATACTGCTTCTATTTCTAGCCATATTCTTGTACAAGCTTAATTCTTTTTGCATCCTCATGTTCTCATATGAAATAAATGAAGATTAGTTCAAGTTTTGTCATTGTATGTATATAAAATTGTAGAATTGATAAGTCTATATGAATAAGTATATAAGTATTTATATGTGCATAAGATATCAATTTTTTTTTTATTTTTTTCTTGTTATATTTCATTCTATTATAGTACATTACATTAGTTTGTTATTCTATATTATAACATTACTATATACATATCTTGTTTTGAAATACTGTATAGTTTTACCACGTTTTGCTATATGTGCTCAAAAATCAAACTAAACCAAATAAACTAAACTACTAACTACAACTACAAAAAAAAAAAAAATAGAAAAAATGTAAAGAATAAAATAACAAAAAATACAAAAATATTTTATTTTCTAACCTTGACTTTTCTAATAGTACATTCGCCTTTTCTATACAAGATAATAATGTAATGCATATCTAAAGAAAATCATGCATACATACAACATTTACGTGTATATATGTATATAAGTATGTATATAAATTATTTTAAACTGTCCATATACTTAATACACACATTTACAATTTACATACTCATATATACGAAATACGACACATCTGCATATACTTAAATGCAACTTATATAAATTCATTTTTATATAGGCATATAGAAAAACTAGACAAATCACTGATGGTATTAGAAATAAGAATAAAAATATCATCTCATGATGAAGAGTAAAATGAAAAGGTGTTTAACATTGAATAATTTTCTAATCATTAAAATATGCAGATATTTCATGTAAACGAGTATAATCTACCTACATGTTTGCATGTGTACATAAATCCACTATTGTATGTATGCATACGTACATATATACATGTTTTATGCTGTTAATGTATGCATAGAATTAGAAGAAAAAGAAAAAAATATCATAAAAAAACAACATACATATAGAATAAATTCTTTCTACTTCTTTTCTATTTTGTCTATTGCAATGTTGATGACGGTCATGATGATGTGATGTTGATGATGATGACAATGATGAAAATGAAAAATTTCACGTGCATAACCATATTGTTTTTATTTTTCTTTAATACACGGAAAAAATAATTTTCATTATACAAAATAGACATGGAAAATGGAATAACACCAAAAGATGTGTTTATTTCTAAAATTGAAGTAGGTTTACGTCTAATTTTTATCATTTTTTGAAAATTAAAAAACAAAATAATTAATGGAATTTTCATAAAAAATATTAAAAATGAAAGTGGTATACGTTATGTAATTATAAAATTTTAAACAAATAAATTTCATACCATTGAAATTATATAAGAATCAATGAATTTGGGACTTTTACCATTTTTACAAATTATAAGATTATTGCTTAATGATTTATATAAAAAAAAATGTTTTTTTTTTTTATTTCAAAATGAGAACTTAAAAAATTTTATTACTAAAGCACATTATAAGTTCATAATTAGCTGTGGTCTGTGGTCATAAAAAAATAAATGGATTCTATACTACTCGTATAATGGTACATTCTTTCCGTATTTAATTTTCATTGATTCGATTATATTTCATTTTAAATGAAAGCTCAAAGTTGAAAAAAAAAATTGTTTCTTTTTTTTTTCACAAATATTTATTCTCCTTTGTGATTTTATTTGTCAAATTCTACTTTTATATAATAAAAAAAAAGTTATCGTCATTTTTATTATTTCATTTCATTTCTTTATTAGTGAAAGAAGAAACATTTGGAAAAAAAAAGAAAAAAAAACAAACCTGGGAAGGTTGTATTCATAAACTGGTCAGACATCTCATTGAAAATCCATTCAAAATGAATGAATGACTGACTGGCTGGCTAGTTACAGACGAACGAATTGAATCTCTTGTATGAATTTTTAAAATTTTAATTTTCCGACATACTCGTCGTATGTTGGTAGTATCATCCATATTCAGCTTTTATATATTTTATCATGTTTGTTAAATCAGTACATGCACAATGGTATAGTAATGCCATAAAATGCCATCATATATAATGCATTGATGTATAGGTATACAAAAATATGTGGATACGTACGCTTATACATACCAGTACAATATAATTGAAATGCAATTTTTTTTATTGAAAAGAAAGAAAAAGTCCAATATACAAAAAAAGATAGAAAAAACTACTTTCCCTGATTGATGTATAAATGCAATGCAATCATTTAAAGTTGAAAGTATGAAAACGAAGCCAACGGACATTGACCTATCTTTTTTCTCGTTCAATTTTTGTTTTTTTTTTTTTTTTTTTTTTTTCGATTTGTGAAATATGCTTGTATGTTCGTTTACTTTTACATCCCTTTATTATTATATGTGTGTATGCGTGCATGCATTTTTTTTGTATCTGTAGCGCACGCATGAGATGACCAACTCTACTCGTATAATAGTATAATATGCTAGAAGTAAAATTATCAAAAAACTATACCGTACCTGCATGTACATACATATGTATGTACTTCATGTTTGTGTAAATCTCGCATTAAATTAACGACGAATTATAGTGATGATAATATGATGATGATGACAAGACAATGTTGAAAATAATTTTGATCACATGTTGTAGTGATTGTAGGTATAAAATAAATTTTATAATTTACTCGTATATGTTTAAAAGTATGCTACAAGTTAAGATATAAATGTGTTGCATACTCGTATGTATGTACAAATAAATTGTGTTCGAATCTTAGAATCGTTCTCGTAAATATGTATAGTATATGTCTGTTTGCCGCCATTGTACAAACACCCATACTATAAATGAAAATTCACATATGCATGTACTTCTATCGTCGCGTCATCATCATCATCATCGAAAATTTTTTATCCTATTGCTGAAAAAATAATTTTTTTTATTGTACCCACCCACCGGGATACATGTTTTATTCTTCATATGTAAGTAGCACACGTAATTACATATAACATATGTATAACAATGTATCTTGTATGAATCCTGTTTGAATATAACGAACGAATCTTTATTCAAAAAACAAAAAACAAAAGAAACTGATTCATACCTATGTACATGTAGGGAATTCATATAATAATGTATTATATGCATACCTTTACCTAAAAATTATACTCGTTTATACGTGATGATAATCACCATCATCATTATATCCATCATCATCATCGCACCAACAATAAAATGATACACAATCCAATTCCTATAATATGCTTGGTTTTTAAAATATATTGAATCGATTCATTTTATGAGCGTATAAGGCTGATGACCGAGTGCTCGTGTTTTTTTGTCAATAGAAAGATAGAAATATTGTTGGATGTTAAAGAATATGTTTGTATGTATCTACTACCACTACTGCATATGTATGTAGGTACGGTGTTGTTTTCTGCACTATATAACGTGCACATCATTGTATGCATAAAATGTACATATAATAAATACATAAATATATATAGTGTACAATAATACATAAATAAAAGTATTCACATTGATATACTTACGTACATACATAGATACATATGTACATAAATACTAAAAAAGATAATAGCATAAAACATAAAATGCAGAATATAATATAAAATTGAAACGATGAAAAATAAGATGAGTGTAGCCAGAAAAATGAAAATCCAGACAGGTCGGTGAAGGTCATTGCTTCCAAAGTTTTAAACTTTTTAAATCTATAAAGAAACCATACATACATATGTATATTTGTACATTATATTCCCATACTCCTTTTTATGTTTCCCTTTTTTTATAAGTATATTTTTGTTTTTGTTTCTTCTTTGAATGGTTCTCAGCATAAAAAATACATACTGTGCTGAATGCAAACATATTTTTTTTGTAGATGTAGGTATAGATGTATAGGTATAGCCATGTATGTATGAATGTGTGTACATGCATATTTCTCGGCTTTGCAACAATGTATCCACATCATATAAAATTTATACAACATAATACCGAGAATGTATATACACTCGTATGTACATGTACATTTGGATATTATCATCCTCATTAAATACATAAAAAAAAATGGCAGTATGATAATTATAACTATAGAGTATTTTTGTATGCACCATAGTACTATATGTGAACGTATTTATACGTATGTAGTCCTCAGAAAATGATCACACTGTTATGTGTAGTAAATTGTACATGCTATATACGAATACAACCCAAGCCAAAACCCATTTACCATTGTCATTCAACCGACTGAGCAAGAATATAAATATAAACCAACAAACAGTCATGGATGGATGAAAATAATCGGTTCACTGTATTATACATTTATGAACGTACGTACATCAAAAGCATATATATTCAATGTATTTCATATACATAGCCAACCTCTTTCCGTTTATTTTCCTATATCCGCATTGAAAGTCTGTTATCGCATTATATTTAAAGAAAATAAATGAAAAAAAATAAAAAAACGAAAAAATACTGCCCTTTTTCTATCCAAAATATAAAAAATATAAAAAAAAAAAATTACTCTTTCACTTGCATGCATATCCTTTTTCCCTTTTTTGGAAAAATCCTTTCTCAAACCACAACATTTTTAATAACATCCTATAGCTGTGTTTTTTGGTAGTTTTTTCTTTTTATTTATTTTTTCATAATTTTTAATATTGCTACTAAGTACTACGTGGGTCTCAATTCAATGCCCATGTGGGAATATAAGTGTGCATACATTTTGCATTTCATATATGTATACATAAGTATGTATATAGTCAATCAAAGCCACCCATTTATCCATATATCCCGTACCTTTCTCTTCTGCATTCCAATATGTATATGGTGTGGTGCATGTCACATGAATGTGTTTGCTTGATCTTGGAAATGGTTAGGGTAGAGCAGTATTTCTACACACATATATATTTCTTATGTAAGAAATATATAAACTCGTTCATATACTAACATAAAAACCTGAATAACATAGGGCTTTATATACTTTATTTATTAGTTTGATACTGCTTTCACCGAACCAAATGAAAATAGGCTAGGGACGTGTATTGTGTGAACGACATATTAAATTATGGGATTGGGAAAATTCACCTCATTTATATAATAAGGTCGTTATTCTGCTGCTGGTGGTGGTGGTGGTTATGGTTTAGTACTTATGGTGATGATGCATAGTATTAGTGTTACACTGGTTTTCCTGCAATACTCCTCTGCCATCAGAAAACACAACTACAAACATTGCTAATGACTCTATTATGCTTGTATTTGTAAATGCACTTTCTTTTGTGGTTGAATACTTTATTCCTCTACTTTTCCATGTACACTACACTACACCAACATTATCATGAACATCACCATCATCATCATTATCACCCATCATCATTATCATCATCAGAATCAGCATAGTCAGCTCAAAATACTCGTATGATGTATGAATATTTGCGTGTATATGTGTGTGCTTCGTGCACTTCATAATAAATACATATGAAATGAAAAGCAAATACAAAGAGCTTTTATGTACATCATATGTATGTCTAGTCTAGACCTTGATCGTTCATTTTGCCGGATAAAATTTCAATGCTAAGCTATGTAAGTTATAAAAATTTCACTCTAAAAGCACCAATACATACATAATGCATACTTGCATATTACAAATACCGAAATACACAAATCCAAAAAAAAATTATACAAGTTTATGTGTATGTTTTATAATTTTTATAACTCTCCCATTTAAAATTATTGCTATATTTTTTTGTTTTTCCCTAGAAAGTTGTACTACTTGTACATTTTATGTGCATCATAACACCCTACTTACCCAGTCTATTTGAAAGCTTTTAGCCGACATTTAAAGTAAGAGAGGGTAGATGTATAAACAATATGCACTGTATATAATTTTTTATATTCGTATACATGAGTATGTTTATAATAAAAATTACGGAACAATGACATTGACAATGCAGGCAATATTTTTATGTACATAAGTACATGTTATATGTGCTCATAATTGTGTACAGTCTAGCTCATAAATATTACGAATATGAATTAATAATAATCATTCATGGATTTTTCATTTTTAATTATTTTTATTTCTGTTTAAAGAAGAAAACAAAATAATAGACCACCATACAAAACAAAGTGTAATTAATTGCATTTTTGTGTTTATTATTATAGGAAAGAGTTTTACTTCATTATTATCATTAGTTTATTTCTCATTTTGCTATTTTCAACAATTATTTAGAGAGAGAAATTCGATTTTTGATTTTAATTATAAAACATGCAAAATTATTGTGCACTTCATTTAAATAATAAAAAAAAATGTTTACAGTATACAGTATAATGTATATCAGCACATAAATATCCTATAAAAAATTTTGTTGTGTCTATTTCGTGTCATTTAAAAAATAAAATGAAAATTTTATTAAATAAATACCCTTCCAAATTGTTCCAAATGACGAATGTATATGTATGTGTGTACACTAAAACTAGCACAAGAATAAAAATTAAAAGAAAAAAGAAAAAAAAAATACGATAATTTTGACTGCAATTTCATGATAAGTGTCTATTATTAATACCCTTATTTTGTAAGGATTCTTAATGTATATTATTTTGTTTAATGAATAGCGTGACTATGAGTTATTCACCTCAAAATATATTCACATACACTCAAGTATATTAGAAGTAAGTTCGTGTAAACGAGTAAAACTAATTTATATTTTTTTTATATATACTTAGTTTTTGTATGCAATACATACTGTTTACTTTGTGTGTACTGCCCTGTCTGAAAAGTATAATTATACACACAGAAATAATTGTAGGAATATGATTTTGACTTTGTACAATAAGTAACTAAGAGATAATTTTCAAAAAAATATAGTAAATAACTTGAATTACTTTTATCCATTTTTTAAAAAAATATACATAAATATGTATATTATATTATTAAAAGATGCTGTGTAATTCAATTTTTAATTCAATAATCATAAATCTTAAATGATTATATGTTATGGATTTCGTCAACTCTTATATCAAATTAAGAATTATATCGATGGACCATCCCCAACTCTACTTATACTTATATATGTGTATATATATGCACATATATGCACATAATGCTAATAGTTTTATAACCACATAAAACAATATACAAAGTGCGATACACATTTTTCAATGACTCATGGAGTTTATAAGCAATTTTCAGTATTTGCGTGTATCCAATTCAAGAGGGTGGCATAAAGATGATATTACATTAAAATTAATGCATATGAGTTGTATGTACATATGTACGTATTTTATAATGTACATTGCATGAAAACAACTCATTTCATTCAAATACAAATAAGAAATAAATAAATGAAAATAAAAATGGATAAAATAAAAAGGATATCTGTGCACAACTTGTTATGTAAGTGAAAGCTTTGACCTCTTCTCGAAAAATTGTACCCTTATTTTATGCTCAAGGATATAATTTTTCACCCTTAATTTTTTCTAACATAAAAATGTGTATGTGTGTAAATATTTATTTATTTATTTATTTTTTTCATCACTGTATCACTGATAGTCAACATAGCATTAGTATTAGTGGTATTAGTCAAAGTCATCTACAGTTATATAATGATAATATGTAACTGTTTTTGTTGTCAGTATACACATGCATACATTTTCATATCTTATATACACATATTTTATTTTTAACAAAATTTTATTTTTTTGCTATTTCTCCCTATACGAACTGAGGAAGAAATCGAAAAATGAATTTATTTGTTATAGAAAAACATAAAATCTTTCCTGAAAAAAATTTTATTTCTCACTTTTTCTTTTACGAATGTCTACCTTCTTTTTTTTATTATTTTTTTTATCTACAGTGCTCTAGGTGCTCTTATGTAACAATATGATAATAATTTTATAAACGTGTTCAAAAAAAAAAAAAAAAATAGAAGTTAAGAATTTATCACGTATCTCTAAATAGGTATGTACATATTTTTACATATGTAACATAGCATCTAATTTACATATGCACATGCACATACATATATGAATCATGAAATTCTCTGAAATGATTATCCTTACAACATATTTCGGATTTCCTTTTGCTTTTGTTTTATTGCATTTTAAGAATAGAACATACAGAAATGATACTTTTTTCAACCTGACCACCCTCTTAATATATTTTTTTCTTTGCATGCATATCTATGAATTTGTGTGTGTGTGTTGTATTTTTCACTTTCTTTATTCCATATTCGAGTAAATAATTTATTATATTCTTTTCTGTATAAAAGAGACAATTTTTAAGCATTCAAGCAACCCCTATATCACATAAAATAGACGATACAGAATATTATTTTTTCTATGTTTTACATAGCCATATAAATTTATATATTTATATGTTTGTTTTAAATAAATGTACATTATGTACATAATATTAAGTATAGACAGAATTTTTATTCTTGTCATTACACCCTTCATTGTGTAACTTATGATTGTTGTATGGATGTATGTCTACACATCATGGTAAGTTGACAAACATAAGAGAGGGATGTCGCTTATTCATGAATACTCTATAACTGCTATAACACTGTACATAAAAGCGAGTATACTTATTTATACATATCCAACACCACCAACCACCCATTTATACGTGCATATAATATTTGCTTTCTGTATGTATGTATACTGTTTTCTGTATAATTTCAATGTTGAGTGAAAAATTATTGCAGGAAAATTATTATGGCAGGCGTAATGGTATAAGAGGTAGTGGTAGTAGTAGTTAGTAGATGGTAGTGGTATGTAGTATACACAATATATAATTTCACCATCAAAAGAATCCTAAATCCAGACGTTCGACGCACTTTTAAGATGTGAACTTATAATATATACATAATAATTAATATTATATCCATACATATTTATATGTATGTATGTACATAGTGTTTTATGTGAATATATCAGAATGTATTATTTTTTCATTCATTCATCTTTCATTTATTTACTTTTTTAGCTTCTTATACCCTTTTTGATTGTATTTGTCTCGTATCATTTTATCATCATTTCTTTTTCGATTTTTATCAACTTTATAAATATACTTACAATATACTAGTATACGTATAAATTATAAATTTAAATTTTAACCTATGTAAATTGCTTATTTAAAATTATAATTAAAAAAAAAAAGCTGGACACATTTTCAAATTTTTACTTTTCCAAGAAATTGAAGAAAAAAAAAAATAAAAAATAAAAATGAATTTTAATTTTTTTCGTCTACCTGTATAAAATCATAATATTCACGGATACATGATCTGTTGATCCGAAGTTCCCAAAAAAATTTAAACATACATACAATTTATAAATAATATATACAATACCTATAATATTATTTATATATGTTCATATATGTATTTATGAAAATACAAAAATATCTTACATTTCGTGCTTTATTTCTGGCTTTTCTGGCATATATAATGTACATTTTTAGTTTGATAGTATATATACATACATATGTAAAAAATAAAATCAAAATATATTGTTGATTATATTTCCTTCCTTAT
This sequence comes from Villa cingulata, assembly GCA_951394055.1. Classification (NCBI taxonomy): domain Eukaryota; kingdom Metazoa; phylum Arthropoda; class Insecta; order Diptera; family Bombyliidae; genus Villa; species Villa cingulata. The sequence continues at coordinate 4,875,682 of OX596020.1, read as the reverse complement.
TTATAATTTCATTTGAATTGAATTTATTTAATGGTTTATGAATAATATTTTCGAGTATAATTATGTATACAAATAATACAAACAATATACTACATGCATGAGAATGTATATATACCATACATCCATAATATAAAAATTCTATAACACAGATTAAGAGAATATTATATGTATGTATATATTTTAAATTCATCCCCACGAGTAATATAAATAAAACACATACAAGTACGAATATATCATTTAAAGAAATCTGATCTTGACCTTTTAAGAACAGGAAAATGTAATGTAAGAGTTAATAAAATTTGAAGATATACCGAAACGAATTATAAAATAAACAAGTGAACATTTTGAAGGCCGTCAGATTGTCTGTTGTGTATGCACATATATACCAAAACAATGTAGCATGCTTCATTCAAGTTTCGTTCCACTTTACTGAATTAATAATAATAATAATAATAAATAGCAATTATATTATGTAGTTACAGTTGATAATATGATAATCATTGTTCAATTTATACATATAGTATTAGTATATGCATATGTGTGAAAATACCTATTTTATATTTTGAGACAAATGTATGATAAACATTTTTTTGTTGTTGTGTAGGTATATATATACATATATACACATACATTTTTCTAGCTTGAAAAAGATTTATTTGTATATTATTTGTACATATTTATAAGTACATACACATTAAAATTTTTAAATTTTTTTCAAATAATCAATTAATCGCGTAATGTCTTATCAATTATAAAACAATCAAATCATAAATTAATTGTACTACGTAAACTTGAAGGAAATAGATCGTTTTTATAAATTTTTAATAGTAGGTGATCATCTTCATATTTTTTCTAGTGCATATCGTATTTTTTTGAATCATCCTCTGTATAATGTTAATTTGACTTTTGACAATTTTTGCATAATAATTCATAATTTATAACAAATTCGTGATTTTACAAAAAAAGAGAATGAACGGTCAAACTTTATTGAAAAGTAATTACATAATGATATTTATATATATTTTCATCGTATTATATAACATCTCAAAATTTGATGATCAAATTATATTTCAGTGAAATTATATTATATTATATGATATGTATTTTAACTTATATTACTTTCAAAATCAATGATCAATTTTATTTAATCTATGGAAAATTATGTACATATAATGTATAATGTAAATACTATGTAATACAATTAATTTTCATGATCTTACGGAAGTTTTACATACATTATACATTATTTTTTTTTTCACTTCAATATTATTATAATTGTATAGTGATCTTGATCTTGTGTCACGAGTGTTACAGTTGCATGATCTTGATAAATTTATATATGTACATATATATGTATACACACGTATATGTACATAAAATAATTTTAATATTTATACTCATAATGTATTTTTACTTTTATATTGTTGTACAGTAATAAAAAAAAATAAATAAATACAAAAATATATAGCCTTTAAATTTTACGTTATGCACTGATGCAATTATCACTGATATTCCAGTTATTTTGACTTTGAATTTTATTTATGTATACATACAAGTTACAAGTATATAATATAATGCATTATACCCGTACACATAACATCATTTTTATTACGTTACCTTTATATACATTTTAATAAAAATTTATTTTTAATTTTTTAAGGTCAATTTTTACAATGAATGTAATTTGAGTATATAATTTTTCTCTATAGAGATATACACATATATAACATATAATATTTTTATATTAACTTTCGTATTTCGTCACAGATTCTCACTTGACTTTTTTTTCTACCTACATCTTTTGTTTTTAGTATAGGAGAATGTATACGCATATACGCACACATCTCTAGCAAAAGTTATAAATTTTGTTTTAACTGACTTGCTGACTTCGTGTAGTGATAGGCTTGAGACTGTATCTGTATTTCGTTTAAGCATATTTAAGCTTCAAAGGTAATTTTATTATTATTCGATTTTGGTTTCTATAAGTACCACGGAATTATTTAGTGGAAAGTAATAAATATATTCTTGAATATAATAATTTAACCTTTTTTATTAATTCATATATGAATAAATTGATCAAAATATTGTTTATTTTTTTTTAAACTTTTTTCAAATTTTTAATTTTTGTAAAATAAATTAAATTTTTTTTAATAATAAAAAATATTACATTTATTTGTTTTATGTACATATATACAAAACGAGAAACATTTTTGAAAGATCGTTCTCCAAAGATGTATAGTTTTTTTCAACTTAACTTTACTACTTTTATTTGTACTTCTTTATATCTTTAAACTATAGAGTATAGACGCATGAAATTGTGGTTTTTTTTTTGCAATATAGTATATGTATGCTTTATAAATAATAAAATAGAAATGCATATATAAATATTGATCTCATTTTATTGATTGATCAGGAAATTAAAAACTATAAAATGACTCACATTCAAGAAAAAAATTAATTCTTCTGAAAATTGTAATCAAATTCTAGTATTCAAGATAATCATTACATTCATTTTTAAATATATGCACCTACAAGTGTATATGCACCAGAACATACTATACTTAAGCATTGAATATGTAGACAATAAAATCATTTGTATCGAATAGCATAGATTTATGTTATTTACATTATAAATACAAATTTTTCTTCTCATAATTTCGGTTTTTATTGATACGATTTATTCAATTATGTATTATATTTCTATTGTGCATGTACTTTGTTCATTTTTCTTGTCTTGTCAATTAAAAAAAATTTCCATGTAAAAGATGATGATTCACTAAAATTATAAACTTGAATTGACAAAAAAAAAAAACAAAAACGAAAAAATTCATACGAAAAATTTACTTAAGGTTAAGAAAGTATCAAAATTAATTAATTTCATTTGAACTAATAAAATGATTTTTTGTTTTTTCATATTTAAATCAATAATACATAAATTTACGATAAATGTATGCATGTATGTTTTATGTATATACATACATTTTACATTCATATGCTATATGTATATGTATTTCCTTTATTTTCATTTGAAAAAATAATATAAAAGGTCAGTTTTTTAAATAAAGTTATAGAACAGCATTAATTGTACAATGACTATATGGACTCGTTCATATTCATTGTGCATTCAAACGGATAACGAAGTAAATTATTTCCATATGCGTTTAAACTGATAAATTTATTTACTTATACGTATATATTTATGTGTAGCATTTTGTGAATATCTACATATATGTCATGTTGTATTCCTTTCATTACTTTTGCTTTTTTTTTGACTGATAATCAAATAAACCATATTCCAACAAACGTTCCATAAACGAGTAAATATGTATACATACATATATGGTATACATTACATAAATTTTAATACATACTTTCTGATTTGAAATTATGAATTCATTCTGTCACAAATTATATGTTATGTTAGATACGTTACGTATGTATAACACATAAGGGCCCTTAAACTTATATACATATATGATTTAAAAGTCATCACAAAAAAAAAACAAACAAATTTTCTTTATTCTTTTGGTGATGATACTAAATAGTGACATAGTATTAATAGTTTTTTTTTTTGTTTTCAAATATTCTGTAATTTTTTTTAAGCATATACACCCATATAAATATAATGTGCATATACTATGTAAATATGGATAATCATTTTTAATCAAATTAAAATCATTATTATTCATTCTGTCTTTAGAGAATGATAGTGACATGATTTTTTTTATATATGTATATAGTGATGACGTTGATTTGATTAGAGACTGAAATATTTGTATTTACATTACATAAATTCATAACATTATACTTACACATGAATGCAAATATGCGGATCTTCATATAATATTTTATACTCGTAAATATAGAATCATTGACCGCCTACAATATTATTTTTTGTTATTTTCATTTCATCTTCATATTGTGTCTACTCTTCCTAAACTATATAATTTTATTTATAAACATATTCTAAATAATAAAAATAATAATTTTTCGTTTTTGTCGGCATAATACCTACTCGAATGCATACGGTCCAAATTTATATTTACATATAATAGAAGTAGGTATGTAAATTATATCTACACATAATATACATACTTAATGTATTCGTAAAGAAATATAAATGCTCGTTTATTCCGTTTAGTTCATTAATTCTGTCATATTAATTTCACTTTATTGTTATACAGTAAGTATAAAAACATACATATACGTATATACATAATATTCGTATTATACTGATGTACATTGTACATACATATAATATACGACGATTACATATTGTGTATTCTTCGTAAATTTTGATTATGTGTGACCTCCAAAATTCAAATAAAAACAAAAAATTAATTGTATACATATATAAAAATGAAAAAAGAAAATTATAAAAAATAAAAATTTTTCAATGTCAGTATGATATCAGTTCAGTGACCGAATTTTCTGCATCTACAGTTACATATATACGAATATACGATTATACGAGTACACAAAAATATTTATATTAAGGGTATTCACTTATATAGGTAATAAAGCAAAATTTATAAACTCGTATTAGAGTAAATTTACACATTTTCATTATCATTTTTCTGGCACGGTAACTATAGGCCCAAAAGAGATTATAACCTTATCTCCTGTGTTATAATCTTATTAGGATCCTTATCTGTATGTATATTATAACACAGATAAGGATCCTTATATACAGTACCTCATAAATGAATTACACGACTAATTTAATGTAAAAAATGTTTCATACAAAGCTTTATAAAAGCTTATAAATCGTGTAAAAATCCACCTTTCTATTCGGTTTTTGTATTTTACTACATTAAGTGAATACCCTCATCATATTTCATTATATGTGTGTATATTGTATAAGTAATGACAACAATAACACCAAAATATGTAAATAGCTTTTAATATATTTCATTTGAATTACTTTTTAATGAAAACAAAAATAAAAAAAAATGAAAATAAAAATAAAAATAAGAATGAAGAAAATAAGAAAAAAAAATTTATTTTTATTTATAATTTATGAGTATATGTAAAGTACGTAAATATAAAATGAGAATTGTGTGTAAATTATATTCATTATTTGTTGCATTTTAAATCCAGTAACAATTGTAATAACAATAAAAATATTAATAATAACGATAATAAAGAAAAGAAGCAGAAAAAAAAAATTTTTTTTTTTTTTGATTTGATATAATGATATGAAGTGAATTACAAAAACGAAAATGATGCTATAATCTATAGCAGAGAGACAGAAAGTTGACGAAATGATGTTTATAAACTTTGAAAATAGCCTATTTATGTACAAAATTATCATTTTGACTGACAGCGATTTACCATATAGTCAGTCGTCAACCATATTCAGTCATGTAATAATTATTATATTATACTTAATTTATATTCGAAATAATTATTATCTGTTCTATTTGAGTTTAAAATTTTAATTTTTTATAAACTTTTGCCAAAACACAATTATTAAGATATCAAAAATGAAATTAATTAGCACTACAATACACCTACCCACATATACAATTTCATTACATTCATCGGTTTTAAGTATGCGTAACAACATTTTGTAAAGAATGTAAATTTCAAATAAAAATAAAAGTAAATAGAAGATGATATTTTTCTGAGCATAAAAGGCGATTTCAATTTATTTTATATTACTTCTTGATTGTTTGGTATAGCAAACTTTAATTACTCTGTAACTTTTTCAAATTTGAATTAAAAAAATTTGAAGGGCGAAATAAATTTTTTAAATAGTTCATTGTATTTTTGAATTAGAGCCTGGACAAACTAAAATCCGTTTTTCAAATTTTTCATAAACTTACTCTAATTTTGTTAGGTGGAGTAGGTTTTAAGTGGAACGAATTACCAAACTGTATAAATTAAAATTTTTGCAGGTATTGATAAGATCATTAAATAAATTAGAAGCTCAATATTCTAAATGCAATCAGTTTTTATATGCAGTACAAGAACTTCAAAAGAAATTTATGTTTTTATCACAAACATAAAAGAACGTTTTTTTCCTTCTTTTTTGATCCTTCATTTAAAGCAGCAACAATAACCTTACACTTCGAATACAATATAAAATCATATATTAAAAACAAATGTATATAGCATTGTTTCCATATTATGTGTACCTATGTGTAGTAATTCATTTCATACTTGTATTTAATATATGTAGTTGATGATACACTGTTGACAAACAGATTTATTCAATGAGAAAATGTTAATGCCTTCTGAATTATTATTTTCTTTATATTTTTTTTGTTATCATCAATACAATGTTACACAGAAAAAAATTAAATAATTAAAATAAAAAAAATTTTTTTTAATACATATGTATATTACATACCATACAAATATACATATGTACAGTACAATAAAGTATGATTGTTTATTTGACACTTTATTTTATGGTTTCTCATCTTTTTATTCTTTGTACATACTCATATGTGTACGTATATACTATGTACGCATATTTGTATGTAAATATATGTATATAGATTAAATAGAAAAATCTTTATGCACTTTATCCAATCAAGAGATTTCTCGCTTTTTTTATTGTTGTTATTATTTTTTTAAATAATAATTGTTTTTAATTTTTTTTTTTCTTTAAAATTTATTTTTCATTTTTTTAAAAAAACGAAAGTATGAGGTATTATACGTATTTATACGTACGAATATATAGAATTCTTCTTTTATCAGCAATAGGTACCTCAAGAGAATATTATGAGTATGATATCTATATAAAGTTCATCAAAATAAATATAAATGAACAAAACAAAAATATAAATACATACATTGATACATATATGAATATATCTACTAGTACATAATATGTATGTACTTATAATAAGAATATGTAAAAAAAAATAAATAGAGATAAAAGATTTTTAAGTCGTCGCTCTCATATAATAATAATAATAATAATAATTCTCGTCAGTTATTATCGTTCATTTAATTTTTCAGAATGTCAGACAATTAACATATAGAATTGTGGGTGAAAGTACAGTACAAATAATGTGTACATACATATATATACACATACATACGTACACATTATATACACAATGATATTGATAGTGATAATTTTTAATTTGTGGTTGTGAATATACAGAATATAGTATATCTAGAAACTTTTTCTATACATATACATATTTATATATGTAAATATTATGTATACATAGTATCTAGCTGTTATAATGAATGTCACATAGTGAAAATAAAACAAAATAATAAATAAAATAAAAATAAAGATTGCTTTTTGTTTTATATCCTGAAATCAAAAAAATTCTTTAGCTACACAATATAACATCTATAATATCTGTGTATTTTATATAGTAGATAATTCATATATGAAGTTATTGAAATGCATTGAGACAGAAAAATTTATTCATGAATATATACTATACATAAGCGAGTAATGTAATGCATCTTTGAAATAATTGTGTGGGAGATGACATTTTATACACTAATTTTTATTGTTTTTTGTTTTTTCATTTGTTTATTTCCTGATACTACATATACAAATACTCGTACTACATAAAATATAGAATTTATATGGTATATCAGAAACATCGTTCATTATATAGAATAAAATATATGCGCATACTGTTTGAAATTATTAACAAAAGTACTTACTTATTTATTTTTGTTGCCGTCATTGTTGTTGTTATTGTCAGGAATCCATTCCAAAACTCAAACATTTCATTTCATTTTATTTGGTTTTATCTCATTCTTCTTGTCACTTATTTTGTCTGTAACTTTGTGTAGAAAAATATTATATTCACCACCTTGCCAACGTTTAATGACCTGTAATGAGGATGATGTTAATGTTCATAATGATGATGATGATGACTACAATGACAGTGATTATAATGATTACCTGCTACTATTTACCGATCTATTCGTATCTAAGTATATTTGAATGTATATGTGTCTTTATTTATTTGTTTAACTGCGTATGCACAGCACTTCCATCTCTTCATATACAACTGCATACTGCATGTAATGTATAAAGGTATTTATTTTTGCATGTATACTTGTCATGCAAAATGCTGATTTTGCACACTACACTTACTAAAATACTAAAAAGAAATGAAAGGAAAAGAAAAATGCTTTTTTTTTCTTGCTCTTGATGTTTGATTTATAAAGTTTCTTTCTTTTTAATTTTTAACATTCATTTTATATAAACTGTAAATTTTTTCCCCCTATATGGATGTGATTGTATTGCTTTTTTTTATTTGTTAAATATAAAATATATACTAACCACATACATATATAATATATTAGGGCATTGACAGTGAAAATATATTATTAGCAAATATCAAGGACTTTAGAAAAATAAATACATATAACAGGAATATATGAAAGATAAAATAAAAAATTTGAATCCTGAAATAATGAAGATAAAATGAAATAAAAAAAAATAAATAAACATATTTGTACATGTACCCATATACATGCGAACAATAAAATAAAAAAGTATAAAGGATAGAAAAATCAAAAGGATAAAGTGAATAAGAAAAAATAAAAAATATCACATAACGAACACAACTCACACATATCCTTCTCTATATCGTGTATAGAAGAAAACATAAATATGGATACATGACTGATGTTGAATGGTACATATCCATCGTATTTTATGCATTACACATATGAATTTTATATATCAAAATTGATTGTATCTATTAACAAATCGTATGTGAATATATGAAAGGATAAAATTCCTTGGCACCCCATAGTCGAGCCAAAATATGTTTTTGTATGTCTTGTATATTTTGCAATATTTATACAATTGCAATACTCTCTAGCTAGCTACATAGATAAAAACATTTTATCATACAAGAAACAAAAAAAACAAAAATGAAAATAAATACATATTATATAGAGACCTTATAACATCATCTTGAATGCAGTCGGTTCATAGTCCTTTAAAAGAAGTGAAGAATACATTTCAAAAAGAAAAAATAAAAATAATATGGGAAGAACATTATAAGTGGAAAATGGTAAATGTATTATATAAAGAATCGTATAACAACATACAAATTTTCCTTTTTTTTTTTAAAACAAAAAAAAATATTTCATACCAACCACCAGACAAACATAAAATCCTTCTGGAATATGCTGATAATTTGAAATATGCCTTACTGTGCACATATAACAGCATATGTATATATATACGTATAAAAGTTTGTATATAAATGTATGAAAGGATCGTATATATGCATGCAATACAAAAGCAAAAAAAAACACTTAAGCTCTGATAATATGAAAAATTGTGAATATGTTTTTGTATATTATATATATATATATATATATATATATATATATATATATATATATATATATATATATATATATATATATGTATAATGTAGAATTTATGCACATAGTATGTAAATACACAAATTTATACAAGGGTAATTCAAAAAATTCCCGGAATATCTGCATCAGTAAGTAACTATCAGACAAACAGTGAAAAAGTTTGGTTATATTTTGAGTGTTTTGAAAGCGTAACTGCTGTGTTTAAAAAAAGTAATTCATATGTTTTTATTTAAAAGGATACAAATACCTGAAAAATTAGGTATTATTAAAACATAGTGTAAAGCGTTGCACGAAGAACATATTGAAAAACGTGCCGAACTTTCACTGAGTTTTTGAACAAATACGATTCAAATCCTGAAGACTTTTTGCACCGTATAGTGATTGGTGATGAAAGTTGATGGTTTGTACGTTAAAAAATAAATCCATAAAAATCAACAACTAGTAAGTGTATTATATCATTTTTCCGTGAATTTTTTGAATTACCCTCGTATATGTATATCATTCTAGTGATAGTATTGTTGGTGATGGTGGTACATAGAAAAATATTTAAAATATAATGCAGAAAGCCATGCTATACATACATCAACCCACCACACGATTTTCAATATTGACTAAGTTCATGTTTATGTATATGCACATACAGTAGAATACAGTAGAATAGTGTAGAGTCAAGTGTATATAATTATGTATGTCCATATGTTTGGTGTTACAAAAAATACACGATATACAAATATAAATACTTTGAAAATGTATATGCAAGTTCAGCAAAACGAACTCTTCTACTTCTACATCATCACATTATCGTCGTCTATCTACATATATACACAATTGCTATAGAAAACATTAAAATTGGAATAAGGGAAATAAGGGTATAATACTCATTAAATGAAGAAAGAAAGGAATTATTATGAAAAATAAATAAAACAAGAGAAAAACAAAACTAAACGTATGAATATGTATGTATGTATTTGCCTGTGTGAGCATAAGGTGAAGGATTTCTTTATGTTATTTTATTGTTGTATTTTTGTATTTATTGTTGTTGTACATTTAAAATGAACATTTTCAGGGGCGGTTTCTATACATATGTATGTAATACATGTATATCCAAGGGCAAGGACATTAAAGCATGCGCATATTTTCATGGGCTTTCATTTATAGTATATCGTAACATTGACAGAGATTGCATTGCATTTTATTTTTTGTTAACAGTATGCATGTGTATAAATGTTATATATGATCGTTAAAGTAGTATATGTGCATATTTTTTAAGGACAAGAGAAAAGAAGAAATTTATGATAAAATACTTGTATAGGATGTACTTACACATTCATGCACTGTTGGTGTATAATATGGGATAGTTTGATTTATTGTGTATATTTTCTTGTATATGCGTTTTATTTTAACTCACCTCCAACCACCCCCATAACATAATCTTTTTTTACATGTCATATATTTTCGTCTATCAATTATATCCTAGCAATTGTTATATAAATATATAAAATATATATAAAGATAAAGATAATGTACATATGACCGGTAAAAAAGGGAAATAGAAAATTTTAAATAAAACTGAAAAGAAGGTAAATTATATAAAATAATTATTTGGGAGTAAATACAAATACTTTAAAAATTATTTTAGTTGTATATGAATGCATGTGTGTGTGTGTGATATATACGAGAAAATTAAGAAATGAAAGTTACTTTTCTTATTTATGTGTATATGAAAAATATGGGTATGGATTCCTCCATACTCGTATTTGTACTTTACTAACTTAGTTAATCATAGGTATACGAAAAGAAATTCGTTTTCGACAAAATGAGTAAAAAAAATATAACTTACATTGCATAAAAGTATTGTAATAAGTGCAATCAAGATGACTGGAAAAGGAAATTACATAGCATTATATTTAAGAAGTTTTTATCTATAAAATTATACGAGAACTTCCAATACATTTCCTATATACCCATTATACATATATTTCCTATATAAGAATATATAAAATACATACATTATTTATTTATTTATATTTACTTACGTATACTTCATTTGTATTTCGATTATACAATGTATCTGATTTAAAAACGAAAATATTTTCAAATATTTTTTCCTAACATTGACATAATTTATTCAAAGTCAGCAATTAAAATTTATTCACATTTTAATTTCAACCTTTCGATTCCAATTGAACTCATCTACTCTGCATCCAACCAAATACTTGTTATCCCTAAAAAACAAATATTCATATTATTTTCAATAATTTTTTTTAATAAATTTTTTTTAATATTTTCATTTTCTGTTCAGATTTCATTTTTTTATTTGTATACCTTAATTCTAATACATATATAGTTATGTATGTATAATTGTTTTTCATCTTACAGAAAAATTATCTACTTTTTAAGAAAACAAGTCAGAACTGTATTTTACACTATACCTACATGTAAGTAATTATGTATAATTTATACATAGATTTTATAGGTACAATATGCAATCGATAAAATCATTATATTTTTCTTTGTTCTAAATCTAAATGTATAAGATGTAAACGTATTTACATAACATTATATTGCTGAAATTAAGCTCCCCTTTTTTCCCACTGCAAGTTTTATGTGTCTTATGCCTTTTTCTATATTGTTTATAATGATTACATATTCAGCTTCAACCATTTATGCATTTTACACAAAAAGTCAAGAAGTCACAAAACATAACACAGAATTATAACTAACATAAAATAAAATTATACATGATGAATGTTTATCATATCCATATACGTAATGTCTGAAAACTGTATGCAATTAAGCCATAAATTACGTTATGTTTCAATTTTAATAATCAATTCAAACCAAGAAATAACCTCATATGCTCATATTGTTGTATTCAATTTGATCAAAGAATAATACATATGAACAATGGGAGCATGTATATTTGAGTATGTATTTATGTGAATATATTGCATTATTTGAACTTGTATTTTGTATATTTTCTTCGTACATTGTCACTACTACATATAAAAAAGTTAGTAAAACGAAACGAACATGACTAAAGTGACTGCGGCTACAGCCTAGCCTAATATATATATGCATATATAAATGTAATTGATTTTATATCAATGCATATGTATCATATGCATGCGTGCAGAGACTAGAAAGTACACATGTATGCGTAAAAATGAAGTTAAAGTTTTCCTCCTTTTTGCCTTGTTTATTTTGTTAAGCATTCACTATATAGCATTATTATTGAACAATTTAAATTATAAATTATACCAATACTATATAATAATGTGATAGAAATAAGCTGAATTTTTTATTTAAATTTCTCGAGTACTATAAAATGATGAAACTATTTTTTTGTGAGTGAGTATCATTGTCTTGGACATCCGTGCAGAGTTTCGTGTCAATTTGGTAAACATACAAAAGAGAGTTTTTCGATTTTTACTGTATGTATGTCAGATTACGTATTGATTCTTCAAGAATATTTCGCCAAAGTTCAACCCATATCGTTCCAGCCACAACCATTGTACTCGCCTGATTTAGCATTGTGCTGTTCAACAAATTGAAAAGACCGCTCAGGGGACACCGTTTCGACTTGATTGAGGAGGTAAAAGCCGAATTGAAGAAAGTATAGAAGGTTATCCCTGAAAAGGACTTCTCTGACTATTTCTATGATTAGAAAAACATTAGCTTTGGCATAAGTGCACAAGTGCATTGTCGGACAGAGAGTGCTTTGAAGACGATGAAAATAATTTGTAGAATAAATAAGAATTTTTCTTTTTAAAACAAATTCACCTTATTTTTTATCACAGTAGTATACTATAATAGGAAATAAGACTTTTACATAACTAGAAAATGTTTTCTCAAGATATAGTATTTTTTTATAAAAATTTTCGAGCAAATTAAAACTAACAAATGTTTTAGTAAGATTATGTTTCTTATACTACCTACATTATGCATGCATTTAATTTAATATAGAAAATACCAAAAACTTCACATTTATTTAATGTAATTGTCATCATCATCCCTTTTTGTTTAAAAAAATTAAATTTATCATATCGCTTATCGAATTCATATTTATAAAAATACACAACAAACGAGACAAGTATGTAGCTCATGATAAAAAAATACCAATTCGAATTCGAACCCGACCTACCTACACATTATTTACACAATCCATTTTATTTTACTTGGAGGATGGAGCTTTCCTCATTTACTTTTACATCACTGTAATAAATGCAATATATGAGAAAAGTTATCATCAGAGCACCGCCAGAGCACCGCTATTCACATTTTCCATTTCCACATGTAGTCGTGTTTTGTAAATGTAGTATTCAAGTTCATCAAAATCAATTACATTACAAATGCATACAAACAATGCAATGGATAAGAAAAAAGCAAAAATAAATGTATACATATATAAAATTCAAATTCGAATTAAAATTCGAGTGAGATAAAATTCGAGCGAAGAGAAAGAGAGTCTGTTGTTTTTTGTTGAATTTGATTTTTTTCGCCTGTGTGTGTACAATGACTCAATAAAAAACTTGAAAATTATGAGAATCCGACCAACAAATATTTTGATTACAACGGTATCAGAAATGTAAGGGGATATAATTTGAACTTGAGAAGTTTTCAATGTTTCATCCTCATTCCTCATATTGTTTTCATACATCTGCAATCTGCATACATATTTACATACTACACCAACGATAACCGGTTTTCCGCAAATAAAAATACAAGGTTAAATTGTTAAATTGAATACATACATAAATATGAAAATGATGCAAACATGAATAAGCTTTGTTATGTTGTAATGCACCGTATGAGCGTATGATAAACAAAACCCTCAAACAAATTTTATAAACATGTTGCTTCTTCTTTTGTTGTATGATGTAAAGGAGAGGTGTTGTAAATCGAACTAGTTGTGTTACAAGTTGTAACACTTCTGTTACTGCTTACGTTACGCTAGTGCTTCTGCTTATACAATATATTTTGTAAAGTTCAATACGAATATGAAACCAACGAAAAATTTGTATGACTGATCACATTATGTAGTTATTAAACTTTAAAGTTCGTCCTCAAATTCAACATAAACATAACACAAAACACCCATCCTACCACCAATCAACTAATTATATTATAATTATACTATTGAATTTGAATTGAGTTTGTGTAATATGAGAATATTCTACTCGAATGAGCGAAAATACTGAGTGGCGCAATCGCAAATGTGTTTCAGTGTTTGTAAAAACAAGAAACAAAACAAGTTGTTTTTATTTTCATAACGATTTTATCACAAATTTATTTGATTTGATTTTCACTTTCATTCGAATCACTGTACACTTACTCTTACACTTACACCATTCGAGAAATATCAAATTGAAGGAAAAATAAGCGTAAGCGAGACTGATATTTGCGTAATCGTAGGTAGCATATGGGTGTGATGTGATGTGAGTATGGTTATTGGTTGGTGTTGCCAATTGGTTTGGTATATTAATTTTCATCATATTCTTTTTTCTCGATTATGTATTAGTTTTAGTATTATTTTTTATATTAGATATAATTATAAATAAATGAAATTCAATAGAACGAAACGAAAGCATGTGTAAATGAATGGCGGAGTTCGGAGAGTAATTTTCATGTAATTCTAATTTTTAAAATGGAAAAACATTTTTGAAATCTGTAACTGTATGTTGCACCAGCAATGTAGTATTTTTGCATTTGTTTTGTGTAGCAGTATCAGTTCATAGTCACAAATTATGCATATTTTCCACCCATATGTATTGTTGTTGTTGTTTTAAAATTGGATGAAAATGAACTTGAAACATTTTATTTCGCCTTACTTTGCCTCTTGTCATTTTCATGATTTTCTGATTATTCCATTTCAATTTCTTTTCATATTTTTATGTATGCATATATATGTATATGCATATGTATATGTATATCATGTATATACAATTTACGATACGTATAGAAAAAGCTTGTGTCGTAACAATGTGTTGTGTTGTGTCGTGTTGTTTTGTTTTGTTCTGTTAAGTTGCATACTAAACTCTACAGTCTACACAGGCTATACCTATAAAACACATACACATGGTAATAATTTTTGAATTGAATGGAGGAGAATTCATATAGTCAAAGCAAAAGCAAAAAAAAAGAAAATTGATGAATTGACTGATAAAGTGACAACTTATGTCGAGTTGTATGGTTGTATGATGTTGTATTTTGTATTTGGTTGTATTTTGAGCAAATTTTGAATACGTATATGGAACGACTAAATGTGAAAAGATAAGTGATGTGGATTTAGTGAAGTGGAAAAACTGAGAAAAAAGGGAAAACAAAAGCCAAAACGTAGACAGCGAAACATATAAGGCGAGAGGCGAGCGAGACTAATAGCAATAGCAATTAGCAATAGCAATCCAATAACACTATAGCAGTGGCAGAAGCAAACAACGCCAAAAACATGACAAAAAACCAACAGAGACAATAAAGCAAGAAAGCTGCAACTGGATAACTAGCAAAGCTAGCAAAGCAAAGCAAGTAGCTGTAGCAATAGCAACTAGGAAAGCAATAACCCAATAACAATAACAATAAGCAACTGGCAAAGGCAAAAGAAGTGGCAGTGGCAGTGGCAGTGCCAACATTTATCATTTATCGTTTATTTAGTAAGAGAAAGTACGGCATAATAGTTGGTTGTTTCTAAATTTTAAGAATAAAATTTCAGTTATTCTAGATTTTTAGTATGAAAATTGTGGAATAATGTAATCGTTATTTTCTCATCTGAATATATATGATTTTAATTAATTGATTATTTGAAAGTGAAAATTCTAATTAATTTAACTGAAAGAAGAAGACAAAAAAGTGAAAAAAAAATTTTTTTTTCTTGGCATGATGTGCATAAAGTATTTCTAATTTGTTATTAAATACGTACAAGTTAACTGACAACAATTGAATTCAAATTTAAACTAAAGATTAATGAACAATCTTATAAAATGTGAAATCAAAGTGCAGTGTAGTGTAAAAATAATAATTTTTAATTACAATTTAAATATTTTTAAATTTTTAATTGTTAAAAAATTAATTTAATTTTCCATCAGTACCTAACATGTGATGAAAACTTAAAAATGAAAAAAATAATTTTCTGTAATTTTAATTTTATTTAATTGTATGTGTGTGTTTAACATTTATCTACATTAATACAGTAAATTAAATTTTTGCTGTTTGTGTGCATTTTGATTTGAAACATGTTATTTATTAATGAAAAACGCATGGTTTTGAAAAATATATTTGTATTCAATATTAAATATGGATAATAACCGTTGCTTTTTAATTCAGCTAGATTATTAAAATATTTTTTAATTTACAAAATATTTAACTAATCGAAAATTTTAAATATTTTTTTTAAATTCTTACATAAAATTAAAGATTTTATAAGAATTGATGAGCCTGAAAATGTGAAATTTACTTGAATCTTGAATTTTAGTTTTCGGAAATTTCTCCTTTTTGTTTTTTATCTACAAAAACTAACATCCAATTAGGTACTTAAAATAGAAATTCATCTAAATTTTGTAAAAATATTTACATATTATATATATAGCTCAAATCATTAATTAAATCGAAAAGTATATGAGTGTGTGTAATTAGTGAGCACATACGAATGCGATTATTTTATTGATGAATACACGTATACATATATATATATACATATATATATATATATAGGTATATATATAAAGTGTTGTGATTAAGAACGTGTCCTTAAAAATTTGTATTAAAAACAAAAAGAAGTGTAAAAGAAATTATTTAAATAAATATAAAATTTATACAAAATAAATTGTGAAAGAGTTGTGCCTTTTTAATAATGTGGATATAATAAGAATGTGAATTAAAATTTTGAGCTTTTTTTATACAACAATAATAACATAAAAAAAAATTATTAGAGAACATCAGTAAGAAAAAATAATTAAAAAGAAAATCAAATGAAAATAAAAAAATTTTAATTGCACTTTTTGGATTATGTATTCTGTATTTGGAAGAAAAAGAGTAAACTAGATATAATACATAGAAAGTTATTTAGTTTACATATTTTTATTTTCATTATTACGAGAAAAAATAATTAATTAACAATAAAGTTAATATTTTTTAATTAATTTCAACATAATATTGCATCATTTGTATTGTGAAAGGATATAAAAAAATTATGTATGTATGAATTTTTTGATCGGATTTAATTGCAATATTCAGTTCATATCTAATTAGATATGATAATTGTAAAAGGAGAATTGATAAAAAGTCATAAGTGAAATAAAATTGTGTTATTGAAAATATTGACATAAAAAGAAAGTGTGGGATTTACAATAAAAAGAAAAAGAAGAACGTGAAAACAGAGATAAGAAGAAAACAGAATTTATTTTATTTTTATTAACCAATAATTAGGATAATATTAAAGAAAAGTAATATTTTTTTGATATTTGCAAAATTTTAATTACTAAAAAATGTGAAATAATTATTATAATTTATGATAAATACATATTTAGTTTATATAATAATTATGTAAAATTATATAAATAATTTATAAATAAATAAAAATAATAAAATAATAACGATATAATACATACATACCTACATAATTATTATATGAATTTCTCTTAACATTATTATATTAATTTAATATATAAGCAGTACATATATTACATATAAATTTTTACTTACATACATTTTAAATTACATTATTATTATTGTATTATATTGCATTCACTATACATATATTGAACACAGAAGGCTGATTATTAACGACTGATTTTTATTTAGTATAATTACACATATACTATATTATCTACATAATATTGAATGCAAAATTAAAATACTAATAAAATTATATATTATGCTGTACATACATAAACTAAAAAAAAATTATTTACTCAAAATAAAAATATTTAATATAGGAAAACAATTGGAAAGAAATCAACAAAATTCAATCAAAAAATTCTAATTTTTTGTTAACCGAAAGTAAAAGAAGATAAAAAAAACAAAAACAAATTTCATTTAAATTTATTTTTGATACATACACATACATGAATAATAATAATAAAAATCTGGAAAAAATGCAGTGTATTAAAAATATCTCAAAGATTATTAAAACTGAACCAATTGATTATGATATAATACATATATCAAATGATAATCAGGATCATCAGCATCCAGATCATCAACATCATCAACAACAATTATCAAAATCTACAACACTGTCTTTATCGTCACCATCATCATTATCATCGTCGTCATCGACACAGCAATTAATATATTCTCAAATTGATCAAAAAGTGCCAATACATCAAATTCAACTGCAACAGCATCAACATCAACATCAGCACCAGTCACAGCAACAGCAGCATCACGCTAATCAGAAAGTAATTCTATCGCCTCGTATCGATTATCATAATAGTGGCAATGGTCATAACAATCATCATCAGAATCATCATCAACGACATTCACGTTCTATTGCAACAACAACGACAGCATCAGCAGCGGCAGCAACGGCAAATAACAAACATTATGCTTTAACGATAGAAACTACGACAAGAGGAAATGCAAATGCAATTGGAAATAGTGTAAGAGGAGGAGGAGGGGGAAAAGGATCAGTGTCTGGAGGATATCATCATAATCACCATCATCATCATAATCCACAACTTCATCACCACCTTGGCAATGATCCTGAAAATAATCAACACAGTCAATATCATAATCGTTCACGGTCATCATCAATTTCACCAATACCATCAACATCTCAACAACAGTCACAGCAGCATCATCTTCAACAACATCACCAGCAAATTCAGACATCATCAACGCATGGAAATGGAAGTACTGGAAATGTGGGTGGTCAACAGATAATAATTACTCGAACTTCTGGTATGAAACCGTTATTGTCATCATCCACATCACCTCCATCACCTTCACCAAGTGGAGGCAATTCAGGACATCAAAATTATCATCACCATCAGCAGCAGCATCATCGTCAACAACAACATATTTCACATCAACAACAACAAGTTCGAGTGATTAGAGATGGTAGATTCTATGATGAGACAAGAAGAAATTCAATTTCTCCACATTCACCACCTCCACTAACTTTGGTTGGTGCATCGTCCTTATCATCGACAACAGGTTCTGGTGAGGGTGCAACAACACGGCATATTCATAATTATGACTCACATCATCAGCAGCAACTTCATTTATCGGATATAAAGGTTTCGTGTTCACCACCTCCATCTCCGTCGCCATCACCAAGTGTTTGCGATGAAAGTGTTCGTCAACAACAACAACAACAACAACAACAACAACAACAACAACAACAACAACAGAATCAACCAACAGCAACAACAACAGTAGCTACTGTAACATGTATTCCACGAAAATACATAATTTCACGCCATGTTAACGTTATATCCTCGAATAAATATGAAATGTGCAATGGTAGTGTTGTGAATAATACATCGATAACATCATCCCCACCTTCTGTAAATTGCACTAGTAGTAGTGGTAATAGTAGTAGTAATAGTAGTGGTAGTAATAATGGCAGCAATATTTGCAATAGTGTTAAAAATAGTGGTATTAATAGTGGTAACAGTAATAGTTCAGGATCAGGATCAGGGTCAGCATCATCATCATTATCATCATCTGCTTCTTCTTCTTCTTCATCGGCACAAATATTTCGAACTCCTGTAGTATCAAGCAGCAGTGGTAGTGGTATTAGCTGTAATACAAGTAATAATAACAAAACATATAATGATTGCGGTAGTAGCAGCAATAGCAACAATAATATTATTAATTATAATAGCGGTGGTTGTTTAAACAATAATAACAATAATAATAATAATAGTGCAGCAACATCAATGAGGCCGCCACCTCCACCACCACCACCTAAAATAAAACAAAGTTCTAGTGCACAAGCTATACCATCAGTTAATATCAGTGAAGAGCCATCAAGTTCAATTCCTGATTTGGGTAAGTTTTTCAACAATAATACATGTCCTTTAAAAATATCAATTTTTCATATACTTATATCAATACATTATATAAATATGTGTATGTGCATATATATACATATGTATATAAGTATTGTGGCATTATACAATAGATTTTCAGTGTCATCGACAAATTGAATTGAATATTATTTTGCTGTCCTGCTCCATCCTGTCAATTTATGCTTCAGTTATGTAATATATTCTATTATGTATACTATGTACTATACATATTTTGCTTTCTAATTATTACGATAATCCAGAATTATCTTAGAAATATTATTGATTAAATTATTCAGTTCAAAATGTAACCGCATATAGTTTATTGAAGGCGTACTTGTACATATACCTAGGTATACTATGACTATGACATCAAATATTAAATTTTATTTTGTAGATACATGAAGAATTTAAACTATA
Organism: Villa cingulata; assembly: GCA_951394055.1. Classification (NCBI taxonomy): domain Eukaryota; kingdom Metazoa; phylum Arthropoda; class Insecta; order Diptera; family Bombyliidae; genus Villa; species Villa cingulata. The sequence continues at coordinate 4,854,920 of OX596020.1, read as the reverse complement.
CAATTAAGGAAAAAAAAATTAAAATGAAAAATGAAAATATAAATATACATAAGTGCATATATAAATGAACAATTATATTAGTAGTATAGAAGAAGAGGGGACGTTGGTGAATGAAAAAAAAACTCATTACAATTACAACCTTGATAAAAAATATTTCCTATATTCCACTTGACTGCCAACCAATGTGCATAAAGTACAGTATAGACATGCATATAGGTGTATAATTTATCTCGATATACATATATAAGATATGTATAATTATGCATTATGCATAGATGAATAATACAATACAAAAAAACATACATATCTATACACAAGTCAGTTAGCTTAGTTTTTTAGTTGTCAAATGTGAAAACTCGATAAACCTGTAATTTATAGTTTATGCTGTGTATAATATTCGCATAATATTCATCTAGTTACACTCGTATATAGGTAGGTAAAATATGTATATATGTCATTATTTATTGCATTACATTATATGCCCATGCGTGCATTTATTATAACACTATGTGAATATACACGCACACATACACACATGCATATATATATATATATACATATATATAATAATTTATATGTATTACATAGTTTGAGAAATTACAGTAAGTAAATGTATATTACATATACATCAAATATTGTAAAAATATGTAATAAGTGTAAATATAAATGAGTAAATTTATACAAATATACTATACTAACTTCAATACTTTACTATACATATAAATTTGTATATTTTATTCAAAGTGCATCGTCTCAAGGAGATTTGGATAATAATAATAATGAGATTAATATACAGGTAATGCATTCAGTCAGTTTCAGTTATAGCTTGTAATGCTTGTAACCATATATGTATGTATGTATAGAGTTATGTAAATATTATACTCACACATACATAAATACATTTATATACTCGTATATTAAATATAATAGTATGTCTATGTATATAATAAGCAGTAATATAATCAGTAAAAGGTAAAAGTCATTCTATCAAAGTCAACTCCTACTAAACAACTGTTCAGTTAATTTACTTTTAAAGATTGCATTCACTCATCATCATAATCATAACAGTTATACATATGTATGTATGTACATATATGTAATGTATATATCCATTTCATGTGTATGTACATATATACATACTAATATATGTAAGCAAAAAAAAAAATAATAATATAAATCTAACTGTACAATCGTAATTTAATATTGAATATTAATAATAAAAATAAAATACGTAGTTATTTGTATCGGTATATACTTAACTTATGTATATGGTTATCATTGGTAATGGAAATAATTTTTTAGTGACGTCAAGTAAAAATTACTATCATTTTTTTTATAACTTATTTGATATACCTATAAGTATATATCACATAAGTATATGTATTTATATTTTTATTTCAACAATCCAAATGATTGTATTGTATGTATATACATACATACACGTACATATTTTCATTTTTTAATTTTTATATAAAATTTTGTAATAATTATTACTCGGTTACAAGTTTATTTTTAATGTAGTGTTTTACATATTCTATAATTATGAAAATGAAATTATGTAATATTACACACTCGTTTTTATTGTTACATTAAATACACACAATATACATTAACTTTCACTCAAAAATAATTTCTTTTTGATTTCACTACATATGTGTATAATGTATAATACAATGCACATGCATATAATATCAGAACGGAACATTATTAATGTTTCGTTACTTAGATTCTCATCAAATTTATGTACATATACTCGTATACTTTATATACTTATGATATGATCTGATAATAAAATAATATAAGATCGAGAGCACCCATATAAAAAACCATAAGAAGTCTAGACTTGATTTTGAATTTTTGTTGTTAAATGGGAATTTTTCATTTCAATAACTCATATCCGTGAACAAAGAGCGAATCATACATACATATGTATTATGTTATTATATTGTATAGTATGTATTTACTCGTATTGTAAAACATTATTTTCGTGGCCAAAAAATTCCATGTCTTTCTGTGTTGTGTGCTCTGTGTCGTTTATTTTGTCCACGGTTTACTACACATTTGAACATGTTCTGTGTAAAATTGGTAAAAAGTAGAATATATAAATGCATTATTATGTATATGTGGAAAAAAAAAACTACAAATTTTTAAAATTGGGTCTTTATTCTTTACATTTAATAAACATTAAACACATGTAGCATACAACATACTAAATTATATATGCACTTGTATACATGTTCGTATGTACATATATACATTTGTACATTACTACATTATGTAAATTGGACAATGTACGATAGTATTTATAGAGTAGTACGGTAGTGCATTCACCATCATTAATTCACTTTCAGTTGCTTTTCAGTCAATAAAATTAATATTTTAACGACATAAATATTTAAGTATTCTATGCATTGAATATAATGTGCATACATATGTATATATGAGCATCATAAGTTGTATAAATATATTAATTTTATAATTTTAATAAAAATGAAACATGAAGTCCTTGACTTTTTCGCAATTATACCTAAGAGTAATACGTCCGCTCGTCATCAGATCAGTATTCTGATTCTTGAAAAAATATTTTTTATTTCGTATGTATTTTTTATTCTGTTTTTCAATTATTTTGTTCGACTTGTATTTATTATATGTAAATATGTATGTAGATTTACATACGTACGTAAACACACAACAAATTTTATTTTGATTCGCTGCTGGTGATGTTTTTATTTTTTTATTTTTACTGTTTTATTTTAATTTATTTACTCGTATTTATTTTTTTTTACCCCAAAGACGACACAATTACACAATTTTTTTTTAACATTAAATACAAAAATGCATTCACATATGTGTAGAATATATTTATTTACCCTTTTTTTTAGATCCAAGGCGTTCATTATTTTTGGTTTTAATTATTGTGTTAGTCATCATTATTGATTTTGAATATACATACCGGATTTCTTTGTTTTTGTGTACGTTTTTTTCTTCCCTGTTTTGAATAGAATAAAAACAACAACAAAATAATGAGAAATTAATCTTTTTTCAATTGCAATTTTGTTTAAAAAATGTAACATGAAAGTACATAATATGAAAGGTATTTGTTTTTCCGGTTTTCATATGTATATCTGAACATTACGTAGGCATGCACAAGTGCATATATGATACATCAACATCATATTTCTAGTTACCTAATATGTTGACCAATCAAATCAATAATAACATACACTTTTCTGCTCATAACAGTGCGTCTTTTGTGTAATATGTGTGGAATTGTATTTCGTTTTCGAGGGAGTTTAAATCATTTTTTTTATTTTATTTTGTAGAAATGTACGCAGAATTTTTAGAGTACATATATACATATTCATACTTACGACACGAGTATTCACATTATGTATATTAATTGTAAAATTAAATGTACACACATTAATGCACCTTGTATATACTTAACTAAATATACACTAATGTTTTCGTTTTCATTTATTTATCTGTATACACATATAATTGTATATGCATGTTTATATATATACATACCTCAGTTACACATACATTATGTGCATGCATATATACAGTACACAAAATATCACTTACACTTATATTCTTATATATACATACATGTATTATAGTGCCTATACAAAAGTTGAAACTTATTGCATGTATAAAAGACGGAAATCATGTATGAAAAAAAAATCTTACTGGGGGCCGCTAACTATTTTTTGAAAATTCGACTCCATTCAATTTTTTTTTTCATTTTATATTTTTGTTCACATTTAATTTTTGTTATTTTGTATTTATTTATATCTTCCAGTTTTTGTATTTGTAAATTTTATATACTGAGATTTATTGAAAAAAAAAAAAATATTTTCATGAAGCCGGATTGTTTTTTTGTTTATATGTATTTATGCTCCTACCGTTGTTATGTTTTCGAAAAATTTTTTATTTTTTTTAAATCTTTATAAAAACAGATACTGATGATAATGAGAATGGTGACAACTTAATTTACTTTACATAAATATTTCACTTATTTTACTACCGCGTAATGATTAAAACAGTCACAAATCTACTTTCATATGTACATGCATGTAGGTAAGTATGCACACCAACAAAATGTATGAATACAGGTATGAAAACAGGCATATATATGTACCTAGTACCTACATATATACGTATATAATGATCACATTATGTGCCCACATTTATAATATAAAAGTTCTATACATATCATAATAAACCTTGTGCAATCCAATTCGACCGATTCGACAAAACCGAACCAATCCAATCATTAAATTATGAAGCAAAAAAAAGTGAATTAATAAATGTATAGAAATACGAGTGTATGTATTTTTGTTTTATTTTTAACAATGTATTGTATGGTATTGTTCTTGTTTTTGTTTTTTACCTATATGCGACGACGTAAGTTCAAGGTGAACTGATCGAGTATGAATATCAACTTTTATTTTATTTACTTAACGTTTTTTTTCCTTTTGCTTTTTATCTTTTTTTTTAAATTTCGTTTTTTGTTTATTTAATTTTTTTTTTTTTTTTTGCATTTTATTCTGTGTATACCGCATTTAATTTATACATTCGCCTATAAAATATATGAAAAAAACGTATGAAAATATGCTTGTATGCATAATAAATTAACGCACATATGTATGTATGTATATAGCTATATTAAGCTATATGGATATATGTAGTTAATGTATATAATCTGTTTTGTGTACATATTTCATTCCGTTAATCAAAAGCAAAAAAAAGGTTATCGGTTTACCTATTAGAGGAAAAAAAATACATTACATATACGACATAAAAATAAAAAATGCATTTTTTATTATCATAAATAAATCACATTCTAGGCAAATAAAACAAAACGAATACGAAAAAATAAGAAAAGAATAGACTTCTTATGGGTAATCGTTTTTTTAATAAACACAAATGGTTGGATGTACTATGTACAAATGCATTTTTTATACATACATATATACACTAATACGTAAAATTATTGCATATGTACATATCTGCATGCAGTGCAGTATGTTATCTCTGCTATCTATAAATATATGACGATGATGGTGAGGTGAATTATGTTTAGCGCCTCCAGTTTGTTCTGTTCGCGGTTAAAATTTGATTAATAAAAAGTAAACATACGGCTAATTTTCTTTTTTCAAGGACATGTTTAATAGTTCTTTTTTTTTTGCTACTCTGAAATGTATATATGTAATGTATATAGTGAACTTTATTATTAATTATGCATTTTGAAAATATGCAAAACAATATATTATGTGGAATGTTGTGTCTTGTGTGCAAATAAATTATAACAAATGATCATAAATGTACACTGATTGTTTTTAAAATTTTTTGTTGGAAGGTTTAATAAATAAAAAATAAATTTTTGATTGATTTTCATCAAAATTTTCTATTGTGAACACTAAATAATTTCATTTTAAAATTTAAAATTTAAATGCAATTTTTTCAATGTAAATTTTCACGTTTCATATTGTGGACATATTAATTAAATTCACTTTATGATGATTCGTATGCACGTAAATTCATACATAAATGTAATGCATTGATTAACATATGTGACTTGAAATTATAAAGTAGAATAATAATTTGCCTAACCGCCATCAACATTTAACATGCATGAAAAATTGTAAGACCAAAAATAAAATTTATATATCGAATCAATTTCAAATCGTAACCATGATCATGAAAATTAAATTTGAATATTTATTTGGTGATCGTAAGTATAATAAATATGTAATCATAAAATGTGCAAAGTAATATTAATGTTATGTATGCATCTATGTACATTATTTATTATATTAAATCAATTAAATGTAATGCATTAACATGCGTGTACGAGTCACATATAATGTATGCCTGTATGCATGTATGCTATCTATATATTCGTACTGTAGTAGATGCATATATTTTATTTTCACTTAAAGAAAATGACAATAATTTTGATAATAACAAATAATTTTCCCTTTCGGCTGTTTAGTTGTTTACTTTACGATATGGTTCAATGCGCTCACTTGCATACCAGACCAGTTTTATGCCTATCCGCATATACATACTTAAGTTGTGTGTGTTTTTGAATTTTTATTTCTTACATATTGAATTGTACTATTGAGACGAACTGATTTGGTCTCTTGGCTGTTCGTCTATACATGCATAAATATATATATATATGTAAATATATTCCTACCAAGCATTTTTATGTATATTTTCAAAAATTAATTATACCACTACGTTTACAATTATGTACATATATCTTATGCCTCATGTATAAATGTATATCATATAAATTTTTAATGAAAAAATTATTTATACATATATCCATACAATATTATTTTGGAACAATCATTGCATTTATTACCATATGTTCATTATACGATTGTATATACATTTATTATTCATTCGTACACCATATACGCCACTGGATGAGGATGATCATCGTCATGATCACTTTTATATTCTCGAATACAAATATACATATATGTACGTATACATATGTATTATATTATATCCATAGTGATGAATGCATCTATATATGTTGCTCCAAGCTCCACTGTGTGTTGTGTGGAACCGTGGAACCTCACGGCACATTAAACGACAAATTCAGTCAAGTGAAGAATGTATCCGTGCACTATATATACACACAGACTGCGCTTGTTGTGTATCTCTATCATAAAATATATACAATCTATTTCTCTTTAACTGAATCGAACTATAATATGTAGGTACATATATTATTACTTATTACATTACATTACGTTACATTTGGTTACATTGCATTTGCATTGATCGTGAATTTGAATTTGAGCGCGGCTACGATGTATGTATGTATGGCTATGTAGATTTTGTTTTGTTTTTTGCTATCTCTGTCTTATCTTTATTATTATATGTAAATGTATTAGATGCACTTAAGTTCATATATATGCATACAGATATTAATGTTAAGCGATCTTTGGTATATGAACGTATGATTGAAGTTTGATTACATGCACTTAAGTAATAGATATATATGTACATAGTGCACTATTCATTAATGAAAAAAAAAGATCATTTTTGTAGTAATCTACACATTATTATGCATATATGCGCATCTGCATACATACAAAATATTATATACATATGCACATGTATTTATAATACATTTATATAAACATAGAAAACTTTATTTTACTTTCTTTTCAATGAAAATTAATTATACAGTTTTTGAAAAAAAAATTAAAAAGAATAAAGAAAAGCATGTAAAAAGAGAAAATCTATGATGAAAATGTTGAAAAATAAATAGAAAAATAGAAAATGTAAAAAAAGATACATTGAAGGGAAAAAAAAAGAAAAACAAAAACAATAAGATGTAAATGTAAGAATAAGAATATAAATTAACTCTGCATCTAATATCAGTTTATATGTATATGCTTATATTCTCATTTTGTATGGTACATATAATAACAGAGATATAATACGTGTACGCATTTTTCTTCTGGATTTTTTTTTTTTTTTAGTTTTATTCTGATTCTCTCATTCGGATTCATGCAATTCATGTGTTCAAAATGTTGAATTGCTGTTGCTTATATTTGTTTTATTTTTTAAATTTAAAATTCATTGCTTTTATTCATGGTTTATTTTATTTAATTTTTTTTGTATTTATTTTGATTTTTAATTGTATTTTGTGAGCATGCATATGTATATAATATAAATGCATATGTGTACATTATACATATATGATAATGAAATATCTAAGTATATAGAATATGCGTGTACATAAAACATTCAAATAAATACTTATTTAAAAAGGGAAATAATAAAATAATTATAGAATGAATGAAGATACAAAGTTAATGACCTATGTCAAGGGCAGTGCACTGATAGTGACTGACTATAGGTATATGTATAAATACCGTATATATGCAATCACAATACTACACAAACGTTTAAGTATACACAAGTGCATGTATGTATATACATTATATATATATATGCATATACAAAGTGTTGTTTATGTGATTAAATGCATACATACATTTATGTATTTACAGATTTGAATATACTAACATTCATGTACATTATATTTATGTACATACATACATTATGTGAACCGACTATAGAATTTGAAAATGTTGAGCTCAAAAAATTTTCTGAACTTAAGCAAAACCAAAAGATAAAATTTTTAAACTGCGATCACTGTATGTTGCTGTGTTGTCACTAACATCGTCTTTGTACCTTTTTGTAGATTGTATATGAAATTCGAATATTCTGAATTGATGATGGGTTCAAGAATAATGCAGTTTCAGACATATAGTCTTTTAATTTTGCTTTTTTTCTGATGGATCTTATAATCTGATATTCTGTCTGAATATATGATAATTTTAATTTTTTATTTAAATTTAAATTTTTGACTTAATTATACATTTTTGACTCGATATTTTTGGATTACTTTTGTGTACAATCATATGTATATGTGTGTTACGTATATATGTATATACCAAAGGAGTTACAGGTAAAATTTAGCTCTGATGTTGCAGTTATAATAAGCTTTTCATTGTTTGGTTACCTAATTTTTTTGTCTTATAATCGTCTGAAATGTAATTTCGTAGTCTTTTTATAGTTCAATTATTTTATGTTCAAAACCATTTATCAACTTACATAACACTTTTACACTAGTTAATTATGTTTCTATTGTTGTACTAGTCAATATTATTCCCTGTTCCCATATGAACAAGAGAACATATTTATACACATTTTATGTTTATATAGAGTAAATTTGTACGTACCTACCTATTTTCATTTCTATTATGTAAAAGTTTCTTGAAAGTAAAACGTAAAACATGAAAATCTATCAGATATATATATACACGAGTATGTATTCATCATCATTCTTTTTGTTTTTTTTTTTTTTTTTTTTTTTTGACTTAGTAACAACGCACCAAATTTTAAATTCTCTTCCAATAATCATATAAAAATTTAAATATGTATTGTATTGTTACAGTTTTACTGTTGTCTACTCTACATTTCATTTAATTTTTTTTTTCTGTTAATCAAAAATAAATTTTGATGTGTGGAAATGAAAGATACATATATACATACATTATAAGTGAAATATAAATCTCTAAAAAATATCTACATATTTGTAATTATGCATAATTTGGTATAATATTTATATACTACCTGATTTTTATTTGTTCATATACAAACACATATGTGTATTTCTAATATCACCGACAACATGTCACCATTTATGTTTTGATGATCTGTATCTGTATCATTAAAATGTATGTACGCATAAATTTCAGTTTTTTAAATGTCACATTCATTGGCGATCCTGTCATTATTCCCCATATTAAGAGAGAAAAAAAATACCCCCAGCAGCAAAAGAAGTTTCAACATGGTTTTGGACTGAATATGTGTGATGATGATGATATGAAACACATGAAAGTACCTTGACCTTGATTTAAATTTATGTAGTCGATAGCATTTAATATTAGATTGTGTATCCATCCTTATATATATAAATATTTATTAATTTAATTTTTTGTTATATATAGTATGTTCTTGAATAAAACTATCATCGTTATTATTATTGTTATCATCATCATAATATAAAATGAAGAAAATTTTTCGAATAATACATACCAATTTGCTGTTATAAACCTCACAATTTTCAATCATCATAAAAATTTAAAATAAAAATTCTTATGGATACAATATAAATTCTTTGTTTGTTGCTTATTGCTTACTTGTGGTGCTTAAATATATACTTCTTAGTTCTTATTATAGTATGTAGCTCCGGTTCTGTTGTGTGCCAGTCGCGTTGGATGTTGGATGCTAATACCTCATCTCCTAATAAAGATGGTAATGATTGTACTTCTTGCATATAAATGTATTTATACGTGTACATATGGTATTAAAGTTTTTTATGATAAAAGAAAACGAAACGAAAAATTATTAATAATAATAATAATAAACGAATTGTTGAGATGAAAAGTTATGTTAAGAGAGAAACCAGTCAAGAACGCACAAAATATGTATGAATCTAAACGCGTAAGCAACATACAGATTACAACAACAAAATTTAATAAAAATGAACTTTTAATAATAAGAAAAGAGGACGAACATGAGGATACCAAAAATAAAAATGAATAAATAAATAAAAGATGTAAATGCATATATGTACATAGCAATATTACATTCATACTCGTATATCGAAATCAAAGAAGATAACGAAACCAAACAAGAACAAGAACAAGGTGAACAAGTCAACGACCGATATAAAGAAGACACAACTAAAAGAACCCTATTTCAAAATATATAATAATTCGATTAAAGGTTTTTTAAAGAGCAAAGATTGGATGATGATTTGTAGGGTACATATATTTATATACTATCAGGTCTGGTCTGGTACACAGGTAAAATACTTGTATGAGCTATATATCCATGTATATATATTATCTGATGGCACAGTTTGAGGATAAAAGAAAAAATCGAAGAAAAAAAGATATGATGAAGCATTTAATGTTCATTATAGTATATACATATATATGTACATAATGTGCGTTTAATATAAATACTCGTGTATGTCTACAACATGTGTGTAGGGAATAAAAAATAAAATCAGAAAAAAAGATAGGACTATTGAGGGAAAAAAATAAAAAAAATAAAATGATGAAAAGAAAACAGATCGAAAAATAATGAAGGGAATAAAATGCGAAAAATATAATAATGCAAACGTGTACGACTACGGACGAATTAAAAGAGAAGTCGTTGGCCTTGACCTTCTCGATCACAGCCGCAGCAGCAGCATAACAATATACAGAATATAATTATTATGAATATTTTCATGTATGAGATGTTTTTCATTAGAATACGAATAAAAGTATATACATAGGTATTTGAAGGATATGAACATTTGTGTATGTGGATCTGTGTGGATACACATACAGTCATCTGGTTCTGGAATATTTAATTGAAAAAATGAAAAACAAGTAAACGAGACAGAAAAAATAATTTAAATTGACAGATAAATTTTGTATTATCATCCTTTTTATACCAAATTGTTTGGATACCTGTGATAAATAAATAAAAAAAAAATAACAAAAGTTTATTACAAAATCGAAGGATAAATGAATTTTTTTTTTGTTGTTAAAAAAAAGACCAAAATGAAGACAATAGGAATGAACTTTTATGTATGTGTGTATACAGATATACATTCAACTATATATGTTTTGTATAATATTATAGTAGGTATATGTATCTATGTATATGTAATATAAATTTTCATTATATAAAAGTGGTATATTATAATAAACGAAAATAATTATGCAAGGTTACTTTGAATTTAATATCCGTGCAATAATTATTTTATATATAGATACACGACCTTGTTAATGGCTGATATTGTATGTGTGTTCATGTCACATTATTATACCTACATACAAATAAAAATTAAATAGTTAAGTTCTAAAAATATGTGTGTATACATGTGTTTGTTGTATTATGTATATAGTAAAATTAAACTTGATGCACATTCAGTATACAGTCATTGTCAAGGATTTTCCTATACAACTATCATCATCATCATCATCAAATATGATATTTACAATATCCTGTGCACAAGTTATATACAAACACAAACACAAACACAAACACAGGAACGAATGTATGCATAACTCGTGTATGCACAAAATTTATTTGATCTTGAATCAAATACATTTTCATGGCCCACTGTCCATGACCTTCTGTTCTGTATATATAAAGGAATCCGAAAGTTATGTACGCAACGCAAGGAATGAAAAATATAAAATAGTGGTGGGGATTTTGTATTATATGCATATAATCTAACACAAATACATATGCCTATGCCATAAATAAATATATAAATGTATGATAAGATTGCATTTTATATTGCACTATATTTTCTTGCACTTGTGTACACAAAATTTATTTACTGTATTTAATGTAGTTACTGTATTCGTTCGGATACATATTTATATGTGTATGTGAAATCATAGATACACATATGCATTCAATATATAAAAATATAGACACGTTTCACCGGCCTTCATAGGATTATATACACGTGTATATTTCGCGAAATCATTGTGCATTTATTATTTTCATTTTATTAACTTTTTTTATAAAAAAAAATGTAACTGACAGGTAACAGATATATATATACATACATAGCCTATATATGCTATATATTAACTAACTAAACATAAATATATACCTACAACTACATACAATGTTGATGGCAAAGCTTTACCTTTTTTTTTATTCGGTTCTCATTTTTTATTGCATATTTTTGTTTCGTCTTTTTAAAATCGAGGTGAACTGAACATATACAGAATTATAGTGCACACATGTTAGAATATTTTCCAAAAAAAGAAAAAAAATATAATAAAATATAAAAAACAGACTATGTAGTTAGAATAAGATGAAACCTGTACATACACATGAAACATTGTTGATGTATAATTTTCTTGTCTTCTCCTATTCGAATTTTCTTTTCATATTTTTATTAGTTCGATTGTGCACACAGATTTACATATATAAATAAATGTTTGCATATGTATGCACGTCTAAGTATATATGCATATATCATATACTTATATATATTATCAATACAAACATTGAACATTTAAATAGTACATACATATATTTGCAAAAAAATATAATAAATTACACTAATGTAGTTGTAACATAAATTGTCTGTACATTACATACGATATATACGTACATATTTGATAGGTATTTGATATCCATTTCAAACCTCCCTCCCCTCATTTCGTATACATATACATACATGATATTACATGATATTATACTTATATTTTTATGCATGATGATCTCCTTTTTTTAGTTTATGTTTTATAATTTGCCTCCTCGTCACCATGACCATGTACATGAGCCAAGGGCATCAATCGGTCGCCAAGACAACGCCCTTCGGTTTTTCGTAATGATTATTTATTTCAATTCATTTTATTCTATTTTTTCATAGTTTTACTTATAACATGCATACATTATGTGTGTATATACATAGATTATTATTTAAACTTTTATTATAAAAATTTTATATAAAAAACAATTGTAGAAAATCTATATCTAATTAAAAATATAAATTTATAATTACATACATACAAAAAATGTTCAAATTGGAATGAAAAAAGAAAATTTGCTTCATTTGTAACGTTATCAAACTCTCTATTCATACATTATACATGTTTAAAATTCAATCAAAATATTTTTCAGTCTTTAATTATTTTACTTATTCAAAAGGTACACTACAATAGCTGCAAGTAAAGAAATAAAAATACGTTAAATATTAAAAACAAAAGTAGTATGTACATACATAAGAAGAAATTGTTTTATAATTTGTTCAAATAGCGATTCACCCACATGAAAATCAATTGTAAGATGACCTGTAAAATACGTGGAATAAAATGTGTATAGTAATTATTTTAGGGATACACAATACTTTTTCCTATAAAATAAAAATACATCGTCCTGTGGGACTCCTGTTCATTTCATTTTATTGTATAAATATTCCTTAGATATTTTTCATATTTTTATAAACATTTTTTTCAAATATTATATTTATTTTCGTTAACCGAAATTGTTTTTTACGTTAATGTACCTTTACATACAAGTATTATTCAAAATAGATTTCACTTAACCGAAAGCAACGCCAAATATGTTGAATGTGAAAAATGCATTTATTACAATAATTATCAAAAGTGCATTAACATTTATACAATATTATATAGGAATATTGCATACATATACGACGAATAATCTCGTCTATTCTATTAGTTACTCACATAATTTACAGTACTGTGTTTGTGTTCGTAAATAATGAAATCCATATCTTCCATTTTTCGATGAGTGCAATTTGTGCGCATTTTAAAATCTGTCTAAATTTATTTCTCATATTTCAAGAGTTTTTTTTTAAATTTCTTTCAAAAAATTTTGTTCATGTGCAGTTGCATTTTTACACTTTAATGTTCAATTGTAAATGCAATTTCAAATATTCGTATTTGCTATGTGAACATTTTTGTGCGGATGTGTGTAAAATAACCGGAAACTCATTTGTTTAAAAATTTTCCAATGAGTATAAAAGCTTTTTACTCGTAATAAAAAAAAATTATGCATTTGTTCTGCTCTTGCATTCGAACATGAATGCATATTTTCTCTCCAGTCAGATACATATGACCACATGAATGCATTTTTAAATGCATTATTGCATTTTATGATTTTACTATTGGAAAGTAGATGGCGTATATGAATTAATTTATCAATTTTTCGAAAATTTGAAAGATTTTTAAATATGTTTTATAAGAAATATTTTTTATTATGTTTTAATCTTATTTTTATTTTTTAAATTACATATATATTTTGTAACGACTACCATGTAATGTTTGAATTTCAATGGAAATTTTAACAATATGTAATCGTCATATGGAAACAAATTTTTTTCTTTCAAAAGTTAAGAAAGATCAAGGACATTTAACTAAGAACAATGACCCCAAAATCAAAACGAAAAATAAAATATAAAGTTTCTCTCAGTTCATTATCTTCCTACCATCATGCATATGAAATCGTTAGGATTTTATTTCATCTTCAAGGCTATTTTATGCGCACATTCAAAAAGGGAAGATTTGACAATATATGATGGTGGTGGTAGTTTTGTACACGCGTATTATTTTCTGTACCAGAATTCATTTTTTCAATTTTGTTTTTTATCCCTTTTCATTTTTCTATTTGGTTACACGTGTAGATATTTATCCCAGGTTTTCTCAAGTGCGTATTATCGAATACATTTTCTTTCTAAGCTCATTACATACAAATACATACAAAGATAATATTTATATACAAGGGAAAGTTATAGAACTGTAATTATAATATCCTAGCTTTCGTTCTTTTTGTTCAAAATCTTGTATTATTTATACATTGCAATTGAAATAAAAATACATAGAACGACAATAAAAAATGATGCGTCTAGTGTAACATCGGCAAAAGGCAAAAGGCAATTTTCCACTAAAAAATAAAATTATTTTATCTGATTGTGATGTGAGCCCATTGCCTCCACTACCCACTAAAAATATTATGATTCAAACTCTGAACTGAATACTGCTGTAATTACTGTCAGTACCCTATCTTATGCTTTTAAAATGTTATTTCAACTAGCTTTTTGGGGAAGCTTATAATCGTAAAGTACACACAAATTTTGTTATACTATTTGTGTATATGTTACATCGTTACATCGTTACATGATGCATTCGTCAAGTTTTTTTCTTTTACTATTTTCTTCAATACATAGATACACATGAGTTGCGTATCGCATTTTAGTTCTGTATCTACTACACACTTTCTTTTTAATGTGATTATGTACAAGATGGTACATGCGAAAGTGTGTGGGTGCTTTCAGTTTCCATGAATTAAATGGCCTTGACTTGAAATAACCTCTGTATACTGTATGTATCGTACATACAACATATGTATGTATCAGATGTCTATTTAGTATTTATGATTGTATTAAAACAAATACATATATACGTATAAATATTGTTGCTGAAAAAGTGAAGTGAGTAACGAATAATATAACAGATTAAAAGAAAAACAAAAATTAATAAAATAATGACGATAATGAGGTGATGATGATGGTGATGGTATTGTTTTGTGTGGTATGATATAATGATGTAATGACGATTAACATTAACATACATGATAAGCTTTAGCTTTAGTGAGTTTTTCGTATTTTTAATTCTTATTTATTAAAAATAAATCTTTATTTTTAGTTTAGTTCAGTCATCAAAAATTTTACATTATGAAGGAAAATGTTGTGTTACGTATTTGGAGAAGAAAAAATTTGGGTGAAAATTGAAAAGATTGGTTATGGTTATACGTTATACGTTATATATGTAACGTCACCATCTATTATACACTTATGCATATGAATTACTGTCACAAAGTTAATTGATTTTCTGTCAAATTTAGATTAACGTACATACATTATACATTTGCTATACATATCTATATATTTAAGCCTGAATGTTAGTTCATGATTTTTAAATGCAAAAATAATTCGATTTAAATTTATTATAGTATTACGTATTACACTCATATCACTTGAATATAATAAAATCATAAAGTCAGAAAAAAACAAAATAGATACCTTAGAACATTATATAAAATCGTAAAGCCGAAATACCTGAAATAGAATAAACAAAATAATAGAAACGAAAATTTCTCCATAAATTACAAAATACACGAAAGATATTCGTAATATAAAAATTTACCGATAACCTATAATACAAAAGAAATAAAAATTGCGTGCGTAACCCATACGCCTGAATTTTTCCTAAATACCTACATAATAAGAGAAGATGTATTTATATTTGCAAAGGGGTGAATAAGTGTATGTATATTTACATGTGCAGATATTTTACATAAATATACCTATGTATTAGGTTACTTGCTTTATTTTATTATACATAAAAGTAGATATATATTTTCGATTGTATAAGGATTTTATCAGCACGTGGCAATTTTTTTTCTATTTACATTTCATTTTGTGAATCTTTATATTTTCTCCTCTAACTACTATTCATTTTTTTATAAAAGAAATTTAATTTTCTTTTATTTTATTTTCTTTTTCCGTTCTATTTCTAAACAAATACACTTCTTATAATTATATGTATGTATTGATATTTCTCCAAATTTCATGTACGCACATACGCATATAGGAGAGCATAGGATTAGGTAGGATGAGAAAATATTTCCTTCCTTCCACGTGTACGATTTGTTCCAGTTTTTTTTTCTTTACTACCGTAATAATGAAAAATTTTTTTTTTTAATTTCATTTTTATCAATCTTGTTTATTATTTGTTTTTACTACTTTGTTTTTATTTGTTTCTAATTCCACGCGTTACTAATGTTCGCGGTTAGTAGGAAAATTTCTATGAAATTAAATTTGTTTATTTATATCGATAATTTTTTTTTCTAATTAAAAAAAATAAAAATAAATCTTACATAAGAGATATTTTGTGATATATCATTTTTTATTTTTAATTGAGGTTCATGTGAGCTTCTGCATTTGTCATTCAATTTGCAGACAAATCATTCTAGAATTTTGTGCTTTATATGTTCTAAAAGTTTAGAATGTAATTTTTTAATTTTCATTAAAAAATGTTCAAATTTTTTTGTTCTCCTTTATTCGTATTCTTCATTTTGTTTTTCATTTTCATGTTCCATTAGTAGGAATAGTAAAAAGTTAGTATATACTTGATTTTTTTTATATGCTGTTGGCACTGTTGGTTTTTATTCATTGAAATGTGTGAAGGTCGTTGACCTATTTTTGCGCCTGTCATTTAACAATTCATTATGTATAAATACATAGTCCTTTCGTCATCCCATACTACTACTTTACTTTATATCAATCTTCTTATTTATTTTCTCCCTACAATTTCTTGTTTTGGTTTCATGGTTAAAAAGTTTTTACATTTTTATAATTTTGTATTTTCTTTCGTATATATACGCACAAGCTAAATATATGAATTATCCTTTTGCAATACATACATATATAAATCAATGTACATGTGTATATGTGCATATGTATTTTTGAATCAATATCTGTAATTGAATATTAAATGTCGAGGGTGGTTTATATAATTATACATTTATACGTATATATCTACCTACATGCATGTGTAGATATATAGGTATAAATATAATTGGAAAAAATTTAACGAAAGACAAAACAACAATCATAAACTGACGGGGGATATGTATTTTATTTTCCTTTTATTTAGGAATGTATGTAAGTAGGTATGTTTTAGCACCTGATTATGAAAAAGAGGGCATTCAGGGTACATATATTTGAAAGGCATCAAATGGCAATGAACTCATATTTAATCGAAGGATATGTATACATATTTTTTTTGTCTTTTGAACTATTTACTTTTTTATTTCTTAGATTTCTTATTTAATAATCAAAATAATTTGATTTACGTAAATAGTATTTCGTTTTGGTTCTCAATTTAAATGCAGTACATGTTCGTATGCATATACATTATAATATTTAAATTACATATACAAATTTATGCGTATACATATACATATACATACCTATATGAATAACAAATATACCTAAATTAAATTTTTTCCCTATCTTATGTACACATATAGACATATTTATGAAGATAAATTTTTTTTGATTAGATTTTTATTTATTTTTTCAGTTCTTTTAAATGGAAATGATGTCAAGAACATCATCATGTATTTTATTAAATAGTTGAGGGGATGAATTATTTAAAATTATGAACTTTATTTTATTTTTATTAATTTATTTGTTCATTTATATTACTTAAAATTTATAAATTGAATATAATAATTTAATCTATTCGATTCGAATCCTGATGATATTTAAACAATCATATATTCCAATGAATGATATTTAAAAATTTGGTATACACACAAATAAAAATTAATTCAAAATAATGAAATATGTTATAATTATGAGTGTATAATATCTGATTATATAGATATTTGAAAAATTCTGCGTATTGAAAACGAAAAATTAGAAATATGTTCAAAGGAAATGAATTCATCTACTATTCCTTTTTTAGATTCAAATATACCGACCTGACCACAGGTTAGATAGATTAAAATATTTAAATTTCACAATTTTGATATTATTAACGTAATATATTTTGAATAAAAAGTGGAATTCAATTTAAGGATATAAAACTGAATTTAATTTTAATTTAAAGGAGTGTACGCAATAACAATAAATTGATTGTAGAGAATTGATAATTGATGTATTGAATTTATGTATTATTATCAACTACAAATATGTTCAAATATTACTTTATCATGTGTTCATCTCTAAAGTAAATTCAGAAACAAAAATTACTTCAATTTCAAATACTAAATTTCAAAATAAAATAATTTTCAAAGTAATTAGATATTAAAAAGTTATCATCATAATCCTAATATGGGTAGGTACTAAAAAACACATCATATTATGTACATCTTTGATTATTATCTACATAATCATTATGAATATATACTTATTACCTAATTCTAATATATACGTATGTATGTATGTACATAACATAAAATCAAGAACACATTCAATTTAGTACACTATGAATAGTAGAAAGAAATTTTATAAATAAACTTTGTGTTCAATTCTGTATAACAATATGCTGTAATACATTTTCAACGCAACATAATAAACAATAATAATAAACATCAACATACTTATATCTATATTCTATAATAAAAATGATGATAATAATAATAAAAACAACAACAGCAACAAAAATAATCAAAAACAAAAATAATAAAAAAAAAAAAAATCGCGCAAATAATTTCCACTTGGCCCAGATAGATTGAAGGTCGCCTATAATATCGGTCGTTCACCTTATGATTTGCTTCTTCGGTTATCATTATATAAAAAACTTTTCTCAATTCATATATGAAAACTACACACATATACAACATATATAAATACGTACGCATATTTTATTCTCAAATCAAATGTATGGATAGATAAGTACATTTTTATGCATCAACATTCAGTATTCAGTCATATAATATAACACAATAATAATATACTGCTGTAGTCCAATATATATGTACATATTAAATAATACTCGTGTGAAGGATGTGAGGGAGCTATGTGGCTATGTGTAGTGATTACAAAAAATAAGTTTTCCAAAAAAAATGATATGTTATGTGGAGTGAAAATGGAAAATTTTTAATACACTTAATACCTACATTTTTTAAAAAGAAAATTTTCCTAGAAGCTTCTTTTAGTTTTCCTAAACGAGTATAAAGTATGTGTGTATATATGTAGGTAATATTCTCTTTTCATTCATAAACAATGTATCTTTTTATAGTAAGCTTTGAAAATTAACAAATACGCAAAAAATTACACGCACTTTTAGGTGAATTTTATGATGTGGGTTCTTTTCTTATATGTTAGAACTATAGATATAGAGAAATATCAAAAACTCTGAGAAATGTTGTGAATATTCAAAAGTTTTCATTTCATTCATTTCAAAGTTTCGTTTCAGCACCCATGAAATCGTGAGAATTATCTTAAAAAATTGTGGTGAATTCAATGAAATTCATATTTATGATTTTATATACATTTTTGACATACAACAACGTACATACATACATATTTTATTTACATATTCGAGCACCGAGCAATATTAGCACGCAAACAAAATTGAGAGGAATTTCATATAAAATGAAAATAATAATAAAAGCTTAGCTGATAAAATTATATTATAATTTCTCATATGAAAATGAAATACTTTGTATCTTGTATCCATTTATTAAATTGTTATACAATATGAAATTTGAATAAAATAAGCTTTTATGATCGTATTCGCAGTATTCGTATGCTTTGAATGAGAAAACTTAACAAAAATAATTAAATTTAAAGAAAGGTGACATTCTTTTTAACAACACTTAAAGTAGAGACTTAGAGAGTAGAGAATTAATTTTAAAGCTTTCACCATATCGTTCATTAAATTTACCTTGACCCCTTGACCTTTTGTTAATTTTTTCTACTTTTTGTAGCCATACCATGGCTATTGCTACAATATTATTTCATTGATTCGACAGCTATAATTATCAAAATTCAAAATTATAGCAAATAGCACCATAGTTTCTAAAACCTAAACGCCTAAAGCAAAGGATTTACTGATATTCATTATATTACATTTTCGTTATTATGTACATATACATACTAAAAGCTGATCTGAGCAACAAAATCACGGATTCAGTTGACCAGATACATTTGAAAATATCCCTATTTCTGTACTGTTTCAACAGTATAATTTAATACGTAACCTTTGCATATATATATTTCTAAGATGTGGTATGTATGTATACAAATATGTATGTATATAAGCAAAGATCAATATAATTATGTTATTTATTGTTAACATAAGTAAATATCCTCAAATGAAAAAACGCGCGAACGCGCTAAAATTTCATTTAATATTTTTTCGTATATCAAAGCTTTTCCGCACATTTTATTTATCTAACGTCCTTTTTAATGGAAAATAAACGTTAAATTTGAAATGAAAATAAAGGAAAATGATAAACAGCTTTTGCTCTACAAGAATATAGGATATTGAAGGATATTCAAAGTACAATTCATTGAACTTTCGCTTCCTTTCCCCCTTTCCTACCTACAAATTAGTACTCAGCAATGATTGGCTGACTCTGACGTTACTCGAGTTTATAGCAATATAAATAGTTACATTCTTCTTCTTTTTCTTTATTTTGTTTATTTTATTATTATTATCATTTGGTTTCTATTATATGTTTGGCACGAGTCGAAAATTTGACACCTACGCAACTCGTTTCATAGCTAATAGAACATTATGTACACTCGTAGATATTTATTAGGAAAAATAATATTAATATAATATACTTTTTTTCATATAATCTATATCCTCGTCGTATTCATATAGTAGTGAAAAATTAAAAAAAAAATCCAAAAAATAATTTAAGGTATGAGATTAGTCTATGGTATGAGGTATGAGTATAAGAAGTATACGTCAGAAACATGAAATTACGTAATTTCATGTACTTTACTGTTATAAATACAAAAACAAAGATAATGATAATAAACAGAATATAATCTCATGGTCATGTTTTTTTTTTCATATTCAATATACATTCTGTTAAAGTTTGTGGTGTATATGTTATTAGATAGTGTGTACATTATGTATATACATAAAAAAAAAAACATTTCAGATAGAGAAAGGTGAAAGGAAAGATTTTGCTTTGCTTGGTTTATTGACCGACCTTGATTCGTTTTATTTTCAAAATACACAGTATTACCATTGCGTTGATTTTTCCACCCATAATGTCCTTTCGTTTATATATAATACATATATACAATACATTATATACATAAATATTCGTTAATCTTTTACGTAGATAGCCTATTTTATAATAGAATTTGTATAAAGGATGTAAATTATTCGTTTTACTTATTTATTTATTCTCGTACAAATGAGTATAATACCACAGACCTAAATAACGATACACAGATAGGCCAATATCGCAAAGCTCATTTTAAAAAATTTCAAGTTTGCATTTTCATCTATAAAACTTTTGATTTGAAACTTAAATTGTGAGAATAATTCTCTCTCAGAATTAAGAAATGTTTTGGTAGGTTTTTTTTATTCATACATTCATACACTGTTACCCCTTTTAATTTTTAATTTTGATGTTGGCCTACAATCCCATCTCCACGTGGAGTATATTATAATGTGGCTTATGTATTCTTACATATACATATTTCAAAACAATTGATGATTTGCACGGTGTATGGATTGTATTTACGTACAAGGTCTACAAGTTATCTCTAATATGAGGATAACAACTACAGATACATAATACATATTTATGATTGATATTTACTTATCCTTTCGATTATACTCGAAAGGAACATAAAAAATAAGAACCCACCATACAAAAATAGCTAGATATAGATGTATAAATATGCCTATGTGTACAGACCGGCTTTATTAGTACATATGTATTGTCATTTCGTATACAAGGAGGCTTAGTTGTCTTTTTTTTTATTTTGACTACATCAAATACCAGATTTTATAATTATTGCTAGATGTTAGATTTTAGATTCTGTTTACATGAAGAAATTGATAGGTATGTACAGTGATCACAAAAATTATTGGTGTTACTTGTGCACAACAAACTCAAATTTTTACTAAATAATTCAATTTTCCTTGGCATTTTTCTTGAAAGTCAAAATTAAATCAATTATTTTCATTTTAATATTCATAATAATTTTTGCGATAGAATTAATGCAGGAATAATTTTTGGAATAATTCAAATAATATACCTATTTGTTCTAAAAATAATTATGATTTTTTTTAAGAAATTGTATTTATTAAAGTTTGAAAAAATAAATATAAAAATTTATTAGTATTACAAGTGTCTAAATCCAAATTACGATACTTTAATTATGCAGAAATACTTTTTGTGATTACTGTACATGTGTATATAATGTGTATACACATATAATGTAGAAGCAGCATAATTTGTAAGATGCATATTAACTTGAAAAAATGAAATCATAATCGAACAAACATGAATTTAGGGTCGAAAATAACAATGAAATAGTAACAAAGGGTCGAAAACAAAAACAAACCAAAACAAACTATAATGTGCGTATATATATATACACAAATATATTATATATTATATTATATCTAATAGTACAATACAAAACAATGTATTCCATCAGTACCTACTATATTCTTGTATGTACATACATATTTCTATTGCCAATACAAAATATGTACGCAAACAAGAAAAAAATTGCTTCCTTCTTGTACATTATATTACGTGTATGTAAGATTGTATATTTGAAACTGTGTTGTTTTGTTTTGTTTTATTTATATTTTCTACTCTCAATTTTCAAAATGTACTCATTTTATAAGAAAAGCTTTGAGAGAGGTGGATTTTCGCTAAATCCACTTCCAAAATTAGCTCGGCAATGGAAAGGATTGTATTGCACACTCTGTATATAGTTATTTTACTCTGTGATAATACCTTGATCAGAATTATGTATAAACCAAGCACATTCAAGTACTATGTAGATACATAACCATGACCAGTTTGGTCGTTGACTTCATATACTTGAACGAAAGTACGTATCTAGTGAACACATACTTATTTATAACTTTTCTAGTATATCTATATTTATATGAGTAAATTTTGTTATAATTTTATTATACATAATGTACAATATTGGATATAATGTGTGTATATAAGTTTAAGTTAAAATAGAAAAAAAAAATAGGTAGTTGCTTATTTTTCATATATGAAATGAACAGATAAAATCAACAGTTAATAAAGAAATAATCTGAAATAAAATTAAGTAATAATAAATAATAATCCAATCTAATAAGAACATTTTTATGGCATTTTTACAGCATACAACAGCATTTAAACTTTTGATTTAAAGGAAATTCAATTTCATTATATACTCACTCGAATATTGATTTTTTTTTGAGGAAATTGATAATAGAACATTTTCATTTATAATTTCAAATATAATTCTATAGATTCTATAGATATTTAATAAAAATTTTTTTTTAAATTTGAATATAAAAATAAAACTTTCAATTCTATAAAATTTAATCGCGTATAAAGTATCTTTTATATGCAAATCAATTTGGCCTCTTTCCTTGACTTCTAATATTTCAGTGGGTTAAAAGTAAAACATTTACATTTCATATTCGAATGTAGTACATGTACTATACATACATACATACTATAAGAAACAAGAAACAAATACAAACATTAAATGAAATAAAAAATTTGTAATAAATTTGAGTACATATTGCAATTAAAATGTATGTATGATTATTACGTGTGATTCAATATAGTGTATATGTAAGGTGTGTATACAAATATATTGCAAATTCACAACCGATAAAATGTGAACATTACAAATAAATAACAAAAATAAAAATTATATAAAACATACATATTCGTTCTTATACAAATATTTGCAATTATATAGTGTGCACATTTATTAAAAAAAAAATATATGTGAAACTTATTTAATTTTTATATTTTGATTACAATTTTTATACGTAGATATTACCTCTGTCTGTATATATATTTTGATGTTAAAATTTATTTCTCCTCGTCAATTTTATATATGAATTATGTATATGTACATTATTTACTGCTCTTACTTATTCGTATATAATTGATAGATAGATCAAACACTATATGTGGATATGTATGTATGCATACATATATCTATTATGTATTATTGAATGTATGTTAGCAAATGCATAAAAAAAATTCTACTCTACTAAATTGCTCACAATTCATACTACTTATGATATGTAATTGAAGAATAAATGACTTTGCCCTGAAAATAGTTTATTGAACTGTCGATGTTAACTCACGATTTAGAGAAAAAATAAATATATGTACTCGTAATATAAACGGGGGTTATTATGAAATAAACAATCTTGAATATATGTTAGTTCACAAAACAAAAACAAATATTAATAATAATATAAAAAATAAAAATTAAAAAAAAAAACAAAAACAACGATCCAAACTTTTATTTAATAAAATTTGTCTATTGAATTGTAAAATCATTCAAATAAAATAATGCATGCATATACATAGTATAAGTAAGTTTAATAGATAAATTATTATTATAAAATGTAAAATGTAAAAATGCAAAATGCAATCGAAATTTTTTGCAAAACCACCTGGCATTGAATTGACATGCAGTTCAAATGTATTATATAGTGTGTATATAGTGTGTATAGAGTATAGTATATTTATAATGTAATAATCGTTTGAAATACATACTAGAAATAATTCGATAAATTGATATGCAATTATAAATGAAACAATTAGTCAAATATATGTATATGCATATGTACATTTTATAGCATTATAAAATTTACACAAAACAAATATTTACCTACACACATTTGTATAAATGGTAATGAGAGTTTAAGAGTCACTCAACTTTTGATAAATTTATTCAAAAAGTCAACTGTATGTCAGCGCTCTAGAATTTACAAATTGAAATGGGTATAAAATGTATATATGGTACATATATTCACATCAAATAAATTAAATTGAAAAATATATTTTATATAATATATAAAGTATTTTGGAATCGACTCAAAATTTAAATTTTTTAAAAAATAAATTCGTTATTTATTATTTGATTTGAATTGAAATTATGTTAGTTAATCTGAAAATCTGTAAAATACAATTTAATAATAATTTAATTTTCCTTAAAATTGAATAAAATAACGATTTAGTGTGGTTTATGATACAAATTATGATACATGATACACTTTGTAGTTATTGTAGTTCCAAATACTTATATTTAAAGATTTTTGAGTCTTTCAACTTAAACACAAACTAATTTGCATTCGTAAAAAATTTATTTCCTATTTAGTTTTCAAAATATTTTTTCATAAACATGATCATATAATTAATTAAAATTATTTTTCAAAAATGTAACATTCAAAATTTATAATGTGTAAACAACCTCCCAATTGTGCACTTAGTTTTTTGACAAAAATAACTCAAAGTTTGTAGAAATATTTCAAGCACTATAGGTTTGAAATTATTTTCTGCAAAAAATTATTCAATTTTTTTAAATTTTAAAGCCATTTACCATGTGTTAATTAATATTCCGTTTCAAATAAAAAAAATTTTTCTATTAAATATTTCAAAATCTTATATGTATGTATATTTTAGACCTTTATTAAAAGTATGAATAATTAACAAAAATCGATTCACATTCGGCTAAAATATTTCACATATTGGTAAATGGTATTATGAATAATGAATGTATTGAATTAATACTGAATATATTGTGTGCTAATATGTTTCTTATCAAATGATTATTTAATAAGGATTTAATATACATATCTATACATACAAAAATTAAAAGAAGTAAAAAATAAATAAATTCCTGCAAAACTGAATAAATTATGGTAAAAGGTAAAACTGTTTACACGTTTATTAATAGATATTAGATAAAAAAATGAACAAGGTGCTTTGATGCCATATATGCTATTGGATGTAATAACGTGAACGATTAACGATTATAATTTAACTTTATAAAATGTAGGTACCTATTCGATTTTAATTGTAATTACATTATATTATACACATCTACACTAAATACAGTATATGTATATGTATACACAGTATATACAGTATGTATAAATAAATGTTAATGTGGTGCTGGTACAGCTGTACTATATATTATTTATTATAATATGTATTATGATCAGATCAGAAAATTGATAGTAGAAAAATTACAAAATCTTAAAAGTGCAAGTATGTGTTATTAGTATACTGCTACTACTTTTGTTGTTGTTGCCTTCATTTTTTTTTCTTATCTTTTAATTTTATATATTTTATGTAACGATCTTGAATTAAGGTTGATTGAGTTCGTTGTGCTTTTTTGCATTCAATTGAATTGTATGTAAATGTATATACATACATGCATGTTCGTATATATTATTAAATATAATATAATTGTGTGTGTATACATATATTTATTACTAGATTGTAATTTTTTTTTTTTTGCATATGTTATGTGCATATGTATATATACATACACATTTTTCTATTTGACATTCGACTTTATAATAAGTTCACGTCATAAGTCGAGATTAAAAATTCATTTTCAGTTCAGTGAACATATACACTGATATAAAATACAGCATGATGAATGTGTATATGTGTGAATATATATTATTGTTTTATAGAGTTTTCATATATTTTATATTTTACATTCATGCATATTTTGTATGTTATAATCGTATATCCATATGTCGTGCACTATGTGTATTTATTTTATATTACATATGCACATACATGTTTATATTTAAGTGAATAAGTATAAAATAATACATATTTACAATTGCAATACAATAAATTTATATACATAATATATATATCTATATAATAATGTACATATTAATATGTAAATATACGTGATTATGATACACTCAATTGCATTCACGTTAATATTTTTTAGCTGTGCCATAATATGCACGAGTATATTGAGTTTAATTTATTCAAAAATTTGTAATATATTAGTTATGCGATATGACGCAATTCTAATATTTCAATATGTGTACACACATACGTACATATGTACATTTGAGTATATAGTATATACATATATTAATGAATATGTAAAAAACTGTATTTTGCATGAACTACATTCTAAAAATATATGTATTTTTTTTTAATTTTTGTCTTTTTAAAATTTAAATGTGTTTTGTTTTGTATTTGAAATGATTTCTTTTTCTTTATTGAATAACTTGTATAGTTAAATGCATAATGTATGTATATATTTATATTTATATATATAATATTTTGTACTGAAAATTGTATACTTGAAATTATTAAATAATATGTCGTGTATTACTACCTAATATGTGCTAATATATATATGTATGTAAATCAAAAAAATTTAAAATTTTCATAATACATTAATTCCAAATCATACCACTTATAATAATAGTAATTGTATTTAAGTCCCCTATGTAGAAAATTCGTGTAAAAATAAATATTTGTTACATACCTAGTGCCATGTATATTATAGACAAAATTTATAATTTAAATGTTATACATATCTATTAAAACGAATTCATCATATTTATTCATATAGTGAATATATATTCGTATACATAAATTTATGTATGTAATATATTATGTACAAATATCCACCCACGGATTTTTCTGTTATATTTTGTAAATCAAAATATAAAAGTATGTAATAACTTTGTGTTGAATTATAATATTTGCGCATGCTCAATATGAAAATTTCAATGTAGAATTTATGCTGTTGTATATATGTTTGTATATAAATGTTTATTTAGGTATTAAACATATATAAAAAATATTACAGGTACATATACGTACATACATATATTTGCATATCTATGTATGTATTTTCTTTGTAGGAAACAGGCATTAAGTATAGCAAACAGCCAGGCCAAATTCAAGTAACAAAAGGCAGGCGGGCAGGAATTTTTATTCAAAAGAATTTATTCGTGTGTAAGTGCACGTAGTACACAGTTTGAAAACAAAAAACAAATCTTATGAAATTATATTATCGATTTGAGTGTTAGTTTTTATGTATGCACATATTGTATGTACACACGTTTGTATATTTGATGAATATTTATTTATATGTATGTAAAATGTATACCATATGTATGTCCTCCATCCATTTGTCCGTAAATACACATCTGTATTATAGCATATTTATGTATAATATTACAACATATAATATCGTATGTAATGTATAAAATGTGTATATGTAAAGTATATAAAAATGAAAATCCGGATAAATTTGTCCTTGAAATAGTTCAACGACATTTTATCGTTCGACACACTTTCCGTTTGAGGGGTTTTTCTTCATAATTATATTTTACTGCCACCCTGCCACCATACTGAGTTGTTATTTTGATATATATGTATTTACATACTTATATATATATTTTACATACACATATATACAAATGTATTATGCATTATTTTATCTGATATTTTAAGGATGTTGAAATGATTAAATAATAAAACAGCATCAATTCTACACAATATATAGTTTCAGATGGTTTCAGTATAGAGTATAGGATAGGGCATAGGTTTCATGCTATAGATACAGATACAGACAGAAAAAAATAAATATATATACGCATGTATTTTCACTTTGAAAAATAATTTTTTTAAAAAAATAAATGGGATCTCCTTATTTTTAAATTGTCCAAATTAACTCGTGTATTCAATGTGAAATTTGATAAAATAATCGAATGAATAATAAAATGTATAAAAATAGGTTCATTATGAACACATACACCAATATAAATTTACATTGAAAAATAGGAAAATTTTGTAGAGAAATTTAATTATTACAATTTTCAAATTTCAAAGTAGGTATTTATTTAATAAATAATTAAATGTAAATTTAATTTTTTTTTCTTACAATGAAATAGAAAATGATTTTTTTTATCGAATTTTTAATCATATATAACGCGAGTAATAAACAATAAGTAATACACAACAGGAGACAAAGAAAAAATAGTTTGTATATCGTTCATCCACCTTTTAAATTACATATTCTTGATGACTCATTCGAATGTCCTAAAGATTTTTGTAAAATTGTATACGCAATATAAAGGTGACATTATTCTGTTGTCATGTCCTTTTGGTTTTTGTAAAATGAAAAGTGGAAAAAAAAACGAACTTAATCCGATTTTGTCACATATTCTGCATATTTAATGATAAAACATTCTTTTTCATTTTAGTATTTTCAGGATTAACAGTATGTTGCATTGAAGAAAAAATCAGATATAAAAATATTTAGATTGCTGGTGCCGTTTAATAAATTATAATATAATGATTCCGCGTAATTTTCATGATTTACAATAATTTCACAAATAATTTTCTATATGATTTCATAAAAGTTTGAAAATAGATGTTTTCAATTCATCTCTGTTCTGTTTACTCAATTCCATATTTTTATTGAACAATGGAAAATAATTTTCAAATTTTAAATGTTTGATTTCATAGAAATAGATACCAGAGCATATTAGGGATGATTTTATTTTAAAACCTTCATAAAATATACAAAATTTTCTATTGAAAATTTTTTGAAAAATAAAAATTCAAATGTTTAAATCGGCTTTTCGACTGTTATTTTGAAATTATACTTGTACCTTGTACATAATATCATTATGTAGGAGTATTGTAAATTAGAAGTATAACAGTTTTTATTCCAAGTTCAAAATTTTAGATTTCAGTTAACATTCATGCACATATGAACATTATTCATGAAAATATGCTGTTATAAAGCTTAATATACCCCACTAAAAACACAAGAAAAAGTTAAAACATGAGAAGCACTTTTACATTGCATCATTACATTGCATATACATATCATGTATGTGTTATATTTTTGCTTATAAGAAAAGCTTTGGGGCCAGCTCCAACAAAAGGAAAAACAATTATCGCAGCAATATAACGACATATTTTTTCATCAACATTTTAAAAGCTTTTTCAGAGAAAATTCGAATGAAATCACACGTTGTTCAGGTTGAAAAAAATGATATTAAATACATATGTATTTAAATATGAGTGAAAATGAAATGATGATAAACATTGAGGATAAGTTTCGAAACATTATTTTATAACAAAAATAAAGCTAAAAGGCAGCAAAATTACAAAAACTATGCAACAAGAAAGCACTCAAAATTCATTTTACAATTTTACTTATATCTCATACTTAACTTACGGATACGGACGGATTCTATACAAAGCAAACAATTAGATCCGATATGTGGTTTGATTTTTACGCTCTAAAATAAAATCATTTGGTTTCCTATCATTTCACATGTATATTCCCATGGAGTGTATTTGAATTGAATTGAACCACATTAACAATTGTAACAATTATTATTTAAAAATAAATCAACTACGGCTATTTGAAATTATTTTATTCGTTAGCTGTTCTACAAACTTTTAATGTATTATGTGCTATAGATAAGAGAAAAAATGAATTATTTTAAACGATTTTGTGCTCATATATATGTATAAAACGTGTGCAATAAACAGAAAATATGAAAGTGTATATGGATTTAATTTGTTAATTTTATTGTTAAAATAGTGCACATACAGATACACTGATATTATTATTGTTGTATAACGACGGTGAATAATCCATACCAAGATACATACATATTTTGTTGTAAGGTAAAAAAGATTAAAACTCTTCATTTATTTCATTTGTACTCTCACTTGGATTTGTAATCGGTAATGTAAAGAACGTGATTGCTGCTTGTGCTTATTATTGTCGCATATATTAACTTACTTATAAGTTGAATCGCATCACACGTTGCAACTTAATTGCATTTTATGTATACATATGAGTATTTTTTTGCCGCTGTAGTTAATCAATTTTGTAAATTATTTGTTGGTGAATTACATTCAAGTATGTACATACATATATGTATAAAGTCTAAATAATAATCAGTGATCGTAATTAGTTCTATTAATTGTATTTCAGTTGGTGTTAAATATAATATATGAGAGTTGCCATTTTGTCATACATCGATTACATTATAAAAATTAAAATTCAAGTGTATAAGAGTTTGTATATAAATTGAACGTCCGCCCGCAATTATTATCTATCAACAATTCTATAATCAAATATTCTGTATATGGTAGTGAAGCATATATATATGTGTGTGAGTGATCATCAGAAATATATGTACCTATACATATTATTTATTTTATATACTTCATTTCACACAGATACACTAGTGACATAATTATATATAAAAGTGAATTAATGTAAAAGTTGGAAATAAAATCTCATATACAAAAAGTACATACATTGGCAACAGAAGTTTAATGAAATAATGCAATAAAGAAAATGAAAAAATTAAAAGCAAGTCAAAGCCAATGTTGCATGGGGTCAATACACATTTCATACATTATTTAATATATATGTAATTATATGTTATAAAATACATATACCATATAACTAAAAATATTCTGCAAGGAAAGCAACTACTTGTAAATAATATTTTACCATTCTATACTACACTACATAATTAAATTGAATATTTCTGTAATTATTATTCCATAGTTTATTGAACACTGCACTATACCTGAATAAAATTTATTTACTGCAAGTACAGATTTAAAAAATATTTATTACATAAAGTATAAATAACATTTTTTCAAAATAACTTTTAATTGAAAGAAGATGAAAACCCAGAAATCAAATAAATAATTTTCTTCTATTTTATTTCTAATAATTGACAGTTAATGTGAAAAATTTAAAAGTAACCATATGTAAAAGAATAAATTTATTTTGGCGGGATGATGTGTACAGTATAATTTTTTAACAAAAAAAAAAAAACGAAAACGAAAACGGACAAAATTGTGCATTTAAAATTCTTTTTGAAAAAATGCCCACTTATTTAAATTTACTTAATAAAAATAAAATTATTGATTACATATACATATAGAAATAATTTGAAAAAAAAAAGACTATTATATAATGAAAATATCACGAATATCCTGCAAGACATATAGGACAATGTTGAATACAATTTTAAGGACTATTTTGTGATAATTATACTCTGTACATGTGGTGTGTATAAATTATTTAAATTTATTTAGTAAAAAATTTATAAAAAAAAATAAAGTAAAAATATATACATATACATACTTAAATGTATATTATAAAAAAAATTCATCAAAATTGCCAAGATTTACATAGTCAAAAATTATAATTCGCTATATATGTAATACATTCGATTTAATATACACACATACATATGTACATTAACATTTCAAAATAACTAAATTATAAATGAAAATTTTTTTTCGTATTTCCTATTATAAGAAAACCAATGAAATTTAAGGTGCCATAATTATAATTCTTTTATTATTTTCATTTCTGTGTTAATTATAAATGTATATGTAGACAAAAAGAAAAAAAAAATCAAATAAGAAAATTACTATACATAGAGGAAATTGAAGAAGTAAATAAAATATAGAACTGATATAAATGCTACTATGTATTTGCATAAATATAACACTACATAATCACAAAATATATCAAGAAAAGATAATTTTATTTTTCTGAATCAATATAAAAATTATACACATCCTAGATAAATAAAAGTAATAAATATATAGACACAAAGTTTAATTATACATATATGAATTGCTCAAATTTCTCAAAAACATAATTTATATAAAAAAGAACATAAAATTAAAATTTAGAACAGAAAAAAATTAGAAGCACAGAATATTCTTCATATACATGTATATTCATACATATATTTTTGAAAAAAATTTTAAATATATATAAAACATATTCAAAAAAAAAAAAAAATAAAAAAAAAAACTATAGTACAAAATTTAGACATTAAATTTATAATAATAATTGAAAATAAAACAACAACAACAAAATAAACAGAATATTCTTGAAAAGTTATTCCATTGATTGAAAATATATACATAAAAATCAAATAGAGCAAAAATTAGAACAACCAAACATAAACATATATTCTTTAAAATGACGGTTGGTGAAAGAGAATTATTATTCGTTGATTCTGATAATCCAAAGGAAACAGAAAGATTAATTGGACGTGTATTAGCAGGTAAATAAATTGAATTTAATTTAATGTTTTTTTTTCTAAATTTCTTTCCATATCATTTTGTTTTGAATTTTTCTAAATTTTTCCTAAAATCGAAAACAAATATTTTACATTATACACACATTATAAAAGTAAATATAAACATATATACATACGCATATAATAAGCAAGCGTATAGCATTTAAAATATATGTATTTACCCAGATTTTCCTAAGCTTATAAAATTATTATTCATTTTTAAAACAACAAAATATATAAAACTTTTATACAAAAATTATATCCGTTATATATTTTTTGAATATGCACATACATAAGTACTTATGTATACATATACATATTATAATATATAGGTATATATGTGTATATGTGTATATGTGCATGTGCATGATAATATGTTTAAATATATATTTTACGTACATACATAATTATATATTTACGCATAGATATGGAAATATGCGTACCATATAATACATTATATACGTGGGTATATGTGTATATTCTCGAAATTCATTTTTGTATAGCGATATAAATGTAGATAATTGTACGTTCGTTTTTCACTTTTTGCCAAAAATAAAAATAAAAAAATACATAATCAAGAAAAGGAAAAACTCGGTCAGGTCAATGACCGATTTCAATGATAACCTCATTTTTCGTTCTTTTTTTTTCTATACATATTTTTTTTTTGCTTTTAACATTATTTACCATAAAAATATTTGTTGTTGTTATTATTATTATTGTTGTTGGATTATCGTTGTTTTTTAAAGGGAAAATGTAAATGAAATAATACAAATGTACTGTATACTCGTAAGTGTATGTATATATATGATTTGGCATAAGCAATATAAAGTAGAGGTACATCTGACTATGACTGTGATGATAAGAAAATATACGAGTAGGTATATCACAATATGAGGAGTACACTGTATATAATACCATAAAATATTTTCAAATAAAACAATATGTAGGGGGAGACAGGATGGTATATATACTCGTATATACATATGTATACATGTAAATATATTAACGCATGTATAGGTATACCGTATACTTCATATTATGTATGTACGTTCATACTTATATCACTTTCGTAAAAATGAAGAAAAATATTTTTCACTTTTATTTCATGTACTACACATGACATGCATATACAATTTCATAAAAGTTTTCATTTCACATATAAAGGTATATATAATATACTCATATATATATACATACGTATGTACACATATATAATATGTAATATATACTGACTGTATAATTTAGGTTATGTTTTACTTCATTCTATACACTACAGAAATGAATTGATGTTTATTGAGGTTGTGTTATAAATATTATTGTAACTTTTGTGAACTTTCTGTTTTGTTACAAACTTGTAGTACACTACATTTTCATACTATGCTTGTTACATGTATTCATAAATGTTCGTTACATATACTATACATTTTATAAAATGAGATTGATGTAGGCGTATGCGCAATATCATGGTATGAATTGATAGAATTTTATTTGCCTAATATATGTTAATATGTGAAGTACCCCACTCTACATTTACTACTAATGTGTGGTGTATTGTGTATTCAATTATTTATTTATAGTTCATTTTTACTTTAGAACATTTTATATATATTTTCTATTCAATATTATCACAGATTCACAGGTAAGGTAAAATAGTATTGTATACTATTAGATATATACCTATGCATACCTGTACACTCTACACTATGCATATTTGTGTACATATTTTATGATTTTTGATAAAACGATCGACGACCAACCGACGACGATTAATGAAAGAAAATGTTTATTTTTTCCTGCATCTACCTATACAAATATATAAAAATTAATTCATA
Source organism: Villa cingulata (assembly GCA_951394055.1). Classification (NCBI taxonomy): domain Eukaryota; kingdom Metazoa; phylum Arthropoda; class Insecta; order Diptera; family Bombyliidae; genus Villa; species Villa cingulata. The sequence goes on along the minus strand of OX596020.1, from coordinate 4,819,312 downwards.
AAAAATATATTTTTTGTGTTATAAATAGAAAATTAGAAATAGAATTGAAGAAATATAAATACAAACATACATGAGTGCTACTTGAAAAATGTAGAAAGCTTAAGTTAGAGTAAAAAATTAATTCTTATAAAATACTCGCATAGTTATATAAATGAAAATTAGTTTATTGACGTCATGAAAAATGAAATACATTATTTCCATTAATGCATACATGATTGTATATAAATATATACATACACAAATAAAATCTAACAAAAACATATATAACATTTAGATTCAGTTTATTGTCTTGATTTTGATTGATGATTTGAACAGACATACTTGCAACAGTTCGATTGTAGATATCTAACGCATATAATATGTATGATATACTATAATCGTCTGTGCTCTGTGTATAAAAGTTATGTAGCTTTTTCAAAAATAATATTTTAGATACCTACATAAAATTTTAATTTTAATAATAATATGTATTTCTTTTTATCCTTGATCCAATTTAATACATAAAATATGAAATCAGGTCCAATATTCGTAATTTATTATTTTAGTTAGTTTTCTTTTTTCAATTTTTTTTTTTTAATAGAATTACTTTTCCAGAATTTCAAATTTTAAAAATAATTGTAGATTTTAAATGATAGTTTTTTCCACCAACTAAAAGCAAAGGTACATGATTTATTCAATGATAATGTTTAATTTTTTCTTAAAAATTCTTAAGATTTTCTGAAATTCTGTATCTGTAATAATTGAATACTGGATTAACAAATATGTATGTAGAATATAAAAAAGAAGAAAAAAATATATATATGTATGTACATATTCGTGCATTATATCATATGGAAAATATATATGTTAAAATCTTGTTACATAATAATTAACTAACTCTATTGGCGCCTCAAGAATGATTCAAATTGAAAAACGTAAAGAATGACATTTTTCTTAATATGTGTAAATTGAATCGTATATTGCCATTTATGTATGTGTATGTGGATAATATGTATATTCGTAGTTTTTATTTGTAAAATTGCACATTGAGTAGGTGATATAAATTATAATTTTCTATATATCATTTTGTAATTTTATAATATTATATTCAATCGCGTTTTTTGTTTTAAATGAAATTTAAATCATAGACAATGTATACATTTATATGTATACTTAAACAAGTCTAGTTATTGTATGCCATACGCACCCATAATGTTAGTAACAGTGCTCTATCTTAAATACATAACGTATCGAAACAGAATACAAATTATAACAACAGATCTAAGTAACTACTATATAATATATTACTATATCCTACTTATTATGCCTGTGTTATAACTATATTCATATAATTATGTGAATAAATATGTATATATTTTTTAATTGTATTTCTCGTATTTTTGTTAGACATTACATTTATATGCATTTAATTCCACTTAATAAATTAAATATTTGAACGTTTATTTTTGAAAGTGGTGTAAGTTTATTTTTTTTTTTTATTTATATTCAACATAAAAAAATTATTGCCAATGCTTTCTATGTATTTACTCGCATGTACCATCATGTGTGTATGTATATAATATAGATTCATAAAGGAAAAAAATTATTTAAACTTAAAATTATATCTAAATTCAAATTGTTCAAAAAAGTAAAATATATATACATTATATGTAATATTTTCTGTATTTAATACAATTACATATGCTACAAATACAACTAAAGCAAATCTCTCTATGTACATGACACCGAGAAATCATCTTATTATTACAATAACTACAATCAATTACATATCATGTGCATTTAATTTCATGTGTACATATATGTACATAATATACTTGTACATTTTAAAATATATGTATATATGTATATGCTTATAATATGATTTTATTCATAAATTTATATAATCATGATAGTGTATGTATATGTTCCTATACTGTGTATGATGGTACCGATATATGTGTATTTTTATAAATTTATATTTCTATTTCAAATGCTATATTATATTGTTGTAATTTCATTTTATAATATTTGTTGATTTTGATTACATTGTATTATTTATTTTTATTATTTTTACACATGAATGTATATATCTATGTATATGAATATAATTTAGTCACATGCATATACAAATATATAATATTATATGAACAACATTCATATAATAATATTTTATGGGGCATGGGGATATAATATGAGGGACAACTTGTTTTAAGTGCATTGACCGGCCGGATCCATGGCCTAGATACAGGAAATAGTTATTTCATTCGTTCGTTCATATTTATTATACATTATAATTTATAAAATATATAATATACAAATGTACTAAGTGTTTATATTTATGAATAATAAAATAATTGTATTATAAGATACACACTTACACATTATATATATTATTATACATATTACATTACGTATATATGACTTTATGCATGCACGAGTATATATGTATGTATATAACGTTCACAAAAAGTTATTTTCATTTTTCTTTATCTGCACCTCTACAATATATTTTACTTGCTTATATACTATTCACGATAAAATAAATAATTTTTTTTTTCATTTTTTTCATCGAAGAAAAATGTAACTAAGAAATATGTACATATATGTATACATAATGAACTATGTATATTTATCAAAACTACTTATATTATTATAATAATATTTAAAGCAAATTCATTTTATATTTTTATACTTTCATACATTGCATATTGCATATGTAGCACATTATCACACTATGTAAATAATAAATACATATATTTTTAAGATAAAAAATAAATAGCAGCATATTACATTTATTTATGCAAATATTTACCTACATGCACATACAAACATGTACATATATGTTTATTGAGAATGTGTTTTAACGAAAATATTTTTTTTTTTTGGAATTTTTGTAATTTTCTAATGTTGTACACTTGAATAAAAATATCAACAAATCTGTGTACAAGAAAGGTTCATATTGTTGTCTATAAAATTGTTCATCAACATTTTATACATATTATAATTAATTGAATAATATTGATAAACATACAGATCTATATGTATATTATTTTTATCTAATAAGACTAATATAACGAAATAAAATTTGCTGTTATTAAAAATTGGAACTACACTATCTATGTATAAAAAAATTTCATCCACTGTAAAAAATATTATTGTTTTTTTTTACATCGGAAATTTTAAAAGAATACATTAAAATATTATCAGTAAAAAATTCACAACCAATTTACATTTTTTTGTGGAAATGTTAATATCATGATATAAAATTATAACATATAATATAGGTAGGTAACTTTAAAACTATGAACATTAACAAAGAGTAACGAATGAAACAAAACTCTAAAAAATATAATTAAAATAAAGTTCAATATCAATGTCATTTTCAAATTTTTATTTTATAGTCACATACGTATAATACTGTTAAGCCCATATTGACTTTTTTTTAATTTTATTTAAATAATAAATTTTACGATATTTTTTTTCATTTTAACGCGACATATGCACGATGATACATACGATATAAATTCATACTTTATACCATAAAATAAAATACAAATATAAAAAATATACTGATACAATTTATTGCCATCGCAGATTATGTTTTTAAAGCAAACATTTTTTATTTTTAATCAAAATACACATACAGTATTTAATTTATTTATATGTGCATTCAAATGTAAAATAATTCGAAAAAATACGTTACTTCCATATAATCACACCATTACCTCATTATAATATTTCGTTTAGTGCTTACACAGCTTACACATAACATATCCATATACAAAATACATACTATATGCAACTTGTCTACGAGTTATGATTAAAATACCTTGCATGCCAATCAAATTAAAAACGAAACCAGGTGAATTGTGACTTTTTCATTTTTGTTCAATTTTTTATATTTCGAATTTTATACAAGATCATTAATTTATATAATAGTTTGTATCTGCGCGAATAACGTATATTATTATGATTCGTCATCTTTATTAGTTTCAGATGTAGTTTACGAAATAAAAGAGTTGTTAGATCACAGGTTAGATCATCATCATCATCATTATCATCAACATTATCTTGCCATAAGGCCAAATATAATATGATCGAAGACTGATGTTTACGTTTACGTGATCCATTCACTACATGACTAAATATCAACTTGTTGCCCATGTACATCATTTTACATATTTGTAAGTATCTAACTGCTCACCACAATTATTTCTAGTCTTCAAATTGTAGACAGTATGTTATAGGTTATATATGTATGATGTGTTCATTAAACAATTAAATTCCAAACCATCAAACGGGAAACTTATCATCTGATAGAGGTACATACAATATCCACATACATACCATATACGAGTACATACCATCTACCCAATAACTTTTTTTTTTCTTTCAAAAGTAAAACCACAAAATTAAAAACATAAATATTTTATTTTCACTTTTTTATTAAAAATTTTTTTTCTTAGCTTTTTGTTTTCATATTAAAAACAAAACATTCGTATATTATGTAGTACAGTAATGATATAGTATCAAAAAAGTGATAAAAGTAAAATTTCAAGCTTTTTTCACTACACATTTTTATAAACATATATTATCCCATTTCGATTCGATTTCATTCATGCATGTATAAATGTATATGTATGCGCAAATAATTGTTTGCATATAATATAATACAGTTTATAACAGTAACAGAGTATGTATAATAAATTCCTTCGGTTTTATAAAGAAAATTTTTTAAGCTTTTTGTTCATATATTATTTTTGTGTGATTTTGTACAACTTTTGGTATTGTGAATGTATATGTAATAATAAAATGAAAAATGTTTACGATATTACAGTTTGAAAAAATTAAATTTTACTTACAAAACATGAGGCGAAAAAAAGTAATATTATTTTACGATTACTATAGGAACAAGTTGCTTGATAGTGTCAATTTAACAAAGTAGGTAACAACATTCAATTGTACACACAGCTATAAATTCAAATGAAATATGTTTACAGAGTAGAGTGTGGTATAAATGTTTCTGACATGCTTTTTTTTTTTAAGTTTCATATCAGTAGAGGGGTATGAATATGAAACATATAGCAATTTTTCTCAATAAGTAAGAATAAAAAAAAAAAGAAAATTATCTACATTCTGGCACATACATATGTACAAACATTTTATAAATATGTACATAGAAAAGTAAAAAAGGAATGAAGTGGTAATGAGATACAAGTACATATACGTTATGTATTAATGTGTATATTACATATAAGAAGTATAAATAAATATAGTGACGAAAAAGCTTTTTTTTTCTCTACATAACTAGGTCGTATATAATATTGGGTCAATGAACGGTGAATTGTTGAAAGAGAAATGAAGGCCATTCGTACAATACTATAGTATGTATGTATGTAGTATGGTGGTATGGTAGTACATATGCATGCATGTATGTTCATACAATGACGCAAAAATTATAAATATAGAAAAAATATTCTTTTTTATATTATTTTTCGTTATTAAAAAAAATATGCATATAAATAAAAATAAAAATAAATAAAAAAAGCAAAGTATATTATTATACATAGGACTTTATACATACTAAAGGCGCTCTAGATCATAGCATAGCATCATGTATAACATCATGTCACATACGTATGTATAAAAGCACAAATTGAAAAATATTTTTATTTTCTGTTATTATATTTGCTGGATACACATACACATACGTAGTAGTAGTAGGTATCTACAGTTTATAATTACTTTATTGTATTTTGTTGTATATTAATTTATAAAATTAATTTGAGTTTAGTCAATTTTTCCATGTAGGTATCGATCTACATGCATTGATGTAAATGGTGTATTTGTATATAAAATAAATTATAGTATATAGGTACTTACCTATAGGTTTTAAAAAGGAGGCTTCCTTTTTTTATATTTTAATGTAAATAAAATCATTATTTTTTTATTTTTTTTACATTTTTCCTCGAATTATTTTGTTATTCAGGCTTGTTAACCATAAAGTTTGATGTGTGATGCCTCACATACAATGTCAATATCGTGTCATCAAAATGCGTCACAACATAACATTGATTATTTTTCTTTTTTCTTTTTTAAATAAAATTAACTTCTTCCTTTCAGTTACACTTTCTTTTTATTTTATTTCAAATTTTAATTTTACTCTTTTCATAATTTAATGTATTTTTTTATCCTTACCCCTTACCTTTATGTAAAATCAAATCTAAATATAGGTTTTCCACAGGTCTATATGTATGAGTATATGTGCATATACCTACAGTTAAATGCATATTTATGTGATATAATTTTTATTATAATTTATTTTTACTTGTTTTTATCGTTTTCTTTTTTTTTTTTTAATTTGAAAATTTGAATTTTCTGATTGAAAAATGTTATTTTGAAGAGGAAAAATAACTAACTACAATCTACAAATTATTTATATATTTCTACATACACTACTTATACACATATACGTACATAATACAATATTAGTGGACCTGTCTATGCCCTTAAGTTGCTATAACTACAAATATGTAAATATGTATATAAGTATGGAAATGTGAATAATCAAAAGGATTTAGATTTGTCTTTTTTTCTTTAAATTTTGACCTACTGTATGTATATATACACTAAAAAGTAACAACATTGAAATAAATTAATTCTGATTTTTACACTTTTTATCTAATATACATACGAGTACATAATACAACTATGTTTGAAACGTGTTGAATGTAATTAATCGACTGAATAAAATACAAGTATTATGCGCCATATATGTATGTATGTGTATATTTTTTTTAAAACTATTTCATTTTAATTCAAAAATGTCGGTTCACTATATTTTCAATTATAATCTTCTTATTTGCAAACTAGGCCATTGAAATTTTCTAAGAAAAACATTTATTTTTTGTTTTTTGAATTGTGATTTTTAATTTTTTTTGTTTTTTCTGATACTAAAAAATGTATAATAACACGGAATAGCTAAGTATATACATTAATTTCTACTTTCATTAGTGGTTTATTAATAATTTTTAAATAAAATTTTACTAATTGAATAATTTGATTTTAGTTTGCGTCTTCTTTGAATCATATTACTTGTTTGTTATGCGATCATATAACAAAAAAAAAATAAAAGAAAAATCAACAACCAAATTGTTAGAACTAAAGATTCTGTTTCATATGAGAAATTTTTATGAAAATTAATTTGTCAACATTTTTATTTGAATTAAAATTAAATAAATCAATTTTTTCATGGAATTTATCTTTAACTCACATCTACATACGCACACATTATATGTTTATAAAGTATAAAATATAAATTCTAAAACCTTGAAACTACATTATATAAATTTAATTTGAAAGAATATATCCCAGCCAAGCCATATATAGAGATTGAATTTGTACATTCACAAGTTAGGGGGGAAGGAACCTTGAAATAAAATCAAAAAATCTAGGAGAATTCCAAATACATAGTTTGTTCCAGATGTTGATTGATCGTTTTAATAGAATTAGAGATTGTATAATGATATAACTAAGTATTCATAACTTATATAATATGTAAGACCACGTAAGACATAAGGAATACACATATTAATATTCCCATATGTACACAAAATATGGATATTATAATATGTAGGTCAGCTGAAAACATTATTCAATTATCGTTTCGTTCATAACAATAATAAAAAAAAATTACTTTTTCGTGGTCACATATATGAATGTATGTATACATTTATAGTGTCAGATCGTCATCATTATCATGATGTGCCCTTTATTTTTTTTTATTTTATTTTGTTATATTATAATTGAATATACCATCATCGTAATTCGTACATATATGTACATATTGTATGTGCATGTGTATAAATAAAATGCGTGTGTGTTCTACAACAGAATATAAGGGCATTATTGAATTCTTGAATATACTATATTTTATTTGGTCTAATTTTTTTCATTTTGTGTTATATTCGTACACATGCTTTAATTATAAATACGATAAAATTTAATTTAGAAAATGAAAAAATAAAAGCATTTCATTAATAAGAATTAAAAACTTTTGTGTGTTGTTATATGAAATGGATATCATATGTACATATACGCATGTATATAAATTATAGTCAATATAAATTTAAAGCGGAAATAATTCTTTTTTTTTTATCCATAAAAAAAAAAAATTAGGTCTAGGACAAGATATCTGAATCGAATTTCTATATTATGTTAAGAGTACAAGTTATTCTGCAATCGAATTGGAATTTTTACTTACAAAAGAATTTTGGGAGTTTATTTTTCATTTGGTTTTCTATAAAATTGTAATAAAAAATATAATTTTAGATAATTTCTGAATTAAAATTTATTTCTTTCCATATTTAATCCCATAGTTTTTTGATAAATACATCTGAGCAATGATTGATTGATTTCATCTTTGTATATACATATATAATTCATAATATTCAATAACTAATAAGAACAAAAGGTATTTAAGCCAAATCAATTTTAGAAGAAAAAATTTTATAAAGTTAATCAAATGAAAAAAAAAATGCTCTGTTAGATCCAAACGAAAAACAAGAAATTAAATAAAATGTAATCATATACTTACATGTGTGTTAATAATTTACGCGAATATGTAAACATTTTCATTTCTATTTAATATCATATCAAATTTTATTCACAGACTTATTACAAATTTTCTTCTAAATTATACAGAAATAAACATCCAATACTAAAGATAAGTATATAAAAATGACATCTCTAAAACTTTTGTCTTTAAACACACACATACATAAGTATGTACGTATTGTACATTAAATCATTATCTATCAATAGAGGATTCTGTTTTTATTTCATTTTCTTTCTTTTAAAAGTTTCATGAATTTTTATTATTTCCCAAGAAATTTGTCCATTTTTCAATATGCGTGTAAAGGTAGGATATAAATATGATTATGATATAAATGCAGGATAAATGCTAAAAGGAAGTAAATCTTCATAGAATTTGTAAGGTAAAAAAGCAGTAAAAGCTAAATTGTGTTTAATATAAAAAAAAAAATGGAAGGTATATTAGATTCCACTTCAATGAATCTGTCAATGATAAATATTGAAAAAGTAAAAAAAAAAAGAAAAATGTTTCTACACATTTTGTATTGTAATGTATCAGAACACATTGTAGCTTTACATTTATAGGATTTTGTTAACATTATTATTTAATATATAAAATCAAATATAAAACTTTACATTTTATTTTCTATAAAATATTATTTTATAACATCATTTGTAGCTGCTATTATCATCATATAAAACTCTTATACACAGTAGCACAATAGTTATAATAAATATGTATATCATTTTATATATATGTAAATATGTAAATGTATAGGTATGTACTTATGTATGTAAAATTTGAAGCTTATTCAGAAAACAGAATAAATTTTCTATATAATACTCGTACGTATTCTCGTATATAGATAAGAGGAATGAAACACAAGGTAAACATAAACTTTTATATCAAAAAAACAACAAAAACAAAAGAAAAAAGGAAAATGAAAAATGAATAAAAAAATACATATATAAAATCGAGCATTACATTATATACATATACATACACATATGCATAAAGAAAATGTATATATTTTTATATTATATACGTAAATGAAAATATATAATTTTCTGGGGTAAATGAACGGGGCCAATGTACGACCTTCAATGAATTGTGTGTGTATATAGTATACGAGTATATCTGTAATTTTTGTAATACTGTACGTTGTGTACAGTGTAATCTACTCTACACAGTACGCCTGTACAAACGTACGTTAAAATCAAAACTGTATATACATATATTGTATATGTATATGCGCTTATATATTTTTCATAAACTATTATGTGTACTTGATTGGTACTGTACATACATTTATATATACATACATATATACCTATATATTTTTATTAATGAATGTACATTATGTATAAAATAATATAATTTGATGTTGTATTAATTATTTATAAGAACATATTTAAATACCTACACATTTATATGCATGAATTTTGCATCAATAAAAATTTATAAATTTATATAATCTACATAACATAATGTACGTACATACGTATTTGAATTTGAACGGACCAACGTTTTTTTTTATTACAATTCAAAAATATGTATATCGCCCTCGAAAATGGTTTCATTCATTTTGTTATTGTAATTTTTATGTACATATTTATTTATTTATTTCAAAATTTTTATTTAGTTTTTTTTTTTTCCCTATAATTATATTTTATTTTTAGTTTAGTATGGTATTATTTATAAAATATTATATAAATTTATAAATTATTTATAATTATTATAAATTATACGAGTATTTATAAATTATTATACGCATTTATATGCATATAATAAATAAGTAGATACATACATGCATGTACATTATTTAAAAATATCAAATATTTTAATTCAAAAATTTTGATTTATGAAAAAAATGACAACAATTCTCACATTACAAAAAATAAGAAAGAAATAAATTAAAAAAAAAAACAAATGTCTTTTACAGCTACATGCATGCATATAATGTACATAATGTATACGTACATATATTATTACAAAATTCATCCAGTTGTATTTTCAAAATATTTTATACGTTTATATATTCAAGAATTTGTTATCTTTTCATTCCTTTTTAATATATATAAGTTGATATAAGCATATATAAGTTAATGCTCATAATTTCAAGGTTATCAAAATGATTTTAAATTTTTTTTTTTTTTTTTATAAAAATAGATTACGAGTATACACACATGATTATGTTTTTCAGATATTTTTTTTTAATTTTATAAATCAATATAATGTGAAAAATTATATTTTTTTTATATTGATTGGCTTTACGTTCAGTGTAAATCTATGATATTACTAACATACCCATACATATTCATAATCGTATGATCGTAAGTATCTATGTACATTCATATATATTCAGTGTAATTTATGTAATTTATAAAAATATGAACAGATAAATTCATTTTTTTGATGTCATTTTATAGGTATAGTTTACTATGTATATGTACTTGTATGAGATCAAATTTGTATACAAGCTAGCGAATAATTGTTTTTGTGTGGTCTGTTTACAAATAAGTACTAACTACTAATGTTATATGTATGTGATGATGCATCTTTATAAAAACACATAAAAATACATAAATGTAAATATTTTCTTCCATGTGCTCATAAACTCATAAGTTATTTGTAGAAATAAAAAAGATTTTTGAAATTAAATTTTTCAAATTTTAATTTAACATCGCATACGTATGTACATCATAATGTAGCATACGCATACTTGTAAGTACATAACTATCAATCAATGTAAAAAAAATACAAAATTATAAAATTTTAAATAAAAATTATCTATTAAATATATTGTTTCTCTGTTACACCCTATAGATAGTTACACATACAAAAGCTAACATACATATACCTACACATTTATTTAAATGTAAATGTAGATACACAATTGTGGAAAAATTATGGGACAATTATAATTTTTCATATGAGTATAAAGAACACGTAATCATGTACTGTATCAATTATTTTCAGCAAAAACGCTGCAGCCTTGTTTTAGTCTAAATTTCCTCCAGAATTTGTCTCCATTCATTCTTATCCAGCGCTTTTGATTTCCACTATCTAATTCCTATAATTGCCTAACGTCGTCCTACACATCATCTAGGAAACGCTTCTTTGGTTTTCCTTTGCCTCTGCATCCCATTGATTCGCCATGGAATATCTTTTTCACATGATTGCCCTCCTCCATATGCGAAACATATGCTATCCACATCAGTTGCCCTATTTTGATATGCTTTACCATGTTCGGTTCCTGACATTATGTGGTGTGATACAACTGATCGTTAATCATACTGTATACTGATATAATGATATAAATATATACACGATCTTTAGTTAATTACCACAGACAAGAAGGCAAAACATAATTATCGTCATGTGATGGAAACTCTTTCACAAAGTCCCGACTTAAATCCCATTGGACATCTTTGGTCATTTTTGGATAAATTGGAAAAAATGTCAGCATAAATAAAATTCAAAAAATTATTCTAAGAAAATATAGTTAATTTTTGTTTTTTTCTTTTAAATATAATATTTTCTGTCTGAAATTGTAATTATTATGCATGTCCCATAAATTTTTCACGCCTGTGTGTGTAGATATTATAATGATTTTTATCATTTTCTTTTTGTTTTTTTTTTTTCATTTTTCTTATCATAAAAAGTAATATTATACACACCAATACGCCAATACTTATTTTATTGTATTATCATTATTGTTAGAGGTGCGCGCATCTTTTATAACTTATACATGTTACATAGCATACATTGTTGTGTGCGTTACAAATACACATTTTTTATGTTTATTGTACATATTTTTACATATATAGAATCTGTAACTTTTAGTTGTTGTATGCATACATAAATACATAGAAGTATATACATACATATACATATATAGATTGTATAACCTTCAAAAACCATTTCATTTTAAATTTATAAAAAAAATTACTTTTTTTTCTCCATTGTCCGTTCCATTATTATTGATATTATAAAGTCATTGAAAGTGATTGCATTTATTTGCAACTGCCACTATTGCAATTTATAATGTAGCTACATACATATAATATCATACCATATACATATTGCATATATGTATGTATAAATATTATCACCACTTACTGTGATTATATGCAATATGCATGTACATATTTATACATACACATAAATAAATATGCAAAAAATATGTATTATACAAGCAGAAACATTCATACGTATATATTATATACTGATATAGATACATACAATATACTCTCCATTCTGACACTGACAACAATTTTATTATTATTTTATTATTTCTTTTTTTTTTGATATTTTTATATTCATTTTATTTAATTTTTGTGCTGCATTCACATGAACTGAAACATGCCTCAAACATACAGATGCATATGTAGTATGTATATGCATTTATGTGCATACCATATGTATCTATATTTTTGTATGTACATCACTATGCTTTGTATATACTGAATACATATATATTCGTATGTGTTTTTGTTGTTGGTGCATTTACTTTGCTTTTTTGAAAACAGATCATTTTAGTTCATTCCCCTTGTCTGTACAAATACAAGGACAACATCGCCATTATTATTAAAAGTTTATTTCATTGCACTCCTTTATTGCTTCTCATATATAGCTTTTATTTCTACATGCATACATATGTATACATAAATATCCATATGTAGTGTATATAATGTAGTATATTCGAATACACATGAAAGTATATATATATTTTACAATATACTACATATTGCCATACACAAAGATTTTACAAAGATTTTAATATAAATGTGTGCTGGTTTCGGTTTGTATATACTATATTTATCTCTGTATCTTTATAATGTGCATGCAATCAATTTACACATTGCAGAAGTGCAAGCAAACTATATGATGTGTACTTGAAATGAAATTTTGTATCGTATGGTATTTTGTTTTTTCTTTTAAAATAATTTATCTTTCATTCATTTTTTTTTCTTTTGTTGTTGGAATCTTTTTATGAGTGTCATTTTGTTTTTATATTATAATTTTATATGTAATATATAATACAGAAGCACATACATATGTATGTAGATACCCATATATTAGCATATACGTCACATAAAAATTAATAAAAGTACATACAAAATAAAAAAGGGAATTTTATTTTTATTTTTTTTAGAAATTAGTTTAGTCCTTGATTTTTTCTAAATCATATACGTACATACACGTATATATAAATTCATTTTTTTTTCTAGATTTTTGTAGACAGGATCTTTTCACATACATGCATAAATATTTCCTTTTGTGAACATAATAAGTATACATACACATATGTACATAAATAAATTTATATAACCTTAAGCTAAAATAATGTCCTTCAGACTTTTGATAATTATAATGTATAATATTTTAACCTAAAAAAATTATTTGGAAATTAAAAATAAAATATGTCCTTTGTGAGTTATATTTTTTAAAAACTTTTTTTCTGTATTTACATTTATTTAATGGCGAAAAAAAAAATAAACAATACAGAATATGTACACGAATTTCATTCTTGAGCCAGAACAATTTTTTTTCGTTTTATTTTTTAAAGTTGTAATAGAAATCTGAAATTTTCATTACCAGAAATATAAAAAAAAAAAAACTGCAACAGCCATAAAACATGAAAAAATGTATTCAATATTTTATTTATTAGAAAATCAATTGACTTTTGTTTTCTATTATTTTACATGCATGTAGCTATATCATATGATTCCTTTATTTATGTTGCTTATTTTCCAATATCAAATAAACTATACCGATGCACTCATAATAATCAGCTTCCACCACCACCACCACCATTAAATGTACGATAGTGCAATTGAATGAATTGACTTTAAAAATAATCACTCATTTGATTTTGCTACATTCATCCTCATTTTATTTTTCTATTATATACTCGTACTGAATGACTGAATTTTATGTTCGTGTGTATGATTCGCATAACATGGTATAACATCATATGCATGCAATTAGTTTTTAATTTTATTTTTATTTTTTATTTAATTTATTTTTCTTAACTTTATTTTAATAGTGTATGATAGATTTAGATCGAGGTCACTCGGTGCAATGCTGCAAGTGCATTGACATTTTTGCCTCTCTCGTGTTCGTTCTCATTTAGCAATTTATGTGAATGTATTTTGAGTGTATGTTAGTATGTAATTATTTATTTACACATGAACATAATGTAAAAATTAATTTGATAATAAAATTTTACTGTTTGCATATAAAAATGAAGATACTCAACTATACGAATACAATTGAATTAGCACTGCGCGATGACGACAATTGCAAATTACATGAATTTTAATATACCAATGAATTTATATGAATATTTATGTGTATACATAAAAATGTTAATGTATATAATGATAGTTTTATAAAATTGGTACAGAGGTACAGAGTATATTATATAACATATACAATACATATACATATTTTGTCTTCAGTTAACCGGAATCGAGGGTGAATAAAATAACTCTCAGCTAAGCCCCAACAGAAATCTTTAAAACGGTTATTAAATACCGGAAAATTATGTTAAAGCTTTTTAAATATGAAGCTTTTATGTTATTTGTTTGCCATCTATCAATGACAAGCAAAACTATATATGTATACAAATTTAGTTTATTATTTTTCTACTGGCGCTGTAAACAGTAAATGTTATTTATTATTTTCAGTTGAAAAATTTGAAATTAATTTTTTCAAATTTTTAAAAACATGATTTTTTATTTCTTGCAATTGCAATCAATTGACTAACTATGTAATCCAGTAAATTAGTAAATCAGTAATTTAAATTTTTATAAAATGTATTACAACAAATTTTTAAACATTTTTTATATTTTTATTATGAAATTATAGATTTTGTTAAACTGTTGATTTCGGTGAATTTTATTTTTGGTTGATTTTTTCTAACTTATTTGTCAGATTATTCAATTTGTATTTTTTTTTCAGAATACATTATTTAATATAATTTTACTTTTATTTCAATTACAATAATACAATGTTCAAATATTGAAGATGACACAATTCGTATTTTAATATCTTACAATGTTATTTCAATTTGCTTTAACATTTTGTTTATTCAACTTTTATTTTAATATTAAAATTTTTTTTCTTATTTTTCTCTTTTTATCATGTATGTCCACAAACAAACACATGAAGAATAACGAAAAAGTGAAAAAAATAATAAAAAATGTAAAATGAAGTTCATCGAACGAATGAAACACGCTCCGCTCCAACCATCCATTCATTTTATTTAAATAAAAAAAGGTGAAAGAAAAATTTGTATTTTAAAGTTTAAAAACAAACAGTACAAAGTATGTAAATGAGTACAGTATTATGATAACTTACCTTAAGGCCTTAAGTGTACATTTAAGGAAACTCCATTTCTGTTGTGCTCTCATTTTATTTTATCAGTGCTTAAGATTACAAAGTCTGTATACTCAAGTATAACAATTTGCAATGAAAATGGTCTTATTCAATATGAATTTTTCCAAACATTTTGCATTTAGTTTATAGTGGACTATGAAAAAGATTTTCAAATATTGGAATTGAAGTTCAAATAATCAATTTGGAAAAAAGAATAAAACTATGCATTTTCGGTCATAAATTTTCATTTCTTTTCATAAGTTTAACTGCATCAATTAGGTGGTATCTTTTATTTTTCCAAAAAAAATCATCATAACTTCCTAAATATTCATTTGTAAATACTCGTATGTAAATTTGATAAAATGCAAATGGATACATTCATTCATATAGAAATGGGCAAATGTATAGATGCATTTATAAGGTCTGTGTTAAGGTTTATCAAACAAAAATTTATATACATAAGTACTTATACACCTCATAATAATACTTTACGTGATTTCCTTTCATTTTGAATTTTACTTGTGTGTACTTACATACTTACATACTTACATTTTTGTATGCATACTTGTCTTGTTTTATTAAAGAAATCGATCACAACACCAGAATTCATAACTTCAATAAGTAAATATAAAATTTCATTCGTCCATATGTCAAAAGGTTCACAAATTGTCAAAAAGACTCATCATCTTTTTTTAAAATAATATGAAAATTATTTCTAAAAAGAAATTTAACATCACACGAATACATTTGAATCGATTTTCGTGTATCTCTGATTATAGTTATTTGTTCATTTTTTTCTACCAAGTTCTACGTTCTACGATTCTACTATGTCAGTGTATCCCGTGTGATTCGATTATACGCATGATTATACGATATGTACCTATATATATATAAATGTATATCTCTCGTTTTCGTTATGACTATACCTATATTGCTCGTAAATTGATAAAATTAATTACACAACATTCAAGTAATAAACAAAATTTTTTTTTTGTTCACATTAAAATTCATTCCTCGCCTTGACATTGTCCTCAAAGTCTAAATTAAGAATAAAAAAAATGATAAACGAACCGAAAATTTTTTATGTACAGCAGTGCACACATACATATGTGTAGTATATCAATGGAGAAATGTGTATAGAATATAACACCACATTTATAATGTATTTTATATATGTATATATATATAAAGTACGTATATATATATATATATACGTCTAATCTGTGTATGTATTGGAATAAAGAAAACTTATTTAAACGGGTAAACAGAGAGGAGTGGTGAATCACATATGTGTATATGTGTATAAACAAGCCCAATATATAAAAAATACCAAAACTAAAAATAAAAAATAATTAAATACCAAATAAAAAATACTGTTTACATATCCCATATGTATAATGTGTAGATGTATATAGTATAAACATAATATTGTATGTACATACATACAATTTGTACGTAGATTTGTATACGATACATATGGTATTTGGTCAATATAAATATACATTTTATCTCAAATTATAATTTTGGAAAAAAAATATATGAAGCAATAAACAAGTAACCTACTATACATACATATATACTTACTTACTCATACGTATAAAATCAAATAAATAATACAAAATTATTGAAAAAACAAAAAATAAGAAAATTACATATAGACATGATATACATATGTGTGTAAGATAAATATACACAAACGTTTACAAACTTGAATCAATTCAAGCACAATATACATATATGCGTATAAATATATATGGAGATCATTACCACACATTACATTACATATATTGAATGAAAATAAAAATAATTTTTTTTTTTTAATTAAAAATGAACAAAAAATAATGTCCGATTTAATAAGTAAAAGAAAAAGAAAGCTAAATAAGACCATAAGACTCTAAAAATGATAACAAATTCTAAAGAATTCATATATATGTATAATATGTAAATAAGTAATATATGTATACATAAGCGAAAAAAAATAAATGAATATGTGTGTACGTATAATGAATAAAAAATAATTATACAAAAATTTACATAAACAAAAATATACTTTTTTTTTGTATGCGTAATGTAATTGTCGTACATAAAATACACGAGAATAAACTTCCAAAATATTATACGTTGAGTTTATCCATCATATAACATACATATGTATGTATGTACATAATGTATATTTTCAATTTTAAATTTTATTTTTCTGTTTTTCATTTTTGTTTCCTTTTTAATTTTATTTTATTCATTTATTTGTTTACTTACTTTTTTATTTATTTGTAAAGAACATATTTTTATGTACATATGTACACATACAAATATTATTTTATTTTATTTTTAATTTTATTTTCCTTTTAAGATTATTTATTTGTTTTTTTTTTTTTCTTTTCGAGTATGTATTTTTTAATAAATTATTTGTGTTTGTTTGTGTATGTGTGAATTTTTTTTGCCAAATTTTTATTATTATTATTCTTTCGTTTTTGTCGCACATACATGGTATGTATATGTATGCATATGTTTGTATATATATATATATTTTTTTTTTTTTTTGATAAAACGCGGGCAAAACAAAACGTCAATGACCGACTAACCTTGAACAAGTTTAAAAAAAATTTTCGCCCAGTAATATCATCAGAGTACATACATTTTTTTAAAATGTTCTATGTTTGTATGAGTAGGTATATACATATATATATTTATGGGTGTATATGTGTATAATAACATTTTCAAAAGTACATTACATACATACATACATTTTAGAGTGTGTATATTGTATAATATCGTTTATATAATCATATTGGTAAATTATTATTATTTACAGCGATTTCAATTCACCTTTAAATAAGCTTCCAAAAAAGTCTTATAAATATGTACGTACGTATGCGTATTTTTGTTGTTATATGTATAAGTATATTGAGGAAAAAACCAACCAGCTACCAAATTTAAAAAAAAATAATATTGATATTCAATACATACGTGAATATATAATGTATGTATGTTCCTCCTATACGTATTTAACAGAAAAAAAAAACTCCAATATTCATCTATAAATGTATATATGAGTACGGTACGGTATTTTTATGTACCACTAAGTACCTACCTACATATGAAAATTTGGTAATGTAAATTCACTGTGTTACATTCATAATAAAAGTTTTTAAGAGTACATAACGATTGTACGTACATATGTATATTCATCGCAGGTATGCGCTTAAGCACAAAAAATAAACATAATATGTATGTGTTTATTGTTTTTGGCTTAAGTTAAAATGACTGAGTGACGACGACTGGCAAAAATGATAATTGAAAAGAAAGAGATATAAAATGTTATTTAAAAAAAAAAAAGTGAAAAATAATTATTTA